>OW028686.1:12505000-13755000 GCA_932294315.1 Epinotia nisella
AGCTGCAAAACCTATACCAGGAATATCAAAATTTCATGACATATTTGTCAATGGCAGTGAAATAAAATGCAAAACACACGCTTTGGGAGACGACAATGTTAAGTTTTTCAGTTTAAAGTAGGTATAACTGTATAATTAAAAACTACATTTCGTACTAGTCCCGTACAAACATTTTGGTCCCGTACAAACGGCTGAGATTTAATTTTTTTCTCGTTATTAAATAAATATTTCATCACATATTTTTCGTTTTATTTAACATGTATGAATGTGTCCATAATAGTGTATTTTTGTTTATCGATTAAATACTCCTATTTCGCTAAAAAATTGACAAGTTTGAACAAAAATGGAAACATGGTAGACTAGGCATGTCCCGTACAAACGCTACTATTAATTGGATTTATTTAAAAATGTGTAACTTTTTAGAAAAATAAAAAATGGTGTAGTATACATCCTTTAGTCCTTTATTAATATTTGTTGCTAGTTGTGTAGGATAACACTCGGTTTTCTACATACTTTTTATTTTATCCCCAAAAATGCGTACGATTTGTCCCGTACGAACCGTGGAATGCTCCACTTGGCTTCTGTAGTACCTATACGCACGCGCCGCGCTAACGTGGCAGCATGGCTGGCACAACCCACGCGAGTTGTCTCGCGATTCTCGCGCGTGAGATAAACTACCCATCTCTTTCTTAGTGTTCTAATTACAAAGAGATGGGTACGGTAGTCTCGCGCGAGACATCCTGCTCTCGGCTTTGTGTTAGCCGTGCAGTACGACCGCGCGAAACATATCAGCGGCGCGCCTGCGCACGTCACGTGCGGCGTGCCGACCGGCTCTGTGTTTGGTCCCGTCGGCTATATCATGCATGTGAATAGTATGTGTAATGTGGTTCAAAATTGTAAAATGCATATGTACGCGGACGACACGTGTCTACTGTACGCGGATAAAAACTTGTGTGTAGCAGAAAACAAAATACAAGAGGATCTTACTAATATCATTAAATGGGCACACGACAATGGAATTGTTATCAACATAAATAAAACCAAATGTATGCACGTGCGATCCCCGTACAGTAGACAGGTTAATCGGCCGCCACACGTAATTGGCCACACGTATGAGTGCCTGCACAATGCGATTCAGAACTGTCAGTGTGAGAGTATCGAGGTAGTGTCAGAGTACAAGTACCTGGGCTTATTAATAGATTACAAGTTTTCTTGGAAAAATCATATCAATAAGTTATGTGACAAATTAAGGACAGTACTTGTAAAACTTTATCACTTAAAATCTGTATTGGATAGGACCACGCTGTTTACGATATACTATGCGCTGGCAGACTCTCTGCTTTCTTATAGACTGGCATGCTATGGTAGGACATTTAAAACTTATCTAGACAGGATTAAATCATTACAGATACGCTTTATGAAACTATAAGTGGACAAAAAAACTAAAACACGCTGTAAAAAAAGTAATTATGAGGAATTATTCGTGGAATGCCGTATGTTGCCAGTTCATGAAGGGGTATTGCTGTTGTTAGCCTTAGAACAGTTCAATAAAAATGAATTTAAAATCTATGTAAGTCACTCCACATTAACAAGAAAAATTAGTAAAAAAATGTTAGAGGTGCCGGCGTGTAGTAATTATTATTATGAGCAGAGAAGTAGGAAGTACTTGGTCCCCAAAATATATAATGATATACCGTGTGATATAAGGGAATGTAAAACACTTAGAATGTTTAAAAATAAAGTGAAGAAGTTTTTCTTAGAAAAAATAAAATCTAAACTGGAAATGTAGTCTAAGTAAAATGATCACGTGAGCTGTACCATTATCAAATAAAACTATGTAGATAAAGTAACTAGCTATTAGCTAAGAGCCTACCCACCTATTGTGCTGTAAGGGAGTCCCTCTGCCAACAAACTGTCCTGCAGTTTGGCAGAAGAAAATAATGTAAAGCAAGGGTTGTTTAACTGAATAAACTTTTTTTCATTTTTTTTTCATTTCATTTCATTTATATACTAAAGCGAAGAACCAAATAAAGTCCCTGTCCAAAATAGCGAAATACTCTCTATTAGTTCTACAGTCAGCATCAAAAGTAACTATGCAATCGAAAACGTCAATTTTTTTTTTTTAATAAAGACTTGACGTCTTAATTTGCATAGCTACTTTTGAAGCTGACTGTACGTGCCTTTGTTGTCAAATGTTACCTAAGAAGATTTATGTAAATAAGTTATGATTCGGAATGTAAATACTCGGCAGATAATAAAACCAAAATAAATGCTTTATGCAAATCCTGAAGAGTTTATGACACACTTACTACACCGGTTTCAACTTTTCTTCGGCCATAATTGACACAGTTTTATTCTTAAGTAAAAAGCTTCTTTATGACAATGACTCCACAAGGCTTTCGTTCTCGGGAATTGTCTTTTGACGAGCAAAGACTGGCTTGAGTTTTATATTATCTTGAAAACTTAAGCATGCCTAAGAGAGGACGTTTCTTACTTCTACATTTTAACCTCTTTAAAGCGATACTTTACCAGACAGTTTATTGTTGTACCTACCTGTATGCAATATACATATCTTGAGTGTGCAAATATTATTCCCTAAGTATCCCTAAAGATTTTAGATTAAAATTAGTTTCATTAAAATCCTTAGGTACTATTAAACATTGAAAGCTCCTCCTGACTCCATCATCTCATCAACTTGATGGTACCGTATTATTGTATCGCAATCCATGTATACATATTGGCAAAGTTTTAAAATTTTACTGTGTTTCAGCACAAATGGAATATTGACAATTCTTATTTTGTAAAACCTCAATACGGAAAATTACTTGAATTTTGTACATTTCAAAAATGAGCCGCCGAGTTTTCTACGCCGGTTCTTCTCGAGGCAGAGGTTTTCTTTCCGAACCGGTGGTTATCGACATTCATAGGTGCATGTAATATGCCTAAATTGAAGAATAAATCACTTTGACATTGACTTTGACTTTTTTGAGACCAATCGGAAATACGTCATTTATGAATTTTGTGCAAAGAAAGTTTTCATGTAATTTTGTAGCTATTTCATACTGACATAAAACATTTCCAATCCAAAAAAAATTGTTGGTTATAGGAACTATTGGACAAAATTCTCTCCTATACCTACTACTTTAGTAATTTTTTGCCCAATTCCAATTGTTTTTATGACGATTTTCCATTAGTGCCGAACGACAGCAAACCATTTTAAATCGGCACTACTAATAATGATCATGGGTGAAGTAAAGGCTGGTGGTATTATTTTGTCGATCCAATATAAAAGCCCTTCTTGTAGACTGACGATGTATTTCGATAATTAGCAATTAAGGATGACCTTTACATCAAACGTAAGTGAAACCCTGTAAGACAGGATAACGAAACAATAGCAAACATTATCAACCCGTGTCTCATTAGATAAATTAACGGAAAGAGGAAAGGAACTCTCGTTTCTGGTTACTGAAATGAATGTATGAGGCAAAGCAAGCGCCAATAGAAGTAGCCGAAAATGGAAACATGTAGATACTTACATGTAACCTTAAGAGTGTATTTGGGTGGATCAAATATTTTCTGTCACTAGTTGCCATGGTTACGTCTTACAAGGAAAAAAGGAACCCTTATAGGATCACTCGTGCGTCTGTCTGTCCGTCTAGTTGTCTAGTTACTACTCGACCGATTTAGTTGAAATTTGGTAAACATATGTAAATTGGTGACCCAAAGATGGATGCGTAAAGTAAATTAATGAATTCTGAACAAGGGGGCCACTTTTGGGGGGTAAACTGGAAAATTAAAAAAAAAAGTTTCGTAAACTGTAATGTGTGACATATCAAATGAAAGGGGTTGTTGTAAGCATCTCAGATATTTTTTTTTAATAATTTTAGCAAAAACGGATTTTAAGTAATTTAGGAAAAAAAACGAAAATTGACCACCCCCCCCCCTTTTTCTCTGAAACTACTAGGCTTAAAATTCTGAAAAAAATATGGAAAATAGTTCCTTGCCTAAAGATTACAGGAATAAGAAGTTTGAGTATTCAAAGTAACGGCAAAATTCTCAATATTTTACGGAACCCTCACCACGCGAGTTGAACTCGCACTTGCTCCGGTTTTTAAAATTGCGAGGTTTTCTTGTCATGTACGACCCCTTTTTACCCGACTTTCGAAGGAGATGAGGGTTATGTTTTTGTACGGACCATCTTCTAGGCATGTTAGAAGTCCGTATTATAACAATTTTTCTAAGAAACTATATAATTTTGGCTCCTCGCTAACGGGACAGAATAACAACAAAAATTGATTAAATCATTTTCTATACATTAGTATAGAAAATGATTCAATCAATTTTTGTTGTTATTCTGTCCCGTGAGAAATTCGCGTATTACAATGAGGAAATAACTTGGTTGCCAATTAACCTATCCGACAAGACGGCTCTGCCCTAACATATCGTACAACCGTATAATCGAAAAACCGTTAATTAGTTTATACAAGTGCACAGTGGTCCGGTGGAAGGTCATAAATCTAGAAACCTGGGAGTTATAAATGCATAATCACTCATTAACAGCCAAACCTTATAACTTATAACATATCGCCCGTATCCGTATGTGCGTCCTGATTAGTAATAAATGGGTTCAGAAAGCTAAATACCAACTCACTAAGATAATTCTCAATTCTTGGTAAATTCAGGATTTAACCTAGCAAGTTTGCCAACATATTAAACTGTATTGTAATAGCACACAAGTGGTGTCCCAAACCAATATAGCTCGTGTCGTTAGTTACGTGATCTTCGTAGTATTAACGGGCTGAGATAATTCTGGACAAGTGTACCCAGTACGTGCTTGCAGTGGGTCGCAAATTGCGGACCTGACTGTACTATATTGTGGGAGGGTGATATTTATGTTCAACTATATATGGGAGACAACGAATATGACCACGTATAACTCTTTAATTTTACATTCATACGCGTCTACCCTTCATTTCTCTTTATTGGAGATGAATTAGGTAAAAGTATGTTCTTTTATTCACCAAGATTCAACCTATCTCCATCAGAAATTGCATTGGAGTCGGCTCAGCCGTGTAATTAAGCTTGAAGTGGTAACAAACAGACAGACATGTGGATAAAGAAGCAGCTGTAGATTGCGTAAGCTTTTGTACGGGCGTTAGGTAAATCTAAATGTCATTTAGGTATATATGAGAAAACGACAGTTGACTTGCCGTAACGCTCTTTCAAAAAGTTACTTTGACGTGCCGCCACCAACTGGAGATTATTACAAGCTGTAAAGATATCGAGTAATTCCACTATTAGACCATAAGTAACTATCACCGAATTACTTCATATCACGGATTAGCCAAGGTTTGCCCTATGTAAAATAAGCAGCCAAAGAAAACGGTAATGTAGCGAAACATACTAATGGAAGTTAATTTCACATGATGAAAACGTAATCAACATGTTATAATAACTAATATATATAATAGTCGAGAGAAAATTACTTAAATATGGATTTATGTGCACCGAAATCCTATACAAACGTACCCTTTTTCTTTGCTCTTGGTAATATTATTTACAGCGACTTACTCGTTGAATGAGTAACTTGTTTAATAATGAATGCGGCACAATTGAATTAAAATCGCGAAGCAAAAGAGAACTTTAAAACTTTGTTATTTTACTTACGAAGCTAGTAAAGAGGACTTTTATTTTCCCCATTTCATTTGTAAATAGTAAAGTCGAGCGCTGGCCTACATCGCGTAATAAAGACTAAACTTCGTCCTAATGGCTACAATTATGCCCAACTATTAGAGTTAGAGAGGTAATGTGGTTGCCAAATGCGTGTTTGGACTCTCGACTCGTGTGCTGAAACGATTTTTAATGTAACGAGTCAAGTACAAATCTGTTTCAATAATTATAAAATTACAAAAAGCACTGAAACAGTTTTTTTTAACACATTCACATAACACATAAATTACACATTCGCTGTCAGGAACCCGCCTAGCGGGCGCCTACGTCGTATGCGCTTTCCGCTACTTAGCGGGAAAACCACGGGGTCGGATACGAACGTAGCGATTTTTGGCAGCCATCTTTTTAAGTAAGGGCCTCTGGTCATATGTCTGCGGTGGGAATGATTGCGGCGCCGCAACGCAACATTTCGCGGCGCGGCGCCGCAAAACTCGCTTTTCTGGGTACTAAACGCGGGTTTCTTTCTGCGGCGCCGCACCGCAAAATTTTGGCAACCTAATAACTTACCACAAGAAACACAACACCTCTTGTCTACAGAGCAAATAGAGGTATCATTGTCCCGTCTGTCTCCTGCAAGATGGAGGTATGGTACTTCCCCAAATATGATATTGCGCTGCTCCAAATATGAGCAAAATGATATTCTGCTGTGCCCTCCATCTCTACACAATACATATTTTGTTTGTCAATGTGGTCGAACTCGAAAAAGTACTCATGTAATAAACCTTAAAGGCTATTTGTTGATGCTCCAAAAATCCCAACAATAACCTATCCAGAACTTTTACCATCCCAACCGTGTCGTGTTTTATGCTTTGTGTTTTTCATGCCATTGTGCTGCTGTTATATATTTACCCGACTGCCAAAGGAGGAGTAATGTTTTTCGAGTGTATGTAAGTATGTCTGTTTCTTTGTGGCCTCCTGTAGCCTAAAAGGCTTGATGGATTTTGATGTATGAGGTATCGTTAGATTCGTCTTGATCACGGGAGTGTCATAGACTATTTGCAAAAAAGCAGTTGGGTTTTTTGTAAAATCTTTTAATTCCGCTTGTTTACTATTACATTCATTATTTATTTATTACTAGCTTCTGCCCGCGACTTCGTACGCGTATAAATTATGGATGACATGATATTCTTATGTTTCACCATACGATACCTACTAATACACTGATAAATTAGATTATTACGATTTCATTTCTATAAATTATGCGTGTAACAGTTCAAATCCTCATAAACTTTGTCGTCAATAATATTTAGTTATATTGATTTACTTAATCTTTATTGCAAACGAAGTACCTAAGTACTTATAGTAGAAGAAAAATTACCAAAACCGGAATTTAAATATAAGATTTCATAATTGAAACAAATGGACCGAGCGAGGGCGAGACCCCAAAGATACTCTATATCTCCGGGTGTCTTGTCAAACTACCCCTGAGAGCCAAAGTCCTGAAGGTAAACGGAGAGGCAAGCGAGGCTGAAGGCTGAGCTTTTCGTAGGAATGAAAGGCCCAACGTACCCTTATAGATAGCGCTCCATATGCGAGCCAGAGCATCGAAGGCCCGAGGGCGAGACTCCATGGATACTTACTATCCACAGGTGTCTTGCAAGCGAAACATGAGCCTTAAGTCCCAAAGTTGAGGGGTGAGGCAAGCGAGCCTGAAGGCCGAGCTTTTCGTATAAATGAAAGGCCCAAACCAACCCTTTAGAGAGCGCTCTCTATGCGAGCCCGAGGGCCGAAGGCCCGAGAGCGAGCGTTTCGTAGGAATGAAAGGCCCAAACCAACCCTTCAGAGAGCGCTCTCAATGCGAGCCCGAGGGCCGAAGGCCCGAGGGCGAGCCTTCACGGACACTAACTAAACCCAGGTGTCTTGCAAGCGAAACCGCATACCAAAGTCCCGAGCGAGAGAAGTCAGAAGAAGAGCGGCGAGGCAAGCGAGATCAAAGGCCGAGCTTTTCGTTGGAATGATAGGCCCAAAGAACCGTTTTAGAGAGCGCTTCCTATGCGAGCCCGAGGACTGACGCACACTATCTCCAAGTGTCTTGAAAGCGAAATCTGAGTTCCAAAGTCCCGAAGGTGAGTGGCGAGGCAAGCGAGCCCGAAGGCCGAGCTTTTCGTATGAATGAAAGGCCCAATACATCGCTTCAGAGAGCGCTCTCTATGCGAGCCCGAGGGCCGAAGGCCCGAGAGCTAGCTCATGCGGACGCTCACTATACCCGAGTATTCATAATAATAATAATATTTCTGAATGTCACAAACGTTGAAGTTTTATACATAAAAAAATGGTACCTACTTAATTCTCCGCGGAATGCCGTTGTGTCCAAATTTTATACCCACATCTCTTGACGTTGGTGAACTATGCTAATTCGACGTAAGTATTAAACTCAAACTATCATACATCTTTAGATGACCTCTGAATTCATAGCAATTACATAGGAAGACGAAGATCAAGGTTGCTGGATTTCAATATTAACAGCGACGTTGTCAGCGACTGAGTTTCCAAAATAATTAGGTTTTTTATGTCTAACAGCTACTATCGGTTGAGATATCAAACATTTTTGGTTATTATAGATAGTCTTTAGCCATCTAGCACTCTTTTTCATCCCGTGGTTTTTCACGTTTTATCTTTATTTTTTTTATTTTATCTTTATAATGTTTGAATGGAGTTCTTTTTACTTTCCAGTCAAGTGTATGTTTATCAATTTTCAAGTCTAAATCTCATGGATTTGAGGAGTTCCCATACAAAGTATAGCCCCATTTTTTACCCCCTTTGAACTAATTTTTATCATTTTTACAGCCTATGACCTGGCCAGGGATTTTCTCGACCGATTAAGTAAAAGTTGCATCAAAATCCTCTATTCACTAAGCTTCTCTACGTTTTTGAAAATATACCTTTTCAAAATAAACATTTTCAAAAACGCAGACACAAAAAAATTAAAACTACAGAAAATGCTGGGTTTGAACTCGGGGACACTGACTCCGTAAGCTATGGGTGAAACCACTGGACTAACTATCAGTTGTAAGAACACGATGAATTTTTGAATATCTTGACGACATGTTACCATGGTAATGATACTGTTATAATTATAACCCCGCTCTTGCAACATTATATAGTTTCTAGTCGCCTCAGAACCTATTTTCATCCCATATTTTTCACGTTTTATCTATACATTGCTAAAAGTTTGAATGGGGTCGTTTTTACTTTCCAGTCAAGTTTATGGTTACCAATTTTCAAGTCTGTAGCTCGTACATTCAAGGAGTTCCCATACAAAGTTCAACCCCATTTTCTACCCCCTTTGAACCCTAATCTTTAAGATTTTTATAGCTTAAAACCTATCCGGCGATTCTCTCGACAGATTAATAAAGTTTGCATCAAAATCCGTTCAGCCGTTTTCACGTGATACTCGGACAAATAAACAGACAAACAGATAAACAGATAAACAGATAAACAGATAAACAGATAAACAGACAAAAATTCTAAAAACTGTTGAAACGTGTTCTGTTATCAATTCTAAGTATCCCCAGCCAATTTTTTTTTGTTTATCTTCCATGTACAGACTTTCGACCCTCTTCAGCTTTATTATATGTATAGATGTGTAATACTTTTGTATCTAATAGTATGTTCCGTGGGTCACGTGCGGATCTGTCTCAAAACCAGTGCTGTAGGTGTCTGTCTGACACCTCGGATTAATACTGAGACAGCGACCGTTTCACTGCCGCGAAGACACGGCCATCCATATGTGTCAATTGCATTGTATGTCTACTCCCTTTATCTCTGTGCGTCTTTTGTGTAGTGAATAAATGTCTTCTTTCTTTCTTTCTAACAAACTTATAACGTGCTTAAAGAGACAATATGCATGGGCAATCCACACACGGGGCGGTTATTTTATTTTATTTACGTACTTGCAGATAAATGTAAGTCCACAATTCCGAGGAACGCAGGAGAATACAAATTAAAAATAAACTTGGTTAGCAAGCATTCGAATTTGTTTGCTAGTAGGTTTATATTCACCTATTCTATCACCACGTTTTCTTTGCTGACATAAAAGGAAAATATTGAATTAATTTTCTACAGAGCTTTTCATTTACGGTCTATAAAATCTACAATTCGAAGCAAAATAAAATAGGGTGTAATAAATAAACGCTGGGCTGACAATGTCGACGCTCAGTGCAATATGCAGCGGGAATCGGCAGATGCAGCGCTCAATGCTGACTATAATAACCTATTCACAGCCGTTTCACAGCCAAACTTTCTCTACACGACCACCATCTCTTTTCTCCACGTTAAAATTATAAAGTGCTGGAAAAGAACAACGGATGTGACATGAAAACGACGCATGAAATCAAGTCTGAATCGGTATGTTAGTACGATATCTGAACTTTATTGGACATGTGGTGACAAATCTGTGCTCAGAATATTTTCGAGAATCCAATGCTTCTCAAATATCTACGAGTAGGATATTGGCTTTGATGTTATAAGTGCGGGCGTTGTGAGGGTCTGACAGGATTTGAGGTCAGACGCATCCAATACTTAGTCATTTAATAATACGAATGTTGCGCATATTTTCCTAGCGACATACGGTCACATCTCAAAACCTCAATACTTCGCGAAATCGCGGGTCAAAGTTCTGGGAGTTGAGTGCGTGGCACTAAAAATGTCTAAATCCCGTCACTTAGGGTCAATAACGTTGCACTTTTGGTTTTATTAACCGACTGCCGAAGGAAAGGAGGGTTATGTTTTTCGAGCATATGTACGAATGTATGTCTTATTCTTTGGCACGCCCTACAGTCTAAACAGCTTGACGGATTTCGACATATGAGGTGTCGTTGGATCCCTGTCGTGCCTGGCTATAATATTTGTGAAAAAGCAGTTGGGTTTTGCGAAAATTCATTTGATTTCGCTTCTTTTGTTCCTCATTATTACGAGCGAGCGAACGCAACGAAGTTCTCCGTTTTAGCTTGGGCCGAAATTCGGTCGTATGTCCGGATGTCCCGCTGTCCGGTTGTTCTCCTCTACCTACATGTCCCATTTCTCAACCGATTCTCGTGAAATTTTGTGAGCAGATTCAATATTATATATTTTTTTATAGCCAATTCGTTTTTCCATTTTTTTTATAAGTCTCTCGAGTTCTACAGCTACTAGCATAGTAAGTATAATCAATTTATTCAAAACATGCAAAATTTTGAATGAGCAGGAGTTTATATATAGGTACTTAACTTAGAGATATGACCATATTGCAGAGAATATATTTTGGAACTTATTGATGTGCCGGTAATTACACAGCATAATTAAATGACAATATTTATATGCATTTTGTTATGCAAAATACCGTGTTACAAAATATTAATTTCAATATCTTAAAAACGAATAGAATTTGAACTCTATAATGCATTAAATTCCAGCCACATTATATAATGATTTAAACTTTCACGATTCTCACACATATTTTTTTACTAAACGGGACTTAATCTGCGCGAGCAACAAGATGATGCGCAATTGCGCAGCAAGAAGATTTGATACCCGCTTAAGGCCTCTCAAAGACTGGCGCGGCCTGCTGGTCGATCACTTAACGCATTGTACGCTCGTCAGGTACATCTAAATGTACAATTTTTATATGGAAAAATGACAGTTGGAACTACCTAACGCAAAGCGCGTTCGGAACGTTACGTGATTATCCCCTTGGCCGCGGCGGCCAATAGTAAACTTGTCATTAGCTGTCAAATTTACTATGGTCCGCCACCGCAGGCCGTGCCAGTGTGTTGCAGGCATAAGCCAGTGCGTCCCGCGACTAATAAGGATGTTGTGACACGTCCGAAACGTCGGGAAACCTCAAAGAGGTACCTAAATAAGTTAATTATACGCGATTAAGTCCCGTGTTTAGTAAAAATAAATCAAACACCACACACTAAAAAAAATTCAATGATGTCAAATGTTTCAAAAAATGAATTAACTGTTGCAGTCGGATAAAAGCTATCCTAAGCGGAAGGCACAATAATAATCTACCTATAAAAATGTTTCATGTTCTTCCGTTAATAGGAAGTTGAGGTTCTTCGTGACAAAACAATGTCTGCAATGCAGCTATTTAGCTGATTAGTTTTTAGGGTTCCGTTCCTCAAAAGGAAAAAAAGGAACCCTTATAGGATCACTCGTGCGTCTGTATGTCCGTCTGTCACAGCCGATTTGCTTCGAAACTACTGGACCGATTGAGTTGAAATTTGGTGAACATATGTGTAAATTGGTGACCCAAAGATGGACGCGTAAAGTAAAATAATGAATTCTGAACAAAGGGACCACTTTTGGGGTATGAACTAGAAAATTAAAAAAAAATTTTTTTCGCAAACTGTATTGTGTGACATATCAAATGAAAGGGGTTGTTGTAAGCATCTCAGTTTTTTTTATTATTTTAGCAAATACAGATTTGAAGTAATTTAGGAAAAAAGATGAACATTTGCCATTCCCCCTTATCTCTGAAACTACTTGGCTTAAAATTCTGAAAAAAAATATGAAAAATAATTTCTTGCCTAAAAATTACAGGAAAACCTATAAGAAGTTTGAGTATTCAAAGTAAAGGGAAAATTCTCAATATTTTACGGAACCCTCACCACGGGAGTTGAACTCGACTTGTCCGATTTTTTCTAAAGAGATTTATTATAAGTAGAGATCGGTAGATTACCGGTCTGAGGATCTGTCATTTTCAGTCATTAGTCTCTATGGATGGACTAATCTAGAAAATTATTTTGTACGATGTTCAAATTGTCCCTTTGTTGTATAATGTTTGTATAAGCTTAATAGCACATTCAGGTCCTTTAAATAGGATTTCTAATTCAGCAATGCAGCTGAGGGCTAGTTCTCTTACAATTTATAATGAAAGGGACATTCAGCATTTCTATAGCGAATTCGTACTTAGGGACCCAAGAGAGAGAGAGGCCCAAGGTCTTTGTTTGCAAAACAACCGTATAAACGACGGCGTTTTGTATGTGAGACGGGAACATGTTAAATCTTGTTTTTAGAGGACGTGACGGATTCGAACGATTCGTGAAATGCATGGCAGCAATTTTAGTTCGTCATTTCGCATAGAAATATGATTTCAATGTTTCGCGCGGTCGCTTCCTACTAACGTGTTCAAACGATAAAATTTAATTGCTTTGCGAAATGCGAAGTGAAGTAGGTAGATGTTCACGTTCGTGTTCCCACGAGAGCACGCCCTACCTAATCCTCATTATATTCTGTCAATAGTATACGAATAGGTCGGGTGGCTTCTTCATGGATTCAACGATCTACACAATCTAGTTCCTGTTAGTACCTACCTGCCCAATGTAGGTATGTAGGAAGACATTTCTGTCAAAAAGACTTTATGTGATTTTGCATTGCCTAGCGGTGATCCTGTCGTTTCCACCTGATCATCCTCTTAGGGTTTTTACCGGTCCATTTGGCACCTAATCCGAAGATAAAGCACTAGTTTAAGAAAGCGACTGCCATCCTGACCATCTAACTCAAAGGGAAAACTAGACCTTATTGGCAGAGCCCGGATTTTTCACGGCAAAACAAAACACTATCGTAATCTAGCCAGTGATAGAAACATTATTTTATCGATACAACATGCCGATATATTTTTACGTTATTGACAATTTACAGTGTGCAAACCAACCTTTTGTATTTTTAATAAAAAACTAGAAGTGCATTTTTCTTCCGAAAACGCCATAAGGTATTTGAGCCAACTAAAAAGTCGCGATAATGACTATACCACCTCATTGAAAATAATAGACAATACAGTCAATAATAGACACTTATTACTCCATAAGACTTTAAATGTCATTTTATTACGTATAAAACTTATATTGCGTATAGATATTATTTATTTCTCATAACGCTTTGAAACCGACGTGTTTGATATAGGTACTTTTTTAATTAAATATTTATTTTACTTGGTGACTTTTTTTCTTCTACTACACAAATATCGATATCGATAAAATCATGTGTCTACCACTGGCTCGATTACGATAGTGTTTTGTTTTGCCGTGAAAAATCCGGGCTCTGCTTATTGGGATAAGACCGGTTTGATCACGATGTTTTCCATAACCAAAAAGCCGCTGATATATGTAAGTATATCAAATTATATTTCGTAAGTTTTTTGAAAAACCTCAGTGGTACGAGCCGGGGTTTGAACCCGCAACCTCTAGATTGAAAGTCGCATGCCTTACCGCTCAGCTACTGTGGTTTCTATGTCGTTTCCACCTCGCAGTGTATAAACAGCCGTCAGTCCCAGCACTCATTACGGCTCCCTTTCGTTAACTAATTATGAGGGTTATATTTAATGAAATAGAGACCAAAAATAATTGTCGGACAGAGTCCAATATAAACGAAGGATTGTAATTGAGTTAATATACGAGACCTCTTTCGGCTTAATACTGCCCTTTGGGTAATGATCTAATGATGTTAGAGGCGCCCCTACACGCCCTGTTAACTTGCTTCTTATGACGAAGGGTTATTAGGTTGGTCCAAAGGACAATTTGGATTGTTAGATACGAGGACGTTTCGGGTGTGTCAGTGTAAGTACGGTATCGACAACACAGTTAAATAACTGAGCATACCTAAGTATACCTTATTGCAACGAGATAAGGTCAATTAATGGCTAGTTTGGTATGTTGCTCGTCGAATAAGTATTTTGTGTAAGATGGGAAGAGGTAGTTTGTATGAGACTTCAATTGGCGATAATTTCGTAGAATGAGGTGCATGCATTATAACTGTAACCATATCGTAAGGATATTTACTTAATTAATTTTGTGTTAAGCAGTAACAGTGCTAATAAAATGTTTAACCTCTAGCGGCCCAGAGCTTTTTCGCAAAAGTTGGGATAGCGGCCCAATGTCCTTCTTGTAGGTTTGAACGGTTCCGGCCCAGGACTTTTGGTGTATGATATCTTGGCTTTGGGTAGGCGTAAGAGCCCAAGTTTTTTTGTGCATCATATGAGGTATGAGTAGAAGACTAGGAGAACAAAAAAACACCGAAATTCAATAACCTTTTTATAGGTCTCTGGGCCGCAACCGGTTGGTATTATGATATGTATTATTTAGTTGTGAAATTTGAAATTCTATCTTAAATTTAGCACCAAAATCTATGATTTTGAATTTATACCTAAAAACGGGGTTGCGGCCCACAGACCTTTTAAAATCCTATACAGGTACGTAGGGCGAGGGCATTTATTAATGGACTAAAACTAATTGGCCATTTCCTAATAGCTAAAACGTCTATACAAATTAAAAAAAAAGTAACATTGGGTATTCATAGCTCGTACTGTTCACGAGTAGTGTACAGAAAAGAAATTAAAAACGTGCTAGAAGCCCATATGCATTTTAAAATCCTTAAATATGTAGACGCCCGTATGCCTTTTTAAATGTCTTCGAAATATTTCTCGTCATATATTAATGCACACTTACATTATGTGTTAAATACGTATGAATATACAAATATGGACATATAAGGCATCATTCACAACAAAAACATGACAGAAACCTGTCAAGATAGCTGAGAAAACAATAGATTTACTTAGTCCGCGACGCCTCGCCATATTTTTGAAGTTTACTGCCAAACTGACAGTTGACGTTCCACAGATCAACCTCTAATGTCAACGTCAAACATGACATTTTCGTTCTGAAACCATTTTAAGTCATTGCACGGGATATTTGAGCTTCTACGACAGGTTTTATTTGAAGACCTTTTAAAAGCACAGTTGGGCATCCATAAGTTGAAAATGAATTATTGCTTGGGCCGGAACCACTACTGAACTGGAGACCTTTTAAAAGGTCTTTGGGCCGCTAGAGGATAAATTTTAAATTTATGGAATAATTTAAAATATTTAAGAATAAGAATAATTTATTTACAATAACTTACAATAACAACTTTCTTTAGATACAGTGACTTCCAAACTAGGCACAGCCTGTATCGTGGGAGTCAGAACGAACAGGAGAGTTAGGTACAAATATCATGCGGCTATTAAAAGAAATATAAAAAACGAATTCTTAAAACATGCAATTTGTTGAATTTGTGCGTAGTATTATTCAATGAATGATTGTAGGAGAGTGTGTGTGTAAATGTAACAGATGGAAAGTTGTAAATAGTTTTTACTCCAGGGCTTCTTCAGCGTGTTCATAAGTCCAGGACAGCTCCCGTATTTTCACCATGTGATTATAAACACGAGGTAAGGTAAATAGTTTGAAGCGTTTTGCAAATGCAGTTTTTGCAGTAGGTATCGGAACTTTAAAAACTCTTTTCTTTAATGTTCTAAAAATGTTCCGAGAATGATTTGAACTTGATGAGAATGAGCCTCCCTAACGCGTTGTAAGAGGGAACTGACTGAAGAATTTGGTGATCGAGACGGATTGTTACGATATAAAAAATGATTTATTTCAGGCAGAAACCCATATTTTTCACTAAACCATAATTTTCATTAACGATAGCTCAGTTGGTAGCAGCGACGGGCCGCGTATGCCTGTGGTCGCTGGTTCAAAGCCGGCTCGGAGCATTCAATTATTTTGAAATTGATATTATACTGTTTAGTAATTAGGTACTACGGTTATCCCAAAACACTATCGATAGGTATTAGATTAGATTATATATTGCATGATATAAAATTACATTTACAAATTTGCATATTGTCAAAACAAGTGAAATCAAAAGATTTTTCAAAAACTCAACTGCTTTTTTACAAATATTATAACCTAAGTCATTCCCATGATTAAGTGGAATCCAACGTTCTAACAATTTGCTATTAACTGTGCCTTCGTCATCTACCAAATTTTACAATAGTTCGTTCACTATTAATTCTATCCGACTATGGAACTCTCTCCCTCTTGACATCAGACAAGCAAAATCTATCGGCAACCTCAAATCCCTTCTTAAAGAACATTATTTAACCCCGATTAACCCTGATTGTATTTTTTGGCTGACTGTTTATGTATATTTGTATTTATGTTATCTGTATATATGTATGATTGTGTATGTATGTTTATTATATAGAGGTATTTATGTACGTTTATTTTTATAATTATTTTAATTTTTGATTAATAATAATCTTTGCACCGCACCACCTACTGCATAATCTAGTTTTAACTCTTTCTCCGATACCCAAAGGTTGTCTGGAAGAGATCGCTCTTCAGCGATAAGACCGCCTGTTGTCTACCTCTACCTTCATGTTATTGTATTGTTTCTCTCTGTAACTGCTTTGTTTGTGTGAGGTGTGCAATAAAGAGTATTTGTATTGTATTGTCATCAAATTAATAATAACGAGGAAATAGAAAAATAAGACAAAAACTAATATATCAACCACTTTACATTAGGTACATTAGAAAACACGTGACACGTGACCATACATTTAGTATGCTGTTGACTCGACATAAGTGGACTTAGCTGACCGTATTATTCTAGGACAGTGCTTGTTCACGTGTGTCCGCAAGCAGTCTATTTATAGTATCAGGTACGCGTCGGTGGGGCAAAATCTATACCAGTAATAAACAGGGTAAGCTTGTGAGAGTGTAGTTTTGTGTACGTTTGTATATAGGATGTGTCTCCGGAACTCCTAATCCAACTTCAAAGATTATTTCATCAGTACATAATATAAAATGGAACTTCAGGATGGACATAGGATACATTTTATCTCGCAGCGCCGCTTGGGTTCTCCGTAAAACGCGGGGCGAGCCGCACGGGCAGCTAGTCATGAATAATAAGTTTCTGTACAAACTTTTATTGCCAACTGTACTATTCTGTATACCGTCATCAACTACTCGTTGAGATGATTCTAACTAGCCCAAACTCAACGGGGTTACGTCTGTTAAGTCCTGAATTCCCATGACCACCTTCTGTCTCTATCATCAATCAGCTCGATAGTACCTTAATATTGAATTGTCATCCAAACTATTCCTTTACCCAAAATTTCAGCTCAATCGGTTGAAGATATTCTGCTTCAAAATTGAGTTGCAAGATTCCATGCACCCGAACATACCTTTTCTACAAACAACACACAGTTAAGGCACATTTTTAGGGTTCCGTAGCCAAAATGGCAAAACGGAACCCTTATAGTTTCGTCATGTCCGTCTGTCCGTCTGTCCGTCTGTCCGTCTGTCCGTATGTCACAGGCAATTTACTCGAAAACTATAAGGTGTATTTGAATAAAATTTTGAGGATAGGTGTATTTTGTTAGCCGCTACATACTTTTGTGATTAAAATGACAAAAAAAAATTTTTTAGGGGTGCACTCCATACATAAAACTAAAAGTCAAAAAAAAAAAATTCATTGTGACCCCCCGTGTGGCACATCAATCGATAGGCCTTTCAAAATAAATATAAGGTTTCTTAGCATTTTTTTTGATTAAGTGAATAGAGTCGGAGATAATCGCCCCGAAAGTCACTAAAATTCTGTCCCCCCCCCTCTAATTTTTGAACGGTGTATTTTAAAAATATGGAAAAATTCATAGACATAGGGCTTATTAATTTCATTCACCGAAAATTGTTTTGAACAAGATCGGTTCAGAGGTTTTCGAGATATTGCTGAAAAACTGCCTTCCTCAAAGAAAAGGACGTAAGTGCCGTAAAATTTCTGTGACGATACGACCTTTTTAATAGGCACAGAACCCTTCGTTTTGCGTGGTCCGACACGCACTTGGCCGGTTTTTTTAATTATATTCCGACCATGGTAGCCTTTTACCTTTTATCCAGCAACAAAATTAGGTCTTAAAACTTTGAATGAGTCCTCAGGAAACACTGAACGATAACGCAAATAAAAATGTGTTGCACAAACCTTTTTAACCCAGGCACATTTTTAGGTGTGTTAGTTCAATAAAATACTTACACGTAAATGCATGCCCTATCATTTATTCTATGATTTGAGTAATATCTACAGTGCTTTGTTTCACGCACCAGGAAGGTAGGTATTAGAAATGAATGGTCGATCTCTCGTAACTGAAGTCACGACCCCTTTACCTGTCTAGTAACATAGCTATTATAATCCGGTTATTCTCAAACGCTACCAGTGTGCTGTTGACTCGACATAAGTGAACTTACCTGTCCGTATTGTCCTAGGACGGGCGTGTTTGTCCACGTGTGCTTGCTTTCTAGGTACACCTATATGTATAGGTATGCTTCTTGCATTTCACGTAGGCGAGTGGACTTGACGAAATTAGACTTTAACGTCATAATAATAGGAACTCGCCTTCGTGAAATGGCTCGCGTAGGGTTACTTAGCGATCACTTATTTAGGTGATTTGGTGAACTGGTGAACTGGCTACTTTCGATTTTTTTGTAGATTCCGATTTTTTTTATATTCATATGGCATTTTACAGTCGTGTACAATATTCGGTGTACGACTGTGGTACTGTGAGATTGTAAGATATTCGCAACAGGTACCCTGCCCCCGTTACGAAGAGGGGCGCATGTCACATTTTAGTCAAAATTGAGTTATATATACTGCCGTGATCAGTAAAAAAAGGCGCATCTGTCAATATTTTATATTTTATCCTAGGAAGCCTAGAAACATTGTTACCATAAGAAAAAAGGGCGCTTTTACACGCATTTTCTCATTTAAACCATCTTAAACAAAATTGAAAAGTTGTTTGTCCGAAATACATTAAAGATGTTAAATGTAAAGTCGTAAGTGCGTATATGCGCCAATTTTTTTGTCACTTTTAAAATCAACACACACACACACACGACACGTAAGAAAGGCGCTAGTGACCACAAGCGCCTTTTCAACTTCGCATTTGACTTACATCATTAATTACATTTGACACATCTGCAAGCGAAACAAAATAAAAAAGGCGCCAGTGCCTTTTCAACTAAGTTCATCCTGGATATCATTAGTTCAGTTTGGCGCTACAGCCCTTACAACAAGAAAGAAAAGGCGTAAGTCGCCAACAGCGCCTTTTCAATTAAGTACTTCTGCAAGAGTACCAGGGCGCTTGTTGTACCTACTTGCGTCTACATTTTGCTCTTGGCTTCATTTTACTTGTATAATACTTCTTAGAAAAGACGTTAGTACGCACAAACGTCCTTTCTTGCAAGAATCTTTTAAAAAAGCAGGGTGAGAGGGAAGGAATTCTATCGATGTTCGTTCAGTTGCGCCCGAAACTTTGGCAGCATTAACACTGAACTTAGAAATTAAGAATAATAAAAATATTGTTATATATATTATTTACTTAAATGATGCTGATGACCAGATGCGATTGGGTTCTTAAAGCAGTATTACACACCTCATTACCTGTTATTTTTATTTCTGTATGCTCGTAATTTTCATATAATATATGTAAAGTTAGCAAAGTTACTTCCAAATAAAACTTGCGATTTGATGTTATTTTATGTCTCTTATTTATACTTTTCTTGGGTACCCATTATGTGAACATATATAAATATGTACAATAGTTTTCTAACAAGTGAAATCAAAAGATTTTACGAAAAACCCAACTGCTTTTTAGGGTTCCGTAGCCAAAATGGCAAAAACGGAACCCTTATAGTTTCGTCATGTCCGTCTGTCCGTCTGTCCGTCTGTCCGTCTGTCCGTATGTCACAGGCATTTTACTCGAAAACTATAAGGTGTATTTGAATAAAATTTTGAGGAAAGGTGTATTTTGTTAGCCGCTACATAGTTTTGTAATTAAAATGACGACAAAAAAATTTTTTACGGGTGCACTCCATACATAAAACTAAAAGTCAAAAAAAAAATTTTCATTGTGACCCCCCGTGTGGCACATCAATCGATAGGCCTTTCAAAATAAATATAAGGTTTTCTAGCATTTTTTTTGATTAAGTGAATAGAGCCGGAGATAATCGCCCCGAAAGTCACTAAAATTCTGTCCCCCCCCTCTAATTTTTGAACGGTGTATTTTAAAAATATGGAAAAATTCATGGACATAGGGCTTATTAATTTCATTCACCGAAAATTGTTTTGAACAAGATCGGTTCACAGGTTTTCGAGATATTGCTGAAAAACTGCCTTCCTCAAAGAAAAGGACGTAAGTGCCGTAAAATTTCTGTGACGATACGACCTTTTTAATAGGCACGGAACCCTTCGTTTTGCGTGGTCCGACACGCACTTGGCCGGTTTTTTACTAAATACATTACGCTCACAGGGGACTTGAATGACGACCTAGACTTGGAGAGGGAGAGAAAGGCGATGGCCGTGAGGGGTAACATGCTCGCCCGCAGGTTTGCACGTTGTAGCGAATCAGTCAAATTAACGCTATTAATTTAGAGCCTACTGTCAGACATTCTACACGTGCAGCCTGTGGGTGGGGTTTACGCAGAGGGCATACAATGCGTTACGCGTGCAGTATAGTCAACAGCAAAAGTAGGTTATCATTTTTTCACCTTATTGCAATGGAATAAGGTACAAAAGTGATAACTTACTTTTGCTCTTGACTGTACAACAACATCATGAAATAGACATGACATGAAATAGATTGGAAAACGACGTTCTCGCACCTACTCACACGTAACCAAATCTGCCACAGACTAATTGTTTAAATAAATAGACAATTAGTCTGTGTCAGATTTGGTTACGTCTAATTTAATTTGAGTGATAACACTCAAATTAAAATTTTCACATGACAAGCGTGCATGTTATTAACGCAAAGCATTATCATATTTGAACAAAAGCATTATAGTAATGTATATTAAGTATGTCTACCTTATTACAAAAATATTTTAAAAGAAAAACTTCAACGACTCGCCTTTGTGTAACGAGTCTCGCTGTGACGAGCTACAGAATATGTAAACTTCACTAAAGTTCCAAATGAAGTTACTACGTGCTCCCAGTTCGGGGTGACAATACAAAGCTATCTGATGTAAGTGCCCCGGCCGCGGCCGAGACTGGGTCGATTGTTGTAACATCTTGCTCCAAAATACGGGTAGATACGCGTACCTACTGGTAGCTGATGAAAGTCAAAAAAGCGTCACCCACCCTCCAAGTCCTAACTAAAATCCAGCCCCCTACCACTGTGTCACTGTTTTAAGGTTCCGTACCTCAAAAAGAAAAAAAAGGAACCCTTATAGGATCACTCGTGAGTCGGTCTGTCCATCTGTCACAGCCAATTTGCTCCGAAACTACTGGACCGAGTTGAGTTGAAATTTGGTATACATACGTAAATTGGTGACCCAAAGATGGACGCGTAAAGTAAATTAATGAATTCTGAACAAGGGGGCCACTTTTGAAGGGTAAACTGGAAAAAAAAAAGTTTCGCAAACTGTAAATGAAAGGAAAATTACGCAAATGAAAGGGGTTGTTGTAAGCATCTCAGATATATTTTTTTTACAATTTTAGCAAAACCAGATTTGAAGTAATTTAGGAAAAAAGACGAATTTTGACCATTCCCCCCCCCCCCCCCCCTTATCACCGAAACTACTAGGCTTAAAATTCTGAAAAAGACATGGAAAATAGTTCCTTGCCTAAAGATTACAGGAAAATCTATAAAGAAGTTTGAGTATTCAAAGTAGCGGGAAAATTCTCAATATTTTACGGAACCCTCACACCGCGTTTTTTCTTTGAATGCGTGATGACCCGAAACGCTATAGTCTACTAGTAAAAAGACTGCCATAGCTGCTGGTTATTGAACTTACGCTTATGCTGCAAGTTGCCTCCGAAAAGCGAGTTTCCGTGGAAAAATCAATGATTTACTGTCAAATTTGTGGTCGAATCTGAATAATGTCAATTTGAAAATCTTCGATATGGAAAACTGTCCACTCTGATATATTTTTGGAAAAATCAATGATTTACTGTCATTCAGCACAAACGGAAAATTTACAACTCGAAATTATTGGTCGAATCTGAATAATCTCAATTTAAAATCCTCGACATTGTGAACTGTCCGCCTAAATTATGTTTAAAAAGTAAAATTGACATAGGTACCTACTAGATATAGGTCGAAAGACCACGTACGTAATTCCATCCATGTATGGAATTACGTTCATACACTCCAAAAATATGACCAGTCGGAAATACATCATATAAAATGATTTTTGTACAAAATAGGTATGCTTAAATTGACCTAACATCCAATATTTAACAGCTGTCAAATATCGGCTGTTAAAAAAATCTAATTACAGTCATCATTGATGTTTATTGTACCATTGTACCGGGATGACGGCTGTCAAATATCGGCTGTTAAAAAAATCTAATTACCTATATAGTCAATTTTCATAATATTAAAATTTGATATGAGACAACATTCACTTTGTACGTGTCCCTATTTAAATATGAACCTATTTCATACTAATGACAAAATTCTATTTGGATTAAATTAATTTTGAACAAGAAAAAAATTGGCCATGAAAATGTATAGGCACAATTACATTTTCACTAAATTCACTTTCGATGGTATTACTTTTGGTCCAATTTCAAAATGGTCATTTCGTGTTGACGATTTTCCATGTGTGCCAAATGACAGTAAATCAAATCAATGAGCCAATAAATGGTCCCAGAAATATATCGCCATTAAGTTTGTTTTTTTAATAAAATCTTGTACCCAAATATTAATTAGATAAGTTATTAAGTTACACATCCAGGTTACGGCCACTTGCAAATTAAAATGAACACTAGGACCATGTTGGTATCACAATAGTAAATATTATGGAGTATATATTATCAAACTTAATAATGACAAAGCAGATTTCCAAAAATGAGCAGGCGCTTGTTGGTGCCAGCCTTAAAAGTAAAGAGGCCAAGATACACTGCTGAAGAGCTCCATACTGCACGCTTTATGAAGTGCAGCGAGGGACGCCACTTCACTGCACTGAGCCTGTAGAGCCATATAACGCGACCGACGTTTCTAGAAGCGGTTTAATACGAAAATACCTATACCAACGTACGATGAAGGTGCACTCGCTTCACGCAGTCACTATAAATATCCTTTTCATCACATTTGCTCGTAAAGGGCTTCATAACGCGCAGGCATACAGAGCTGTAAAACTTTGTTACGCCCATGGGCGTAATGGTTTTTTTCTTAAATTGTATCTGACACTCTTACGTCAGTTATAAAGCAAGGAGGTTTCAACTCAAACAAAATATTTGTAAACGTATTTATACATTTATTTAAACGTAATGACACGAATAAAATATGATTAACATACCTAATGATTTAAATATTAGTGTCCATGAAAAATATTTTAACTGTGATTTTAAATCGTGGCTGTATGCCGAAGGGTCTTTGCTCTAAGCGCCTCACGTCAAATTCTACAAAATGGACGACTGACATTTTGTAGTTTTTATTACGATTAGTAACAATTTAGTTAAAAATGTATTGGTTGCTCGCAAATGTGATGAAAAACATGGTATGCGACTTCGGCGTCGGGCTTCAATAGTCTCTCGTTCGTAATTCATATCTTACCGTACTTGTAACACAATGTACTATTTCATCACACTTGCTCGTAAAGGGCTTCATAACGCGTAGGCATACAGAGCTACAATGACCTAAATGACGCCCACGGGCGTAATGGTTTTTTTTTACATTGTATCTGACACTCTTGCGTCAGTTATAAAGGTTTGAACTCAAACACGATGTTTAAAAACGTATTTATAAATAAATTTAAACGTAAAAACACTACTTAACAAAATATGATTAACAGAATTATTTAAATATTTAAAAATTAAAATGTATCAGTTTAGTGGCCGTGTAAAATATTATTAACTGTGATTTTAAATCGTGGCTGTATGCCGAGGGGTCTTTGCTTTAAATTTAACAAAATGGACGACTGACATTTTGTAGATTTTATTGCGATCAAAAGATCGCAATAAAACTATAACTAAAAAGTAACAATTTCGTTTCAAATGTATTTGTTTCCTTGAAAATGTGATGGAAAACATTGTATGCGACACTTACGGTAAGAATGTTTAAAAAATCGAGTCATTAAAGTCATCAAAGCGTCGGGCTTCTAATAGACTCTCGTTCGTAAATCATATCTTACCGTACTTGTGGCACAATGTACTATTCCGTGTGTACACTTTTTGTAATTAAGTTGGAGTAACACTAGGTACCTATGCATAAAAACAGTTATCATCAGCCGAAAGACGTCCACTGCTGGACATAGGCTGCCGCAAAGAGTGCCAAAGTGACCGGTTATGCGACTTTTTAATAATGCTTTTAATTCCAATTTTTATTCTCAAAGTAGTTCTCAAGGGCTCTTTTATATATCCGACTGAACCTACCAGAGCTAAGGAAATATATATTTACCTATATAGCGAGAAGACATCCCGAAAAACTCACAACTCTGACTCTGAGTTAATTGGTTCTGAGACAACGCAAACCTACGCTACCATATTTATAATACTTTATAGATAAAATATTTGTCTTCATTACACAAATAAGTACCTACCATTACCGGGATTCAAAACCAGGAACAACAGCTTCGTAGGCAGGGTTGTCAATAACCAACTAGAAGGTAGGTAGGTATTTATAATGAAAACACAACTTTACAGCACACTTGCAATCACTCCGCGCAATCTGTTCCTTTCAAAGGGTCACATTTCGTTTATTTAATCTGAGCATATCATTTCACACCCTAAAGCAAAGTTGCCGCGTTGTAAACTGAATTTAATACGTGTAGGTGAAATCTACATGTCTCCCCGCTGTCGAATTAAAACGTTTAGCTTTACTGTCACCACTAAAGTGCCAGCAATGTGTGGAAAGGAGGGTGCATACATAATGAGGAAAACTCTAACCCGGCTTTAATTATGCAAAGTTATTTCATAGGTGGCGGAATATATTGCTTTAGAATTCAGTTGGCAGTGGTAATTAAGAGGTGCAGTGGCTGCGATTGTTAGACATTCGAGTTACGAAGTAATCCAACAGAACACAGGCCTATGTGTATTCTGGAAGAGCCCAATATAAATTTGTCCATTTCGCAAATAATATTGTTCTTTTCGCAAATGGTCTCACTTTTTTGTAAAATGCTACAATTAGTAGGTAAGTAGTTTTAAGTTTAGCGCCTAAGTAAATCTGTAGGTAAAATAACTATCTTCTGGACGTTTTGGGTAACTGTAAGTCCATAAGAATATGATTATAAATAAATAAATAAAGAACTCGCGTCTCCACTCCATTCTTGGCTCGTCGTGTACCCAAGAGCTTAGAAAAGCAGCTGATTGTCAGCCAAATGGAAGGCAAGAGAAGAAGTTACACTGGCAGAAGATCAGCCGGGCGATCAGTTTAGAGGGCACTTTATTCTAAAGCTCTTCCTAGACGATGTTGGATCCCCGGCCACACCAGTCATTTATTATTTCACAAGAACGGTTAGATACCAATTACACTTGTGCAATCAGTCATGCATGAGGTTTCGACGAGAAAGAAAATAGGTCAGCTACAAAAATAAGTTTAGAATCGTGTGTGAAATGAAATAGGTACATTTCTTTCCACAAAAAAACAGAATTTATAGGCTAAACTAAGCCTAGGTACACAATGTTTAGTAATTGGTAAGATATAAACAAAAAATATAATAATAGGATCCTATTCTATCGTCACATTTTTCCTCTTCGGCGTTTATTGGTGGTTAGCGCTGATTATCGGCTTGCTCCAGGATACAGTATTTACAAATTTAGGATATATAGGTGTGTACAGTTTGGATCAAAATCCTGTTAAATGCTAAAGTCTGAAGTATCACTACATCGACTTAAATTTCCATTAAACAATTGCGAGTGTTTCATAACTTCTTATGACGGCATTTAAGAACTTTGTTAAGTAACCAAGTAATTGAAAAACTATTCGCAATTAATTATTTAAAAGCAACGCTAAGTTTAAATGCCAGTTAAGGCTGAAATAGCAATTTAAACTAAGTACCTATATTAAGGTAATTTTAAAAAGATTCAGTGACCAACCTAACAGGTAGCTGTATAATACTATCGAATATTTCTTAACGCATTCAGCGCCAATGACGACACACGTGCGTCAGAGCGCTAGGGGCGCTTTTCCCTACAAGTAGAGTTCAAGCTGCTACGGAATACGGCGTACTGCTATGAGCGTAGTGGTGAACAATGGGACACATTCACTGCCAAGAATCGCTACGCGCTACGCTCGTAGCCGATCCCGTGGTTTGTCTGCTAATTGTAAGCGTAGGCGCCCGCTACGCGGGTTCCTGGCAGTGAAATTGCTAACAACACCGGTTACAATAACGATGTTAAAAGTGAAACAATTGATTTCCCGCAATTCATGGTAACCCGGAACATTCACAGATCTGGTTGCATCAAGGATCAAACAAGCGAATTTGAGCTTGTGGCATCCTTTTCAATCGTGAAGCCGAGTGTTACTTTTATCAATACGCTGGGATACCATTTTGATTTGAATGGATCAACACGATATTGAACGAAGATTCTACGTGGGGCAAATTGAAAATGTATAGGATTTAGCTCTTCGTACTTCTATTACGTTTAATAATTGTAATTATTTAACGCTCATGTGAATTAAATAATTACAAATCCCACATCATACGTGTCAATAAAATGTACGTAATTCTCCGATTCAGTCTGTAGTATGAAATTGATACCCAATTGTAAAATTGTTACCCAGTTGTAAAATATAAGCCATAAAATTAGACAAGATCCAGTAAGTAGGGGTCCATCCGTCTTCGTCAGAGGTAACAATAAAAAGGTGAACGTCCCAATGCTGGACTGTTCTTCGGAACGCGTTAATGCGCCTCACCTTACCCGTCACGCCTAACGAAACATTACGCTTAGTTACTACGAATCGCGGCTTCAAGATTTATTTATAGATGAACGGTGAGGTAAAACAAGGTACTACAACGGGGCTGCAATGAAATGCGTGACACGCTGCTACTTATCACCTGTACTGCTATGAATTAAGATTGAAGATGGTGACTATTGGGGCAGCGTCGCGCATCGATCGCGACACACACACATATACTACACTAGCTCAAGAGAACCCCACACACAACAGAAACCAAACACCACGACATGTGATCCCGGCATAGGATATACTCGTAATAATTACTGCCTCCGTGTTCACAAGATTAAAGACCGCTGCCAACAATTAGTGACTCGTACATCTGCCGCCGGTAACACGATCCGGCATAATTGTTATCGTCTCATAATTACACATTCCAATAATCACAGGGACTGGGTTCATTAGGAAATCATTATTTATAATGAATGCTCAAAGAGTATGCTCTTTGAGCATTAAAGAGATTGCCAAAAAAAGTTAAAATTTAATGGCAATCAACTTGCGTCTATCCGAACTGCGACTGATGCTTTATTGATTGATTGATTAAAACTTTATTAATTCCCACAACATACATGAGCCTTTATGAGTTGACCCACAATCACCAATTTCTTGTTGTTATTAAGTATGTCCATTAGGCAGGGGACAATATGATAGATTTTCTTGGAAAATATGTTGCTAAATGAACTTCTAACATGCTTAGAAGATGGCCCATCCAAAAAGATGTTAAAATCCAAAGTGACAATTCTTTTATGTTGCGGATTATTTTTCTAGACCGAATTCACTTATCTTTGTGCCTACTAAACAATGCGATTGCCTTTCATTGTTAAGTGGTAAACAAACCAATTGTCTTTTATTGTTAAGTGTAACTGCTAATTGATACTGTAAAATAATCATAGTAAACATCAACTTTCTGAAACAAAAAGTGGCTTTAAGTCCAAGGAAAGGATATTAAAAAATATTACTTAGCAATGTTGACAGTCGCTATTTGAGTAAATTATTGTGTGTGGCCGTGGCTATTGTGGCTTTGTTGGTCTTAACGCATTCACTGCCATCGACCCATATGTGCGTTTGCCTCCATACAAGCTTGTTCCTAGGGGGCGTAGCTCGGCAGTGAATGCGTTAAGATAAGATACGGTCTAAAATAAGAATCTGCACTATACGTACCCTTACACATTTAAACATCTCAATTAGTTGGTGGGCGTTCATTCCATTCAGCGCTAATCACGAAAAACGTACCTCAGAGGGCTACGGGTGATTTTCGCTACATATCGCGACTAAGCTGCTCTGGACTACGGCGTAGCCTTAGGAACGTGGCTTAGCAGTGAAAGCGTTAAGATTGGTTTAACTCTACCTATAAACAGGGCGCCCACGGCTATGCCATATGGAGGGAAAGTACCTTGAATATTGTAGATGGAACATTTTACTGAAAGAAGACATTATTTTAATTTAAAAAACCATTTAAACTGCATTCATAGATTTTTAAATAATTACATGGTTGAACCGGGAATGGAACCATCTACAATAATCACGTTACTTTTCCTCCATATGGCATAGCCGTGGGACGCCCTTTATAACCGTTTCTAAAATATAGTCTTTGAGGGGTTGTATCTACCGATGACAATTTTTTTATTCGTTACCCGTTGGCACTATTTGCTTATCCTGCAGATATGAAAAAAATCCTTTTTCCAAAATTAATGAAAGACCACTTACTCTAACAAAACCTCTCTAAATCTATAACATAAATAAAGCCATTTTTCGAAAATTATTCTTTATTATTCCATTTTTGGCTGCTGAAACGTACGTACACAATACATGTAGTGCTGGCTTCAGTAATTTCCTTTGTACCGTACTTCAAGTAATACAATGACGTGTAGATTAATTAATAACCTGTGTGCATCGGACTCATATGACGGTCGAGTTTATTGAAAGACCGGAGCACTTCAGAACAAAGGGACCCACATCGAGGACACGCTTTAAGATAAACGGCCTACTGACACAGTCGCAGTATTACTTACAGCACCTTGACTCATGATGAAACCAAAATTAGTAAAGTTTTGGACGCTCAGAGACCTAAACTATACATCCCATAATCACATCTGCTCTTCTTTAACACTGTCACTGCCAGCACCCGTCTAGCAGGCACCTCAGTCGTAGTCCCTATATACGAGGCAAATCACGGAATATCGAACGAACTTAGCAATTGTTGGCAGTGAATGTGTTAATTATGACAGAGATCAGAGCCGCCCCTGAGATGTGAAGTCAAAATACAGTTTTCCATATTTCTAATATACTTGCAGTAACCTTTAGATATGGATACAGGTTACAGAGGTATAGTTCGAGAGAATATGAGGGATCTAAACATTACTCAGCCTTTTACGCGTCAAATGGGTCATGACGGATAGAGGGGCTTTGAACGCCCCTAGAGCAGAATATGGCCGCTGAAATACATCTTAATCTTATTCGAGGTAATTCCACTTAACCAAGAGTATTTAACTGTGTTCTATGAATATATTTATCTAGATATACAGATAAAAGAGACAAGATAAAGAAGATATATGTCGGCTTTAGCAGTATTCAAGGTCCAACGTAACGTTGTGGGTGTCACGTATGCGCGTGGTACCTACCTGATAGAATCAAGGTATCCCTGCTAAGAGAAGTTACTGACGTTAGTTCCTGATTGCATCGAGGCAAGGAAGGACGCACATATGGACGATAGCAAGCTGATAGCGGGTCGTATACCTTGGGACTGTCTCACGTTTAGTTGCTTCCTTGTGTTGTAATAATTCAAATTGTTAAGGAGTGAATTTAGTGACAGTGGCATTGTATTTTGAATAATAATTGACCAATTGTATTAAAATAATGTGAAGTGATTGTGTGGTTTTATTAAATAATCACAATTATGGGTGACCAAGACAAAGCTCGATCCTGTAACGACACCAGGAGCGGGATAAGAACAGGAAAATCTGGAAAATGGTGAAAATCACACCAATGAAGCCATGTGGAAGAAAATGTTCGAACTACAAAATGAACAAATCCGCGCCCTGATAAATACACTCCCAATGCCACAGTAAACAACGTGCCAGTACTAATTTAACCCGGAAAAATACGATATGGGTGGAAAATCGTGGTATTCAACACGTGATTTGTGTTTGGGTCGTTCTTCTTTTTTACCGACAATGATCCGAGGTTTTTCTGTTTTTTTAGTTTTTGAACTATCGAAAATTGTGGTTTAGAAGTGCGATTTAAAAAAAAATGCATAGGTTTCTTCATTAGAACTAATTAAAGTTTCCTTTCTGGCCAATATAAATATTTATTTACGGTTGGTTTCTAAAAAAAAACATGTGACAAAGTGGACTCTTTCAGTGGGGACAACATTTTGGTTTACCACTCTGTCACGGCATTCTACGAAAAAAAAAACATTTAAAAAAATGCTAGTTAGAGAAAGTGAAATATTAAACATCACTAATTAATAAAATAATATGGACGTTCATTCGAACATTATAAAACCGTAAACATCATTACTCAAATGAGATGCCGTAATAAGACGAGGGACAGGCTATTGTCGGTCGAAAAGAAGAACGACCCGTTTTCCTGTCCTGTGTGTCCTGGAAGGAAACAATCTAATAATGGCGCTTAGCAAATCTTTAAAAAGGGTCGGCGTCTACATGGTTTTCTTCTGTTACGTCATCATCATCATCATCATCATCATATCAGCCGAAAGACGTCAACTGCTGAACATATGCCTCCCCTAAAGTGTGCCAAATTGACCAGTCCTGCGACACCCGTACGTGTGCACGTTGTGTTACATAGAATAACATGGGAACAATTTAAGGCATTATTTATTGAGAGATTTGTAACCACCGAAACAACAGCAGCTACTTTGATTAACATGAGCAATAATAAACCAAAGGAGAGTGAAACTTACGCCGCATTTGCAAGTCGATTTTCATTATTTAGTTCGGAGCAACTCATCATTTCGATTGTATCGTTTCAGTTTCTGAAAAAGGATTCCGTTAACAAGATTCTGTTAACAAGTATCGGTAAAGCATCGAACAGCTTTTAAGCCGTATATAGCATAAATAAATTAAACAAAGATTTTATTTCACTATTTTGCCAGCTGCATTTTATTTCAAAATTGCACTAGCTTGCACTTATTAATATTCTCGGATATTTTAAATTGCTATTTGTCAAACGCTTAACTTCAAGAAATATTAATGCTATTTTATCTCGATAGGCTCACCGACGACGACTTTTACAGTTAACTCAAGAGCCAATATTTATGATAAGTATTTGATCCACATCATTCCATAGAGTTCAGTACAAACTCGGGTCTTGTTGTAATGGTCGCAACACCATATTAATTCAAGTGGTTGTGGGGAATAATCCATACCTAAATAGTTTCACAGGTTTTAGTAGATCGACTTCGATAACGGAGCATTGAGTGGAAACCAATATTCCCGATACACATTCTTTTCACAAAATTATTCAAGATTCAGATTTTTCTTTTAATTACGTACAAGAAGCTTGTAAATTGGCTTCTTCATACTGTCGAATGTAGATAGACTGGAGATATTTACTTACTTAAAAGGCTTATAGAAACTCGCTGCAAAAATCAAATCTATAAACTTACAAAGCTCCAATTTCACAGACTTTTCTCTTGATAATACTAAGTATAGATAACTACCAAATTCCAGGCACAAGTTATCCAAATAGGAACTACTAAGTTAACAGTATTCAAACGCAAAATGTAAAAAGACGATGTTCCTTGAAGAGATTATAAAATTTCTTTTCGACGAAAAAAGTTGCATGAAATTGCACAAGAATTAAAAATGGAAAGAGCGGAAACAGACTGTCGGAATAAAAATGGTCTTAAGAGAGAGCGAGTCAGCTGCTTTGCAATATTAAATCTTGTGTAAATGCATTAAGGTTCATAATGGACTTGTAGGTATCCGGCCTTGATCTGCTCAATAATGCAACGCTTGAAAACGCAAGCCATATTAGTGCGACCCATACCAACTTCATAAAAAAGGAGGAGGTTCTCAATTCGGTTGTATGTTTTTTTTAATCATTATTATTTTGTATGTGTGTTACCTCAGAACTCCGTCATATATGAACCGACTAGCTTCTGCTCGTGACTTAAATAAAAAGAAGTAAAATGTGAATTGTTTTTATTTACTTTTTAGGGCCTTGTTTTACTGCAGGTACTTAATTGAAGTCCATTTTTTATGTTTTTTTTCGGTTCCTTTTTTTTATCATTATTTAGAATTATGATAAAAATATTTCATAGCTTATTAATTTTTATGTAAACGATTGACATGGATGAATAATTATTTATTGTTTTTATTAGTAGTGACATAATTTTATTAGAAGGAATTTTATTTTTGTTAAATTTATATATATATATATATATATATATTGTTATTGTAATTGAACTAGGTAGGTACATTGTTAATTTATCATGATTTATGTGAAAATGAGAATAAATTAATAAATGAAATAAAAAAAATATAGTAAGGCACTTCGGAGACCACAAGACCGTAGGTATAGCAGATTATTAAAAAAAAAAAAATTTTTTTAATTTAAGCTGTTTATTGCAATAAAGAAGACTTATTTCTACATTACATCTATAGTTATAATCTTTTATATTTAAGATTTTGTGAACTATGATGTGATGGGGGAAGCCCCCCATTTACAAATAATGTTTTAAGTTTAGACTAAATTAATATGTGTTCTATATATGCTTAGCTATTTATTTTATCTTAGTCATTTTATGTTCAGTGCATTTGGTAATTCTATTTTCGAGAGTGTTTTCTTAACTATATTTTTGGCTCTATTTGGCTTTTCTAATATAATATCTATGACTTGTCTAGGGAAGCTATTTAGTATATAAGGTAAGTAGTTATTGTATATCCGTTTGCCGTATTCATTATTATTTTTTGGTATCTTAAAGTATGGTTGGTTAGGTAGGCTCCGGAGGTTGGACGGTCTCATATATCTATCCAGCTTCCCTATAGTGTGTTTGTATTCTAATATCACAGCTAATTTTACCTTATCAAATACACTAAAAACTCTACAATACTGAAATAGCTTACTATAATTATGTCTATGTTGATGCTTGACTTTTAGCGGTACAATAGCCTTTAGAAGTCTTATTTGTATATTATAAATCTGTTTAAGGTATGTATTATATGATCTACCATAACTGGAGATACCATAACTAATTACAGAGTCTGCTAGTGCCAGGTATAATAGCCGGAGTATGTTATATGGCATTTTGTGTTTAAGTATACTAAGGTTGCAAAGGATGGCTCTTAACCTGTTGCATACATGCTCTATATGTGGTCTCCAGTTGAATTTACTATCTATTTTTAAGCCAAGGTAGGTATGCTGATTAACAATTTCTAATGATTCACATTTACAGTATGTATCTAGGTGTCGAGTATGCATACATGCATGTCCATGGGCCACGATATTAGGAGTTACAGTAGCTTTCATGTAAGGTGAATGAATGTACATTATTTTGGTTTTTTTATAATTCAGTGATAATCCTACATCGTGGGCCCATTTACATAAGGTGTCAAATTCACTCTGCATTTGGCACTCCACAGCCTTCACATCACTGTTAGCTGTTATCAGGCAGGTGTCATCCGCAAATTGGTACACAGAGGCGGTTTTAAATATGTTGCACATGTCATTAACATATAGTAAGTATTCAGTTGGCCCGATTATTGATCCTTGTGCTGTGCCCTGATAAGTTTTTAGCAGTTCACTTTGCTCCCCAGCAATGCTAACTGCGTTATGCCTGTTCGTGTGGTATTGCTTTAACCAATCCAGTGTTGGCCCCTGTATACCATTTTGCTGAAGCTTTTTATATAATATTTCAAAGTTGAGAGTGTCAAATGCTTTACTAAAGTCTATCATAGTTATGAGTACATGTTTTTTATCATTGAGGTGAATATTCACCTCATCTGTAAATTTAGCCAGTAGTTGAGATGTATTTTTGCCTCTTTGAAAACCGAATTGTCTGTCGTGTATAATGTCGTTACCCGATAGAAAGTCATTAATAGTTTTCCCCATATATGTTTCAATTATTTTATCTATAGTGGGTAGTAAAGTGATCGGTCTGTAGTTGTTTGTGTCCGTATAGGTACCTTTTTTATGTATAGGACGGATAAGTCCAATTTTTAATTTGTCGGGATATGATGAGCTAGATATGCATTGGTTTGTTAGGTGAGTAAGTACTGGCGTTATTTCTGTTTTTATATATTTTATATCTTTAGCTCTAATTTTATCGATACCTGCACTTTTATTTACATTAATGTTGTTAATTATACTACTCATAGTTTGTTCTTTGATATTATGTATTTTTAGTGTTACCTCGGGGACATTAGAATAGTTGTTTTCATCAAGTAACGGCACGCTGCACGAGCTAAGTACACTAAGCACATTGTTTTCGAAATCAAGGGCAAACTTGTTTGATAATTCTCTAGCTTTCATTTTAAATGACTTAAGTAACATATCATCTACTGCTTTAACTATTCTACCTGTTAGCTTATTTATTATTTCCCACATTTTCTTGGGATTTTTGTAGTTATCACAAATTTCTTTTTTAGTGGAGTTGTTCCTAGCTTTATTCATTAATCGGTTGGTTTTATTTCTGTATTTTTTGTATAGTAGTTCATTTTGCTTATTGTTTGTGTCCTTTAGGTATATTTGTAATAGTTTATTTTTAGTACATGACATTTCTAAGAGCTTATCTGATAACCAGTTGCAGTTATTTCTAATGCTGTTTGCAATTGGCTTTTCTATTGTACATATATCGTATATTTTTGAAAATTGGCACACTATGAAGTTGTATATATCAGCAGGGTTAGATAATTCAAATACTGGGTTCCAGTCAATTTTGACAAGCTCCTGTCTGATAAGTCGGTTATCTAGTTTACTACATATTAAGGTGTTACTTGCTGGCGTTGTGCCAGAAAGCGAGATACCAGTTACAAAGTGGTCAGAGAGAGGATCCGTTACCACCGCAGCATTGATAGAATGTGTTTGTCCGCATCCAGGTTGTCCGGCAATGTCTCGAATGTAAATATGGTCAATGCATGATTTAGACGTACCTCTCTTTGTAGTTTCTATTCTAGTGTATTATAAATATTATTTTATTATTACTTTTAGTTGACATGATTTTTTTGTTATAGTTTGTTGCAAGTTGTTATTAATTAATCAATTGAACTATTGTAATCAAATGTGTTCTTAAACTTTAATCAACCAAATTGTAATTGTGTTCTTTTTTTAATTTAATTTTAATGTTTTGTATATTTTTCAAACACAATGTATGTTGTTACTGAAAATAAATGAAATGAAGAACACAAACAGTCACATAACAAATTTATATGGGGTACACATAAAGTACCAAAAAACATAGAGAACAAAGACCTGGAGGTTTTTAGATACGATAAAGTCTTCGTCACCAAAAAGTGTTCTCGGAAAAACAAGAATGGAGTTATTCCAATATTGTAACTCATATAAATTAACTAGAGTATCAATTTTGGCCCAAGCTGAAACGGATAACTTCCTTGGCTTTGCTCGCTCGTTCAATTAATTTAGACCACATAAATTCGTATCAACAATTCGACTAAGGCCGGATTCGACTAAATAGAAATTAGGACTAAATCTGTTTAATGTTAAAATTTTATGTAGGTAGGTATCAGAATATAATTCTATTCCGGTTTGAACAAATAGACGCTTAGGCCCGATTCGACTAGACAAGAATGTAGTTTACTCCCAGATTATATCATTGGATTTTAGATGATAGTTTATCCGGCATTTGCCTGTGATCGTACATACAGGGTTCCATAGAAAGAAAGAAAGAAAGAAAGAAAATACATTTATTCACAAACACACAGGACACACATATTATACAATAACATTTGTTCCTTACAATAATTTCGCAAAAAACTAATTCCAATTGCCGGTTTTCTACCAGTCGGTCTTGTAACTCCTTAAACAAATTTCCGTAGGTATCCCTTAAAATTTCAAATTTTCCCTCTCTGCCCCGTTTGAATTATACACCCTGTATCTATATTTAAAGTACCTACTATGTGTCTTCAAGGGGATGAACTAAATAGGCGAAAGCGTTTCTTCAATGTGTACATTCGGTTTTTATTGGGATTATGCAAATATGATCACGTCTCTATTTTTTGTTCGAGACTATAGATACAATCTATCTTCGCCGAAACTCGCGTATCCTAACTTTTCGCTATGACATAAAATAAATCTTTAACTAACTATTCTAATATTCGAGGTCTATTGTATATTAAGTACCTAGTTTTATCTTTGCAAAATCAAGCAATTTGTGGAAAATGAAATGGTCTTGAAACTAGGTACCTACATAGTAATATATTTATTCAAACTATAACGTCATGTAATGGATGTTTGACAGTGATATATATAATGTTATCTAGATAATATTCCATATTTTTGTAAATGAACATTAATATCTATTACGAATGGCAAGCCTATACTGGGTTAAGCCCAAGGGGTTTATTCTAGGATTGATGTCAATAGGCAGCATACTATGGGCCTTATCAGGACCATTTTATCCCGGAACATCCATCATACTCAATTTGACAAGCACACATGTTACCCAGTAACGTATGTCGAACCGGGAAACACAATTTACCATCTCATTGCATTGCTGAACGAATTTTAGGAATAATATCGAAGTATATCCCTAAATATCGAACGTAGTGACAGAAGCCTGTACGTTATGTGTTCGACGTTTCATTTGTACAAGTTTTACATTGAGTTTTTCAATTTTAGATTGGAATCGTGTAGGATAGATAAACGGCAAGAGAAATGAAGATTAAGTTGGTTGGACGAGCATTAGGTGGATTTGGGACTTATTATGTTTAACCAATACTTTTTTCTAAAAACGAATTAACGTGACACCGGGAATTGGAGTTTTTCTAACGATATTCATCGACATAATCCACTTTGTCATCGTTTGCTGGAAGTAATTTCAGATAAAATTGTTATACGTACTTATAAGATGGATTCTTATACTGAACTTTTAGTGGGTTAAAAAATAAATGAACCGCTCTGAAATCCTTTAAACCACTTATAAATACCAACAAAAAACAGAAAATCACCCGCCATCGCGCGGTGAAATTCTTTAGCAAATCAACTACAACGAGCAACGAAATTCAGGGTAGGAAAATGTTACAAAAATATAAACAAAAAGTAATCACTTAAATAATAAAAGGGCTTTGAGCTTTTTCTGTTCCGTTTGAGCACAATTTCCTTGAAAAGAGGTTGTCTCCGAAGTAATGTCAGATAAGAGTCCGGGGTCTCAAGAGTGGCGCCGTGCTAATTTGAATTAAATTTAGGGGATTACGAGCATCCTCCGTCCGGCAGATTACAGCATCCGTCGCTTTGCATAAAGTTACTGTAATTCTGTAATTCTTCGAGAGTATTCACACAAGTATAAACTCAAGTATTTATGCCGCGTGAAACAAAATTGTTTAAAATTTTAAATTCATTTACGCTCCGCCCTGGAAACGTGTTTGCACTAAAAGGGAATATTTTCTTTATTCATGGTTCTGTGGATATTTTTGTAAATTTTCCTTTCTTTATTCTGGGTCAGAGTTACGCAAATGTCAAATTTTAACCTGTGGAATGCATTGCATATTTTTTTCATATTTGACTGTACATTTTATCTGTACTTGAAGAGTTGAGTTTTGGCTCATGGATAATGGCCATTGGGTTACTATACTAAGTTTACCTGAAACTGACGTGAAACTGTACGAATACTTACCCGTATAGTTGATACATATATAAGTAGATAATGAATATGAGCATAAAGTAGATAATCCTCTACGTGCTCCAGTTTAACCCGCAAGCCTTAAAAAACCCAGAAAACTCAATTTTCCTGCAACTTAATCGGTACCTGGCTGAAATCTTTTCAGAACAGGTGGTTCGTGTATCACGCTAAATGGATAACGGCTTACAGGGCTGCTGAAAAATAAATCCGAGCATAGATGAACGAGGGCACCGGGAATTGTGGGATAAATATTTGAAACGGCGTTGTGTGCTGGAACCACTAAATAATTCCACAAACGCACCATGTTTAAAGCACTTCGGATGTAGCGGTACGGAGAATAGTTTAATTAACCGTATCGTCTTTATAGCAGCTAAGTATCAAATGTCGTCTTTCCTTTGGTTAATAGTCACGAGCAGTTTCAGGTTCGCTTTTTTTTGGCGCGTACAAGGTATGCTCGTACACCCGAAAAAAAACCGCTTTTCTAAAATCGTTCTAACAGCTCATGTACAGGTAAGCTATATTTTAATCTTATATATAATTAATATGAAAAAGTAAGTTTATGAATACCTTTATTTTAGTTATGTCTACAGGAAAGACGCGTGTGAACTCCGTATGATCCTAATCTTACTTTAATTGAACTAAACTACGAATACAGAAGTACGTATATCTCCATTTTATTTCACATTCCATAATTAACTTAAACTTCCTCACTTACAATTTTTTAATTCAATTAAAAGACCGTAGCAAGATAAGGGAATAAAAAATGTGATTTTTTTCTATAGTTACTTATAAGTAGTAGTACAACCTGTGCCAACTTTGTTGAATAATTCCCAGTTATTCAGCTAGAATAAATTAAAATCCGAATGCATGAAATATGACGTTTCCCTAAAACTGATATGTTTTTTATCTTAATAAGTTAAGTAGTATGTATTTCCGTAAAAACACGTAAGTCAAAATTAAAAAAAAAATCGTTTCCAAATGAGTGAGCACTCTAAAGGTCATTCCAAAAAAAACCTTATTTAACGTTCTGTCAGTCATATTAGTTTGATAGTTTGGTGGATCGAAAAGGAATAATGTCAATATTAAAAAAAAGTATTATGGTAGGAATTTGGTACATTTTATTCTTATACCATTTCTAACACCGCTAACGAACTTAAGCATCAATTATCTTTGTAAAGAAGTAAAAAAAACTATTTTTGACATTTAATTATGACATTAGTCGCCATTTCTACTTATAAAACAAAAACTTTTATGTTCTAATCATCAAAAAAAACAGCTCTTAATCATAAAAAGGTTTTCTCTTCCCTTATCTTGCTACGGCCTTTAGTTAAGTGAATCAACAGAATGTTTTTCATATAAACCGTCGCAATAAGACGGCAAGCTCCCCAGTCGAACCAGCCGAGTCCCGCGGTAAACCGCCTGCATCCGGCACGGCGCGGCACCTTTAACTAGCACTAGTTTACCGTTCGGACTTACTACTGTTCCTAGAACTAATAAAGTTAATGTCAATTATTCAATGTACGTTTTAAAGGTTTTATAACAGCTTTTAATTTATTAAGCTAAGTTTTGTTGCACTCTATGTATACAGTTTTTGCAATAATAACGATTTTCTTTCTTTTACAACTGGTTTATGCAGTTGTTTTTTACTACAGTACACTAATTAATTAATTCGTTATGTATTTTAACTTCAGTACGGATTATCCAGGGATGATATTCATTTCATATCCGAAAACCAATACTAGAGAGCGTAATTAAACAATGAAATAGTTAATTATTGAATTTCATCAGAGGGCAAATAAGTAACAAATTATAATATATATGATATACTGATTTCCAGGATGAAAAAACAGACCCTGTCGGAAGTAGCCTGTGTAATAAGTATAGTTACCGTATATTTACCGCACTAACCATATGTCCAAGTTGATTTATTTATGTCAATGTTATAAATAAATCAATGTGTTAGTCCTTAAGTCAATCAAGTAGAATTAAGTTTTATTTTACTACATTTATGTGTGCCGAATTTTTATTCTTATGTACCTAATTATAAGAATTATCTACATCAATAAAGGGATGGTGAGGACGATTTCATGGTATTACACACTCACACAAATCCAAGGTAACGCATACGTGTAAGCGCCCACAACGCGACCCACAACAGTATCGCGGGGTAACGCTCCCACGTAGGATGGACACGCCCATGCGTGCACAAGAGTGGCTGCCTGGGCCTCCAAAAATTCACTATACAACTTTACACCAGTAAGGCAACATCTCACCGACACCTCTTTCGGCAGCACCATAATATGTAATAAATCAACCACAATTGTTTTTATTTCTTCTGCTCCAAAAAGTATATCAAAGCTACAGTCAACAGACGCAATGTTTAAATTGGTGAACCTAAACTACTATTCGTATGTAATTTCTAGGTACCTAAGCATGGTAACTTCTAATCTTGAATGTATGACTTGATCAAGTCAAGTTCCGAGTTTGCAGTGAGTTCAAGTAGTGTTGGCATGCAACGCGGTACCTGGCCTGCACAAATTGGCCAACACCAACTCTAATTACGTTCGTCCCACGTCCATAATTGTTATTCACCACCCTTACCGACACCTTCCCTCACCACGTATAAGTCTGACCTACCAATAAAGTATTTCCATCTATTCTCATATTTTTCATTCTCATCTATTTCATTCATCATTCTCTCTCTAGTCTCAGTTTGACACATGTCAGTTTATTTATTTTCTAAAGTACATACAAGATGATGATTAACATTAACTAAATTAAATTAAAACTAAGTTAAATCTAAATAAGGCCCTGGGATGCTGCCGGCATTTCCTCGCTGAATTGCAATGCTGATGCGTTGCGCGAGAAAGCATCCGTCCCAACCTCCATGGAACCAGAGACACACCATCAGGTCTTTTGCCATCATCTCTGACAATGCAAGGCGGCTCAAGAAGAGCAGGCACATTGATGCTGGCAAGAGACCGGCGAATTATGTCATTAAGTGTCGCATGTCTTGGAAAGCGGCCTGCATTTTTTTGACAACAAAGTCCGTGGTGAGTGGTGACTCAGTCGGTCCACGTCCGTGCCACAAGGGCATATGTGTGGAATGCATACCGTGACCCCAAGCCGCAGACCAGTCGCCAGACGAAGGGAGTACGGATCCAGGAAGGTACCGGTATTTGGAGAGGGATAGGCATTTAACCAGTAACCGGCCTCTCTGGCTCCGACCGCCAAAAGTCTTGCGCGATCTGGACCTGAACTGCGGCTCAGAATCAATTTGTAGGTTAAATATTTCAAAAGCATATTATAAGATAAACGATAGGGATAGGGATATTTGGCAGCGATAAAATCCTGCACTAGAAATCTATCGCAAAATAAATAGGCTTTCTACTGTAGCAATGTAATTTTTAAATTTTATAATACTCTGATACTGAAATGATATATTGTATACTGTTTTGAAAAAATGGCACCTCGCCGAGTTTTTTACACCGGTTCTTCTCGAGGCAGATGTTTTTTTTCCGAACCGGTGGTAGTTTATCGACATTCATAGGTGCATGTAATATGCCTAAATTGAAGAATTAATCACTTTAACTTTGACTTTGAAATCGCAATAAATATCGTCTTTGAGATTTTGGGTTATCTGGAAAATCTTTACCCGGGCAAGTAATTTTAAAAGTATATTCATGTCAGTTTAGTACTTTCCCAAGCATACGCACTGAGACAGTTTATATAAACGCCCTAGTGATTGTGCCAGAGGTTTCCCTTGGATTTGCCCAAAACTGCTCTCCTACCATGCATTCCGTTTTACCGGTCCCGGCAAACAAAAGCAACAGTCAGAAAAAAAGACTGAACGTGTAGCCCTACACAATCATCATTGTCCACCACCGTTCGAGAGATAAAACTACTAAGAGCGTATTAGTTGTTTCAAATCTCGGGGTCAATATATTCAACTAAGGGTGAGTGGTGTGGTGAGTGAGACTGGTTGTAAATCACACAGCTGCGTTGCTCAGCTGTAAAATAACTCAAGCAAACGAACACTAATAGCTGAATTCAAATGGGGATATCGAACGCGATATCGGATAGTTTACGTCCAGAGGGACTTGAATGTAATTGGCAATCATAACATAGAAGCTGTGGGGCATTGAACATCTTTGAAGATCTTTAATGCTTTCTTCTTACTTTTGTGCATACTTATTATACCTACTTCTGTGTATTTTAGACTTTATTTTATATTATATCATCTGCTGGTTTTTTTACATCAGAAAGAAACGCGTTAGGCCAAAGTTGACGAATAGGTACCTTTTTGTTTCCTCATCATCGCACATGTTACCTACATAATATTGACCTGTCTTATATCATATTTATCATCACATTTTATTTTGTAATATGATAAATCAGCCTGTATACGTCTCACTGCTGGGCACAGGCCTCCTCTCATGGATGAGAGGGAACGGGCAGTAGTCCCCACGCTGGCCCAGTGCGGGTTGGGGACTACTTATTTTGTAATATATTTAATCTTAATTGCTTGAATACTTAACAAACTAATAACAAGATAACAAAATAACATAATAAATAAAATAAAAATTGAACATTACTGCACAAAATAAAAACTTATAAACCAAAAGGCGGACTTAATGCCATAAAGCATTATTTAGAAATCACCTCACACATTACAAAACAGTTTTTAAATTGAGATTTTAAAACTTGTTGATGTCCTTTTTATGTCCCTACTCTTTTTAAACGTGTTAATTCCGGGAATACATATTTACTGCCGTGATTTTTGCTCCCTCACAAGATACAATAGTCATTAAACAATCTAATTTCCCTGCCGGATCCTCGAGAACGGAGGAGGACGGTTCCTGGCCGTTTCGCCCCTAAACCTCTCGACTTACTGCCAGTTAATTAATACAGGCTAGATCCTCGCTAAACTGACGGAAGGGAATTCCTACTTCAAGTATTCAATGAACTGCACGAGTTGAATGCTTCATTTAATTAATTGGTATACATTTCGTCATCAATGGCCTTTAAGTCTATTACAGACTACTTATACAAGCAGTGTCAAGAAGGGAGACAACGTCTTCCATAGCTGTGTAATATACATTTAGTTTTGATAGTTCGGACTAAATAACGTTGTTATGAAAATATCATCCTCTTGTACCCATATTATAATTGCTCAAGTTGTCAAGGTCGTAGTTGGCAACGATGCCGGTGACGGATGTAGCTAGACGATTTTTAAATAAAACTTCTATGAAAAGTTGATTGTTGTATTAATGTCCAATAGGCTCTGATTAGTACAAAAATAGTTTGGCGGGAAGATAGATGTGATAAAGTTTTATCCTAAGGTATCGTATATGAAAGGTAAGTGACTAGCAAGATTTCAGTGAACGACTTTTGATAGGGATAAAACTTAGGTATGTGTAGCGTTTCAATTGGTGCTTTTAAAAGCCCCTCTCATGCTAACCGTACCCGACGGGCGCGTTTTGCTACTGCATATGTAAACTACTAGCTTCCACCCGCGACTTCGTCTGCGTGAACCCGGGATAAAAACTATCCTATATTTTAATCCAGGCTATAAACTATCTTTGTGCAAAATTTCGTCCAAATCGGTTAAGCCGTTTAAGCGTGATTGAGTAACAAACATCCAAACATCTTAACATCCAAACATCTAAACATTCGCATTTATAATATTAGTAGGATAAAGTAATAATATTTATACAAAAAAGGGTTGCGTTCGCAACAGTCGTATTGCACACTACTACTACACTACACACACTAGTAGCCACAGGTATTATTGAATTTAGTAAAAGAACAATACCTAGATAGTGAATCATAGGTTTAATACCAACACTATCCGATGAAGTGGTTTCTAAAAGAAATTTAATATCAAGATAAAACACTAGCTGCCCACGCAGCTCCGCCTGCGTATCAATAGATAACGCAGGAGCAGTAGGTTTTTTTTTAATCAGGTGAGTAGCTCCGGATATTAGAGAGTACTATGGTATACAAACTTACCAAAACTACTACCTCACATCAGGCTTTTCCTATTAAATACATATTACTATTAGATGTAAACTTAAGTTGCAATAGTTATACCGAATTTACGAACCAAAGTTTATCAATTACGAATATTAAGTTCATACAACATTATTACAATATAAACTTACTAAATCATTTATTGAACTTTGCATCAGCAGTTAACAATAAAATTATAAACTAAAGCAAATTAAACACCAGAATTTAACTATTAAGTTTCGCTCGGTAAACAATAGATTTTGTTTATAGTAGACTGATTTTAATTATTAATAACACAACATTTTAGTAATTAAGGAGGCAAATTAACTCGCGCGTGATGACAGCCGCCTTGTAATTACTAATTACTCAAACAAATTAGGCCTCAGTGTAATTTCGCTCTTACTAAAGAATTGTTACAAAGGTTTTTCTCGTACGCGCATGGAACATTTAAATTAAACCTACTGAATAAAATTCATCAAATGTTAAATGAATATGTAGAATCCTACGTTTGTTCGTATTTTACACCTTTTGAACGCACTCCTAAGAAGGATATGTCTGAGGTACGTCTCTCTTCAATTTGGCTTTTGTTAATTCTATTATATGACGAATTGTGTGAATGTAAACTGAAACAAACGGTACAATCCAGAACTTTACAAGCAACAACGAAAAATGAGGGGTGAGATGGGATGTTAATTACAGAAATAGTTAATACCTTTTATAATAAGGAGAGCACACCCATCATAACCATTAGGGCTATCATGTCGTAAGTATATAACATTTGGACACTTAAAATGAGAATCAGGTTTAAGCCAAGTTTCTGAGATCAATTATTTTCAGCGTTGGGCGATAGAGGGGCATCATTCTACTGTAAAAAGGTAACCAGAGAGGGAATAACTGAGTTGACCAAGGACCAAACGCCACACCTTGGAGGGTCTTACAAACACCAAAAACCAACAATTATGTCCGTTAAACAGCACCGAATGAATTTCCGAAATTATAATCGCAAGACGCGCGTACGATCATGCCACTGTAGGCGAGGAGGGCAATATCGAGATCGGGTTTCTAAACATCACCCCGTTGGAAGGTTGGGGAGGGTTATAATCAGCAATTAAGGCATTATGGGTCTTCTGATCGTACCCGTGTGGGTTAGCGGGGCTGCGGGGTTTTCTAGAAATAAAAACAGTTTTTTTTTGTATGAAGATGGTTGAGTAACATCGTTATGGGTTTCCGAGAAGACGGGATTTTTTTTTGCTTCCTGATATGAGATGCTCTCATCCCCCATCATGCGTTTTATCATTTGTTGTCTACCAAACTCATGGCACTTTTTTTGTAGCGTGAAGTGATGCGGCAATTTAATGACATGTGTAAGGAGTTGAATATAAAGTAATATACAATTATATAAATCATATTTGATTATTGCGGGTATGTCTGTATAACTGTCAATATTTGATTTATAAAACATTAATTGCTTGTGAACTTGAACTTGGCGCTGCTGTCGCGCCCCACTACTTTCGCGCCGTTACGATAATTGACGGCGTGATCGGAGTAGGGACGGACCGGCATTGGGTTCATGGCTGGGATCGAGAGCGATTCAGTCTTGAGAAATAATTTATTGTAATAAGGTGTAATAAAATTGTGTGTCAGCTGCATAAGGAATCAAAGTGTAAATCGTAAAATAATGTGGGAAGAATAAATTAATATTAAGAGCTATTGGTTTTCATCGTTTAAACTCGTCGAACCCAATACATGAGTATGACAAATGAGGAGCCTCACCTCACGAGTGAGTAAACACTAGCCAAGATGCTAGCGGCATTCCCCGCTGCACAGCAATGCACCCTTTGACTGAGAAACACGCCAGCTCTGGGATCACAGGAAATACGAATAAGCCTATCTAAATGTAAATTTACTTTTTCTTTAACTTTACAATAACATTGTGGTATCATTGGATCGTTAATGTGACACAAAATCAACTGTAAAACAGCTCCTCGCAAGCACATAATTAGTGTGTCTTCGTCAGCAGGTATCGCATCCAATCTCGCGGAAGTTTCTCGAAACTTGGGTAAAACGATTACCGCCGCCTCTGGTACATGCTTTTCTTAATAAATCATGCGGGAATATTATTAAGGTACGTCTTGTTTAATATCCTTAGGATATAATTTTATCGCGAAACGGCCGCGGCACGCGATGCCGAAGGACTAGGCGGGGAAAAGTTTTTATGTGAAAAAACAGTGTAAAATAAGTTTATGGGCTGAAATGTGGAGATAGGGGATATTAAAATTTTAACTTCCGCTTATCACTAGTTATTTACTAGGTGCGACGAGACTTTGTTGGTACTTTGCTTTGAGAGTGCATACGGCTTAATAGACTTTTCACGCCACTGCTCGGAAATGTGGCAAAAGATGGTCAGAATTCAGGCGTCAAAGCTGGGGTTAGTTGGACCTCGCACGAACAGGCCATCTATGACTTCGATCGACCAATCTTCGAGCGATCGACCAATCACAGGGCCCCGCGCGCTCGCGCCGGCGTGCGCTGCCTGTGCAGCTCCTCCCGCCGCCGGGCGCGAGGCAAGGGAGCCTGTTTAATATTATTATCTTTAATTTTGATTTAAAATTATAATTATTTGCAATTTCCTCGCAGTAGGCGTGAAAAGCACTATGTTAAGCCTCGGCCGAAAGGGCAATAGCTGGACTCGTACTTTCGAGGGCCTCCGCTACGCGTCGGCCCTCGAACTAACTCGTCCATCTATTGCTTACTTTCTAGCCTCTTCAACAATGTACTATAGTATATAGTAATAGTTTATGTTATGCAAACTTCCACTATCCCGCCTCTGGTCATCACGGCTAGCACAAGCTCGCGCGGGACACACGTACTAGTCCCGACCACACGCGTCAAGTGTCGCCTATACATAATAGTTTATGACGGTTCCAGTTTGGGTTCAGAAAGGGTAGGAGTATCAAGAATAGTCACAGCATCTTTTCTACCGAAATTCGTCTTGCCTTTTCAAGAGAGGAATCCTTGGCCGCTGTATTTTTGGACATTTCAGCAGCTTACGATAATGTGCTCCTTGCAGTGCTCATAAACAAAATGTCCCAGCTGAACATTTCCCCTAAGGTTGACCATTTTATATCAAATCTGCTTATGTCCTGCACTAGAAATCTGTCGTAAAATAAATAGGCTTTCTACTGTAGCAATGTAATTTTAAAATTTTATAATACTCTGATACTGAAATGATATATTGTATACTGTTTTGAAAAAATGACACCTCGCCGAGTTTTTTACGCCGGTTCTTCTCGAGGCAGAGATTTACTTTCCGAACCGATGGTAGTTTATCGACATTCATAGGTGCATGTAATATGCCTAAATTGAAGAATAAATCACTTAGACTTAGACTTATGTCTAGAACTATTAAAGTGATATGGCACGGTAAAGTGTGTGCCGTTCCGAATGTGTGAACCGTTTATGTACAGGCAACACTTGACGCGTGTGTGGTCGGAACTAGTAGGTATGTGTGTCACGCGCGAGCTTGTGCCGTGATGACCAGAGGCGAGAAAGTGGAAGTTTGCATAACATAAACATACTAAGTCTATTAAGCCGTATGCACTCTCAAAACAAAGTCCCAACAAAGTCTCGTCGCACCTAGTAAATAAGTAGTGATAAGCGGAAGTTATTTTTTTTTAATATCTATCTTCACATTTCAGCCCATTAAACTTATTTACACTGTTTTTTAAACAAGGTCTAAAATGTATCTTTGTGGCGTGGTTGACCGCGTGGGAACGTTCAAATACCGTTTAAGGGTACCTACTTGAACTTGTGATGAAGACTTTCAAAATTTCATTTATTGCACAACAGAAAAGAAACAATATGCGACGTCCTTAACTCAGTAGAATCACTTATCAACATTATCGTTTAATCTTCGATCTTTCGGTTACTTCCACCAACTGATCGCTGTTTCGATTACGAACAGCATACCAAATTGACCTATTCGTTACAACCAGCATCGCTGTGTTCCAAGTTCACCACAATGTATGCATTGTGCCGTTCTGAGCAAAAAGACACCCGCGAGAACGGAAAACAATGGATAGCATTCAGAGTGGAAACAAAGAGTTCTGAATGGAAAGTTCACCGTTTTCAATCGCAACATGTAAATAAATAAATAACTAAAGCGCATCGGGTATATATAACATATGCGCAGACTTTTGTGCTAGTCGTGCAGGATTTTGACAAAACAATTGAGGTTTTTAGGGTTCCGTACCCAAAGGGTAAAAACGGGGCCCTATTACTAAGACTCCGATGTCCGTCCGTCTATCTGTATGTCCGTCTGTCACCAGGCTGTATCTCATGAACTGTGATAGTTTAGACAGTTGAAATGTTCACGGATGATGTATTTCTGTTGCCGCTATAACAACAAATACTAAGAAAGAGAATAAAATAAATATTTAAGGGGGCTCCCATACAACAAACGAGATCTTTTTGCTCGTTTTTATAGATAATGGTACGGAACCCTTTGTGCGCGAGTCCGACTCGCACTTGGCCGGTTTTTATAGCAGGCGATGACCAAATATTGGGCAATATCCGGGATGTTTGAAAGAATCCTACAATAAAAATGCATAAAAATGCAGACTTGCGGATTTTCTATAGATGCGATGATAATATTATTGTATCCCCTAGCTCCACCCATTTCCGGGGCGTTCCACTCAGTTCCCAGTTTAACACCAGCTTCCAGAATTTTAAAATAAAGTCTTTCACCTCCAACATCACAAAACGTGATCAGAAAGCGGAACATAACTATATTGAACAAGTAAATAATTTTACTGGCAGTAAGGGATTTTTATACGAGGTGTTTGGAAAAAAGCATACGTGGTCACGGCCTTACGAAATCAGGATAAAATAAGAATTTGTAGGGACGTCGCGAGAAACTCGAAAATCGTCCATACGTGTCGCGCATCCCGAGGAGAAGCTTAAGACGAGTGCTGCCCGAATTCAAATGTTTTTTTACGAAAACGGAACATATATTTAGTGTATATTGTGCTTGTAGTTTTTATTAATACCTTCTCAATTTTTCTCCCGGGAGTATTTTTGTGGTGTTTCATACACTAAAAAGGATTGTTTTACAAACAACACCAGATGCCCTTTGTTTTTCTTGTACTTCTATAATCTAGGTTATTTCTAGTGGCTCTGTGAGCTGTAAAACTTTTTTTACGAATTTTTATTTTTTTATTTTGAAAAACTGAATTGACAAAATATCTATATACAAAATTTCACAAGAATTGGTTGAGAAATGCGACCTGTAGAGGAGAACAGCCGGACAGACACCGCACATACGAAATATTTTTTGCCCAAGCTGAACCAGAGAACTTCGTTCGCTTCGCTCGTTCATTCAATACCTATTAGCGTGTACCTATCGGTTTAAGAATGAATGGGCAGCAAAAAAACATGGTTTCTGTCAATAAGAAGCAATAAACGGTTGAAAAATTAGAGTAGATAGTTTGCCATCGTGGCTAAAATAATCGAACGCCACTAATTTTCACAACAGAAAAGAAATTAGTAATATTGAAACTGTAAGCGTTCTCGTACAACTTGAATGAAGTTTTCGATCTGTGTAAGATTGTCCTCTAAGTAATTTATTAACATAAAATCGCTCTCGATCCCGCTTACTTACGCCTAATAAAAAATAATGTGTTAGAGCGGGTCGCAGTTATGAGTGGATATACTGTAATATTATCTAGAAAAATAGTTATAGTTTGGGTACTGTAGATAGGTATGTATTTGTACTTGTCTGTGGAAAGGTACCTACATAAAGAATTAAGTTCGTAATGGATTATACCCAGCCTTGTACTCGGCCCTTTCATCTGGGCCACTGCCGAGTAAGTTATGGAAGCCACACACCGCACCGCGATATATTAATTTAGGTTCTACGCAGCCGAAACGGGTAATTACAGATTTAATACAAAGCGAAGTCAGTTAAGACCGTGTGTTATGAAAATTTTCCAATTAACATGTGTTGTTCATTTACTTCAAAGGCTTTCTCTCGCAAATTTTCAGCGAAGCTTTATTGCCGCATTTCTGCTTAATTAATGCATTTTCACTGTAAGTAACGCGTTGTTTCGTTCTAACATTTGACAAATTATAAGCAGCGTAACACCTTTAATATGAGAACGTTACGCCTAAATTACAGCGAGGGAGAAATTCTCGAGTTACGATCCGGGTTCGGTTTTAGTTACTGGTTTGTTTGGCGTACCAATGAGACGCTGGAAGGGAAAATCGTCTGATAATAACAATATATTACATACGGAGGCCCGACGGGGTATAGACTATATGGAATAGAATAGACAGATAGTCGAATATTCCTTCCTCAACCTTTATTGGGCACCCGAATCAAAATACGAGTAGACCGATCCTCGTCTGCTGATATTTCATGAGTGATGCTAATGTCAATTGTAATTTGAAACTTCGGGAAGATTGGCGCTTGAGGGCGAAATTAAAATTGTTCTTCTTGACACGTAGTCAATTTGCAGGGAAGACGCCGCAAGACGGATGGGGAGACAAAAATTGTGGATGTTGGCCCATCCATCATCCAGTTGGCGCGCACATGTGTTCTAGGAATTTAACGGGATTGTCATTGAACGAGCCGAGCCTCAATGTCATTTGATGTACGAATATTGGAGCCAATATTGTTTTCAACTTGTTTATATAGACTGCTACGTCAAAACAACTTAATGCGTATATCAAACGTAAATCTTAGAATTGCGGGGTAATCGCATAACTTTCCGAACGCACCGAACTGTGATTTCTTGAAGTTGAAAATGAATAATATCTGAATTTCTACTGCAATTCTAATGAGATCTATAAATATCCATGTTTCATTTCTTTCTTAGGCTCAAAACTCAAGTCACATTATTAAGGCCTATAATCCGTGTCTATGGGATTACAAAGGTGTTTTCCCAATTCCCATAAGTTAAAATTAAACTCCAGTATTGCAGTCGAAGTTTGAATTTTGGTTGAGAATTTTATATTATATCGATTCAAAAGAACTTTAGGACCAAATCAAAATTGGGGACTTTCCTGCGTAAAAAAATATAATTCTATTTAGTCCGTCATTTAGATTATCAAAAAATATTGAACACGTATTTTTTTGTTTGTCAATTAAACAAAAAGTTACGAAGACGTCACATTATGCTAAAAAGTGTACCATAATGTGTCGTCACGCGGAACTTTAACGGGCTATATCTTCATCATTTTTTGTTTAACTGACAAACAAAAAAATACGTGTCCAATATTTTTTGATAATCTAACTGACGGACTAAATATAATTTTGTTAGGAAAGTAGCCAATTGTGGGTTGAAAAAAGTTCCTATTTCTGTAACTATCGGAAACTGTTGTAATCTATGACTCTTATCCAAGGGTGGTTTTATATTATTATTTGTGGTTTGTCACCTAAAAACAAAATGCCACATATGTATTTCCTTCTCATAATGCTTTCGTATTTAAAATGGTGTTTATGTGGACCTGAAGCGATGCCTGACACCTAATATAACAACAGAGAAATCTCCGTGTACCCAGCTACCAATAAAACTCGTTCAAAATCACTCAATGTTAACATATATATCCAACTTTGCAACTCATATTTTATTAAGTGACTCATGGATATTTAAAATTTAAATATGGACCCTTTTATTACATTTCATGCTTTTACAGCTTCCTGACGAATAATCTCGGCGTTATTATATCCGGTTTATTTCGGATCAAAGTGGCTCTTTGGTTTATTATTCATTTTGAGAGCCGTGTGTGTATCATTAATATCAAATAATATTTTATGAACAAGCTCCTTAATATTACCGAAGCGTAATATTTTTTAATATACCGTACATATACCCTGACATCGAAAGATGACTTTTTATCCACTAAAAAGTCCACGGTGACTGCAGCAGCGTCTCAGAGCCTACTCTTTATATACATGGCCACTCGGTAAAAAAAAACCATTTTTACACAAATACAATTGATATCTGATTATTTGTGAGTGTCAAGAGAGCCTATTATCCAGGGCGGTTCATTGCATATAATATCGAGTGTCTCATAAAAAACCTTCTAATCCATCTGGATGAGTGCCTAATGTCTTCGAACGGATAATGTCATAAGCAGGCATTTTTAATAATAATAATATATCTTTATTTCGGAACACAGGACTCCATAGTTGTTAATAAAGTACAATACAATACAAGTACTCTTTATTGCACACCTCACACAAACAAAGCAGTTACAGAGAGAAACAATACAATGACATGTAAAGTAACATGAAAGACAAAATATCAACACTAAATTAGTAAGTACCTAACCTACAAATCGATTCTGAGCCGCAGTTCAGGTCCAGATCGCGCAAGACTTTTGGCGGTCGGAGCCAGAGAGGCCGGTCATTGGCTACATGCCCATCCCTCTCCAAATACCGGTACCTTCCTGGATCCGACCTCCCTTCGTCTGGCGACTGGTGTGCGGCTTGGGGTCGCGGTATGCACTCCACACATATGCCCTTGTGGCACGGACGTGGACCGACTGGGTCACCACGGACTTTGTTGTCAAAAAAGTGCAGGCCGCTTTTCAAGACATGCGACACTTAATGACATAATCCGCCGGTCTCTTGCCAGCATCAATGTGCCTGCTCTTCTTGAGCCGCCTGGCATTGTCAGAGATGATGGCAAAAGACCTGACGGTCTGGTTCCGTGGAGGTTGGAACGGATGCTTGTGTGGGCCGCTACATGTGTAGATATACTAGCACCGTCTCACCTCCAACGGACTACTTTTAAAGCGGGTGCAGCGGCGGAAAACGCCGAAAATCTGAAATGCAATAAATATAGAGGCCTCGGCAGAGAGTACGACTTTGTACCCTTTGGCGTTGAGACCCTCGGTCCGTGGGGTCAAAGTGCGCATAAGTTATTTGCAGAAATCGCGAAACGTCTGGTCGATGTAACTGGTGACCGAAGAGCTGGCGGCTTTCTCGCGCAACGCATGAGCATTGCAATTCAGCGAGGAAATGCCGCCAGCATCCTCGGTACAATGCCTCGAGGGCCTTTTTTAGATTTAACTTAGTTTTAATTTATCTTAGTTAATGTTAATCATAATCTTGTATTTACTTTCTATACATAATTAGTAAGTAAAGTATACATGTGACTAATTAAATTAAATATAAATTAAAATACAAATTTTCAGTCGGGACAGTTTAGAGCTACCCCTTTAATAAGCCCAACCCAATGCTTAAAAATTGGGCTGCTTGACTTTTTAACCGACTTCAAACAAAAGGAGGAGATTCTTAATTCGTTTTTTTAAATGTTTGTTACCTCGGAACTCCGACATTTATGAACCGATTCGTACAATTATTTTTTTTATTTGAAAGTATATGCTTCCAGGTTGGTCCCATTGTCATCAAAACTTCAGTTGGATAATGGAAATCATGATGAATTGATGGAACTCCTCAAATATAGAAGGCACGCATGTAGTAGATAATTTCGGTATTTTCTATTTTATCTTGTGTTTAAACTGATGATGAAGACCACAGATGACTTATTGGAACCCGTACTTAAAACTGTAAAAGTATATTACTGATATGATTCCGTTGAAATAGCAACTAATGAAGTCCTTAATGTCAAGTGTGCCAAATCGACGGAACTCTTTAAATATTATCGGCCCACATACAGTGATATGGTTTTCGTCTGTAATAAATAATCAACGTGTTTACTCTCGGAAAGCGTCCATGTGGTAAAGTGAAAAGAAAATGTGGAAATGATCATTTGGCTTGGCAGGGTACTAAATTGAAATCGGTTAAAACTTTGATTTTAAAGTAAATTATTAATTGTCATGATCAAATGATTCAACATGATTACACGTTCGAATTGTATTAACAATTCGAACGTGTCAAATATTCACAATGTACATTCGATTGTCCCTAATCCCTAACCTTAATCCCTTTGTGTATCGAAAACGGGGGCAACTGGCTAACGAATATTATATTTGCCGCTTGTTTTATTACATATTTTTGAAATATGTAATGGTACACAGCAGTTGTCTTTATTTTCTAAATCGATTTATTATTTGAAATCATTTAAATAAGTGTACTTGACCATAACATTTTTAAAACGAAGCTAGCACAGCCTTGGCAACCTTTTTTTTTAGGGGGGAAATTGCGTTACACATACCACCCGGGTGCAGGGGGTGATCCGAGTGGTTATGTGGGACTCCTGTATGGGCTAATGAGACCCACGGTGTACCCACTAAAAACCCCCCCACTTGCCGCCTCGCCGCCGTGTGGCGAGGTTACGGGAATGTTTGCGCACACATCCGCGACCCCGCCGGCGGCAGCCACCCACAAGCGGCTCCCTCGCGGATGCCCGAGAGCCCTCCACGAGAGGTACGCCAGATTTTTTGACGCGCCTGCCTCCTCGATCTCCACCCGCTCAGTAGCGGACCCCCCTGAGTACGCTACGAGGAGATCATGGGTGCGGGAAATTCCTGGACCCGTTGACGGATCAGTTCTGTGGTTCCGCCACCGACCACGCCTTGGCCGCAGAGGATTGGGAAAGTGGCGCACCGTAATACCGGCATTTCTCTTCCTCTGCGGCCCCACCAATGCCGTTTCCGCGGAACGGCCCCACCAATGCCGTTTCCGCGGAACGGCCCCGCCAAGTTCGCAGGGCGTTAGGGAGAGAGGCACACCGTTATACCACAACATGCCTCTCCCCCTGCGATCCCGCCTCGGCCGCAGAAGATAAGGAGGTACCTACTCCTCTTCTTCTGCGGTTCCTCCCCAACGCATCCTAAGCGGGCTTAACAAAGCCCGCTAGGAGCGCCCTCCTCAGGCCAGCCAGCAGGCTTCGCCGTGGGTGACCAGTCCACGCTTACTAAGCCCCCCGCCCCGACAAGGCGGCACCCTCGAGGGGGAGCCTTGGCATCCTGACATAATCGGATAGTGTGTATTTAAATGAGGAAATACTATTTACTTATATTGCTATAATAATCTCTTGTATGTCTATGAAACCCATGTAAATTATTTTTCAACCAAAAAAACTCTTTACCAGCCCTAGTCAATTTATAATATCTTGTGGGACTAGGGACAATGAGATTCAACAGTCATATAGTCGGCATATCGCCGGGTTAATGTCTCTATCCGTCATGAATTTACATCATATTGCCCGGTAAAGTTACCACAAGAAGGCAAAGTTGCCATAGTTGGCGGTGCCTGCTTAAAATGTAATAATCAATTTGAAAACATAACATTCAACCTCTTTAAATATATTCTATCACAAAAGCATATAACACTGGAAACATCTGTCCCATATCGCAACGCCGAGCAATAACGAAAACTATAAAAAGTTAATTAAAGAAACTTAATCATATGCACACAGAGTCGGAATTACAACGGTGGGTATAAAGTGTAATTAAGAAGGAACATAGCCACTTATCAACAGCGGCCACTGGGGCATGGCTTTGTCCTGTGCTAAAAGGGCAAGGCACAGCCGGTGTTGGTGAACTAAATAAATCGAAATAAACTTAGAGCTCCCGGCGAGGGTGATGTGGTGCTGATCGCCGATCCTAGCCCGTAGGGAGAAATGGCCCCTAGGAAGGTCAGCGAAGGTCTACTTAGGGCCTGACGGAGCGGATGTCCTTACGCCGTACCTCGCTGCAATCCCTGAAGTATTTTTGACGTATTGAAGTCATTTTATACTGGTTCCTATTATTCAGAAGTAAAGGAAACAGTAATTTATATTAATAAATATCCAAATTTATTTTAGGATAAACTGTCACAACAACAAACGGGACGGCAGTCTTATTTTTACACAGTTTGAACGACATATGTCACGAGCGGCATAGACACAATACGATGAGGTTTGACGATTACATTCCTACAAGAAGGAAATTGATCTCAAATTGAAATGACTGGTTTCTAAATTGCAAAATGGAGGTCATAAGATAGATATTTTACTTTTCCTCTTCTTGCTCTCATCTTTTGAGGAAAAATCATGTCTAGTGGATTCTCCTGAGACAAAATTGGAAGGTCTCGCCTAATAAATCCCCTACCAAATTTCTAACCTGCTTAAGATACTGGCGAGTCTGAGGGCGCTAACAACTTAGGTACACATAAGTTTGCGTGTCTCAATTTAGGCTCAACACGCCTCGAACCTATCGCGCTCCTCTGCGACGCTACTACAGTCGGAGTTCTGTCTGTTCTGTGCATGAAAAATTGACTTTTGACAGTTATGAATTGACACTTATCGAAGACCTATCGTTTAACTGATAGGCTGAGCTTTATGTAGGTATATAAGGGTCCGATCATAACTGTGAAAAGGGAATTTTTACAGATCTCCGAATGTAGTAGCTTACATCACAGACGCCAATGATATAATATAAAAAAGGTTATCTACCTTTTTTATATTATATCATTGGCGTCTGTTATAAGCGCTCCAAAACATGCACACTAAAATTGAGTCAATTGCACCAACTTGCCTCAGTTTTGAGTCGTCAATGAAAACGATAGCTGTCAGATTTGGTGGCCATTTTTAAACACAGAATTTCGTGTAGACAACATATATACCTCTTTACATTCTGTGAGGAGATGGATGACAGGCAATCAACTGTACCATTGTAATTATATGTGTTTTTAGTCTTGTTTAGTTTCGTTCCATGACGCATTGGTTTTTCCTGTAATGTCGTGTGAACATGTTTTTAATAAATAAATAAATAAATATTACATCATTGACAGACGCAAACGGCGCGTAAGGTACTGTACTGCCAAGCGCGAAGACGCTACTGCGCGACTCAGCGACTCCTGTGTCACTCGCACTGCGCAAATTAGAAAGAAGGAAGTATTTTGTCAATGCCGTAACGTGATGTTCTACTGTTCCTTGTACCCACATGCATTCCTACGAGCGGACGTGGTGTGTAAATGTGTGAAATAAATCTCTTTCGGGCCGGACTCATCCGGCAAGGTGACAGAATCGGTCGCGCGCACTGCAGCTTTATTAACTAACGTGGAAATAGAATGTTGCCATTTCAGATCGCCGTCACAAAATGGAGAGAGAATTTAAAATAGCTACGGTACCTAAGACTAAATACTATATATAAGAAATGAATATTGGTTTACACGATCATATATTTTTCTCAAACATGCAATTACATGTCGTCCTTACGTGCGTTATAACAGGCTTCAAAGTATCACGTTTCGGGCGGAACAACTCGAGAGAATTGTAAAGGAATTTTCATACAGAATTGAAGGCCTAGGCCGGGATGTATTTTTTTTTTAATTTTAATGTTAACATGGCGTCTGTGTTCATCAACAGGCTAAACAGCTGAATTGTATATTTTTTCTAGTGGCTGAATGGTTATCGGACCAAAAATACTATCCGCGTTAATGCCTATTACACACGAACCATTATTAAGAATACAAATCTGTATGATTCAATGTGTTGATGAACAAATTTAAAATATTATATATACGTAAGTCACCAGAGACCATAAACAATATTTAAAATCCTCTGCATTTATTTTATTCATTATAAAATTAAGATTCTTATTATCAGGTTATGTATAATGACCCTAATAGGGTCTATTCGAATATTACATACGCGAAATACGGACGACTATCGTAAAAAAAACAAAGTATGGAGGGATTGGAGGGAAAATTAATGTACTATTTCGACTGGTGTATTGTTTTATTTCATTGCATATGTTTGAGAAAAGCACTATACATGCCTGGCTGCGAAAAGGGTTTGCCGGCTTCGTATCACTATCCGGCCTCCCTACGGTCGACCGTCTATACCTACTCACCCGGCAAGCCCTTCTTTCCCGGCGTCTGCAATAATGTAGGTACTATTATTTTAGCTTGCACTCACGCAATTGCACGTAGAACCGATGGCCGTTGGGGCGGAAAGGTTCTCGAGTGGCGACCACGTACCGGAAGGCGCGGCGTGGGTAGGCCCCCCACAAGGTGGACTGATGACCTGGTAAAGGTCGCGGGAGTCCGCTGGATGCGGGTGGCGCAGGACCGGTCAATATGGAACTCTCTGGGGGAGGCCTATGTCCAGCAGTGGACGTCTTTCGGCTGATATGATGATGATGATGATGATTATTTTAGCTGGCCCGCCAAACTTCGTGCCACTATTAAGAATTTATGAGAAGATTATCGATTTCTTAACAATTTGATTACCAGTTATTTTAGAAAAAAAAACCGGCCAAGTGCGTGTCGGACCACGCAAAACGAAGGGTTCCGTGCCTATTAAAAAGGTCGTATCGTCACAGAAATTTTACGGCACTTACGTCCTTTTCTTTGACGAAGGCAGTTTTTCAGCAATATCTCGAAAACCTCTGAACCGATCTTGTTCAAAACAATTTTTGGTGAATGAAATTAATAAGCCCTATGTCCAAATTTTTTTTGACTTTTAGTTTTATGTATGGAGTGCACCCCTAAATTTTTTTTTTTTGTCATTTTAATTACAATACTATGTAGCGGCTAACAAAATACACGTATCCTCAAAATTTTATTCAAATACACCTTATAGTTTTCGAGTAAAATGCCTGTGACATACGGACAGACGGACAGACGGACAGACGGACAGACGGACAGACGGACAGACGGACAGACGGACAGACGGACATGACGAAACTATAAGGGTTCCGTTTTTGCCATTTTGGCTACGGAACCCTAAAAACGAAAGGGGATAAAAATATCCTATGTCAAAACATTATTACGTATTTTTCATGAAATTTTGTAAACAAGCATAAGTATTTTTTTCACGGTTCACTGAGTGACTAGCACGAGTATTAGTTTGGATAATAGATTTTAAGTACATATTATATTATATACCTGCTTAAAATGTGAACGTACGGTCGGACTCACAAGGGACTTTACCAACCTTTGTACCGTGTCGCAATAAACGTCATGTGCCATATGAAGTTGTCAAACGAGTGAAAACGACAAGGTACTTACGAGGCCGACTGTACAACGATTCAGTTTACTTTTAGAAAAAGCCGCCCTGTTTTTCCAAGGAGGTTTTCTACTTTTGATGTAGAAAAGCTGAAAACAATACGAGGAAAAGATTTAGAATTGGAAGGATTAAAAAGGGATCGCCTGTTTAAGCGCTAATGATGTAATGATCATTAGGGAAAACGGTAAGCCATCAAAAACATCCTGTAAAAAAACCCAAGTCTCGCAGCTCAGTCTTTCTACCGTAAAAAGTTGTGAGATCCATGTAATACCAAGTCGGTTAATCTATTTAGTCTCTACTTAAAGGACCTTCTGTCTTAAGTTATTACATAAGTTATTATCATGCCAATATTAAAAATATTATACGTTTTAAACAAATAGATCGACTTGGACATCGCATGATTTGATTATTAGTATGTATCACACTACACAGCACGACGGGCTAGCAACCAACAGCAACGAGAGTTTCAATCGCGTGAGGCGCGATAGACTAAAGAATCTATCTAATATAATTGTAATATTCATTGTGTTTTCATGCGATGTCCAAGTCGATCTATTTGTTTAAAACGTAAAATATTTTTAATATTGGCATGATAATAACTTATGTAATAACTTAAGACAGAAGGTCCTTTAAGTAGAGACTAAATAGATTAACCGACTTGGTATTACATGGATCTCACAACTTTTTACGGTAGAAAGACTGAGCTGCGAGACTTGGGTTTTTTTACAGGATGTTTTTGATGGCATCTCACTTCTTTTTGTAGAGTCCTACTTTTTGGTACCATCTACTTCTAACGAATTTTGTTAAAGGCTTTGTCTTATGATATTTTTTTATTTTGACTTGGCGGGGGCACTGCCGTGCCCCCAGATAGGTTTTCCCATGATTAAGACATTAAACTCTATTTGTATTCTAAATTTGAAGCTTCTATGTCTGCTAGAAGTGCCTTGGACTTTTGATGATCGGTGAGTCAGTCAGTCAGTCAGTGAGTGACAAAATTTAGAAACTTTAACAAGTTGTCATTCTAAAACTACGGGTTCAAATTGACTGAAATTTTAAATATACCGTGTTTATATAATGCCTGATTAGTTACTGAAAATTCAGGTTTCTTGTTTTATCCACAACGAAATTATATGGGGGTTGAAAATGGCCTGAATTGCTTCGAGAAAAGGATGGTACGGCCGTGCCGCTTTTTTTTGCTCGACTTGGCGGGGGCACTGCCTTGCCCCCAGATTTTAAATAACTTTTCTCACTTCTGCCCTGCTAGCATAACTTGACTCTTGACTCTACTCGCGCGCGAGATAGACTGTCCGTCACTTTCTGATTAATGCTGTAAAAAAGTGACAGATAGTCTATCACGCGCGCGAGTAGAGAAGAGAGTCAAGTTATGCTAGCAGGGCTACAGACGTTTATGAGTTTATGACTTTTTAAATATGATCATCTCAATGTTTTGCTAAGACAATTACCTAACGATATCGTGACGTAGCAGGACACTAAAGATGATTGTTTAAAGTAAATCTATGAAAACGAAATACAAATTCAGTTAAACAAGATAGATTTAAATCCAAGCTCTAAACAAAAATTATAAACGTCATGTTTTACCCATAGAATTATAACGCATAGAAACGCAGTTCACGCGCAACGGTGAGGCCACCAAAAGTAGGACGTAAACGGCCCAGTACGCCGATCGGCTTGTCAGTTGCAAGGACGCGTGTCAAGTGTAAATAGCTCCCACATTTTTCATTAATATGACGGTTTGTGCAGTGAAAGGGTTGCACAATGCATCGGATAAGAAGGATAAACATTCTAAGATAACATTTCACACGTAAGTATTATTCTCTAACTCGTATTTTTACGTAAAACAGTAATCAAAATTGCATATTTTCTATAAGCGGCATGACAGCGTAGTGTTGCCAATGTAACGGATATATTTATTTACCCATAATTCTGTTCTGATAATATACTAACATAAACACATTAGTGCCATTTTATTGGTTTCAATATTGAACCTTATCTCGCAAGAATATCGTTTTAATTTGAATGCTAGCCTTTGTCGGTTATGACGTAACTGAATGCACAGTTGAAAAATTACCAAACGTCAAGTCGTGGAAATTAATTTTAAAGCAATCTACACCTTAAATATAACATCCTTAAGTATAACTTAGTGTGCGCTGATTTTCCACGAACTCTTAACTGAACGGAACAGAGTCAGTGGAGTCGAAATAATTTTGTTTAAATACTGTGTCGGTGGAAAAGCAGAATACGATATGTCATAGTAAGCAGATATCGTAGCCTATGGACGCTTGTGATCCACAATATCCTGCAAAAAATCCTGCAAAACTATCCTTAGTCCTTATACAAAACTATTTCGACTCCACTGATTCTGTTCCAATGTTTAGTTAGAGTCTGTAGAATATCAGCGCACACTAAGTTATACTTAATGATATTAAACTTAAGGTGTTGATTGCTTTAAAATTAATTTACACGACTTGTCGTTTGGTAATTTTACCACCTTGCATTCAGTAATGTCATAACCGACAAAGGCTAGCATTTAAATTAAAACAATATGCTTGTGAGATAAGGCTCAATATTGAAACCAATGAAATGGCACTACGAGCCCAAATGCAAAAGAGTTCGTCTATTAAGATTCTTATAATGAATAGATTTTTAGACTAGAAATATCGAGTTCAGTAAATAAATAAAGCAATGAACAAACACAGTTAAATATTCAAAAAATAATGTATTTTTATTTTATATATTAACAAAAGTACATATTCCTGTATTTACTGTAAAAAATACATTTATTTACTTAAGCTATCGAAGCAAAATAGTTCGTCTGCTAGTAACACAGTGCAAAATAATTCGTCTACCACTGGGTAGTGTCGCCTTTCCTCTTGATGACGGCTTCAATTCTTTGTGGCATAGTGTCAACCAACGCCGCACATTCCGCAGAGGATATTGAATCCCACACTGCGTTTATCTTGTTCTTTAAATCTTCCTTCGACTTGGCGGGATTCTTACGCAGTTTCTTTTTCATCTTCCACCACAATGTCTCGATCGGAGACAAATCTGGGCTGCTAGGTGGCCAATTCTCCAGTGTAGGAATATTGTGGTTATGTAACCAAGCTTTCGTGCTCTTGGCAGTATGGCAAGAAGCACCATCTTGTTGGAAAACATACTTGTTGTCATGTTGTAAACTGGGAATCGAAGGCAATAGGCTCGTCTTTAAGATTTCTTGGTACTTGGGAGCATTCACAGTGCCGTCTATAAACTGCAGCCGACCCACACCTTGAGCTGACATACACCCCCAGATCATGAGTGAGGCAGGAAACTTGACTTTTCTCTTAAGGCAGTCTTTATGAAAGGCTTCGCCCTTATTGCGAACAACTTTTTTCCGTTCGTCTCCAACAGCCACTTCAAACTTCGATTCATCGCTCCATATTATGGATCGCCACTGATCAATAGTCCAGTTTCGACGAGCTAAAGCAAATATTCGCCTCTTCTTTTTCTGAAGTTCAGTAAGTAAATGTTTTTCTTTTGCCGTATATAATCCATATCCCATTCTTTTCATGACTCGTTTGCATGTATCGACAGAAACATCTTTGTTGATCATTTCTCGCCATCTTACGGTGAGTTTCCCTGCCCGAGCACGTCGATTTTGTTTAATGATCCTCTTTAAGACTCTGTTTTCGGCTGGTGTTATGATGCGTGGGCGACCAGTTTTCTTCAAGCTTGATACACATCCAGTTTTCTTGTAATGCTGAATAATAGATTGTATAGTAGATCTCGCTAGGTGAAGGTCTTGAGCTATTTTATACGCAGATTTTCCTGATTTACTGCTTGAAATTATAACTTTTCGAACGTCTTGCGAAATTGGTTTACCGCGACCCATATTGAATATGAAAACTTGGATAATAATACGAAATTAAGAAAATTAGTCTTTTTATAGCCTAAGTGACATTTCCAAAATATCAAACAATTCTTTTTTCAAATAAAATTTATTTTTAATTTGATTCTAAAAGCACTAATTACTTCCTTGACGAACTATTTTGCACTGATTAGTGTGAGACGAACTTTTTTGCTTGTGCAACGTGAATATAAAAATGATTAATTCTCATGCTATGTACTATATCAGCCCGATATTAATATATAAAGAAAAACTATGTTCGTCAACATTGTCACCAATGCTAAATATATTTTTGAAAGATTAACATTCCAGCGGTAATTAAAGATTTGAAAAAAAAAAATCGCTATGCAAGCTATTCGACGAACTCTTTTGCATTTGGGCTCGTAATTGCATTACGTGTTTTGTGTGTATCTAGAACACGCACACAGTTGCAACGTAGCATCGGACACTTTTTTAGTTACTACAATATTCCTACGTTTAATATTTAATAATTTTTGAAGTCAACAATAGTTCTATAGTTCAATGAGTCTTGCAAATAAGCCTAATTGAGGCCAGTAAGAACAAAGCATAAATATAGTAGCATAAGTTTATATTTTGAATAAAGAAAAGTAAAAAAAAAATATTTTTTATTTTACCAATCACCAATTGTATACCCCCATTTTCAGGGAATGTGTATGCGCTGGCAACACTATTGGTGCGTTTGTGTGCGTATTGGCGCGTGTAAAGTTGATCACAACTACATGAATCCATTTTATGCCTCACGCTTGGCGCGTCGGCCGTAGGAAACTATCCTTCTATGCGTTATAATTCTATGGTTTTACCCCACTTCAGCGTCAAATCAACCCCTCGTATGCGGATGTCAAAATTGTCCAATAAAATGACGACTTTGAGATGAAAAACAATAGGTTCAAATGTTTGCCTTGGGTCCGTACCTAAGCATACGAAGAAGGTCAACGTCTGAGTGCCCGACACTAACCCAATACTTGGCACCCTACATTAAGATCAGGCCACACCGGTGCTCAAAAAACGGTTACGGTACGGAATCGCAGTGGCATATGACATTATTGACATGGAACTTCATACTAGGTAGGCCGTACCGTCACCGTTTTTTGAGTACCGGTGTGGCCGGACCTTTATTAGGTATTTGGATTAAAGTGTCGAAGTTTGGGTCGTGAACTTTACTTTCGTCCATGTATGAATTTTATCTAAAAATGGAAACTGAATGAATGTTTAAAACGTGCATGGCGTCAATGAAGGCAGGCGTTATGAAGGGCGGTGTAGGTACTGTAAGGTGGCACCTCTTCCCGTTTTGTACCCTCGAGTCTAAGACATAAAGTTCAAAATTCCACGATGCTACGAGTTACAATTTTACGAGTCTAAACTGGCAACACTGGTCAAAAGTCCAATCGTCATACCTTGTAACCTCGTCAAGGGGGCGATGTTTGACTTTAGAATGCTCGAGTTTTTCACTGCAAAACTGACAAAATCAATGGAATGCTAGTCTATAATAGCTATAGAAAATTGGAAAACGAGTCGTGTTCACCACTCGTATTTCATTCCTGAGCGAATCTCCTAGCGTTAGAACCGCTCGGTTCTAACGTCATCGTCGACTCAAGATTATTTCAGCAGAGGTAAAACATACCGCGGAAACATTAATCAAACAAGACTCGTATCAAACAAGTATCGGCATTGGCTTACGTCTTCATCAAAAGTGGTGCTGTCGACGAGGATGACGAAAAAAAGAACGCCTTCAAAACGCTGAATATACGCCATCCTACAATAAAATGTTGACACTATAATAGTATTTAATCGCAATTAATTTTCGAGCGCTCGAAAGTCAAAAATTGCCTCGAAGCTTTTTTAACATTATGATATTTTTCAGATTATTATATTTATCCCAGAGCAGGTACATCGTCAAGTCGGCTACAATAAAGCCTGTAAAAACACAGTCGGTACCGCAGCGCTCCCGCGGCAGACGGCAAACACGCCTCTACAAATAAAAACTCATTAAAACCCAAGTAATTCGTTCCGCAGCTTAAATACGAGCCTTAATAAATAAAACAACGGACGGTACGTTTCTGAACAAAGACGGGGCATTGTTTTCGATGGGCACATTAAACTGGCCCACATGTAACACTGACACATTTCACCTGTTTCTTTCAAAATACTGAAAAACTTACCCTAAATTCACTGTAGACGAAACCTTTCTGTTTGGGACGTAAAGTTTACATTTGAATGTGGTGATTGAGAGAGATGAGAGGTTGAGGAAGTTAGTTGTAGATTTCCGGGTGGGTTTAAGCCGAAATTACAATCAGCGCGCATTGTTCGGGCGGTAATCATCGGCAACTTGGACGTTGGTCATCATGCCGCGTTCGGTTCGCGGACGCATGCAGTAATGAAGTTTGTTTTTAAGTCCATCAGAGGCTTTAGAGCAAAGCGAGAATTATGCAATGTCATCGGGACGCTGTTTTGAGATTTGAATGGCATCTACTACTACTACTACTACTATTCAATAAAATCCACCGAACCTATGACTGAACTCACATATAAGTTTGGTCAGGCTTTAACTACTGTCGATGCAGTATGTATGATACATAAGCGTTACAGCTATTTGGTATGGGATTATGAACTGAACTGGTGAGTATCAGAAACTAAAGTTGACGTATTCAATTTCTGTCTAACTGAATGTTTAGTCTAAAGCTTACACTCTGGCTTTTGCCAAGTGTTCAGTTGTTTTGTCTATGAACATGTCTATGCAGGTATGTGTTACCAATACCTGGGCGACCGAGTTCTACTCGAGTCTACTGAAAATAGAGAAAATGTAAAGAAATCTATTTTTTTTCAGACATTAACACTTTCAGTGCCGGGAACCCTAACTAGCGGGCGCCTACGCCGTAGTCGCTTTCCGCTACATACGAGGAAAACCACAGGATCAGCTACGAGCGTAGCGCATAGCGATTCTCGGCTCTCTCTCGGCGGTGAATGTGTTAACACATTGGCGTAGAGACGCATATGTGTCGTCACTGGCCGAGAATAGTTTAAACCTAGCTAGATCGATTTTTCGCCCAATGCTGCAATGCCCTTTGTTCCAAATTACATCGAAATCATTAGAGCCGTTTTTGAGAACGTGAATACAAGTATATAAATATATTTATTATATACAGGGTGATTTTTAATCAGGCCATCCGCCCAAATATTACCAAATATTGCTCGATTAAGGGCGGGTTGCAACTTGCACCAACTTACGATTACAGACCGACCAACGTGAAATATTTACCACATTGCACGTAGAACCGATGGCCGTTGGGGCGGAAAAGTTAATGCGACCACGTACCGGAAGGCAAAGCGTGGGTGGCCGCCCACAAGGTGGACTGATGACTTGGTAAAGGTCGTGGGAGTCCGCTGGAAGCGGGTGGCACAGGACCGGTCATTGTGGCACTCTTTGGGGGAAGCTTATGTGCAGCAGTGGACGTCTTTCAGCTGATATGATGATGAACGTTAAATATGGCGCTGGCAGCTGTCATCCCATAGAAACTCGTCAAACTTTCTATGCAATTATAAATGTAGATTTAACGAACACCCCTTTCGATTACAGATGGATTAAACACACCTTAATAGAATAGGATTGTTAAATAATTGTATTTGTAAGCTCTGATATGTAAAAGAGCCCTTGCGGCCTACATGCAGAATGGGCTTGTGACCTCTGTTAAATTTGATAACGTAAGTGTTGGTAAATGGATAGTTAACCATCTAATTATTGTAATAAAGTATAAATTACAAAATATAATGAAAATCATAAAATGATATGGAGCTTGAAAGTTTAGAAAAAATATGCATTTTTTTATTGTCCAAAAGTAATTTTAAAGCTACCAATAGAATCCTTACACTTTTATGGAAACAAAATTGTATGACAACTATGGAAACGCAGTATTTCGCGACCGAAACGGCAATTTACTTGATTTTACAATGATTAGTTCAAATAGCAACGTGTGACGTCATACTTTTGAGTCAATCAGTATGAAGCGTTTCGGGTCTTTAACTCAATTTTTTGGGTGTTGTTTAATTGTAGTTGCTCCTATACAAACAGTTTTTGGAAGAACAAATCCTCTCCAAAAACTGGTTCGAATGGCATCATAAAAAAATCGAAGGTCACAAGCCTGTCCATATTTGAATTTTGAATTATTGCTTGGTTTTGACCAGTGACGAATTTGGGTGTTCGTACAAAGTACAAGTAGAACCAGTACAAGCTTTGGTCAAATACTCATACTGAAACAGATTTTCAGACAACATATTATTGCAGTGCAGCATATTTGCTTTGGCACTGTTAGTACTTATAGTTTCCTGGCTTACAGCAGTTTTCCTTGTTTCGCCAACAAGATACGATTGAAGTAAGCTACTGCACGGCCAATGGCTTGTATTGCCATAGTCTAGCATCCATTGCAATAAAATACTCTAATCAAAAGTCTTCTAAAAATGGTGCTCGACAATTCAAAAATAAATCACACATTATTTTTTTACGATTAAATTTGTTGTAAGTACGTCGATACGTCTGATGATATATCTCGAAAACTTGTTGCTCATATTTCTGTGCAGAAATTCTGTTTCTTTACAGAACTCCATTTAAGTTTTCTGACCATTCCTTCCCGATCATTCGTTTGCAAGCCTTTGTGTCACGGCAAAACCTTCGCCGTGCGCCCGCTAGCGAACTGGCCGGTGATAAAGGAAAATATATTTTTTTCACGACCGTGTTTTGTTTTCTTCTTGCAGAATTTGGCACTAGCTTACGCATTCGTTTTAAAAAAGTCTATTTTATGTGTGTTATCATAAAAATTCATGATTTCTATTATGTTCAGTTCTCGAGATTTCCTCTGCTTGTAAATATTGTACCTACATAGTTCATATATACAAGGGCTGCCACTTATGTAGGTATATATTGTTTATAAATTCTGTGTTGTGTAAAATAATGTTTGTTAAACCCAATCCAAGCCTCATTAAGCCGTCACTGGCCTAACCCGTATGAGATTTGATGGGTTTGAACCTGTGCTAAGGAAAAATATTGTTTGCTTTTTGGCTAATCTACTAACCGCTACTACTGACCGCTGCGCTCGGCTGCTGCTATACTTTCGTCTACGCCACTGCCTCCCATCTACCTAAAGGTGTGCTCTAGGCCTGACCAGCCCAGCGGGAACTCTGAGGCTATGTAAAACCTGCGGCTATCACCTTCCACACTACGGACGTCTCTACAATTCAGGCCAGTGACCATTAACTAGTAAATGCTTAACTAAAACTTTAAACTCCATACTGACTGAATAATTTACCCATTTTGTACATAATACTACTTTGTTTTGTTATTATATTTTCGTTCTATTTCCTACCCGCCGGCTAGCCAGGTTACACCTTTTAACATCGCAGGCTCTTTTAAATGTGTGTATGCCAATCACCATTCGGTCGACCAATACTTTTAGTTATAATATCGACATTGCAGTACCATAGATGGAAGACTTCGCTGCACCGACATCGGAACTGAATCCAGCTATTAGCATTCAAGTCACGCGGCCCAATCGCAGTCCCGAACGGAATAAACACCACAAGATATCCCGGTCGCGACTGCAACTCCTTACTATTGTGCAAAACGTTCTAATACTACCAGGGCGACAATTAAAGATATCAACATTTCGCATTCCAATTCGATTTTGGGGTCAAAATTAGACGTCCTTTTTCAGACAATACAATTCGAGAAACGTTTCTAGAAAATGAAGGTAGTGCTGATTGGCTTGCATTGGCGGGGGTACTACCGTGTCCCCCGATAGTTAGCAACTTAGACACGTTATACGTTCTGATTATAGAAGTGGTAAAGTAACTTTAAATACATGTACGGCTACAGCGAGAAAATTACACATACTTTTTTTGACCCTTTATAAGTGTTTGGCGCACTAAGTTCAAACACGCTTAAAAAATGACTATGGGAATTTGAAATATCAGGGTAATTATCCTTTCGGACTAGCAATGCACCGCGCGGAGAAGTTGCGATAATAAGGAGAGTTCTCAGTACTTAAATTTTATAAACACTGAAAACATGGCAAAACTCTCTGGATACATACATTATTAGCTGTTTAATTGGCCTGCTTAAAGAATAATAGATTATACACGTAATGAATGATACATCTATGAAAAATTCCCAGCAGAAAATTACGAAAGGAATCTTATTTTTTTAAAAATCCGAGAACTTTCCTCATATTTTGAGAATGTGTGCTATTTGGACTGAACACTGCTATTTCGGAAAAACGATTATATTCGAAGTTTTTGCGTTTCGGTAGTCACTTCTGAGTACCAAACTAACAAACCTCCAAACCGACGTCCAAGCTGCTGCACTCCATATTAAATTTTAAGAAGACTTGCTCAGGAAATCCAGATTTCAGTTAGATGATTGGGACGACCTTCATATTAAAAATTCTATCGATTCCAGTCTTATGACAAATCAATTAAATACAAAAATAATGGACCCGCCTGCGCCTGCGCAAACCAGCCGAGCGAGCAGTAGGGTTGCCAGATGGTCGGGATTTAGCGGGATTCTCCCGAATTTTTGTATGTCCTCCCGACTCCCGAGAAAGTAAACAGTTTCCCGAAAAACAGCTTTTTTTTTATAAGACAATAAGTTTAAGTTCCGAGTTTTCGTCAGGCGAAACGTTGCCGCTCTGACGCTCGGAGCGGTACTCCAGGCAAAATACGGTTTTGATAAACATTAATTTAAAATAGCGTTTTTTTTATTATTTCATTTCAAAATTTTCCACCCGGAAGTAATTATATAGATTTAAATTAAACATTCATTGTCTTTTTTTGTTTGATTTATATTGAATATTTTAAAGCAAACGTAAATGAACCATTATTAAAATTTAAAAAATATTAATATTTATTCCGACTTTTCAGGAGCTAATTAAGTTATTTTTTTACGTCTGATTTTTTGTGGGGCTTTGCCTCTAGGTAACTATTTAATTGGTAAGATATCCGTTACATTAAAAAAATCTGCTATTATAAATTATTTCCTTTGTAATTTTTTTCATACAAGTTGTCAGTTCATTGCCTGCCCAACTAGCACACTAGCGTTAAAATAACCCTTATATCATTCTTATATCGGTTCCAGCCAAGTGTTAAGCTGTTAAGAATGCCTGTAAAAAAGGTGTTATAGCGTGCTCTAACACCCTTATAACCACGAAAGGGCTCACGAATTACAGGTAAAGGTGTTAGAAAGCCTGTAGAGCAGTGTTATCTGATATCTATAGTGTTGACCAACGCTCTACAAACACCGTAGTAACGGTTAAGGTGTTAGCTGAGATTGTTATAACACTCTTGTTCTCACCCAGTTTCAAGTGAGCATCTTACTCTTTTCTTTACTATAAAATTATGAGACAAATATAGTCTACCGACAAAATGGCGAAGATAGTTAGTATAGGTATTAATATTTGACAGTTATGGAGTCGTACTAATTGAAAGTGAATTAAATTGGAAGTGTGTGTGACATTAAGTGAAAACAACCTGCCCTTGTGATTTTACGGTAAATGTATACCATGTCTCCCATCTCAATTTTAACGCGCCCAGTATTTATTAAAGATTTGTAACAAAACTTATGAAGCATAAAAAAGACATCTAAAGTATTTATCATTTTCTATTCTTGTTTCTTGGCCAGTGGCATGTTAAATTAAGTGGCATCCATAGAATGGCAAGAGTAACATAAATAATGAAGTATTTTGATGTCAAATATTGAATAACCTAATCAATTTGTAGGTTAGAGTTAACCAAAACAATGGCGAACTTACCTTAAAGCTTTAGGCGTCAGTTAACTCAACTATAACGCTTATTGAGTTACAACACCTTTAGTCAAACACCATTACTCTTACAGTGTCTTTAAAGTGTATCTGCCTAACACCTTAAGCGTTAGAAAAAGTTTCAATACTTACAAGAGAGTTAACTCTGTTATAAAGCCTCTGCCAGTACCTTATAGTAGATATAACACCTTAAGCTTTATAAGACACTCCACGGCAACAACTAAAAAGCAATAAGAGTTAAGGAGCGTCAGCTAGCACTCTTGTAAAGATGTAAGTGTTAAAAACAGGTTAAAGCTTTAACATCTTAAGTGTACTTGCTTTGAGTAACACTCTTATAACACTAATACCGGTTTAGCAGCGTTCATTAAAGCTCTAGTAACACTTTAGGAATTAATTATTATTCTTAACTCCCTTATAACACTATTACTTGCAACTGAGATCATTATAACTCACTTATAAAGGTTAAGGTTATAATAATCTGCCGTGCAATACTTAAACAACAGTAAGTGCTACTTTTGCAATTTTTTGTTTTTTCTTGATCTTGGACCACCGTTTCGAGACGCACACGTGTATATAGTCCAAGTGCGATTATGACAATGGGAACATATAAAAATCGAAGCCTCCATGTACAGTAAATTAGAAGAATTTAGTAAATTATTGAGGTAAAACTAACTAAACTGCCGTAATAAAGTTGACGGCTGTGAATTTTTAGACTTTACTGATTAAAATACAGTAAAGGTCTCCTGTCCATCCTAAATTAACTAGTAAAGAGAAGTTAATACTTACACCGAAAACTGTTTAAAATGCAGTAAAATATAAATGTTCTAAAATATTTGTACTGTGTTTGAAATGTTTTTGAATTTACAGCATTATTACTAATTAAAATGCAGTAAAAATGCTCACTTACTGTGATTTAAACTGTCGTTTGGCTATTTTCAAATGTGTTCACTGCAATCGTGACGGCAATTTACTGTACATTAGGTTGAATATTGCTCTTCAGTTTTGTCTCCGACGCTGTGTGAGGCGGACCGGGCGCGTGTAACACTGGACTGCCGAGATAAGCAAGTGTTCAATACCTACTTTGCGTACGATTTTTTTATATATATTACCATTTTCATTATAACAATTGTTTGTTACATTGCTTTAAATGTATAGTGGACTTAATATTGTCTAATATTCTGACAATATTTTATTGAACTTGCTGAGGTTGTTAGTATGAAATGAAGCTATGAATGTACTCGTATTTATCTATGTATGTTTATGTAAACTGAGAGATTTAAGTAGTTTTCAAGTGCCGTTTCAGTTAGATAGATTAACTACATTGTAGGGCAAAAGTTAGATAATATCGATACCATTGATAAAATGCGGTGCCGTCGATCGTCCTACAAGTTGTCAAACACGGTCCTTAATAACCCCAATTAGGTATAACTGGTATAAGTATTATAGTTAACACACCTCCGACACACGCTGCTGCTTTCCAAGGATTGAATTTACGTATAGCTTGATTTTTGATGATAAATTTTAATATGAATGAACCTGTCCCATGACATAATTTCAGTTTTTAGGGTTCCGTACCAAAAAGGTAAAAACCTCTATGGTGCGATTGTGTCTGTCTGTCTGTCTGTCTGTCTGTTTATTTTATTGGTTGAACCCGGTCACTAACTAGTTTGTTATTAATTTGTTTATGTGTATACAAATATAAAGTGCGTTTAAAATTAAATTAAGACTTTTACTAGGTACATGAGTATGCTATTTCTATTTGCAGAAAAATGAATACAAGATCGAAAAGAATATTGGCCATAAAAGATTAAGTGCCATGGAAAAAAGTCCGATTTTAATGATACTCGACGGGTTACTACTAATTACAACTACTTAGTAAGAGATATTTATTTTAATTTCTTATGTGTAATACAATTGCACTTTAATCATTGATGTGAATTACATTTTTTTAATATACATATGTGTATTCTTTGTTAACATACCTTATTTGTACCACGACGTGTTGGTATCTTACTAAGTAAATTACAGTAAATTGTTATGAATACTGTACTTTAGCTTGCAATTAATTCAAGTAGCTACTAGTGTACGAGGGTTGTTTGCAGTAATCCGCTTTTTTACTGCACTTTATTCTGCATTTATTGTGTTTTTAGTTCTTTTCGAGAGTACAGTAAAAGTATAAAAAATTGAAAAATAGCAATAGTTTATTCAATAATTGTTAAAATAAAAAAATGTTCACTTATTCGTATTTCATGTATTCCATGCTATATTTTGACATTCAAGCATTTGTAAATAATCATCGAAAATACCAAAAAAAAACATGTTTGAAAGGGTTTTTTGCGTTTTTCTCGAAACTCACTTTTTGCACTTACTGTTGTTTAAGTATTGCACGGCAGTAATACCCTCAGCTGACACCAAAATGTTATTTTGGTGGACTACGGCAGCTTTTGTACGTTCCGTCCTCCTTTTGTTTCTCCCGACCAAAGTCTCAAAATCCCGAGAAATTGTTCTTTTCTCCCGATAGATCATTCGACCTGGCAACCCTATCCCGCAGTGCTAAACGCGCCTGCAACGCGTGTGCTCATGACTAAGAACCGCGAATCGGTTCGAAACATGTCGAGCGATATTCGACATTAAATACGTGAATGACCCGTTTTCATTAGATTTTAATATGTCTGATTCTCACGGGAGTTTTCTATATAAAATAATGGACCGCTTCCGTTTAGTCCAAATGGCCGTGTTCAAATTTAAATTTCAATACCTGTTATTAAAATTAAAATTTGAATGATCATGCCTTACGCCGACAGTAAAACATTTCTCGCGGTACAATGTATATTGCATTAAATATTTATAAGACCCAATGTTTTAATACCAAATGTTTCAGTACGGAACAGCATGCGGCGTCGAGAGCAATTATTAAAATTTATATCAATTCAACCTTTGAAATATAATGTAGGTAGTATAAATATAATTTTGCTCAAATGACGTACTCCGCCGCAAAATGACAAGGGTCACGGTCGATCTTTATGTGGGTCTATTTACCAAGGACTAGTGCACTTTTTTGCTGCAATATTGCTATGACAATAATTTCAAATTAAAGAGATACATTGAAAATTTCATTGTTCCGACCCGGATTCGAACCACTAACTGAGCTATCCGATCGTTTTGGCATGTTTAATGTCAGTTCATTGTAGGTAAATTGTGAAACGTGGATGACAAAGTATGAAGGTAATTTGATAAATGTTTGCGCCAAGCCCCAGATTTAGTACCGTTGTGTATTTTAGAAAGTTAGTACTGATATCTATAGTCGGTGGAAACAGTCTTAAGCAGGCGTGATCAAAAACTGATTATAATTACATGCATATCCTATACTATTAAATGAGCAATATTTGTATATTTATATATATTTGTAATCACGTTCTCGAAAACGGCTCTAACGAGTCCTCATTATTTGCATTCGCGTTGTTCTTCAAAACATTCCTATTGGTAGGTATACCATTCTATTGATAACGTCAGCCCCAATAATCGTGCTCAAACGAAAAGGTACGCGGCAAGAAATGACAAAGCTATTGTAAAAAAAAGTTCAAAGGAATCAAAACAAATCTTATTTTCGAGCTTCACTTTAATTTGCAAAACATCACTTACAAGGAAAGGGTATTATCGTGTTTTCTTTCACGGTATCTTCGGGCTTGAGTTTTATTAAAGCACTTCATTAAGATATCTAAGGCTGGCGCGTGTAGACTCAATTTGTCAAACTGATAACAGGGGACGTGAGATGAATAATCTCCTGCTGTATTTGTCTCGCTTGAATAATTGACTTCACTCTTTTTTCCGTGAAAATTATCATCACATTTTTATCGTGGTTCTTTTGAAAACCTTTTTTAAAAGGTGAAAGGTGAACAAATTAGGATAAAGATTGAGTACACGTTAATTCTATACTACGACGGGACTAAACAAGCATATGGTCTGCCTAACACCTAGATGGTAAGCAAACAAGCATATACGGTCTGCTTAACACCTAGATGGTAAGCAAACAAGCATATACGGTCTGCCTAACACCTAGATGGTAAGCAAACAAGCATATACGGTCTGCCTAACACCTAGATGGTAAGCAAACAATCACACGATCTGCCTAACACCTAGATGGTAAGCATCCCCCGCCGTCCCCTAGGACGCTACGACGCCAGAAAAATTGACAGCTAGAGACAAATGCAGGTCCCATACTCTCCACATAGTACAGCCTCGGGAGCTCTGGTCACCTCACTCACCACCACCAGAAACACAACAACAACACAAAACATTCACAAAGAAAGTAGTAGTTAATTATGCTTCTTTGGCCAGCAAAAAGTAATAAGTAGTGTCCAATCGAAGATTCGGTTACCGTTTATGACGAAAATATTAATTATTTAGTATACTAACCACTATAGTGGTGCTAAATTAGGTTGCAGAGATGAGATCCATTTTCTGGATTTTCCATGTTGCGGTATTTACCAGATTCCTTTTTTTACGGAATCGTTTATGACCAAATTATGAATATCACAAGTTCCGAATTTTCTACATTCGTTTTAATTCTCATTCTAAATTGTCCTATTTCTGATATAGTACAAATTTGTTTACTTGCCAAATTCGATTTTTGGGCATTCGTGATGGGTATTGCCATTACTTCATTACGTACTATACAAAATACGTAATATGGATTAACACGCATGCGTACAAAATAATACTATGTTAATTTAATAATGTGGAAAATTCTGAATATGCCAAAAATCGAATTGGCAAGTAAACAAATGTGTAAAATATCAGAAATAGGACAATTTAGAATGAGAATTAAAACGAATGTGGAAAATTCGGAACTTGTGATATTCATAATTTGGTCATAAACGATTCCGTAAAAAAAGGAATCTGGTAAATACCGCAACATGGAAAATCCAGAAAATGGATCTTATCTCTGCAACCCTAAATTATGTTCTTTTAAACATGTTTTAGAATTTCTCTTGGTTATGTACATGTATAATAGTATTTCATACAATCGTTACACAATAAGGGCTCTTAAATTCGAGACTCGGCAAGCCTCGTGGCCTAAGTAAGGTACGAGAATTTAAGAGCTAATTGTGTAACTATTGTATACAATACTTTTTATACGAGTCAACAGAAATAATTAAACAAACTTGGTATCTAATGAAAATCTGAGCCCTGCTGAAACGAAGTGCAAGTCAGAGGTGCCGGCTCAACGTCGTCGACGGCGGCCGTCGTCTTATGTACTGCAGCCAACGTGACGTGCAATTGGTCAAATTTATTTTAGTTCAGTAAAGGCGTCACGTGATTGGTCGAATTTACTTTAGCTTTCTTATAATTATTATAGTTGACTTGGGAGGTCCATAGACAAAAAGTACGTGGTTTTAATTTAGTGTACGAAGTCTTGATTCAAACATTAAAGTCGAGTATAAAAAAGCGGTTTATGTAATTTTTTCAATGATTTTAACAAGTCTACAAAAGTTTCGGTTTCAGTGAAACTAGAGCCAAAGCCGAACCTTCGGTTTCGGTTTCGGCAAGAAAATATGTTTCGGTCGGACACCTAGTAATAAGCTGCTCGGCCGGTTTCGGCCTACGTGACTACTCTCGTCTCCGTAGTAGTCGCTGATGAGCTAGTAACTAACTAAACTACTAACGTTATATACGTTATGTTATAACTTAGTTAATTTTGTTAATGAATGGGCGTCAAAATTGCGGGCATGTGAGCACACCATTGACATTGTAAGATATTGCATTAGCCAAAGTAAATTACTGGAGACATACATTAAATTTGATAAAAGTATTTAAAGCAATATAATGTACTTGGCGAAGCAAGTGCTATGGTGGGTAGGTACTAATATAATCAAGTAGTGCATGAATGGTTAATTCTTTGTTTACTCTTACTCTTTTGGCCACTTGTAGGTTTTTAACACCAATAATTGAGCGAAAAACCGATAAACTCCTAAAATAGATAATTTCCTCCATAAAACATCTCGGCAGATGAGGTGAAAATCAAAAAATCCAATTGCATAGCCCCGCATTGCATTTCCAGGAGCGAAGGCTATGAATAAATTTACAGAGTTCGTTACTAGAAGGATTGGCTGTAGCAGTGACAGCAGATATTTAATCAGTACATCGTCTTCATACAAATCTCATAGTCAGGTGAGGATCGTTTGTCGGTTCGGTGTCCGGTGTCCAGTGTCTGTACTGTTCTCCTCTACAGGTGGCATTTCTCAACCAATTCTCGGGAATTTTTTGTTACCTATTTTATATAGTTTTTTTTTGTCTAGTGAGTATTTTTTGTTAAATAAAGGCTCGCGAGTTCTAAAGTTCGAAGAGCCACTACTGCCGTGTCAATCCTATCTCATGTATCTTGAGATACATGAGTTACGCGTAACAGGTCTAAATCTGTTTATTTTCCATGCCTTTATCGACCTACATTATTATTATTTGATATTTGTGGGCCTTTAATGTGCCGCTTCGACCAGTGAATGATCTATTGTGGCAGCCCTTTCTTGTTTATAGTTCACCATTAAGACCCGTTGCCTCCAAGAAATTCCAGATTCTTTGGGCGGTGATATGTTGTACCTCTTCTGGGTGCATGATGTGCCGCCCTAGGTAGGTACTTCTTCGACCGACCTACATACTCAGTTTTTAGGGTTCCGTAGCCAAAATGGCAAAAACGGAACCCTTATAATTTCGTCATGTCCGTCTGTCCGTCTGTCCGTCTGTCCGTCTGTCCGTATGTCACAGGCATTTTACTCAAAAACTATAACGTGTATTTGAATAAAATTTTGAGGATAGGTGTATTTTGTTAGCCGCTACATAGTTTTGTAATAAAAATGACAAAAAAAAAATTTTTAGGGGTGCACTCCATACATAAAACTAAAAGTCAAAAATTTTTTTTTCATTGTGACCCCCCGTGTGGCACATCAATCGATAGGCCTTTCAAAATAAATATAAGGTTTCTAAGCATTTTTTTTGATTAAGTGAATAGGGTCGGAGATAATCGCCCCGAAAGTCACTAAAATTCTGTCCCCCCCCCTCTAATTTTTGAACGGTGTATTTTAAAAATATGGAAAAATTCATGGACATAGGGCTTATTAATTTCATTCACCAAAAATTGTTTTGAACAAGATCGGTTCAGAGGTTTTCGAGATATTGCTGAAAAACTGCCTTCGTCAAAGAAAAGGACGTAAGTGCCGTAAAATTTCTGTGACGATACGACCTTTTTAATAGGCACGGAACCCTTCGTTTTGCGTGGTCCGACACGCACTTGGCCGGTTTTTTAATTTAACTTACCTAACTCATGTAACTCTGTTTTTACCATAGTAAATCATGGCTAAATACTGTACAAAAAAAAAAACTTCAAACGGCGTTTTCTTAAAACTATGCTTTTTGAGATACATGAGATTGCGTTTTCTTAAAACTATGCTTTTTGAGATACATGAGGCTTGACACGGCAGACTAGTATTATGCATGAAGTCACAGTACTGCTTACGTTACTTCTATTGTGTTGTGCTTCGGCTGAGAATGAACCGCCGCGCCGCCGGCTTTGATGCAAATTATTTTATTGTATAGACTGTCGCCGCGATTCTTCATGAGGGTGAGAAATTGGTAGTTATTTTCATCACTGTGATGGAATGGCAACTATAAGTGGTAACTTGTAGGGGATAAATAATTCAATTAAATTAAAAATAATTTATTTCGAACTTTCGGGCAGCAGGGCAACAAGTGAACTCAGGATGCTGTTACCCCGTACCCTGCGCAATGCGCATGAGTGCTACATTACAACCCTGCTTCGCATCATTGCGTGTAATGTTATTAAATAATGATAATACTTAGTTGATTCAATTTGTAGAGGCAAAACGTATTGTTTGATTCTATCGTGCTGACCCTTTTTACCCGACTGCCGAAGGAAAGGATATGTTTTTCGAGCGTATGTAGTATGTATGTGTGTATGTCTTATTCTTTGGATCAACCTGCAGCCTAAACCGTTTGACGGATTTCGACATATGAGGTGTCGTTGGACTCCTCTTAATAATGGGAGTCACATAGGCATAATATTTGTATAAAAGCAGTTGGGTTTTTCGTAAAATTTAAGCTTATTAAATTTTACGTAATTTAATTTCACTTGTTACTTTTATTACGCACGCAATATTACCATTTTGATACTTTAAGTGTACCTATGTTTAACACATAAATTACATTCATTAATTCGGCTACAGGCCTACGCCTGCACTACGCTAGCACTACTGCTAGGAAATTATATCCACCTAATAGGTGCTCTGTTCGTAAGTCCTTTCCTCTAATTAGCGGGAAAACCACAGCATCAGCTACGCGTTACGATTCGCTGGCAGTGAATTGTGTTCAAAAAAAGAAAAACTAAGAAGACAACAATGTTATTAACATAACCGAATGCCCACTCCCCCCCCCCTTCCCCTCGCCCTTTTACGGCGTACCGAACCCGGCAGGGCAAGTACATAAATCGAATCATCGGTCAGCCTCCACGACCGACGTTGTTTGTTGTTCACGGGCAGGATATTGAATATATTTACATACACGGTGTCTGATTTGAATAAAAATATTTATTGTGTGTGTAGCCTAGTGGTTCAGGCATGCGGATGTCAAGCGGCAGTCGTGGGTTCGAATCCCGGCTCGTACCAATGAGTTTTTCGGAACTTATGTACGGAATGTTTACCGTTAGCCTTTCGGTGGGGGAAAAACATCGTGAGGAAACCGGTCTATTCCCAATAAGGTCTTGTTTTCCCTCTGGATTGGAAGGTCAGATGGCAGTTGCTTTCGTAAAACTAGTGCCTATGCCAAATCTTGGGATTAGGTGTCAGAGCGGACCCCGGCCTCCTTTGGGGCACAACCGGAATTAACGCTAAGATAATGATGATATTGTGTGTGTCGTTACGAAGCTCCGCCACAAATGCCACTGAGTATTAACTGAAGATTACATACTTTTAACTTTTCGACAGTGGTTTCAGATGATTGACGTGTCAGCAAGCATTGTATCTTATATCCGTAGACAACATTTTAAACCACGGCTGGTGCTACCCGTATCAAAACGGCAGATTTATTATTAACTAGCTTCTGCCCGCGACTTCGTCCGCGTGGAACTCGTTTATATCATAGCTCCATACAGACTTTCGCCCCCCACTTCGCCCCCTTAAGGGATGATTCCCGGGATAAAAAGTATTCTATATCTTAAACCAGGCTATAGGTACACTATATGTATACCAAAATTAATTTTAATCCGTTTTGCCCTTTTTGCGTGATTGAGTAACAAACATCCAAACATCTAAACATCCAAACTTTCGCATTTATAATATTAGTAGGATTATTAATTCATAACAATAACAACAGCATTACAAAAGAAAGTGATTTAAAAAAATATATTTTTTTCAGTCTCTCATTTTATACACGGTGCCCGTGAGCATTGCGAGAGATTTTAATCACGAATTCCTGAGGCTATAAGGAGTAATAAATGTTATATGAAGCTAGGTCGAATTATGATTATTAATTTTTTTCTTATTTTCATACACAATAATTGCTAATCTAGTTAAAACGTGTATTTAGGACGAGCTGTCAAAGTAGATGGTTAAGTCTCGCAACGTCGCAATCATAAAGGTGTTTCATACTGGAGATTTCATTACAACATTTTTACACAAAAATGGAAATATCTCTAAAACCGAACCGAATTTACTCGACGTTAATTAACATTTTTAACTTAAAATATAGTCAGGAATATCCTGTTAAAATCTCTCGCAATGCTCACGGGCACCGTGTATATTCTTCTTTAACGCATTCACTGCCAGGAACCCGCCTAGCGGGCGCCTACGCCGTATGCGCTTTCCGCTACTTAGCGGGGAAACCACGGCACCGATTAAGAGCGTAGTGCGTACCGAATCTTGGCAGTGAATGTATTCTCCTATACTTGTGGATTGCGTAACGCATTGTACCTACGTACGTTAGGTAGATTTAAATTTTATTTTTTGTACGGGAAAATTGAGGTTAATGTGTCGTAACACTAAGTATAAGAGGGTGACCCTTATCTCAATTCATGTGACGCTTTTGTAGAAATAGAAGTATCTAAGGTGAAGACTGAAAAAATATCCAGCAAAATTCTAACATTTCTAACACTGAATGACGTTATTCAATCTGGTGGGTAATCACTTATCGTTTTGAACTCCAACTGTCATTTTTCCATATAAAAAGTGACATATAGACCTCCCTGTCGCGCGTACAATGAGTTACGTGATCCATCCGCTGAAATAAATGCGGTTTCTAGTTTGGCGTGCGGACGCAATTCAATTCGTCTTAATTGACATAAGGGGATATCCCTAGGATATCGCTTTTGTTATTCGCGCTATAACAGCAAATACTAAAAAACAAAATTAAATACCAAAACATTTAATACAAAATACAACAAACATGATTTTTTGCTGTTTTTATAGATAATGGTACGGAACCCTTCGTGCTCGTGTCCGACTCGCACTTGGCCTTGTTTTTTTTTTATTATTAAGCAACGGAAATTAGTTTCCTACCTAGATATGGCGGATCCCATTGGGTAGATACCTATTAAAAGTTTAAGTTCGAGCGTCCTTGTGACCCCTAATGCGCACTGCCTACCCCCTCTGGAAACATGGTGGTGAATGTACATAATGTAATTTAAATTTAGTCTGATCAGTGCGTTGTGCTCACACACTTGGCAACGCGTCAAGGTAAGAGAGAGTGCAAGAACCAAGATGTTTTCAGGCTATGAGTTTGTCATTGAACAAAGCTTCAAAAATGTATATTTGTATCATTGTTTGAAATTATTTTAAAATAATATTGTTATTTTATAAGTTTGAACTACATATCTGTTGTAGGCGGTCGGCCAACTTTAATGAGCGTTTCATTTGTGTGGTGGTGCCAGGTTTCAATTAAAATTCACGTCTTTAGGCTTGTGACCTAAGATTATTCTACGATGCCATTCGAACCAGTTTTTGGAGAGGAACAAATGTTTGTATAGGAGCCAACTACAGTTAAAGAACATAAATACCTAAAAATTCGCAGGCGGCAGCCGAAATGCTTCATACTGATTGACATAAAAGTATGACGTCAAACTTTGCTATTTGAACTAATCGCTGTATGGAAAATCAAGTAAATTGCTGTTTCGGTCGCGAAATACCGTGTTTAGGTCCATAGTTGTCATACAATTTTGTTTCTATAAAAGCGTAAGGATTCTATTGATAACTTTAAATTTACTCTTGGACAATAAAAATAATGCATATTTTTTCTAAACTTTCAAGGTCATATCTTTGTATTATTTTAATTATATTTTGTAATTTATACTTTGTAACAGTAATTTGGTGGTTTACTGTCCATTTAGCACCACTACGTTATCAATTTTAATATGAGGTCACAAGCCTATTAACAATAAATAAATAATAATAAATATTAGTGGACAATCTTACACAAATCGAACTAGTCCCATAGTAAGCTCAATAAGGCTTGTGTTATGGGTACCTACTAGACGACGATATATTTAATTCATGCTCATCACACAAATATTACAATAAAATAGAAAAATGTAAGTGGCCCATATTTTGTTTTGAGCATTGTCGATACAAACCCAAACCCAAATTTAACGACACTTTTCTGTCCTAGTAAATGTATAAATTTTCTTTTTATCAATATAATAAATAAAATTAAAATAGATTTTAAGAGTCTGCGGTGTCACAATTATTTAACTAGTTTTTGCTGCATTGACTCCGGATAAATGCAGGTACATTCGGGCGTTTTTCAAAAAAAGTGTACCTACATGCACTGTTTGTGTGTGATTTTATTGGGTTTTTCTTACTCAGAATTGTTGATACTATCGATCTTTATACAGTGGTTTCAAATAGACTAATATCTACTTTAGCTAGACCCGCTTAATCTCCCTTCATTTTCTAAATGTGCTCTTAGAGATGCAGGAAATTGCGATACAAGCCCAAAGCCTCATATTTTGTCATACATATTTAGTTTTAATCACTGGTGGGCAAAAGTCCCCTCGGGGTCGTTACAAATGGCAACTTTGCGCCATTTCCACTGCGAAATATAATCCAGATGCTTTTAATAGGTTTTTAACACAATTACTGTGTAACTTTGCGGAATGTTTTGTTACATTGAAATGTTTAGCGCCATTCACTTAATGCGCGAAACAGTATCGTTATTCATATCGCGTTCTTTCGTTGAACTTTTTAATTTATTTTTCTGAGTCTAATGACGTCATCGGACGCCGACTGACGAGCAAAACGATGCAAGAAATTACATACTGTAAATAAATATAATTTCTCCCCGGAAAACCTCCAATAAGAGGCGTATGAGAAAGTTACTTGATAAAAGCAACCGTGAAAAAACCTTTATATCAATTTACTTTTAATATTACACAGACAATTATAGTTATGGTGTTGTGGTTAGTGGTGGTAGTGGGTATGCAATACGAGATGACAAAATGTCATGTCCCCGGCATATTTTGTATGGATATGCCCAATTACATGACTAAAGGCCTATCCCTGCATTTTTAAACGTGTCGTTGACGCGGATCTTTTGCCACATTTCCGAGCAGTGGCGTGAAAAGATTATTTACTGCGCTCTTACATTTAAATTAGTGCTTCCTGTTGGTCGATTACGTAACGCATTGTACGCGCGTCGGGTAGATCTAAATGTCAATTTTTATATGGAAAAATGACGATTGGATCTACCCGACGCACGTTCGGAACGTTACGTGATTACCCCCCTGATGAGAGCGGGAAGCGCGGAACGGGGCGGTACGAATCCGGTACTGCATGCGTACCGCGCCGTCTTCGCAATATAATACGTCTTCGCGTACATGTAATACTGACAGGGTACCGACTACTAAGGAAATTTGGGCAACATCAGTAAGCGTCATCATGCTCCTAGCGTTTTCTCGATAATGCCCTACAAGAGCCTCGGGGGCACCTAATCCCAAGATTTGGTGTAGGCACTAGTTTTACGAAAGCGACTACCATCTGACCTTCCAATCCAGAGGGAAAACTAGACCTTATTGGGATTAGACAGGGTTTCCTGACGATGTTTTCCTTCACCGAAAAGTCACTGTTTAATATCTAATGATATTTCGTACATCGTTATTTTTTAAACCCAGTGGTACGAGCCGGGGTTCGAACCCGCGACCTCCAGATTGAAATTCGCGTGCCTTACCGCCTGACTACAGTGGCTCTCATCAGTAAACCGCCCCGCCTAATGTAGATACTAGCCTTAGGTGTTCAAAGGTATATCTAGTTATTCCGAGCCCGATCCCAGGAGTAGGATGAAGTGTGTCAGTGTCAGTCGAGCCAATTTGAGTTAAAGTACTTTCAGTACGCAAATTCAAGGAATGATAATGGTCCGTTTAGATGGGGCACACTGCGCGGTATGTGGCGAGCAAAATTTTTACATAGGTAAACAACAATTACTTATATTATTATCGCGGCGAATCTTGATCCCTATGACAGCTGTCATCTTCGTACAAAATTATCGTATACTTATTAAACGAGCAATATAACATTTAAACGTAAAACGAGCGAGCGAGAGCGAGCTGGATGCGGGTGGCGCAGAACCGGTAATTGTGGCATTCTTCGGGGGATGCCTATTTATTCTAGCAATGGGCGTCTTTCCTCTGATATGATGATGATGATGAAGCGAACGATAATTTGTGAAAAAGTAACAGCATTGTAGCGATGAATGCTACTTAGGCCTTGCTAATGAGGCCGCGTTTATCTCCCAACCAAACATAAACATGTATATCGCGTTTTATTTGTTAATGCATTAATAATAGTTATTGCTGTTTCGTAACTTTATGAACCAATTATTGTGTGTAAATTTTAACGTTTTGTTCAACATTAGTCTTCGGCCGTAGTACCTAGCCAAGTGCTACGGGCGAAGACTAATGTTGAACAACTAATTGGTGATTATTCTACCTTTTTGGAAAACTTTAAAACTGTAGATGATTATTTAATAATCTGTCTGCCAAGGCATATGTTTTTTTTGACTTCTTTATAAAAACAAATGGATGAAAAACCTTACTTTCTTACGTGTACGAGTAATTTTTGTTTTTAAATCGTCAATTAATATCGTTTTGTCTTGTAAGGGTCAGAAGAAAATAAATGATTTCAACTACATATGTATAAGATTTATTTTTATACATTTTTAAAGTGGACGTGTTGAAATTTTCAAGGATAAAAGTAAAAGTGAATTAACTCGAAAATGGTTTACTTTAGCACAATGTTGATTGTAACTTTTTGTACCACAATGTCCAAACAGTTGCAATCAACCTTCTATATGCCCCTCAACAGGAATACGTTGAATTACCAATAACCTTGTATAATGAAACATAAATAAACGTGTATTATCAGGCCCCTATATATCATCACCATGACATTTGGCATTCGACAATGACAATTCTCCATATATTTCCGGGACAAAAAGAATGAACCAATCTGAATTCCCAGAAAGCTTCACAATCAGGAATTTCCGTGTGTATCACAGACTCCGTATGAAATTTAGAGGCTCATCGGCGCTGCGGTTCTGTAACACATGGCGGGGTCCATTAGGAATACAAGTGCAGCAAAAAGGTCCCGGTAATGGAATTCTCGTGTAGCCCAATTGAGCTCTATAGAGCTTAGGAGTTGTAAAGAGTTCGACACGGCTTGTTGCTTTCAGAGGTGTTGTGGACAAGATGTGGCACGTTTGACAACTTGTTTGGTGCCAGTGGCGTGTTTTGAAAAAAATCTAGGATAGTTGTGAAGTTGTGGGATTTGTTATACAAAAAATAACGAGTTTTCCACCTTTTATTAAAAGGACATATGTTTTATTATCTATCACCACCAAGTCATACGCTACTAAGTATATATTGCAATAGCATAATCACACAATTCGTGCAAATATGTCATAATACATAGGTACAAAATAGTTAAGTTTAGGTACTATAGAAACTCTTACCTGCAGACAAACTGTTAAAACAGTTTGGCAGAGAAATGTAGTAATAATAAATAAATAAAAATAAATAAATAAATATTTCCATCATACCATTGTTACAAAGAAGAAAAATAATGTTTGCCATTCCTAGACACAAGACGTCACGTTAATAATGGCAGAAGCGCCAAGAACAAGAAGCGTTAATAATGCGGTTGATCTAGACACGCGGCAGCGTGTCCAGCCAAGTTCAAAGCCAAAAGGAACTGGCGACGCAGTAGCCGTGTGCAAGCACCCGAGAGATAGCTCACGACAGTGCTACGACTATCCAGTCACAGCTGAGATATTTACTTACATCAAGCTAAAACATTTCCACCTCATCAGCAAGTTTAAGAGTAAAGGGCTGGATTTCAATAGGGAACTGTTTAGGTATTATCGAACTCCAGTTAATGAATTAATGGCTTCAGCGCATAAACAGTTACTGAGAACTGAGCAGTCAATTAGTCGAGATCCTGCTACTTTTTGGACACATGTCAAAGATAGGTGCAGCCACCGACGACCTAACAGCTATACGTCTGGCGGTATGAAGTTGGCAGCGCAAGATGCAGCGCACTTGTTTGCTACGCACTTTAGCTCGATATTCCACGCTGACTTCCCGCTGCTCTTTTCATATTTCAAACTTGTCTCTTCGAAACGAAGTGTATCCTGATCTATGGAAAGTATCGAGAGTTACACTTGTGCCGAAAGAAAATACCTTCCGACCCATAGCCGTTTTGTCGGTTTTTAGTAGGATGAGAGCGCTATTAACAGGTGCATTGCGCCGCTTATATCGAGTCGACTAGCGGATGCACAGCACGGATGTCGGGTAAGTAGGTCCACCACAACCAAAAACACCAACTTTGTTGACTACGCTCTTCCTCTCTCTGCATGGCTCTCTGTATGGACCAATCTTGTCAAGTGGATGCCACCTACTTCGATTTCCAGAAGGCGTTTGACATGGTCGAAAACGATATACTTCTATACAAACTGACAACGTTTGGTTTCTCAACGTAGCTGCTCATGTTATTCGGAAGTTATTTGATGGATGTCAGACAATATGTGCAAATATGTGGCTATTAATCTGAAGAGTACTTCACCAGATCTGGAGTGAGTCAGGGCAGCACGCCAGGTTTCACCCTATTTTATGAAGTACCTTTGGTTGATAGTCATGTCAAGTGCTTATTGTTTGCTGACGATCTGAAGTTGTTTCATGCCGTTGACTCATCTGCCGATTGTGACATATTGCACAGTGATATATGTAGATGCTATCATCGATTGGAGTCAAACGAATCGATTACCTTTCAATGCGAAAAAGTGCAAAGTAATTACTTTCAGTAACAGCAAAAATATGCTTAACTATACTTATCAACTTGGCAGTGATGTTATTAGTCGCGTTGAAACTATCCGCGACTTGGGTTTAGTGCTGGAGTGCTCTAGACTAGATTGCCATAGTCGCATTCAGAGTGTAGTAAAGAGGGATTTGTAATGCGTACAGCGCCGCAGTTTACTAGCACGGCCTTATCAATCGTACTATACTACGCACATAGCAAATTAGAATATAACTCTTTAATATAGGATCCGGTCAAAGAAAATCACACTATTACTCGAAAGAGTACTGAGGAAATTTGCCCGGTAGTTGTACAAAAAGCAGTATGGATATTATATGTATTATCTCTTCCTATATAACCATTTTTGTAGCAGGGATGGTGGGTCGGTGTCTGCTGAGGGGGCAAATTGACAACCCTCTTGCGTTGTAAGGCATCCGACTGCTTATCCCTGAGCAGTATTCGTAGGTGGGGTGCCGCCGCCACCCGCTGTTCGCGGCGCCGCCAGCCGGGCCGACGCACGCGCCGCGCCCACAACGCGTCCGCGGCCCGTGCGCCGGCGCTGCGCTACTCAATCAACTCGTGTTGAGGCAGTATGCCGACGTGTTTGTCGATAACTCACAAACCCTGCTCACTAAAATAAGTGCACTGTGTAATATGTATTGTTAGTAGGTATAGTAACGTAGATAGTACTAAAGTAGTGATAGTGTATAAGTTTTATGACACTCATTTAACTTATTAAGTACCATTTTAAATTAAGTCCTAACATTGTATATTAGGCGCCTTGGTACTTTATTGTAAGGCTTTAAATGTAATGTTTAAGAAATAAATAAGATACCTTTATCCCGAGAATCACACATAAGAATCTATATACCTAGACCATCAGCCAATTCTACGCCCATTTAATCCAAACAAAAATCCACACAACGACCATGAGCTACCAACTTAATTCCAACTACATCTGCGAACACTTACGCTCCTCAGTGGGGGTCTAAGGGCACTGAGATGAAAAATGTTAGCCTTCGTAATAACTCAGGAACACCCGTGGCGTAATGTACGGGCGGGGGGACTATTTCGGAGGCTGCGGGTGACCTAGCAAATTGGTATTAAAGTGCCGTGGGAGTTCCTTTGTTTATGGTCGGGGATATTATGGTTCGATGATCAGCCCAGTTGGAGACCGATGGAGAGATAATGAAAATGCGCGCAGTAGGTACGATAATAATATTTTTCGCAGACATGTAATGAAATATTGACGTTATGTTAGTAGCGCTGCGCTCATAAGACGCGAAATACCTAGCGGATCGCAAGAATACCTGTAAACATATTCACTGCAAAGAATCGCTACACCCGTAGCCGATTTCGTGGTCTCCCCGCTGAGTAGGGAAAAGCGGCTACGGCGTAGACGCCCGCTAGGCGGGAACCCGACAGTGCTAACAATTTCGTAGCGCTACGCTCGTAGCCGAAAAACCGCTTGTAGAAGAAAGCACCTACAAGCAGAGCAGCCACCTAGCGGGTCGCTAGCACTGAAAGTGTTAAACACTCTCGATTTCTATTTCAATCCACAAATCACAACATCCCGAATTCATTTACAGGTTAGATTTCTAGAACAATCCGGTTACTTTACAATCTCGGCCAGCCAAAACAGCAAGTTAAGGGTGATACATTGCGGTGGGTTTACTGACCCCGTTAAGATATAGATTGTCCCGCCTTGTATACAGCTGTACCATCGACAACACTGAACGTCTGCGAACCTTATTGCTATTAGATTAAGGTCCATTAGCAGTCAGTGTACCGTGTTGCTGTTTGTACGCAGCATTAAAGGGCGTAACTAATAAGACATCCCTGCTAAGGTAGGACTTTGCCTAAGTAAGAATATGCGGGCTCTGTAAGGCCTTGTTTATTGTATTATGAGGTTACTGGGCCTTGAGTGGTGAGTTAGAATGAAGCAACTTAATCAATTTGCAACGCAATTGCTCGTATTGAGAATTAATATTTTAGAGGACGGACCTATATCCATGGTATAAGTTCATGCCAAAGATGTAAGAAAAAGAAACCATTTTACTATATTATTACATACTAGCTTCCGCCCGCGACTTCGTCCGCGTAGAACTCGTTATTTGCCTAGACTTGATAATTTAAAAAAAATTGACTTACGTATTCAATAATTGTAATTCAATTAGAATTTTGGTGAAGTGCGAGTCGGATTTTAGTTTTCCCATACATTTTGAGTGGGTCCCAAAATGTATGGGAAAACTAAAATCCGCCTGATGAAGGTAACGAGCAAAAATATTTGGTCTCCATACAAAGTTTCATCCCCCTTTTCGGCCCTAAAAGGGTTGAAACTTGACATAAATTATAGCCTATGTCCTATTCTGATATATAAGGTACGTAACTGGAAAGTTTCATATAAATTCGTCCAGTAGTTTTTGAGATTAAGTGGAACGTACATCCATCCATCCATCCATATATCCAAACTTTCACGTTTATTATATTAAGTAGGATTTTGATTGATACACTTATTTATTACGTACATGTGAATTTCAGACTAAAACAATTACCAATTTACTTTTTTTATAGTTTTTTTTTTTTAACAATGGTACCTATAATACGCAACAGGTTTCGTCAACAATACATACTAAAGTAAACTAACAAAAACCGGAAAAGTGCGAGTCGGAGTCGCCCACTGAGGGTTCCGTACAAAATGACAAATGTATAGTTTTCAGTTTTTTTTCCTGTACTTGTAGTATAAGACGATATTACTTGCCAAATCATAGTTCTGGGTCAATGGAAAAAACCCTATAAATTTTGATTCCCTTGGGAGTGTCGAAATATACGTTGTTTGCGGCATAAATGGCCGTATTTTTTTTACGTTAACTTTGAAGTTTGATTTTTTCACAGCTTCAAGGGACTGTAGACCTGAGTATATGTTTTTAATTTCAACTCGATAACTGCATTCTAACATTCCCGAGATAAAGGGTCTTGACAGACAGACAGACGGGCAGCAAAGTGATCCTATACGGGTTGCGTTTTTTACCTTTTGAGGTACGGAACCCTAAAAAGGAGCGCCCCTCATCGCTCGTGGCCCGAAAGTTCCCATGACACTGGCGGCGTTGCCACGCTGAATGTCCGAAGAAATCTTTTGAGCCAGGAACGATTCGGAACGGGGGGCGTCGAGGTGACATGCTCGCGATCCCATGGCGCTCCCATTAACGGCAGAGACGGAAACGCCGGAGTGGTTTTAGTGGGTAGACTCGCTCCCCCTTCTCTTTAAATAGAGTTGGCCGGAGGGTGAGAGTCCCACATCCCCCTATGTAGCTTCCCCAGGCTGGGCGGGATGCGTAAGTGCATTTCCACTCCGTCAAAAAAAAAAAGAAACGATACGGAACGAATTATATTTTATAGAATACCTACACTTTGAGTGTATATGACAATTAATACCTAATTTCACCCACGAGAGGAAACTTTTAGTTTTATAGTTTGGTCAATTAATGTTGAGGTGTGGGTTGGCAGTTTCCAAGTTTCAAAAGTGATAAAATCAGGTAGGTATCTCGTTACATCATAACAAGATTGAAGTTACTGTTGAAACTCTAATTATAGTCATTATTATTGAACCACAATGATATAAGTATATATTTTTTAACGGAAAATGAGACAATATATGGCATTAAATTTGCAGAATAGTGCTAAGCTTCGACTTGGCTGGGAAGTAGAATATTTACGTCGTAACACTGTGTTCGTTTTCGTAACTGCAACGAAAGCAGAGAGTACTGCGAGTGCATTTGCCAACAAAAAAGGACTCGAAATCTTTGAATACTGCTAGTGATGTATTAAATTATTGAGTAAAACCGGCCAAGTGCGTGTCGGACCACGCAAAACGAAGGGTTCCGTGCCTATTAAAAAGGTCGTATCATCACAGGAATTTTACGGCACTTACGTCCTTTTCTTTGAGGAAGGTAGTTTTTCAGCAATATCTCGAAAACCTCTGAACCGATCATGTTCAAAACAATTTTCGGTGAATGAAATTAATAAGCCCTATGTCTGTGAATTTTTCCATATTTTTAAAATACACCGTTCAAAAATTAGAGGGGGGGGACAGAATTTTAGTGACTTTCGGGGCGATTATCTCCGACCCTATTCACTTAATCAAAAAAAATGCTAAGAAACCTTATATTTATTTTGAAAGGCCTATCGATTGATGTGCCACACGGGGGGTCACAACGAAAAATTTTTTTTTGACTTTTAGTTTTATGTATGGAGTGCACCCCTAAAAAAATTTTTTTTTGTCATTTTAATTACAAAACTATGTAGCGGCTAACAAAATACACCTATCCTCAAAATTTTATTTAAATACACCCTATAGTTTTCGAGTAAAATGCCTGTGACATACGGACAGACGGACAGACGGACAGACGGACAGACGGACAGACGGACATGACGAAACTATAAGGGTTCCGTTTTTGCCATTTTGGCTACGGAACCCTAAAAAACTATGTTGAAAAAACATGCTACTTTCTTTTTGACGTGATAACGTCTTATAAATCGATGAACACCGGCTACATGCACGAAAAAGTATGACTCATTGTCCCGTTCCGTTGACTGACATATCAACGCACAGCCCAAACCGCTAGTTCTAGAGATTCCAAATTTGGCACGTAGGTTCCTTATAAGGTTTAGGGGTGCATTAAGAAAGGATTTTTCAAAATTCACCCTCTATAGAGGTGTAATGGGGGTCCAAAGTTTGTATGGAGAAACAAGATTAGATCGACTATTTTCGAAACTTTTCGAAACTTCAGTATTCGTAACGATAAATTAGTAAATACGTGTTATGCAATTATTCATCTATGTTTTCTTATAACGTTATCACGTAAAATTATCGTCCGTAAACCGACTTAACAGACCATTTTTTTTTGTATTTACTTTGATTTTGAACCAGTGTAATAGGGGAGCTGCCAAAGTGCTCATAAATATCTGACCAAATCTCTAATGCCTCGACGAGTTCAGATATTTGTGAGCACTATCCGATGGCGACTGTACAAGAAACTGAATTGTTTGTACTGAATACCTATGTTTTTTTTCCTAAATCATTTGTTATATAAATCTAAGATTTGTTTACTTGGATTCCTTGTAGCACCGTTTTGTGAGCTAGAGAAAATAATATTCTAGTAGAACACATGATTTCAGACACATTGTACTGACTAATGTCGCAATTCATAAACGGAATAATGTTACGGGAACTGGAGCGTGCCTCTTAACCTTTTAACCGTCGTTGTCAGGTATGTGACTATACGTACAATTTGAATTGAACCTTCACACACTAAGCTAGAGTTTAAAATTGTACATGATTTTATAGGCGCGATGCTTAGACCTCCCTAACTTACACACCTTAAGTTTTGGCATCGTATATACACACATACGGGGTGTAGTTAAATCCCGCAGTTAAATCCGAGCCAAATTGCGTACATAATTACTGCCGTTAAGCTGAGGTATAACCGTTAATGAAACTGAAAATGAGTCCAACTTTTAAACGTTGCTATGAAAGCAAGCTGTTTCTCAATTTCAGTAATTTGGCACAATTTTTGAGCACCGCGTCGCGCTTCAGATTGACGCAGACGTATATTTGAGTAGACGTCGCATGTGCAATCGACGTCTAAGATATATTCACACTTTTGGACCTTATTCCATTGCAGTAAGGCGAAAAATGTATACATAATTTCGGAGATTACCCCCTACATACAATTTTACAAAGCTACAATCTCAAACTACAGGTTACCTTCTTCTTTACTATAATATTGTATTAGTAAAGAAGAAGGTCGTCACTGCCATATTTTAGCTATCGGCAAACACCATTGACGTGTTAAGTTGTGCTTTTTTCTTTCATTGAAATGAAATGAAATGAAATGAAATGAAATGAAATATTCTTTATTTGCTCAAAACATGGTAACAATGAGGTGGTGATAATATAATAATCTGTAGGTACTAAAACATATTTTGCTAGTTTAGCATGCAAATGTCAACTTAACTAAACCTAACTAAATACTTTTCTAACTTCTACATTGATTTTTTTTATTCTCATAACGATTGCGTACTAACATAGACGAATAATAAATGAAAAGATATTCACAGATGCATGCACAGTACTTAGTTATAAAAATACTTAATATTCAAACTTGAAAAAAGAACAGACTCGGCCAGAAGAATACTCGTATTATAAATTTAATAATAATGGATTATGGACAACTTATACATGATCCATGTGTTCGTTGAGCGTGAAGTGAAGTGGGTGCGTTTGCGTGATCTACAGATATATATCTGTGTGTTCAAATCTCATGTGGGCCGAGCGGAAACTTGTTTGGCTGTTATTGCCTATTTTTAGTGGCTGATATAAGGGCTCGTTTACATTGGGTCGTCATCATAATCCTATTCCAGCTGATTTCGACCATGGCGACTAGAGGAAAACATCTGGCTATGAGAATAGATCGCGTAGGTTCGCAGGTCCAGTGATAAAAATTGACTAAATCAGTATGTAGCCAATTTTTGTGATAAATGTGCGTCAGCACGCCTCCCACTAAAGTATAATGTGAAACCAGTGTTAATAAGCCACATCAGTTAATTTTTTTTTGTAAAATTTTATGTTTTGCTAAAAATAAATATCAAATTTGGAACTTAATCCATTCCAGACCAAGTAACGCTTACGTGTGGTACGCCGTAGCGCGTAGCAGCATTTTGACGCGTTGTACCGGAAATTGCTCGTAGGGGCATGACTCATATGTTAGTCTTGGCGTTTAATGGGTTTAGGCAATAGGTACTTCACCTCGAATAGACCGTTTACTTTGCATTATTTAAAGCACACATTTTATTTGACTACATAAATGTTTTGTGATTTTCCCAGTAGTTGTTTATATGTATAAAAAACCGGACAAGTGCGAGTCGGACTCGCCCACCGAGGGTTCCGTACAAAATGACAAATGTATAGTTTTCAGATTTTTCCCTGTACTTGTAGACGATATTGCTAGTCAAATTTCGTAGTTCTAGATCAACGGGAAGTATAAATATAAATAAATATAAATAATATAAATATTTTGCGGACAATCTTACACAAATCGACGTAGTCCCAACCTAAGCAAAGCTAGACTATATCTATGGGCACTAGACGACGATAAACATACTTATATAGATAAATACATACTTAAATACATAGAAAACATCCATGACTCAGGAACAAATATTCGTGCTCATCACACAAATAAATGCCCTTACCGGGATTCGAACCCAGGACCTCTTGCTTCGTAGGCAGGGTCACTACCAACTAGGCTAAAGCGGTCGTCAAAGTACCTTATTGATTTCCTTGAGAGTATCAAAATATACGTTTTTTGCATCATTATACCCGTACTAAATCACAAATCCATAGTTTCCAGATTTTTCCCTAATACCAGTATTTAAGACAATATTACTCGCCAAACATAGTTTTAGGTCCACGGGAGGTACCCTATAAATTTGGATTCCCCTGAGAGTATCGGAATATACGTTTTTTGCGGCATAAACGGACGGTTTTTTTTTTCTTCTTCAGCTTCAAGGGACTGTAGACCTAACTATATGTTTTTAATTTCAACTCGATACCTCTACGCGTTCCCGAGATAAAGGGTCTTGACAGACAGACAGACGGACAACAAAGTGATCCTATAAGGGTTCCGTTTTTTCCTTTTGAGTTACGGAACCCTAAAAAAGATTTTGTAAGCCTTAGTCAATGCCAAAAAGAAGATAAAATAAGTAACAATTGAAGTGTTTGTCGTAAACACCTCCTAAATACTTAAGTACCTACATCGTGAAAGAAAAGTTGTAAGGTTCTCTCGCTGTCCTACGGGACTTCTGTTGTTTATGGCGGGGCGGTATTAAACTGTATGGAATGTTTGCAAACAAAATACAAGTTATACCTAGGGAATGTTATTATGCCGAGAGGGTGCAATTTTTTTAAATTTTGTATTTTTATTTTAATACTAGCTGTTGCCCGCGACATCATCCGCGTAGACCCGGATAAAAACTATTCGATATTTTAATCCAGACTATACCTTCTTGCAAAATATTATCCAAATCGGTTTAGCCGTTTAAGCGTGATTGAGTAACAAACATCCAAACTCTCGCATTTATAAAATATAATATAATATTAGTAGAATTAGTCATAGTTTTAGTTGTAGGTACATATACACTTTAATATGTATTTATTGTGACTGAATTTGTTTTTGTTGGGATGTACTACCTACATCTAGTGTCTACTTGTCTGTGGCACATTATCGATTCCGCCGTTGTCATAGCTGCTGTTTTGTCTGATACTTATTGAGTGCTATTGAAATGTGTTGTGGTCCTGAATAAATAATTATTTATACAAGTTCAAGCCTTTCCGTATACTCCCTACCAAGGATACCTAATACTCAAATTGGTAGCAGAGCGTTAATTGTTAAAATAAAACATAACTATCGGGTTGCGATCCACAAATATAAGAGAAAAGAAAATGGCTACTACTACGTACCTACCCTACTACGGAAACTACTAGATGAACTACTACTTACTCACTTATGGAAATTCACTTTTGCTTCAAATACTCCAATAAGTTTTTTTTAAGACGCCTAACGGCATGGTTTTATTAATGTTATACTCTTTTTTTAGGGTTCCGTAGCCAAAATGGCAAAAACGGAACCCTTATAGTTTCGTCATGTCCGTCTGTCCGTCTGTCCGTCTGTCCGTCTGTCCGTATGTCACAGGCATTTTACTCGAAAACTATAAGGTGTATTTGAATAAAATTTTGAGGATAGGTGTATTTTGTTAGCCGCTACATAGTTTTGGAATTAAAATGACAAAAAAAAATTTTTTAGGGGTGCACTCCATACATAAAACTAAAAGTAAATTTTTTTTTTTCATTGTGACCCCCCGTGTGGCACATCAATCGATAGGCCTTTCAAAATAAATATATGGTTTCTTAGCATTTTTTTGATTAAGTGAATAGGGTCGGAGATAATCGCCCCGAAAGTCACTAAAATTCTGTCCCCCCCCTCTAATTTTTGAACGGTATATTTTAAAAATATGGAAAAATTAATGAACATAGGGCTTATTAATTTCATTCACCGAAAATTGTTTTGAACAAGATCGGTTCAGAGGTTTTCGAGATATTGCTGAAAAACTGCCTTCCTCAAATAAATGGACGTAAGTGCCGTAAAATTTCTGTGACGATACGACCTTTTTAATAGGCACGAAACCCTTCGTTTTGCGTGGTCCGACACGCACTTGGCCGGTTTTTTTAATAAGTAGTATCTTTAAAATAGCAAAAAAAAGTTATGGCTTGTAATTTCTGAGTATTTTGGTAGCTTTTGTTTCTTTTAATCATTTATTACAATTATTTATTGTACTCATTTAATATAATTATTTATTATAATCATTTATTATAATTATTTATTATAATCATTAATTATAATGGTGTGCAATAAAGAGTATTTGTATTGTATTGTATAATTATTTATTATAATCATTTATTTTTGTTTTCAAAAACTTCTGGAAGCGTATACAAAGGTGACACCGATAGTTACATCGTTCTTCGAAAGTTTAATGCCTCTTTTTTATAAGTCCGTCTGCATAACCGAGTAAAGTTTTATTCAATAATCCATCATCACTGGCTGAAACTGTTTTATTTAACGCCGTCCGGGGTTAAGGGTGGCTCAAACTACACCGTGACGAACCCGGGCCGTTACGAGCCTTGTCCGAGTCCGAATCGACGTTATAACATACAACCCGACTAAATAAAGTGGTCGACAGAGTTACAATATTTATTGACGAATAGAATCATCATTATCACAAGAACTTACACGTGTATAAAATGTGACCCAGTGAACAAGCGTTTGGACAACTCAACTGTAATTTTCCCGTACAAACGTCTCTAGCTATAAACACAACGAATTCTCAAATCAATAAAGGGTCAGCAACGCGATGACTGACCGTATTACAGTTTGCCACCATCTTAGTATTAAAAAAAACCGGACAAGTGCGAGTCGGAGTCGCCCACCGAGGGTTCCGTACAAAATGACAAATTAATAGTTTTCAGATTTTTCTCTGTATTTGTGGTATAAGACGATATTACTTGCCAAATCTCATAGTTCCAGGTTAACGGAAAGTACTCCATAAATTTTGATTCCCTTGAGAGTGTCGAAATATAGGTTTTTTGCGATATAAACGGCCGTATTTTTTTAACAGCTTCAAAGGACTTGTATATGGTTTTAATTTCAACTCGATATCTCCACGCGTTCCCGACATAAAGGCAGACAGACAGACGAACAACAAAGTGATGCTATAAGGGTTTCGTTTTTTCCTTTTGAGGTACGGAACCCTAAAAAGACGACACCATCGAACAAGAAAAAGTAATTAGCCCATTTCTCTTTCCAATGTCATTTTGATGGATGTCGTCGTTGGCCAACACGGACGGCGAATGTGTGAGGAAATATAATTAGTTTTTTTTAACAGCCGCTATTTGACAGTCGTCATCGCGGTACAATAAACGTCAACACATATGGTGACATAAATTGTACTGGGATGACAGCTGTCAAATATTGGATGTAAGGGCATTTTCACTATAATAGGTGAGCAAGCGCAAGCCGGCGCTCGTGCCGAACTCGGTACGGTGTACTGTGATTACTGCGAATCATCCTTCAAGAAAACCGAACGGTCTCAGGATTTGGCTCAAGGAAAAAGTTTCGATGAGATTGTATTGGCCACAACCCAAGTTTCTGGACAGGCTCGGGAAAGTTTTACTTAGCTACCAAATAGGGATTCCGAGCCAATAGAATCATATCCTCTTCACGCTGTTAACCGATGTGTCTACAGTAACGTCCGAACTTGACGCGAAACAAAATAAGTAACTGGAGTGAACTGGATGCCGAATGTTGTTCTTATTTTTCGTTCATATTTGTATTTCAATGTGTCTTACACACGTGTATACAAGAAACTCGATGCGAGAGTGGTCAATCAAATCAAGCCTCTGATTAATAGCTGGTCACTTTTTCACAGTTAACCCATTCACCGCCATGTTACGCTATCAACTTCACTTCTTACTATACATATGTAGCAATTTCATAGAAAAATGCAAGTTGATTTTCATCTATAAATAAGCCTAATTATAGATGAAAATCAACTTGTATTGAGGCTTCAGGAAGAATAAAGCAATAAATGTACTACGTTTATATTCTGAATAAATACAAGTAAAAAAAACCACTTATTCGTATCCACTGGAAAGTTTGCACAATGCAATGTAAATCACAATACCCGTACAATCATTTAGTATTATCAAGTTAACCAGATGATGGAACCACAATACGAAACTTTTCAATGGCCAATACTAGAGGGCTTGTACTAAAAATTTTTTTTATAAAAACTTGTTTCACAACAAATTGCACTTCTTTTTTAAAATAAATGTGCATTTTTTATTAGCTGGTGCGGGAGATTTTTAATTTGTGTGGCTGCTATATATGCAAAGGCTATCCGTTACACGGGCCATTATTAAAGCGAATTCGTTTAGCGCGCGTCACATCTGACAGTGGACACAAACTAGATAAGAGCACAGAAGGCTATATTTTTACAAGTTTTTTAACACAACACATTACATCAGCCTGTTGCAGTCCACTGTCGCACGTAGACCTCCTCCAGGATACGTCACAATGCAAGGTGTGGCATACGAGTATGACGCGTATTCTTTATCTCATTTTTAATCAACGAACCGATTTTATTACATCTAAAACCCGATACTATGTAAGCACATCCATCTCTATCAAATCCAATTAGCAGTAAAACTAGATACTCAACCTACGTCAGAATGCACACACACTCAGACTCACAGAAACACTTTATAAGCCCATGTATTTCATAATAAAGTAAGACATAAGACATTTTTTTTACAAAAACGTTTACACGTAGTATTATAAGTACCAGTCCCTGCACTAGGCTTGGCCTGTATCGCAGGAGACCGCATATTACATTTTAAATTGCATGGATTCAAATTAAAACAATAATTACATAGTTTATTATAAATATCAATTTAAATAAATAATACAATGTGAGTGTTTGTTAAGATGTATATGTATTCATTAATTTCAAGAATCTCGTTTATTATTATACACTCCATAACGAACCACATTTCATGGCGACCTTAGCCAGGTCAGGTCGCTTCAGCACGGCGACCTGCCTTGCGATGCGTACCTCGCAGATCCCTTCATAAAAATACCCACTCTCCCCTCCTCAAGTCATCGGTCCATCTGGCCGGAGGACGTCCAACACTACGTTTGCCAAGCCGTTGTTTTACACATTCAGTGCGAAACATTTTGCAGGGCTACGCGCGTAGCCGATATCTTGCGAAAAAAAGTTTGTAGCGGAAAGCGCCTAAGAGTAGAGCCAGCTAGCGGGCTCCAGGCATTGAAAAGTGTTATCTCGCTATGTTTCATATACAGAAAAGTAATGGCTCAGTCACGTTTTCGACCGGTGCTGGCATATGTGGGAGCGAGAGATCGGCTTCTTGCTCCCACGCATGGCGCACCGCTGCCATTTTCGCCGCCGCTAAAAGTCGTGGCCAAGCCCTAATGTAAAGTAAAGAAAGTGACCACGTTTTTAAACCATTATCATGAAGTGATGTCACGTGATGTAGAAGAGAAACTCGAGTTCTATTATTTTCCTGGGAATTCAGTGTTTCTCAGTTCAGTGTAGTAGGTCTGAAACCGGGGTATAATTTTCGTCCCAATCACTTACACACACTCGGCATTTATGAGTTAAATCATAATTGTTTCAACTAAATTATTCAGTCGATTTCAATTCATGATAATTCTCTAAAAACAAAGTTCCAGTTTTCGTTTACTTATACGCTGTTTATATAATACCTAGGCGACCGAGCTCTGCCCAGGTGAAAATAGAGAAAGTCATTTTTCCAGATCTAGACACGTGGCAGCGTGTCAAGCCAAGTTCAAGCAAAGGATATGAGACCTAGCTAGATCGAGTTTTTGCCCTCGTAAACCCCTATATTGCAAATCGTCAGAGGCGTTTTCGAGAGCATGATTACAAATATTTATATACAAATAATTGCTCATTTAACAGTATATGATAGGATGTAAGTAGGTCTTTTATTTTTTATGGGTTTAAAAATCTCCTGTCTTTTTATCCGACATAAGCTAGCTGTGTGCTAAATTTTGTACGCAGAGTGCGTCGCTCCACGCATAAGAAATATTTTTAATATAAAGGAGACCTACTGTACCTCTTAGTTTATTCCGTGCTCTGCCAAAATAACATTTTTGTGGACATAGCGAACATTGACATGTGGTATTGTGTTTTTAACTGTAAAAGCATTGTAAAAAACGTGAGCGTAATGGATACTACATTAGTAATGTTTATTTTTTTCTGAATCGTTTACAGTCAGCTGATAAGGTAAAGGTAAAAATACCAAGTAATGGATCAGTATTGACTATAGTCAATACTGATCCATTACTTGGTATTTTCATAATAGGAATAAGGTACCTACTACAGGTAGGCTACCTGTACGGCCCATTAACCCATTCAATTGGCCAATGCCTCACATGTGAGTCATGCCTTTACTATTAGCCATTTCCGCTACACAGCAGAAAAATACTGCTACGCGCTTGCTGCACGTAGCGTTGTTTGGCCTCAAATGTGTTAAGCTACAGCGTAGCGCTAAACGTGGTTGTCCCGCATTCTTGAGAATTACGAAGTAAAATTGAGTAATAATCTGCGGATGAAAATGCCGTAGTAAAGGATGCCAATACGGTGGTGTCATAGCATCTCTACGCTTCCTCGGAAACGTAACAGTAAGTGTTTGTTTACTGTATTCAATTACAATTAGTTCATTTGTAAAAGAGTGTTACCTACTGTTACTTAGGGTGTAAGCCAAGCTTTTTGTGTAATAACATCAATCTTTATAATTGAACATCAGTCGGAAACAAGCGTACGTCCGCTGAATCATAAGCGAGTATACAATGCATGCATCGTATTTCATAAGTAGTAGTATTTGCATGATTAAAATAAGAGAAAATTATTATGTATCATGACTTGCTAGATGTAACGTTATTTTGTTACTTGGCCAAATAAAGAAACTTGAAACTTGAACTTGAAACTAAGTACATACATACACAGTCACACATATATGAACACACAAAGTGACACGACCATCGTTAATCACAAACATGTTTTTGAATCAGCCCTGTGGATAAAAGGGGGAAAGGTGACTTGGGGGTGAGGTGAATTGTTAAAACCATAGTAAAACCACTCGGTCGACTAAAGACTTAAGTTTGATGGACCTCGGGTCAAATAAGTCTCGATAAAACATCATTAGCTCTTCGGCAAACTTGTCACGTACTCAATGGGATCGAATTTCGATTATTATTAGGCCAGGCCTTTCAACCTTACCTATAAATAGAAATAGAATATAATGTATTCAGTTTTTTTTCTTCATTCCTATTAAATGGAGTTACGCGATATACTCGTAGGTCATTCAGACCCAGAGGGCGCAGCCCACTCCTCATTACGTAGTAAGTAGTTAGGTATTCCTATTTCAGTGCACAACTGTTACAGTCGTGGATGTCACTACAATAATTATAAAACGCTAAAGTAGTGATGAATTTATTTAGTTAGTAGGTAATGTAAAATATGTAATTAATTGGCTTATTTTTCTGAGTGAAAATCTAAATACAGCTTACAATTATTTCACACTTAAATTGGTAGTGACATCTACGGCTCTGACAGTGTGCATGTGCAATGAGAATGGTCCATTTATGAGTTGTGACCCTAGCGTACACAGCAACGCTTCCTTATCTAGCAGATAAGAGAATGCAACCTTTTTGTTACAAACCGCATGTAGATTGCTGAACAAATTGTCGTAAATGTGGACACGCTCCAATTTTTTTTCAGGTAGGTACTTGTTAGGTCCATAGCTTTAAGTTTTTGATAGGAACCAACTCCTCCGTCGGCCATCTTTAATTTTATGGCGGCTATTTTGAATTATACTTAATTATTAATATCTCGAGTTCTATTATTCTTCTTCTTCTCATTTTATTTTTTGGTAGTTTTGAGATTACTATAGTAATAAACCATCGCAGCCTGCAATTTTTTTTATTTTTCCTATTTTTGTAAAATAAGTCGTCGTGGGTTATGCGTTTAAATATAGTTTTAAAGTTGTTTACTCTTTTGCACCGTGTAGGGCGTGTAGGTACAGTGAGGTTGGAGTATTTTAAGTTGGTATGTAGGATTAATCAACGGAACTACTCATCCGATTTCAAAAATTCTTTTACTGGTATGTAGATTCCTTTGGGAGGGACATAAGTTACATTTTAACCCGCGGTTTTGCTTGCGTTTGGTACATGCGGGCGAAGCCATGCGGGCAACTAGTTTTTAATATAATAATTTCCTGATTCATAAGCAGTCAAACCTATTTTATTAAAATTACATTAAAATTCGTTCGTCTTCATCTGTCACTTTGATTTTTTAAGTTTTATGAATAAGCGGGTTTTATGTGGTATACGGAAGCAGCTAGATTATCACCGTCTCACTCGAACCTGTATTTTCGGTCTCTCACGCACCGTGTCGTCTAAAATGGCCGAATCGTTGTTATAATTATCGTGTATAAAAGAAACGTAATTAATTCATTTACGTGTATAATTGAAGATACGACAGTTGACTTTTTTGTTTTTTGTGTAAGTTGACCAGAGGAGGGGTGATCACGTAACTTTTCGAACGCACGTTAGGTCAACTCAACTCTATTTTTCCTTACAAAAATTAAACATTTATATCTATCTGACGTACGTACATTGCATTACGTGATCCACCTGCAGGAAACAGAAACATAGCAAAATGTGTTTGAAATATAGTGTCTGTGTTCACTGTTGATCATAATCTAAATATTAACTACGCGGTTATCAAAGACGGTTATTAATTACCAGAAATATATGATAAGTATAGGGTATAGGTACTACAGTCCTTCGTTCTTTTAGGGTTTATACAAACCAAACGCCATCGATGTCTGTTGAATATCAACAAACCTAACGTTGCGACGGAGTCAAACAGGGGCTCGCAAAAGCCACATTTCACAGCAGTCAACGCGCTGGCAATTGCCGAATATTTGATATCAATGCTTTTATGGAAAACCAACAGACCTCAATGAAAGTGGCCCAATTATGGCCAGTTAAATGAACGTAATTGCCCGCTATTGATTGTTCACGATTTCAATTTCAGCGGCACGTATACGTTTGATAATTTCCTATATCTATTCACGTGTGCGGGAAGCCTGTATTCCAAAATTAAGAGGGTTGAATGCAAGAGCAATAGGTAACTATCATACCTAGTATCTAATATCATTTTGAAGCTCGGTTGTAACATGGGTATAAGACGACGGAAAACACCTAACTTGCTTATAACATGTAACGTAAAAATGACAAATAGATATCTTAAAACTAACTGAAGTGACGCACATGTACTGGATGTGTTCAACCAGTCTTGATTTTATAAATAAAACATTTTAACCGTCTTATTGTTACAAAAAATAATTGATATTTGCAGTAAGAAGGTAGGTATGCCTAATAACATTAAATAGGTATCGGTAGTTAATAATTTACTTTATAAACAAAGTTTTAACCGACTTCAATTTAGTACTCCGCCAAGCCACATGTACATTTCCTTTCCACTTTCCAAGAGTAAATACGTTGATTATTAATTACAGACGAAAACCATATCACTGTATGTGGGCCGATAATATTTGGGGAGTTCCGTCGATTTGGCACACTTGAAATTTAGTCTTTATTTGTTGATATTTCAACGGAATCGTATCAGAATCTGTAACGTATAGGTAATTTTACAATTTTAAGTAAGAGTTCCATAAGTCAGCTGTGGTCTTCGTCATCAGTTCCACACCAGTTTCACCAAATTTGTGACTTCAGGGTGTAAATGCACTAGTTATCATAGAAAATACCGAAATTACTACATGCGTGCCTTTTATTTGAGCAGTTCCCTCAATTCCTCATGGTTCCCATCATCTAAGTGATGTTTTGATAACAATGGGAGCAACCTGGAAGCATAATAATTATACTTCCAGGTAATAATTATCCCAAAGTATATTATACTTTCAAATAAAAAAAAATTGTACGAATCGGTTCATAAAATGTCGGAGTTCTGTGGTAACAAACATTAAAAAAAAATACAACCTAACTGAGAATTGATTCCTTTTTACTGAAGTCGGTTAAAAATGACACTAGTTATATGGAAACGCTGACGGCAGTACATCAATACTCCTAAGCATATTGCCATAATCATATTTATGTTTGTGCGTCACCGCACCGTCGAACCTAACCTAACCTTATTATTTATATGATAAAAAAAATATGATAAACTTGCGCGGTAAGCGACAAAAAGGAAAGGTTTTCTACTTAATTCAACTGAGACCCTCGACCTCGAGAAAGTCAATTAAAATAAATAAATAAAAAATAAAAATAACTTTATTGAGTAAAGTAATGTTACAATGCTGCTTACATGATCTAATTATATTCTATGTAGGTACATTTTACATTCCAACAACAAAGCACCTAGCCGACCAACAGTAGACCCTATGTCCTCGCCATAAGGTTCACTAAATGGTCAGCACAGGTACATCGTTATCAACAGAATAATAACTGATTTCCGAATGAGAGTAAGCGTCTTCTGCTCCCCGTACTAGTATTAAACTGTATCACGGTGGAAACAGGATTCACCACCCTATTTATTGCATAATTCCTGCTCTTAAAATATACCAAAGATATAATGCCATGTTTGTGGTTAAAATTGAAGTGTTACTAATCTTTAAATTAGTGGATCAGCTGAGAAAAGATAACATTCAGTTGCTTGATTAAAAGTAGACTATCTGTCCGTAGAACTGAAAGCTCTCTATCCAACTCTGTATAGGTGTCAACTTCATAAATTTTTAGTACCTACGGGCAATTTTTGTTTTTACCCAGTAAATATTTGTAAGTAGGAATATTACTGGCGTGAGGTGGTTGTGCTGGCGATTCTGGTAGTATTCGCGTGCCGGAATGAATGAAACGTTAAGCGATATTAGACCTCTATGATGGGAGTGCCGCATACTTATTCAACACACATTAAATTGAAATAAAGTACCTACGTTTGTCATCCTATGAACGAAATTGTAAGTGAGTTGAAAGATGTAGTGAGTCGTCCTACAACCAAAAATGTTGCTACACATCCGAAACGTCGGGAAACCTCAAAAAAAATATAGGGGAAAGTCGGTTATGTCGTACCACTTTTTACTTTGACGTCAATATTTAATTAACAAAACATCTTGCACATATGTTTTAGTATAATAATTATAGGTCAGTCTTTTGGCTATCTTAAAAAAAATACATTACTGAATTAGACTGCAGTTTAGGTAGGTAAAAGCATGTTTTTCTGGAGGTCTGCTAATGGTACAACTTTGCCAACTAGTTGTTTAAATCGTACCACGGGTATTTTAAATCGTACTACGGGAGTTTAAATCGTACCAGTAATAAAAACAGTAAATTATATAATCGAAAATATTTATTTTTGTAGTCAGTTACCATAATTATTTAATCTAGCTTACATGACATTTATATCAAAAACGAACAGAGATAAAAAATCAGTAATAATCATCCTTATGAGTAATGAAGCTTGTTTACAACATTTGTGTCATGACAACGAACATAATATAAAGAAAAAATATAATCAACATATCGTCTATGCCTTGAATAATAGAAACTAAGTCATAAACAATTGTTTGTCTTCTTTGCATGTCGTAAAATTGTTGGCTTTGGAATTGAATAAGTTGCAGATTTTTTTTAAGACTAATTTCTTTCCTTTCGTAAGCCGAAAGAGCTCTTTGTACTTTTTTCTTTGTTCTACTTATAATATTTTCTTTTGTCTCCAGGATCCGCCATCTTAATGAGAAAAAAAATGTAAATGGCGGGTAAATTGTACCAGTACAATATACCCAACCACACTGTGGTACAATTTACCCAACCATGTATTTAAAATCAAAACAAGCCATAGCTATATAACCTTCAAACTTAAAGACTCCACGAAAACAAAGTAAAAAACCATTTGTTATGTTAATTAGTCTACTTGATAATGCACCTTTTGTCGTAAGGGTAAAGTGGAAATTGGCTTGATAGGTAAAACTAAGGCCAAATGGTCACCTATTTCAACCGCACAAGCATGTGTACTCGTGGCGCAGTGGTCAGAGGTTAGACTGCAGATTGGGAGGTCGTAGGTTCGAATCCCAGTCCGAAAGATCTTTTTCTATTATTTAGTTTTGTTAAGTTCATGTTTTTAAATGTTATTTGTGGGCAACATGATTAGAGATTAGGACACTCGACTTCGCAACGGCGAGATGTGCAGTTACCTCCCGAGCGAAATATTTTAAGAAATAAAATGAAATTGCCTAAATTTATATCTATATTAGATGTTACACAGTAGTGTCATGTTTTTATAACTTATGTGAAGTGCTGGACATATTTTATTAAGGGGTAAGTTATAATTGTTTAAGGTAGATTAGGCATTCTAAGTGCTTAATAGTTGACGACCTTTTTCTAAAATGTCGAAGGCTGATCTAATGTTTGTGTTGTTATAGCCTATCGACACGCCCTTTTTATATAAGGCACATCATTGTGATGTCAAGAGACTGAGCTACCAATTCCATTGGCAAGGGTAGGCAGAGTACCCAGTCGAACATCGGACTAAATCTCTCCTGGCGCCCATAACTTTTAAGCTAGGTTTAAGTATTTTAGTTATTAAATAATATTGTATGTTCCTTAAGTTGTCTTTGTCTTTCCTTGCCTTGTCAACCCATAACAAATAGCGCCCAACGTAAAAACGTTTTGTGGTTGGTTTGCAAGGTGATTGTCTCGGAACAAAGGTTAACAACGGTGATTCAGTAATTTAATTTGCAATATCCGTTGCTGTTTATTTGGGGATATGGTTTTGGGTTAGAATTAGCGTTAGAGGTATATTTTTGGATGATAAGTGTGTTTACTTTTTACTGTCTCATAGTACCTACTTGTTGATAATTTAGCGGTTGGCATAAAATTTCACGCATACCTACTATTTTGTGTGGTTGAACAATTGGGTGTTAAAACAAATCTTCTTTTATATTCATTGTTTTTGTTCTTAAATGTAGTATTAGTTCGCAATTTGATATTATGAGAAGTGCATATGTCATGACGATAGCCTAGTCTAATTTCGTTCATTTATACTAATCAGCGGTGGCGCAGTCTGTGAACGTTGGCTTACGGAGGCTGAGGGCGCAGGTTCGATTCCTAGCTCACCATCGGGAAATGTTTCTTTTTGCATTTATTTTTGGACTGTATTCATACACTTAGTTCACTAGTTTAAATTTTTTTTACTGTTAAGGGTGTTATTAGTACTTTTTGCGTTTTTTTTTGCTTTTTTTTGTGCCTGATGTTATTTTCATCGGGAAATGTTTCTTTTTGCATTTATTTTTGGACTGTATTCATACACTTAGTTCACTAGTTTAAATTTTTTTTACTGTTAAGGGTGTTATTAGTACTTTTTGCGTTTTTTTTTTTTTTGCTTTTTTTTTGTGCCTGATGTTATTTTTGTTCTAACCGAGTTTTTAAGTGTTAATATTTTTTAACTAAGCGCCCGTGCACCATTAAGCTGTCGTTAAAGTTTTTGTTTAATTAATATTCTGTGGAGATCATCGAGTTTTGTACGGGTATTGTTATTGATTAAGGAGTAAAATGGATCCGCATTTCTTATTGAAGGATGAATTGGAGTATGAGCTCGCATGCCGTGGAACTGTACTGATGCAGGCTACGGCTCCGGTCATGAAAAAGTTGTTGACTGAGTTGATGCGATCAGAGCAATTTCAGGGTTCCACACTTGAGCTCAAAGCACCGCAATCCAAGTCAGTTTCGTATGAACTTGAAATATGTTCGGCGAAACTAAACGTGCTTTCTAATTACATTTCCGAACTTACGGGCAAGCCAGATAAAAATTTGTTCAGGCGGTTAATTTCCAGACTGTACCACGTTCAAAATAGGTTGACTTTGTTGAAGCACGAACACAATGAAGATGAGGGCATTCAAAAGGAGGGTCTGTTACAGCAGTGCCAAGTATTATTAGATAAGCTGGAAGGTCAGGACAATATAGTCGAAGATGAAGATTTGACGGCTGAGGACAAGGAAATTTTACAAAAGACTTTAGGTGATGTAGGGCTTCAGATTATTGAAAAAATTGAAAGTCAGACGGCTGGGAGTTCCAAGGGGTCAGGCAGTTATCCGGAAGGTTACAGTGCAGACATAAATCATTCAGTTGTGAATAAAGTAGACAAAGGTGTTTCCTTCATGTCTGGGCATGGTGATCATGGAGGGGATGGTAAGCCTAGACTATTACGTTCGTCTACTATTGATGAGGATGTTCCGCGACGCAAATTGGTACCAATTTATCAGTGGGGTCTGAAGTTTACGGGGGGAAATAACATGAGTGTGAACGCTTTTTTGGAAAGGGTTTCTGAACTGAAAGAAGCTCGTAATGCGTCTGACTATGACTTATGGCGTTATGCAATAGATTTTTTTGAAGGGGATGCATTAATCTGGTACAGGGCTAATAGGGAGTACGCTTTCAATTGGGATGAGCTGGTTATTCTTTTAAAACGGGCTTTCCAGAAGCCTTATTATCAGGAAGAACTGCTAGCAGAGGTAAGGGCTAGGACGCAGGGGTGTGACGAGTCTGTGTTGATTTATGTTTCTGTCATGCAGAATATGTTTAACCGCTTACCTAGTAGAATAACGGAGAGTGAAAAGATTTTAATCGTTCAAAAGAATTTGTTGCCATATTACCAGCAAGCGATTTGTAGGGATAATTTTGGCTCCATTCCCGAAATGTTAAATGTCCTCAGGCTTGTAGAAAGAACAAAATTAAACTGTGAAAACTTTAGACAACCACATACTTCTAAATCCCTATTGGAGCCGGATCTGGCGTATAGGACCACTTCAGAAATTACACCAGGCGTCGGGGAGGTGGCAGAAGTGAAGGCAATGCAGGTTCAGGGTGCCAGCCAAAGCCAAGTATTAAGGCGGTGCTGGAATTGCCGCGAAAGTGGCCATGTATTTCGAGAGTGTCGTGTTCCGAAACAGCGACTATTTTGCTTTAGATGTGGAAGGTTTGGCGTTATGTCAAAAGATTGTGAGTGTAAGGGAAACGCGCAAGGGGGAAGTCCGAGTCCTGCCAGCTGAATTTCTCCCTTGGTCGCAAAAGTAGTGAATGGCAGGAGTGGGTGGAAGTTGTTCGGACTTTTTTTGGACATAAAGACGGCGACTTATGCTCACTTCTAGTTAGGAAAGAAAATGACAATAGGTCATATGTAAAGTTAGATATTTTGGGTTATAGTTATATGGGACTGTTAGATTCGGGTGCAAACCGTAGCGTGGTCAATGCACAATTTGCAGATACCCTAAGCACGCAGGGGCTCAAGCCTACTAGTATGCAACCTATAGGGATCTCTACAGCAGATGGGGTAACGCATAGCATAACGAACGTGATTGACGTCCCGATTAGATTTGACGGACAGTACAAAATAGTTCCTATTATGGTCATGCCGGCTCTAACGCAACAGCTTATCTTAGGGAAGGACTTTTTCGATGAGTTTGGCATTGAACTGCAGTTTAAAGGAGTCGGGACATTAAGTAACACAGAAATTGGGTCGTTAGAGAGTAGCCCCCCGGTAATTATAGGCAGAGAGGATCTGACTCTAGTCCAGCAGGAGCAATTAGGAACTTTGATTGAGGAGTTGAAAGAGACGATTGGCTGTGGACTTGGCAGGACAGACATACTAAAGCACAGCATTAACACAGCAGATAGTAAACCCATACATCAAAGGCAGTACAATTTCTCACCAGTGATAAAGAAGGCCATAGAAAAGGAGTTGGACGAAATGTTGGTGAAGGATGTAGTGGAGCCATCACATAGTTCGTGGTGTTCGCCAGTCCTGATTGTGAAAAAGCCAAATGGAGACAATAGGTTGTGCTTAGACAGCAGACTGCTTAATCGGGTTACAAAACGTGATACGTACCCTTTACCAAGAGTTTCTAACATTATTGACAATCTGCGGAACGCTAGATTTTTAAGTACTATAGATCTAAAGTCGGCATTTTGGCAAGTTCCACTTGAAGAAGAGAGTAAGCAAAAGACAGCCTTTGCGATCCCAGGGCGTGGTCTTTTCCACTTTAAAGTGATGCCGTTTGGTCTTGTAAATGCCTCACAAACTCAGCAGAGATTGATGGACATTCTATTTCATGCGGAAGAAGACAAAGTTTGGGCATACCTTGATGATATTGTCATATGTTCGGCGACCTTTGAGGAACACACAATGCTGTTGAGGAAAGTAATGTTGATTTTGAAGTCCGCTAATCTTACCATCAACGTTGACAAATGTAAGTTTGCCAGACCTAGTTTGCGTTACCTGGGTTATATAATAGATAAGGATGGGCTCCGAACAGATCCAGAGAAAGTGGAAGCGATAGTCAATTTCCCGCGACCAACGACATTTACGGAATTGAAACGCTTTATAGGTCTCGCGAGCTGGTATAGACGATTTGTTAAGAACTTCTCCGACATTGCAGCACCGCTACATGACTTAACCAAGGGGAAAAAGTCTAAAAAGTTTTTGTGGACAAAGGAAGCCGAAACGGCCTGGTTAAGGTTGAAGACATTGCTCACCTCAACTCCTGTGATGACGTGTCCAGACTATACAAAGCCTTTTGTCATTCAATGCGATGCCTCAAGTACGGGAATTGGAGCGGTGCTTTGCCAAAAGACAGATGAAAGTGATCAACCGGTAGCTTACCTGAGTAGGAAACTGAACGAAAGGGAAGCAAAGTACTCAACATCTGAAAGAGAGTTACTTAGTGTGGTATACGCAGTTGAGAAGTTTAGGCCGTATGTCGATGGCACGCGCTTTGCCGTACTTACAGATCATAGCGCACTACTATGGTTACACAAAATGAAAGATCCGCATGGCAGATTAGCACGATGGGCAATGAAATTACAACAATTCGAATTTGACATCATCCACAGACCTGGCAAATGCCATACAGTACCTGATGCATTGTCCAGAGGCGCAGTGCCGCCGAATTGTGAGATAGACATTATCGAGATATTGGACAGTCACAAGGACAGCTGGTACAAAAATAGGGTAGCAAAGGTATCATCGGGACTAAATTCAGAATGGACTGTGTCTAACGGACTACTGTACAAGAAAATACCAATGAAAGAATTTCCTCATAGAGATGACCTGTGGAAACTGTTTGTTCCTGAGGCATTACGCAGTAAGGTTCTAAAGGAATGTCATGACAATCCTACGTCTGGTCATTTAGGTATCAGGAAAACTTATTTTAGGATTAAACAAAAATTCTATTGGCCTAGAATGTTAAGGGACGTAAAGCAGTATGTTAAGGAATGCCAGTGTTGTGCTAGTCAAAAGGTCTCACAGCAATTACCGTTAGGTCAGATGGGACAATGCAGAGACGTTACGGAACCGTGGCAGATGGTAGCTATGGATTTTATGGGTCCCTTTCCTAAAAGTAAAAGGTGCAACACTATGTTGTTGGTTATCACTTGCTTATTCAGTAAATTCACTTTGTTATTTCCTCTCCGTACGGGCAAAGCTGATAAATTGTGTGAAGTGGTGGAAAAGCAGTTTCTTTTATTTGGGCCTCCAAAGGTTATTGTATGTGACAACGGGAAACAGTTTATATCACACATGTTTAAGGAATTAGCTACTAAATTTGGCTCGCAAATTATGTACACTCCACACTACCATGCACAGAGTAACCCCACCGAACGGGTGAACCGCGTTGTTGGCACCATGATTTCGTCATATATAAAAACCAAGAAACATAACGAGTGGGATAGCAATTTAGATGAGATCGGTCATGCAATAAGGACTGCAGTCCACGTGGCGACAGGGTATACCCCATCTTACTTATTCTTTGGTAGGGAAACCACGGTTTCAAATTTAACACCGACATCTTTACCACTACATATACCGATTCCGATGGACAACCATACCTTGAATACGATCAACTATGAGGCAAATCTTAAAGAAAGGAAGGGGATTTTCGTGGAGGTGCAGGAACGGTTGAGAAATGCGCATTTTAAGAGTGGGAAGCGTTATAACCAGAGAACTAGACCAGGTACTTTTAAGGTAGGGGATACAGTCTGGAAAAGAACCAAGTATTTGTCGAATGCAAACAATAAATTCATGGCCAAGCTGGCACCTAAGTTCGAAAAGGCAATTGTAGTGGATAAGTTATCAGATATTGTGTTTAGACTAAATAATGTATATGGTAAGAACATTGGCGTCTGGCATATTAAGGATTTAAAGCCCTATTCCCTTAAAAATAAATAAATGAAATTTATTTATTTTTGCGACGGAGGGAGCATGTTATGTTAATTAGTCTACTTGATAATGCACCTTTTGTCGTAAGGGTAAAGTGGAAATTGGCTTGATAGGTAAAACTAAGGCCAAATGGTCACCTATTTCAACCGCACAAGCATGTGTACTCGTGGCGCAGTGGTCAGAGGTTAGACTGCAGATTGGGAGGTCGTAGGTTCGAATCCCAGTCCGAAAGATCTTTTTCTATTATTTAGTTTTGTTAAGTTCATGTTTTTAAATGTTATTTGTGGGCAACATGATTAGAGATTAGGACACTCGACTTCGCAACGGCGAGATGTGCAGTTACCTCCCGAGCGAAATATTTTAAGAAATAAAATGAAATTGCCTAAATTTATATCTATATTAGATGTTACACAGTAGTGTCATGTTTTTATAACTTATGTGAAGTGCTGGACATATTTTATTAAGGGGTAAGTTATAATTGTTTAAGGTAGATTAGGCATTCTAAGTGCTTAATAGTTGACGACCTTTTTCTAAAATGTCGAAGGCTGATCTAATGTTTGTGTTGTTATAGCCTATCGACACGCCCTTTTTATATAAGGCACATCATTGTGATGTCAAGAGACTGAGCTACCAATTCCATTGGCAAGGGTAGGCAGAGTACCCAGTCGAACATCGGACTAAATCTCTCCTGGCGCCCATAACTTTTAAGCTAGGTTTAAGTATTTTAGTTATTAAATAATATTGTATGTTCCTTAAGTTGTCTTTGTCTTTCCTTGCCTTGTCAACCCATAACACATTTAATCTGTCTTTCTAATGCTGTTTATATTGATATAAAAACTTACCTTTTCTCCGAGTTTCAGCCTTACGAATTAGTAGTAAAATTTACATCGAACTTCACAAAAAGCTATTTTTTTTCACTAGAGTACAACCTGTTCAACCGACGCCATTACAAAATGGCCAAGTGTTGGTGGCGCCACTAAGGCATACTTTAGTGTTGCCAATGTTAAAAATATATGTTGTCTTGTGGGTAATCTGGAGCTGGTACAATTAAAACGGCGGTACGATTTCACCGACTCTCCCCTACGCGATTTTAGTAAACGTAATGTGTGAGGATTCATAAAAGATTAAATCAAGATATCTGCACTGCACCTTTTCTTGCATATTACCAGCCATTATACACTGCCTACTTTTAGTTTCGTTGTCGCTTCAGCGAACTTCGCTTATGCGAAGTTCACTGGCAGAAGCGATGTTTGCGAGTTCATACTCGACCGTCGGCGTCAGGACACGAGTTATTCGGGTCCCACCTAACCAAACGGCATCAACAAACAAGTTAAAAAATCAAGAGTACTATTAGGTACTAATTATATTACCTACTAAGCTTCGTCTCTCCTTGAACGACTGTCTCTCCGTACCCCTATGACTCTTTGGGTTCGCGGTAACACTAAAAAGTTATTATTATCATTTAAAATACAGTGTGTTACCGGCAAGCGGGCATTTATTCAAACTGATAAGTTGAGTCACTAAAAAGTTATTATTATTATTGAGCTGAACGAAGCTTTAAAAAATAATAACGGCATATAATTATTCGAACTGTCGTCACGGCGATCGAGCTCGATCCGTACTAGCGATACGAATAAGCCGCAGCACGTGTCGCGAAGTGATTTGGCGCCAAGTACCTACGGAACTAGGTACATACCGTCCGGAAATTAATTTGTCCTGTTTTTTTTTCTACACACCATTCGGAGTATGTAAGTAGTTCTGTTACAATAATTAATTAGATTTTATGTTCTAAACTAGTAGTTTTATTGTATGGGGCAGTTTTTGCCTTAATAAGTTTTAAATGTTATTAAGTAGGTATATCTAGGCGATAAATTAGGTTGCGGTACACAAATAATTAAAATCCTAACGCTTTTTTAGAATTTATATTTGAAATACGTAAATTAATTTATGATTCCATAACGTCCTGTATTATTTGTTTACAATTTTATTGTAATATATTTTATCTGGTTGTCAAGTCAAGGTCAAGTTCAACACATGCAACGTCAGTTAAAGTAAGGCTATGTGCACACTTACAATTAAATTACGACGTAGCTGAATCGTCTGCCGTTAGCCGTTATTTGAACCAAGCGACGGCGGCTGTTTTCATGAACAGCGCATTAAATTTGGATTTTGCCGGGTACGTCGCTTGATTTTGTTAAAAGCTTGTACAATCCGCAGCTACATTTCTTGTGTGTGAGGTTTAGTGAACGTGGAGGCCATGGATTATTCGCGAAGTGGCCAATTCACTGACGTCCGAAGATTTGGTTTAACCTTTGTCTCACTTGAATAGCAACATGGGGCGGTGCTCCATCGTGCTTGTACCATGTTCCTCTGAATTGGGCCAGTGGTAAATTGTCCACATAGCGGCTTACTGATTGGTTCAGCACTTCCAGGTAGGTATTTTCGCCCGTTATTCGACCCGTTAATAAACACGGGTCCAATGATGTCGTTACCCTTTATTCCCGCCCAAACATTTAAAGACCAACGAGTCTGATGGGCCAGTTCGCGGCCGACATGAGGGTTTTGATTTTTTGGTGCCCAGTGATGGATAACCCTCCCGATTCCACATCGCGTTTCTTGTGAACAAGCTCTGATCTCTCCATATCATTTTTGTAATAAAATGAGGATCATCCGCTATTTTTCTTAAAGCGTAAACGTCACTATGTAAACATTACATCACAAGATGATTCTTAGAGGGTTAACCGACTTCGAAAAAGGTAAGAATTTATCATTTTTCTAAATTGATAAAATGAAAAATATTAGAGTCAATATTAGGGAAAATGTGGTAAAACACTAAACTCGACGTGAGCATCAACTGGTTTAAAGACATGGTTTTAGTAAGTTGACATACTGTATATTCACAAAACTCGAACTGTGTGAATCAAATCTGCATAGTTACAAGCGGACGCACACTTACAGCCGCGCGCAAAGATGAGTAGGTATGAACTATCTATACGCAGTGAGAAGAAGTACGGGCGCTTTTTTAGAAACTGTGCCCATTAAAGGCTGGCCTGACCACCTCCTCCTCCTCCTTCGTTCCTCGTTCGATTGCAATTCCAATCTGTTGGCCGAGGAAGTGCCAGAAAATATGTTAGATCATCGTTATGTAGATGTATAGGTGCATTACGTTACTATTTAATTTATACATACCAGTAATTTGCCCATTTTCTATTTTCTGTGTTGTATTCATGTCCTGCACCAGCTATAATTATTTTGCTTGGCCTAAATATTGACTGGAAGATTATTCCGCATGGCATTAAGTTCGCCTTTTTTATTTGAAACATGGTACTCTGTGGAATAAAGTTTAAATAAATCTTTGCGGTAGTTTCCTAAGTGCAGTCGGTGTGTACCTACTAACTATAACTACCCTCTAAGGGTATCTACAACTTATCTCCAGTTAACAACTTCACGACTTGCCTTTGTAGTAAATTCTATGGAATGAATATTTAAATAATACCTGGCATAATACTACATCGCGTGTAAAATCCTTCAAATTGAGACTGGCTATATTTAGTATTGTAAAGGCAAAAGCTTTGCTCGATTTTCCCGTCAATTACGATTTCTAACCACCTTATTGTTGTTCCACGGGACTCCGTAGATCTCATAAAAAATATAGGTATTATATCACGAACTCGTAATAAACAGAACTCCTCAATCACTCCTTACCTTGTACGTGTACCTATGTGTTACCTTGCTAATTCAAAAGCGTTAGTCAGATTGATGCAAGTCGATCGTTATATACATTTTAAATGTCTTCTTCTCCTTGTCGTATCCTCATTGCTGAGGGTAGTGAGTGACTATCACAAACGTCTCGCACCACCTTCCTCCAAGCACTCCTATTCTGTGCCATTCACAGGCAAGCCTGGGCGCAGAATCCTGCTGATGCCTTAATGAATCTATATGTCACAGTCATATAGTATAATCCGCCGTATTACATTGCAGCTAGCTGTTTTACAAAACAGGGCCGTTTTGTATTGCGGCGGGTCGAAGATTAGCGAGATTGTCAAGGTCCTCCGTTAGGTACGACGACGAGCGAAGCGCGGAGGAGCGTTAGGCAGAAGTACACGTAGCGATGCGTGGTCTCGAATAGATTAATATAATATTGTAGAACGTATCGTAATTACAATTCCGCTAATCGTCGACCCGCCGCAATAAAATACAGCCCTGTTTTGTAAAACAGCTAGCTGTAATGTAATACGGCGGATTTCCGCTATATTGTAGAACGTATCATAATGACAATCCCGCTAATCGTCGACCCGCCCCAATACAAAACGGCCCCTATTTGTAAAACAACTAGATGTAAAGTAATACGTCGTATTGCCGCTATATTGTAAAACAACTAATAGCTGTAATGTAATACGGCGGATTGCCGCTATATTGTAGAACGTATCGTGATGACAATCCTACTAATCGTCGACCCGCCGCAATTGAAAAACAAATTTTGTAAAAGAGCTATCTACCTGTGATGTAATACGGTGAATTATACTATACTGGGTGTTACTTAAGTCGTGATACAAAATAGCAAAATATGAATCTATCCATGATTCTGAACAACTTTTACTGGGCCAACTTTGTATTATGCAAAAAAAAACAGGCTGTTCATATATTTTCGTCAGTCTAAAATGAGCAAAGTGTATGAAATACTTAGTTCTTTCTTTTTTGTAAAACACAAAGTTGGTCCTTTAGTAAAAGTTGTTCAGAATCATGGATAGATTCACATTTTGCTATTTTGTATCACGACTTATGTAACACCCTGTATAACTGCGACATATACACCGGGTAGGTGCTCTTCCTGTCCACGTGACCGACCGTTATTAATTATTTATTCATTTAATTTATAACCAAACCAAACCAAATAGAACCAAAAACTAGTTACATTCCCAAAGAAATGGGGGAAAAATTTACAAAGCACAATTTTACGCGACCCTAAAACAAGCACGTACAAGAATTGTTAAGGTAAGTCAAGCAGTATCCAGGGTCAGTCCCTTGTTATTGGAGCTCGCATACATTATGACAGTAATTCCACCGGGAGCCTATTTGCATAGTATTGTCCTCACCGCATTAACATTTAGACTACAACCGATACCCAAAAGCACAGGCCAATACCTTGCTATTTTAATAGGATCGGAAGGACAGTATTATTGCGGCCGGACAGTCCCCTTTTATTTGGTATCGGCATGTGATTGGTTTTTACGGGATATTGTGCGTTTTTCTATACATTGGGTCCGCCGCGCCCGCTCGTTCTCTATTCAGTCCGGATACGTTTTTAATACCGCCTGAATAAAACAAATATAGGGAGCCGACATCGAAACGACAACTTGACGCATACTTTTTATTACAAATATTTATAATTGCACATAAGAACTTTTCATACAAAAATATACTTCAATTAAAAATATTCCCATTAAAATGAAACTATATAAAACTGTAATAAATACCATATTTATCGGACAAATATGAAGTACAGTTTTGAGTAACATAAAATCGTCTTACAGTACATTACGTTTTCGTAGGCAAGTATACATTAAACTCAGTTTCGTGAGTCAGATGTCAAGATCAAATGATTTACAATTCAAGTACCTACTTAAAACTAAATTTACTAACAATTAATTGATGCAAAAAACAATCTAGCAAACACAAGTAAAATTATATTCAAGTTTCTAATTTATAATATCGAAAACTGACAAATTGAAAATAAATACAGCAGTGGTTATTTGGAACTTTGAAATTAGTTTCGCGGCGAACAAAAGTCGTCTTTTAAATGAAATTGAATTTTTCGACAATATTGTTAGTCAATAGTTGGACAATAATTACATTTATTTACATTTTTAATGGGAGTGGTAACATTTCATCTTTGATTAATTGATTATTCAGCCCACTAGGCGTCACTGAATTACAATTGTATGCTTTCCATAACATTTTACAACTATATCATAAATCCAAAATAGTGATATTTTATCATGAAAGCATGCCTGATTTACATATTACTTAAACTTTTTTCATACTTTTGTAAAACAGGCATTACCCATTTGTAAAATTGTACATGTATAGGAGCGTTTACACTAGAATGCGAGTACAAGGGAATGAGAGATGTTTAGTAATGAAACATATTACTTACACCAGTGTAATCGCTGCTTTAACATGGTTTTCAAATATTAATAATTTATTTGATAAACTATATCTAAATTCATATTTTAATAGCCATTTTGTAACCTTACGTCTTTGTGAAAAACTTGAATATTTTGCACATTTACGAATTATTTGGAGCATTTAGATTAACAGTCAAGTTCGATTGGTGTTGCGAAAGTTGTGATCATTTTTTAAACCGCATTTTAGTCCCCGCGGTTGTTCGGCGACATAATGCAGTGATCACCCGCTGGCGCCGGTGCAACCAGTGTGCTAGGTGGATTAAATATCCCTAATACAAAATCAACGCTAAAATGTCCACAGCATTGTTACGAAATAAGGCGATTATAATTTTACTAACTAAACTAAAACTAAACCATATCTTCACAACTAAGAAATAAGCTACGAGAGCGCAATTATATTTTTTCCTAATAAACTTCATACCTGATTGACGTATTGAGGATAAATTGTACAATTCATTAAAATAATCACTATGGTAACTTTGTGTCCTACGTACTACATAAAATTATTTTACGCTTAGGCGTTTTGAGAAGCGATGCAAATTGTGACGTCGTAACAAGAGAGCTCGAGTCTCCTTGAGTTAAATCTGGCATCGACTATGGCGTGGTTATTCACTGACTCGTTCGCTGCTGCCTCTATTGAAATACCCGTTACATGAAACTGTAGTTTAGCCAATCACAGTAAGTTCGAAGATAGGCAAGTCAAAGAGATATAACATTGAAAGTGGCCAACTAAAGTTTGCCAAGTCGGAGTATCTAATAAAGTTTCTATCAGTTTCAGAAGTAGGTTATGCTTGACACCGCTTGCTCCGATGCTAAGTTGGCCACATTGTATTCACTGAAGATGAATGATTATAAACGTTAAGTCTTTAACGAGCCACTAAGGCTGTTCATACAAGGAATGTAGGCAGAGCACAAACTCGGCAAACGCGCTTAACATAAAGTTTTAAGCAGAATACACACACGGCAGGCACGAGTAGAGCAGAAACTTCGATTACACAAACAAGGCAACAGCAAACATGAGGCTAATCAATATTACAGGTAGATAAGCTTCCATATCACAATACCAACAACGTACCGAGGGCCGAAGCCCACACTTTCCTCTAATTTTGTTCAATTACAATTCATATCTAGCTATCTATATTATATAAACACTTATAAGGTACGGAAGTACCAGTTGGGTGAATGTATATAATTATGCATTTATTATTTGTAAACGAATCTGATTGAAGTTACAAAAACAAGAGTAGACCGATTCACGAAACAAATACACGGGGCGGCTTGTTATACACTCAGCGTCAAATACTTTGTAGCAACCAAAGTGGTCAAATAGTTCGGTACAGTACACCATATATTTAGTATGGTGTACCGAACTATTTGGCCACTTTGACTGCTACAGAGTATTTGACGCTAAGTGTACGTGCGCGCACAAAGCGCCATACGGAAAAATACAGCTTAAGTCGCGCCTTGTTTAAAGAACATATTATACTCCAACTACTCTACTAAACTCGATTAATGATGTATCCAATAATTGTTTGATACGTTTCTGTTAGTGCATCGCTCGATCGTAGTTGTACCAAACATACGTCCCAGCTGAACCTGATCGGCCATTTAACATACCATACATAAAAATCCGTAATTTACAAATTCGTGTTACTAACATTGTGACTTAACGATACCGAGACTGGTGTCTCGCGTTTGTTCCACGCCGAATTCACTAGTAATCCACGTACAACAACTTACTGCTATGATCACAGCGCGCTATGTGCGGTGCTCGAGCAGGGGCTCGTGCTCGAGTTCGGACTCGAGTTCCTGCTCGTGGTGCTCGAGTTTCTCGAGCCGGACGGGACAGGCGCTGCGGGTGGTAAGCACGGCGACCTCGCCGTCATCGTTGCAGGCGAGAGGCGCGTACACGATGCCCCGCGAGCGGGATGCAGGCTCCCGTCTGCTACGAGCCTGTCGACAAAATAACAATAATAAGCTACAAATTAAAAAAATAGTATAATAGGCCAGGCTAAAACTATGAAGTTATTACATTTCTATTTTATATATTTAAATGGATAAGTTGCGTAGTTTCAGTATTACAATTTCTCGTGTAATTACATTATTTATGACATTATTGTCGTGTGTTTAGGCTTAAGAAGAGAAACAATGGTTGACTCTAATTTTAATCAAGGCCATGTCATTAAACGAATATAGAATCGTAAGCGTACCTATACGAGCGTTTCTAATAAAAAAAAACCTTATAGATAAACATAATTATCTTCAATGTGAACCGTTATACCTACTCCGTATGTATGTACAACAGGTGAACTTACTAATTAGGCTTTTAACCGCAATGGTGACAAAGAAACCCGTTTGATACGAAATGGTCATCGTAATTTATGAAAGAGTATATGGTTCACAGACGTATATGGTTTTTACCGTAAGAAATACAAATATAACACTATTTTGTTATAAAAACTTAAGATTTATTTTTAATTTGATAATTAAAATCGTTGTTTTATTATAATACTAGCTTCTGCCCGCGACTTCGTACGCGTATAAATTATGGATGACATGATATTCTTATGTTTCACCTTACGATACCTACTACACTGATAAATTAGATTATTACGATTTCATTTCTATAAATTATGCGTGTAACAGTTCAAATCCTCATAAACTTTGTCGTCAATAATATTTAATTATATTGATTTACTTAATCTTTATTGCAAACGAAGTACCTAAGTACTTATAGTAGAAGAAAAATTACCAAAACCGGAATTTAAATATAAGGTTTCATAATTGAAACAAATGGCCCAAGGGCGAGACCCCAAAGATACTCTATATCTCCGGGTGTCTTGTCAAACTACCCCTGAGAGCCAAAGTCCCGAAGGTAAACGGGGAGGCAAGCGAGGCCAAAGGCTGAGCTTTTCGTAGGAATGAAAAGCCCAACGTACCCTTATAGATAGCGCTCCATATGCGAGCCAGAGCATCGAAGGCCCGAGGGCGAGACTCCATGGATACTTACTATCCACAGGTGTCTTGCAAGCGAAACATGAGCCTTAAGTCCCAAAGGTGAGGGGTGAGGCAAGCGAGCCCGAAGGCCGAGCTTTTCGTATGAATGAAAGGCCCAAACCAACCCTTCAGAGAGCGCTCTCTATGCGAGCCCGAGGGCCAAAGGCCCGAGAGCGAGCTTTTCGTAGGAATGAAAGGCCCAAACCAACCCTTCAGAGAGCGCTCTCAATGCGAGCCCGAGGGCCGAAGGCCCGAGGGCGAGCCTTCACGCACACTAACTAACCCCATGTGTCTTGCAAGCGAAACCGGAGACCAAAGTCCCGAGCGAGAGAAGTCAGAAGTAGAGCGGCAAGGCAAGCGAGACCAAAGGCCGAGCTTTTTGTTGGAATGATAGGCCCAAAGAACCGTTTTAGAGAGCGCTTCCTATGCGAGCCCGAGGACTGACGCACACTATCTCCAAGTGTCTTGAAAGCGAAATCTGAGTTCGAAAGTCCCGAAGGTGAGTGGCGAGGCAAGCGAGCCCGAAGGCCAAGCTTTTCGTATGAATGAAAGGCCCAATACATCGCTTCAGAGAGCGCTCTCATGCGCACGCTCACTATACCCGAGTATTCATAACAATATTTCTGAATGTCACGCACGCTGAAGTTTTATATATAAAAAAACCGGCCAAGTGCGTGTCGGACTACGCAAAACGAAGGGTTCCGTGCCTATTAAAAAGGTCGTATCGTCACAGAAATTTTACGGCACTTACGTCCTTTTCTTTGGGGAAGGCAGTTTTTCAGCAATATCTCGAAAACCTCTGAACCGATCTTGTTCAAAACAATTTTCGGTGAATGAAATTAATAAGCCCTATTGCCATGAATTTTTCCATATTTTTAAAATACACCGTTCAAAAATTAGAGGGGGGGGGGACAGAATTTTAGTGACTTTCGGGGCGATTATCTCCGACCCTATTCACTTAATCAAAAAAAATGCTAAGAAACCTTATATTTATTTTGTGCTACACGGGGGGTCACAATGAAATATTTTTTTTTTGACTTTTAGTTTTACGTATGGAGTGCACCCCTAAAAAAATTTTTTTTTGTCATTTTAATTACAAAACTATGTAGCGGCTAACAAAATACACCTATCCTCAAAATTTTATTTAAATACACCTTATAGTTTTCGAGTAAAATGCCTGTGACATACGGACAGACGGACAGACGGACATGACGAAACTATAAGGGTTCCGTTTTTGCCATTTTGGCTACGGAACCCTAAAAATTGGTACCTACTTAATTCTCCGCGGAATGCCGTTGTGTCCAAATTTTATACCCACATATCTTGACGTTGGTGAACTATGCTAATTCGACGTAAGTATTAAACTCAATCTATCATACATCTTTAGATGACCTCTGAATTCATAGCAATTATATAGGAAGACGGAGATCAAGGTTGCTTGATTTCAATATCAAAACCAACAGCGCCGTTGTCAGCGACTGAGTTTCCAAAATAATTAGGTCTCTTATGTCTAACAGCTACTATCGGTTGAGATATCAACCATTTTTGGTTAGTATATAATATAGTCTTTAGCCATCTAGCACTCTTTTTCATCCCGTGTTTTTTCACGTTTTATCCATATTTTTTATAATGTTTGAATGGAGTTCTTTTTACTTTCCAGTCAAGTGTATGCTCATCAATTTTCAAGTCTTTAGCTCATGGATTTGAGGAGTTCCCATACAAAGTATAGCCCCATTTTTTACCCCCTTTGAACTAATATTTATCATTTTTACAGCCTATGACCTGGCCGGGGATTTTCTCGACCGATTAAGTAAAAGTTGCATCAAAATCCTCTATTCACTAAGCTTCTCTGCGTTTTTGAAAATGTATCACAAAAAAAATTAAAACTACAAAAAGTGCATGGCAATCGCTGGGTTTGAACTCGGGGACACCGACTCCGTAAGCTATGGGTCAAACCGCTGGACTAACAAGAACATGATGAATTTTCGAATATCTTGACGACATGTTACCATGGTAATGATATTGTTATAACCCCGCTCTTGCAACATTATATAGTTTCTAGTCGCCTCAGAACCTATTTTCATCCCATATTTTTCACGTTTTATCTATACATTGCTAAAAGTTTGAATGGGGTCGTTTTTACTTTCCAGTCAAGTTTATGGTTACCAATTTTCAAGTCTGTAGCTCGCGCATTCAAGTAGTTCTCATACAAAGTTCAACCCCATTTTCTACCCCCTTTGCACCCTAATCTTTAAGATTTTTATAGCTTTAAACCTGGCCGGGGATTCTCTCGACAGATTAGTAAAGTTTGGATCAAAATCCGTTCAGCCGTTTACACGTGATGCTCTGTCAAATAAACAGACAAACAGATAAACAGACAAAAATTCTAAAAACTGTTGGAACGTGTTCTGTTATCAATTCTAAGTATCCTCAGCCAACTTTTTTTCGTTTATCTTCCATGTACAGACTTTCGACCCTCTTCAGCTTTATTATATGTATAGATAGATAGATAATTTCAAATTGGCCTAAATTATATTATTATTATTATTTCTTTAAATGAACGTACGTGACCTATTATGAACTTTGTGATTATATACTAATAAAACCCAAGTGCGAGTTCAACTCGCGTGGTGAGGGTTCCGTATATAATCTAAATTTCATAAGTGTTTTTGAATACTCAAACTTCTTATAGATTTTCCTGTAATCTTTAGGCAAGGAACTATTTTTCATATTTTTTTCAGAATTTTTATCCTAGTAGTTTCGGAGATAGTGGGGAATGGTCAATTTTCGTCTTTTTTCCTAAATTACTTCAAATCTGTATTTACTAAAATTATAAAAAAAAAATATCTGACATGCTTACAACAACCCCTTTCATTTCATATGTCACACAATACAGTTAGCGAAACTTTTTTTTTATTTTTTTAGTTTACCCCCCAAAAGTGCCCCCCTTGTTCAGAATTCATTAATACACTTTACGCGTCCATCTTTGGGTTACCAATTTACATATGTTTACCAAATTTCAACTCAATCGGTCCAGTAGTTTCGGAGCAAATCGGCTGTGACAGACGGACAGACAGACAACCGAGTGATCCTGTAAGGGTTCCGTTTTTTCCTTTTGAGGTATCGGAACTAGACGTGTGCGCCGCGCCGCCGCGCCGCCGCCGCCGACGATTTTTCCACGCCGCCGCCGCCGATGAATTTGACCGGCGTGGAATCGGCGTGGCATAATTGCGTTTTTTTCGGAATAGTGTTAATTATTCGATGCAAATTATTTAAGTAATTTTAATTCCAATGCCGAATAAGGAATCTTTAAAGCACTGACGACTCTCTAATTTTCTACATTAAAGAGTTTGCTTTAATTCGCTTTGCAATAAATTATAAATCGGCAATTCTGCAGTTTACGTAGTATACATGCATGATTATAACATTCTTACGAACATACAGATACACGCCATGGCAGATATCGTAGGCTAAAGTCAGAAACCTCTTAATTCCATTTTTCAAATCATTTACTTATTTCATTACTTTTATTGTGATGTAAACTTGATGTAAATTAAATAGGTTTTTTTTGAGCCTCCTGTAAAATTGGATCAGATAGAGTTAAAAGGTTTGCGACTTTAGTTTTTTGTACTCAAGGATTAGAGGAACGACCTCTAATTCATGAGCGTGATCTTATTTTACCTAACAATCTATAATCATAGTCAACTGGGGCATATTCCTGTAACTAAAAGTTTTTTTACTCATTTCATGAAGAAATCTGTTCCCTAATACCTCTGGTCGGGTCTGGGTATACCACAAAGAGCAGATTCCATGGATGTCCCACTACATAAAAAATGCTCTACCCGTAAATGTGACAACTATCGAACTACTTATCTCCCTTATATTCCTTGCTGGTAAAGTTCTATTGTATAATCTAAACAAACGTCTAGAGTACTACAGAAGCGGACAAATCGCTATAGAGCAAGCGGGTTTAGTTAAGGGTAGAGGCACAAGAGAGCAGATCGTAAATATCAGGCAGTTAATCCAGAAGAGCAAATAATTTAACATACCCATAAGTCCCAGATATAAGAAGTAAGAGTCCAAATACTTTAAGACCAATCGAGGCAGGGTTGCAACTGTCCCGGCAACTATTCGTCTTGTTCAGCGAACACATAATGCGCAGACTGCACTGACAGAGCTGACAGGGCGGCGTTCGAGTTGGTGAATTACAATTTGCAAATCACTGATGACATGACCCTAATTCATAGTTGCATATGAGACTGAACTAGCTAGCTAGACTTCTAAAGAAAGTGGAAATGATCAGTGTACGGTAGGGCCTCCACGTAATCAGGGAAAAACGAAGCTAATGTTCATAGCTGGGTTGATGCAGAGGGCACGGGAACTACATGACCTGGACTTAGTAGAAAACTTTGTCTACTTTAGGCTCACAGATCTCCAACGACGGAGACTGTATAAAAGGGGTCATCAGAAGATCGAAAATTGCTTAAACAGCAGTAAAGCGCTTGGAAAATATATGGAATAACTGGAACATCTGATGATGATGATCTGTCCAACCGTTTTCGGTCATAGCAACCACTCCGACTCCTATCTAGCATTTTGGCGCTCGTGCGCTCGAAGATGGCTTATGTAGCCTATCCTTGCGGCGAAATTCAGTGCACATTGCGGGGACGTAAGTACGCCGTTATGGTAGTTGTATGCTATGGCAGCAGGTGGGCGGGCCTTTAACTGGTCGCGTTTATAGTCAAGGTCAACTTTGGGCTGATCCTCGAACTCGCGAACTTGGAGTGAACATCCTGCGCCATTCTGACCGCTGTGCTGCCAAACACTCCCATTGAGAGGGCTCAATGTTACATTTCTTCATAAGTCGCTTTTGGACATCCTTGTACCGGAGGAGTTGTCCGCCTTGCTTCCGCTTGCCCTCCATTTCAGAGTAGAAGATCCGTTTCGCCACTCTCACCTCCGCCATACGAGACACGTGACCGCACCACCGAAGCTGCCGACGCATTAGATAGGCCTCAATGCCACCAACACGGGTTCGTCGCAGGACTTCGGTGTTTAGCACTCTGTCGGACCATCTGATCTTCATGATCATGCATTTGAGGTGGAAACAATCTAGAGTGCGATGTGGTGACGGTACACACACCACGTCTCAGAGGAGTATAGGAGGTAACAGGAACATCTACCGCAATACCAAAGCCAGACTTATGCGCACCCTTATCTTCGCCATTTTTCTTTATGCCGCTGAATCATGGACTTGGAAGCCGCGCTTGAGAGCAAAAATAGATACATTTGAAATGTGGCACTTGCGTAGAATGTTGGTCATCTCATGTATACAACGGCGCACTTATGTGTCGATACTCAAAGAGCTTTGAATCAACATCCGACTTTCAACTGCATGCTTTCAGAGAATGATGACATTATTTGGGCACGTGGCCCGCCAAGACCAGTCCAGCTTGGAGAAGATGATAATGGTTGGCTGCGTTGAAGGAAAGAGGAGTAGAGACAGAGCACCCATACGATAGATTGATGCAATCCGCGATTCCACGCGCGTCAATATCCAAGGCGCAATACAAATAGCCCAAAGTAGAAGGGTTCGGAGAATGTTTTTGAAGAACTGCGCTCTTGGTAGTCACGACCCTCATTCTTGAGGAACCGACAAAGAAGAAGAAAAATTAAAATTCTTAATTGATATATTTTTGTCTTTTTTTGGTGCAATTAAAATTCAGAAAATGTTAAAACTAATTTATTTCACAATGAGAATTTACGCTTTATAGTTATTTTACCATACACCGAAAAAAAAGTACCACGCCGATTTCACGCCGATCACGCCGCCGCCGCCGATCAAAATCCCACCGGACGCCGCCGCCGATGATTTTGCCATCGGCGCACACCTCTAATCGGAACCCTAATAAGGCTAAATTTTACTAACAATAATGATCCATATTGGTCTATAAATAAAAATGAATTGAATAGAATTATCTGTAGGTACGTTACGTGACCAAAAAACGCCGACCGCCATTTAGTCTTCTGTGAGTGACGTCGGAATAGCAAATGCAAAAACAAATTTTTGTTGTAAAACAACATTTGACGTTTCTATGTTTCTGCACTTGTATCTTCTTAGTAGTCTGTGGTTTGGTGTTGCAGTTATGACGTCACGATTATATGGCGGCTACCTTTTTAACGCGAATATATATAACGTTCAAATTTGAACCATTATTTATTTAAATAAAGCGATATTATTTTGAGGCAATAAAAATACCAGTTGACTATCGAATCTATACGAACATTTTAAAATATATTACAAAAAATTGTAGAATAGCCTATTTAACCCTTTGACAGCTAAAGACGGCCACAGCCGCGCGTGCGCTTTGCGTATTTTTGTTAATTTTATGTAGGTAATAAAAAGCTTTACAAGTAACTTGACCCATTTTTTTTAATAGTTCATGATACGTAGGTACCTACATTAATTTTGACATGACAATATTTATAAATATATATCAGAAGTTTCATTTTATTCATTGTTTTGTTTTGCACCCTCGCTGTCAAAAGGTTAAAAGGAAATTTAAAAACATATTAACAAGGCGCACTACTCAACAGATGAATTTGTAATACCCATCACCACGTACCCAACTCGTCTCTATAAAAGGTGTTCGCATGGAGAGAGTCATAAAAGCACGCAATCTAAGTTTGATAATGGATGCCACTTTAAAATTTGAAAAACATGTCTCGGAGACGATGCATGCGAACCTGCTTTTATAGGCTCAGTATTATATAGAATTCGTGAGTGTCTTTCTGTTGACGTGCGCATACAATTATGTGATTCACTAATTCTTTCAAAGCTCAATTACGTCAATTCGGAGGGCGACTACTCGCCCAGACTGGTAAAGCCATGCAGCGAATTCAAAACGCATGTGGACGTTTTTGTTTTCCCGTTCCGCGCCGTGCCCATATATTACTCCGTTTTTAAACCGGTACGACTTAATGAACATGAGCTCCCGTAGACACCTACATTTCGCTACATTACTTTTTGAAGTGATCAAAAATAAAGTAGGTACTATCGTACCTTTTCGAGAAACTGATCTTCTCTCAGCGCTCTGTCAGACACGCATCTCGACTTGTAAGTCATCCACACCGCAAGGTTGCCTTTCGTGGTCGAAAGCTCGTTTTGCCCAAACGAAAGCTAGTTTTGCCACCGCCAAGTGTTGGAATGACTTGCCACCACCATTATGTAATTCCGATACAGTCGCCTCTTTTAAAATGTCCTTCAGATTTTTTTTTGATTGCCAAGCAGAAACAATGAAATACTCAGGCAACCTTGCACATTTACACTCATATACTCCTGCGCAGTCTCATCCACACACAGACACACACATACTTCGAAGTCATTCACATAATTGTAGTTACTTACCCCCCCCCCCCCCCCTGACTCACAACCTTCCCCTCTTCCCCATCCGACTTACCCCCCTCCCCCCCCCCCCCTCCCCCCCCGCGCGACTCACTCCCCACCCCCCGACACAACACCCCATCTCCCCCTTCCGACTCCCCCCTCCCCCCTCCACCCCTCTTCCGACTCAATCATCTCCTCCCTCCTCCTGCACCTCACGCTTTGTTGTATGGTATAAACAAAATTGGGTTCATACGGTGGAAATCTGCCACTGGTGCCAAACTACAGGCGGCGACTGAGCGATAGTACATATTCAATCAAATCAATCAAACCTTACGCCTTACAAACAAAACACAGACAAAACGGCAGCGCCGACGGTTTGGCAACGACGCCAATCGAAATACAGGTAACCCACAAATAGAGGTTACCGGAACAAATAAAGGTTACCTTAGGATTTGTATTTTTTTTTATTCAGAATGTAAATACAAGATTTTGATTAACATTAACTAAAATAAATTAAAACTAAGTTAAATCTAAAAAAGGCCCTCGAGGCATTGTACCGAGAATGCTGGCGGCATTTCCTCCCTGAATTGCAATGCTAATGCGTTGCGCGAGAAAGCCGCCAGCTCTTCGGTCACCAGTTACATCGACCAGACGTTTCGCGATTTCTGCAAATAACTTACGCGCACTGGGACCCCACGGACCGAGGGTCTCGACGCCAAGGGGTACAAAGTTGTTCTCTCCGCCGAGGCCTCTATAATTATTTATTACATTTCAGATTTTCGGCGTTTTCCGCCGCTGCACCCGCTTTAGAAGTAGTCCGTTGGAGGTGAGACGGTGCCAGTGTGTCTACACATGTAGCGTCCCACACAAGCATCCGTCCCAACCTCCACGGAACCAGAGACAAACCATGAGGTTTCGATATCGGAATATAAAGGTTCCGATATCGAAACCTCATTTCGGTAACCAAATATAAAGGTTTTTTTTCGGTTATGCAGTCCCTGGTTTCTAGCCTAATAATACACATATTTGTATAACTAATTATCTTTGGTACCGTTTGTAATGTAATGCGATAAGACCGCCTGTAGTCTACCTCTACCTACATGTTATTGTATTGTTTCTCTCTTTGTATTGTATTGTATTTTCTAACGATATTACTATTAAATTAAAATAAAATGTAAATATATTTATTACGAAAGTTAGGTAATAATTGCACGGATGCATACAAGCCTGACTATAATACTCGTAATCCCTTTATCCGACGCTCGAATCAACTACGAACGGATGTAACCTAACTAACGTGAAACGGCCATCAACAGCCTATGCATTACATATTAAACTAAGCTAAGTCAGGTTTAGTTTGAGCAGCAATGTCAATATGAACAGAATTGTTAACGGGGATTTAAATTAAGCTGCCTACGTATTTCATTATTATCAAATATACTAATTTATTTTAATCCTCATTAATATTATAAATGGGAAATTAACTCTGTCCGTTTGTCTGTTATCTTTTCACGCTAACCACCCGATTGTGATTAAATTTGGTACTAGGTAATAGATATTTTGTGATCCGAGAATGGACGTAGGATATCTTTTATCAAAAAGTAAAGGTGTAAAATAGGTGGAAGTTTCAATGGGAGTGCGATAATTAACACTACGCCTATGGGAATCCGATAGCAAGTATCCCTGGCGATTAACCAGTCTTCGCGGACGAAGTCGCGGGCAAAACTAGCAGATTATAATCGAACGAGCAAGCGAAGTGAACGAAGTGATCCTTCAGGTTCGTCCGTGTCCGGATGTCCCGCTGACGCACTGCACATGCACTTTATATGCATTGTAATAAGGTTCTAAATAAATACAGGATGGTCAGTTAACTGTGTTGGCGTTTGTACCACATGTAGGTACCGTAAGACATGTTTTACGAACGAGAGTATATTTAGAGGGCTTCGATGACTAAAAAAAAATCGTCTTTTCTGTGGTCAACAGTTAAGGGCTTATGTTTATAATGTATATCATATGTTTTTATCGCATAGAGCTACCTCTGGTTACAATTTGAGGTAATATTAAAAATACACGCTGTACAAGAGGCGACGCCGTTTATGCGAATTCTAACTTTGGCAATGTCCACAGAACAGACGCGAACCTAAATCTGACAATGACCCAAACAATGTTTTTCATCACATTTGCGAGGAAACAAATGAGGGGTATAGAATCAAAGTTAGCTAAATCTATACCCAATCAATGGATTTAGCTGACTTTGATTCTATACCCCTCAAATACATTATTAACAAAAATAATACTAATCGCCTTATAAAATACAAAATGTCAATCGTAAATTTTGTTGTATTTGACGTAAGGCGCGTAAAGGCAAAACCCAATTAGTTTCATCAGCAAGAATAATGCTCTTTTTACTATAAATTATAATATACGTATTGATGATACCGGACCGATCAATTTGGCACTCTTTGGGGGAGGCCTATGTCTAGCAGTGGACGTCTTTCAGCTGATATGATGATGATTGATGTTACTGGCGACATCAAACGAATTAACCTTCATAACCTATCCAGGAAAGCCTGGATAGGTTATGAAGGTTATATAAGATTAGATTTTAATGAAATAAATAGGATTTTTGACACAGAACGGTAGCCCTAGAACTAATGAAACAATGTTATTTTAAGGTTTAACGTCTTGGTGCTCATTTTTACCTACACATATTGCCAAGTGTGTAAACACAGTCAATTGAGAGAAACCTGAAGTGAAATTGTAAATGCAAAATTGAGGCCCCGGTATGCTGAATACTTTATTTTTGCATTAAACTACAATTTCGTAAATAGCTAAAGCGGGCACATGTTTCGGAGCTCTCTGGTTAGATGGAAAACGATACAACTCACGCGATATCGTCGCCAACAGTGACGTAATGTCTGCGCTTGGGAAATTACACTTCAGTCTGGGGTTTGTCGTTTTTTTCCAACTTCGTTGGTTTTAAATTAAACTTTTACTTTGTCTCTCCAATGTCAACGAAAAAATAACTCAGTATTTTCTACGTTTTCTACACAATGGCTGTTGAATTAGTAACGAATCGCAAAATGCGCAAAAATATATCTACGGTGCTCGGGCGCTTTGGTAATACAATTGTGTTGGATGTTAAGAAAGAACTCATAATTTGGTATTCGCATTTGTGAATGTAAATTAGGTACATATCAATAAATACAATATAACGGCGTATTAGGGATGTGACGGCCCCATCGCCCACCAGATTTCTGGTGCAATCAGTCAACGTAAGGCAGCTTGTGGCGGGCTGTTAGGGAGTAGCGACCCTACGTACCTGAGTGTTCCTGGGGGTGTTCTGTGGTCGGGTGGATGGTTGGACAGGCCTCCCACCTCTGGCTTGCCTTAATCGGCCCCGTCCAGAGTGGAGTCGCAAGAGCTGTTGCTCGAGGGTAGATGTGGACACCTAAGTGGCGAGTTGGCTATATGTTTAAAGTCCAGTGCCACCTCTCTACCCCCCCCCCCCCCCCCAGCTCTCTGACCGGTGTTGCCCTTAGGCCATTTTTTAATGTCGCTATTAATAGGGGCCCATCTAGCAGTTGGCGAGTCACCGTCTGCCAGAGATAAAAAGTGAAACAGTTTTATTAGGCAGGCGTCCGATGATTCACCAATAGCCCAGTCACTAGTCCATCATTTTCACCCAATAACCCGTTTTATTTAGATTCCATCAACCAGTAATAGTCCCTATACACCCCAGCGGGTGCTGTCTCTGTGCGCGTCCCATGACACGGGCAGGGACAGCATCCGCTCGGTGTACTCCTTGCATTCCATAAAATTGTCAAAAGGGCCTCTACGTGTTGACTCAGTTGGTACTTTGTAGGTACCTACGCACGCCTCCCAAAGGTCCGGGACATCATGTCCCGTGAGCGGCAATATAATATATAGTTGTCGTTCAGTTGGAACAATTTAACACAAATCAATCTAAATCCAAACCAAGCAAGGCTTGTAAACAACGCGCCCACCAACCCTCATATGCCACTTCTTCTAATGCATACAAAATAGTGTTCTTATCGTATGCGGAGCGCTTTTTGGTGAATTGAACACACCTACTGTGGGCGTTATTTAGTAGTGGGTATACGTATGTATAGATTACACCTAATCTCGGGAATACATATTGGTTCATCATATAAATAAAATCCGTTACCTACGCGAACCGTCAGCTTCGTAGGCTGCCAGTCGTCTAAATACCTACAATTTATTGAACCCTGATTCAAGCCATTATAGACCTTAGTGCAATACATGAAACTTAAGCATTGTTAGAGTGGCTCGCTTAATAATCCGCTGCATGCCGAAGTTATAATCGTCCATGTTTACATTAAACCATAGTGTGGCAAGCAAACGCAAAGTTAGTCACATTAGCTTTGAGATTATATAATCGCGTCGACTCTCGCCCGACACTCCAAAACGATTACTTTTACACGACGAATTCCCATATTATAACAGTGTGTTTCAAAAGCTGAAAGCTTATATTACACGATACAGTTTATTTAACACTATAAAAACGTACAATATGAAAAGATACGGTTATTAATAAAGACAATTTTTTTATTCTGAACGTCCGTTTCGCTTTTATACCATATTATGTTACTTAACGCGAGTAAAAGGTAACAAATATATACTCAACACACGTTATTGGCTACGCGCTTGTGTCTAGGAAAATGTTCGCAGTGAAAATATAGAATAATTGTATCATTATTATTTGACGACCGAATAGCCTAGTGGGTAGTGACGCTGCCTACGAAGCTGAAGGTCCTGGGTTCGAATCCCGGTAAGGGCAAATATTTGTGTGATGAGCATGGATATTTGTTTCTGAGTCTTGGATGTTTTCTATGTATTTAAGTATTTATATCTATTATATATATCGTCGTCTAGTACCTATAACACAAGCCTTATTGAGCTTACTATAGGCCTAGTTCGATTTGTGTAAGAATGTCCCCTAATATTTATTTATTTATTATTCGTGCGAGTATACATTTCCTTGTTATGTAGTACAGGGTGGACCATAACTCTTTTTACATTTCAAACTAAAATAAAATGAAAACTAATTATATCAGATGAAAACCGTTTATTAATTATGAAAACACATGAATAGATATTTTTATTTTTTATTTTTTAGAAATTACGTCATCCATATGTGATCCTTCATTATTTTGGCATTGCCGTAACCTTGAGCGAAAATTTTCAGTGACGGCCTGACAAGTGTTCCGAGAAATGTGGACCAAAAGTCCGTTAACTTTTGAATCGGTAGCTGCGTCGGGGAGCGGTGGCGAGGTAAGGCGGCGGGGTTACGAAATGCAAGAGCGGCCAATGGGAATTTAGTGCCATGGCGTCCTTCACCTTCCCGCCACCGCTCCCCGACGCAGCTACCGATTCAAAAGTTAACGGACTTTTGGTCCACATTTCTCGGAACACTTGTCAGGCCGTCACTGAAAATTTTCGCTCCAGGTTACGGCAATGCCAAAATAATGAAGGATCACATATGGATGACGTAATTTTTAAAAAAATAAAATCCCTATTCATGTGTTTTCATAATTAATAAACGGTTTTCATCTGATATAATTAGTTTTCATTTTATTTTAGTTTGAAATGTAAAAAGAGTTATGGTCCACCCTGTACTTCATGTAGCCCGTTGACACGCCAAGAGCACTCTGCGCGTCTCCAAATCAGGCTAGCAACACTTCCTACTGGCATTCACATCACGCTCAATGGCGTCACATTTCTGGACTAAGTACATACGGGAAAAGGAGTGGAATAACAACTGCAGTGCCACACACTACGTTAGTGACGGAGGATCTGTGAAGACATCAGAAGGCCCGAGCTTCTAAGAGTACTAGCAAGACTTACTGGCAAGCACGTAGCAGCAGTCCCACATGTCCAAGTTACCACCAGTGCTGTGCGAGGTAGCGGACCGAGGAAACAACGACGAATAGCGTTGCTAGTCTCCACCACGGGTCTCTTCCTATTGGTGGATTTTTTCCTCGTACAACTCCGCCTAAGTACGAGAAAGGGGAGGCAAGTGAGGAGCTCACCTGTAGCAGCAGCAGCACGGCCAGGAACAGCACGGAGGCCGCGGCGCACACGGCGAGCGTGACGGCGGCGGCGCCCGGCGCGGCGCGCGCGCTCTCCGCACGCAGGGCTTCGTACTCCGCGATCCGCCGCTTGCCCGCCACCGACGAGTTTATACACTCCCCTGTCGACAAATTACCATGCTTAGTTTGGAGCAGTCAGGTATAATCAAACCGCGATTAGGATGGGGTTGGACAGCTATTCCAATCCGTCGCGGTTGAGTTATACAGGGTGGAAAAATTTAAGGACCCTGGAGGGGAACTACCTTCAACCCTTTAGTTAGCCCATTTTACTGAAAGGAAACATTTCTTTATTTTTTTAAATAAACAAAACTGCATTCAAAGTTTTTCTAAAATCAGCTTGTCTCACCCGGGAATCGAACCAACTAAAAATTTATTAAAAAAAATATTTTTTTAAATTTTTCTTGTTAATAAAATCGATGACATGGTTCCTAAGAAGAGATCTTCGTATGTCTTATAGTTTCAGACTTTCCCATACTGATCGATCTAAATGTGCCACTCCGTATATTTGCAATCACGTTTTCGGAAACGGCTCTAACGATTTCGATGAAATTTGGAATTTAGGGGTTTACGGGAGCGAGAAATCGATCTAGCTAGGTCTCATGTCTGGGAAAATTCGTTTTCTCCGTATTTTCACCCGAGTGGAGCTCGGTCGCCCTGGGACTTTATTTCTATTCAACATAATGAGATTGTCCACATACGTGACACACACCATGTACACCGCGTCAACATGGCTTTAATTGGGCATAAGGTTGTTTTCGCATGTGTATTCAATAGGAGAAGAATGTAAAACGGTGGAAATATTTTTTTATTTAAAATTTTAATTTACACTCCAATATAATTAGCTTTGGTATTAATATTATACCCGATTATTTCCGAATATCATGTTTTATAAATAACTTGGCTTTACTATCGAATAAGAATGAAATTTATTGGATTTAAATGATGCATGACAATAACTCACAAGTTCCCTCGATGACCGTAATCAATATTGATAGCATAATAAAGGCAGTATACCCCTTTGATCTCGTATCTTATATTAACATGCAGTTGAATTCGAACTTTGTTAGCATACAGTAAGGTAGTTTTTACTTTCAGTAAATGAGCAAATTAGGAGGTTGTTAAAGTGAACAGTGGATAATATGCGAACCGGCAAAAACGACGCTGTCGTACCTATTGGGAGTGTATTACTGATTAATTAGCACACTTCATCATGTTCAATCCTGAATTCGAGGAGTCAGTTTAAAGCGTAGGTAATTGTTTTTTTCATCACACTTGCTCGTTCAATTAACTTATGTCCTTTTATTATTACCTAATCATAAACGCCCATCAAATCTGTTCTAATTAAATTGACGTTATAATTACCCAGCTAAATTTATCTGCCCCTGTTAAGGTGTTAAAATTTATCTGACACTATAACATTTGTGTTTATATGAAACAGCTTATTTTCATTTTAAGGCGCTCAATTTTATCTGACACTGACTTTTGAGTTTATATGAAACAGCTTATTTTCATTTTAAGGCGCTCAATTTTATCTGACACTATGACATTTGTGTTTATATGAAACACCTAATTTTCAATTTAAACTGCTCTCAAAATTAGGAAATTTTGTTTTGTCCTATTCAGAACAACGAGTAAGTAGGTAGGCAACCTCCTTTCGCAGTCGGGTTATGTTTAAAAATTACTCTAAAAAATTAACTGACGATTTGAAAGTGCTTGTTACTAGGCCTTCTTGAATAGAGATCATTTTGAGTTTGAGTTTTGAGTTTGAGTTTGGTAAAAAAGTGTCTGAATAAAAAGTCAGTTTTGTAATTGTTTTTACACAGTTTATAAAATTAGGTACATTAAAAACATGGAAAACTGAGTTTTTTTGCCTGGTCAGAATCAGTGCTTATGATTTTGTGAAAGAAAAACCCAAAGTTATCTATTAAAATAGAAAAAATAATAATGATACTCTTTAAAATTAAAATGTCCTTCTAACTAACAGAGACTTGTGAAGTTTTATTAAACAAGGGGGAAATTGTCACATTGTAGACCCGGTCGTCGTTATAGCAAACTTAAGATCCGACCACACCGGTGCTCAAAAAATGGTGACACTACGGATACGGTCCACCTAGTATGAAGTTCCATGTCAATAACGTCACTGCGATTCCGTACCGTAACCGTATATTGAGCGGCGGTGTGGTCGAGCCTTTAGAGGCAAATCGGCCGGTAGGTATGTAGTTTCATCTATCGTATTTTATTTCAAGCTGGAACTCATTAAAAAGATTAAAGCCTGTGCCCTCGTAAAACGCCGGGTTACCGTTTCATCCTTTTTATAATTACTTACTGGCTTCATATAGGTGGGTATTATCTAAAGCCCATTTGTTTATGTCTCAGGTTTCATCATTATTTTGTTTTAATCCTTGGAAAAACCTTTCTATTAAAAAATATATGGGCCAAAATACTTTTTAATGCCTAATCCGAACCTACAAATTTCGATAAAAAATAAAAATAAAATATTAAATTTCTTTGTATTTTTAGGTTAATATAGATAAGTTATAATTTGATTTATAATATACATACCTCTGCAGCGATAATTTTAATGAGTTTATTTAATTTCTGGCAACTAATAAGTCAAGGTGTCAAGAAATTAAACAACAGCGTTACTTTTTTACAAAATTAACTTTATTAATTAAAATTGCACAATCAGACTTTTCAATATGTCAGTTTCAAACTGCAACGCATACATTTAGCTCTTAGTAAGTAAAATCACAGAAATAATCAGTTTCATGGAGTATTAATAATAATTAAGATTACTGCGTTACTAAAGTGTCATTTTAAAACTTAAACTTTCCTATTAATAACAAAAAAACAACTTATATTTAATACCATCTAATGGCATAACCTTCCACTTTTGATTAATAATACATACATAAAAGGTTTAGGCATTTAAGATCACTAGCAGCCCATGTGTTACTGAAAAAACTACAATAATCAGAGGGACACAAAAGTAACGCAGTAGTAAACTTAGTAACACAGTAGTATTTTCTTACATACTATACTTTGTACTTTTTATAGAGATCTGTTATAATGATAAAACAAAACAAAATTTTACTCCTTATGACGTGATATAGTATCAAGTAACTCAAATTACTTCAAAATCAACAAACTTAGTAAATTTAATACAAATAATTCAGTCTTACTTTTCATATACGTTAATTGCTTCATCGTAATGAAAATATACCCTTTTACCTTTTACGACAACTTTAGGGTTAGGAACAATTTCCAAGATATTATCGTAAGGCTCATAAGAAGTATCAGTCTCCACTGCTTTGAATCTTTTGCCAGTTTTATCTACCATCTTGTAAAACATAATTTTTACGTCTCCTTCTTCATCGACTTCACTTTTAGCAACGCCGAGGTAAGTGTAGTGTTTGTCTTTGACAGAAGACACTTTTATTAAAACATGGACACCGTCAGATATCTTAGAAGGATGAACATTTTCCTTTTCAATTAGCTGCATTTCGTTTATATTAGAAACCGATGGTCGGCTAATGCTTGCTAAAGGTTCGTCTTCAGAGTTAGAAGATGAGGAATAAACCGTATTATAAAATGATCTTCTAGGTACGGCAACGACATTAGAAATGTCGTCTAGGACTGATTCCTCATCCAATTCAAACGAAAGAATATCTTCTCTAAGTGTATCAATGACAGGAACAGGAACAGGCTGATATGTTTTTGGATTCATGCAACGGCAAAAACCCCTTTCGCAAAAGCAACTGAGGTCTCTGTATTGAAGTTCACCGGGAGTGTCAGTAAACACTTGATGTACTTGCATAGTACCCTGGAGCGGCACTAGGTTTTTAGGTAGTGCTTTTTCAACAATTTGAATGTCGCTTTCAGTCAGTAAGTACATTCGAACCTTGCTCAAGTCCTTCAAAGTGTAATAAAAAGCTTCAGCATCAGAAATATCGGAACCAGCAGCTACTTTTTCATCTGCGGTGCGTTTGAGGTAGCCACCAACGCCATCAGCAGCCCCTTTTCCGTGACCAGCTTCAAAGAAATTCCATGTAACGCGGATAAAATTGTATTCGCTGAATATTCTGTGACTTATGAAATAAAAATTTTGCTTCTGCCGGTATTGAGTAGCTGGTCCATCGGAGAAAAAGTGAATTGTAGTTATATGACGGTTGTTGTGTTGTATTTCACGAATAATTGGATGTAGGTGTGCCCAAATGGAGGCAGGGTTATGGGAATTATTCGCAGAAATGGTACAAAATGAATTTACAGTTGGCTTGTTATGTCCTTCAGGTTTTGTGTACATAACTCCTGTATGTAAAGTTACTTGCTTTCTTGATCCGCCAAAATGGTGGGACTGCACCTCTTCAAAATGCTTACAGTTATAGTTTTCGCTAAAGTCGACATGCAGAACGACTTCGTTATTATTCAAATTATCTATAGCATTCCGGTAACTCTTGTACTGTATTTTAATGTTGTAAATATGTTTTTTTAACTGTATCAAAGTTCGTTTTAAGTGTCCTATCAATTCTTCAACCGTTCCTTCAGCTATTTCCTTTACATTTTTAGTAACTTTTACTTTTTTGCCTGATTTTTCAATCATTTCCGATTTCCTTATCCAATGAGCCCATTTCACTAATCCGAGATTACCTGTCGTTTCCCTGAAAAGAATTTCTTTTGTCTTACAATCTTTACAATTGCCAGTCATACAAGCTTTGTTATATGTCGAGCATACTGTGCTAGCGATAAGTTCGTTCATGCTTGAGGTGGCAAGGACTCTTGTTTTGTGAAGAGCATCTATAATATACTGCGCATTTGTATGTGTCTTGCATAGGCAAGTCTCTCTTCCAGCAACTGAAGGCGGTTTTACGTAAAAAGGCCTATTTTTTATGAAATATGAATAAGAACATCTCAGTTCTGGGTTTTCTTTTTTGAATGAACGAAATAGGCCTTTCATCGTGACCAGTAACGTACGCTTCTGCATTTTTATTTTTTTAAAGGTGACAGTTTCCCGTTTACCCGCCGTAGCTCTAGAAACATCATCACGGTCAAAAAAGCTTTTAATATTATCAACCAGAAGCTTTTTCCCTAAAGGGTTATTCTGTCGTTTCATCACTTTCATCTGATCAATGCCCAAAGTCTCGCGTATAAGACTAATCTTCATTTTAGACTTGGCTATGCCTTCTCCTTGGAAAATTCGTTTTAAGGCTTTCTTCTCTCTCACTGACTTCAAACTTTTGTAATGGTCTTTGATTGCATTAGATAGCGTTGAATACTTGTTTTGGTTAAGCTTATTTACCTTTTTCGTGTCTTTGATTGTAGTTTTAGCTCGTTGGTATCTCTTTTTGTATTTATTGCACAGCCGTTTCATCTTTTCGAGTTCTTCCTGAATTTTCAAATTTTTTCTGTAAACTGCAGAGCGATCTCTTCGTATTTGTCTTCGGCCTCTAGATCTTGGTGAAACTGGAGTTCCTGACCGTGGGCTGGACGCCGGTGTAATGTTCATAATTTGTTGAGCACACTTTTGACGTTCTCGTCGTTTCTTGTTCGCAGTCTTCCATTTACGCTTGATATTTCTGTGTTCACGCTCTGTCATATCTTTTACAAGTTTTTTATTTGCGTGGTACCTTTCAAGATGTTTTTTTTTGGCTTCAGCATTTTTTATAGGGTCTGACTTTAATTTAAGCCTATAACGACGTTGCTTTTCTGCGTTCGTTAACGCCATTTAGTGCAGAAGCTTCTTTCTGTGAAGAAAGAAAGAGTATTTTTGCATTTCGGTCTTAATAATGTATTTCTAACATTAAAATTAATAAAAAACACAACTGCGTTACCTTCACAACAACTGCGTTACTTTTTTCTAGTAACGCAGTGTAGCAGTTACGCAGTTGTAAATTTTTGACTGCGTTGTAAATATTCACTAAAAAAGAGTAACAAAATGCAAATATTCTAACACGGACAGAAACTAAACATGACTAACTGCATATTAAAATAATAATAATGTAAATATCGTTAGTACATACCTTTCGACAGCGGTAACTCAGCGGCCACGCAATAAACACACGCACCTCTCTCAACGACTGTGACGCGACTGATCCGGCTAGCGGTCTCCCCCCCGCGCAGTTGCTCTCATTCGTTCTAATAGTTACAATAAGTCGAACCAAATGAAGTGAAATATAATGTAGCACACTCACTTTAAGGTTTATTTTCATATAGCAACGCAAGGTAGTTACGATGTTGTTCTTTGTTGGGGACACAGACTAAATATTTTTTTATTCCATTAAATATTTAATGCAAAAAATATCTATTGCCGTTGTTATAAGGTTCAAATGATACATTTTCATAAGGACACTTAAGATTCAACGCCACCTAGGAAATATTGGGAGAAATAGCTAAGTACATCTTGACACAGTGCTCAAGGACAGCAATATTTTGTACTAAGAACGACTGCGTTACCAAAAATTACAACATTGTTACTGCAATTTTGAGATAAATAACTTATTTTTCCGGTCAAATCTTGTTTTCTGCGTTAGAAAATAATGTTGTATTTCGATATAAGTATACTTTTTGCGCAATTTTGCATTAATATCTCATAAAATTAATTATTCTTTCGGAGGGACCAGTTTTTAGGCATCAAAAAGTATTTTGGCCCATATATATTGAAATTAGTTGAAAAAAATCGGTTTTAAATTCAAGCTAATCACGAATTACATATTTTGGGACACCTGGATATTGAAGTAATACTACCCACGCAATAGAAATAAAACTCCCTACTCCTCCGCTTGCGTCTCGAGGCATAGGCCCAAACCGTGAAATAGCCCGTAGAGTATGTAAGTATACCAAAATTGAGCTTCCGAGCGGCTTCTTCGAAATTATTTCTGATATTTGGCTACATTGGTCGACAAATCCTGAGCTGGGCGTATAACGGACCTTTACTAAAATATCAACGCCAAATATAGAGGAAAAGCCTGTGAGTTCGTTGCTGCTTAAGTTTGTATGTAGGGCGTAATCTACGGTATAGTTTGTTTTACTTAAAATGACAAAAATGTACTTAACGCGGGGTTTCACAACATCTTTTGTTGCTAAATATAAACGCAAAAGATGACAAAAGACTTCATAAAACTGTGCGGCACGTGTACTAGAGAGCTACTGTTTGTAGAGTAGCTACTGTTTGTTCTATTGTTTACGCGCAATTGTTTTACAACCTTACTCGAAGATAACAATTGGCTACTTTCCTAAAAAATGATATTCAGTCCGTAGTAGCTTATCAAAACACATTGGACACGTATTTTTTTGTTTGTCAATTAAACAAAAAATTATGAAGATGTAGCCCTTTAAAGTTCCTCGTGACGTCACATTATGGTACACTTTTTAGCTTAATGTGACGTCACGCGGAACTTTAACGGGCTATATCTGCATCATTTTTTGTTGACTAACAAAAAAATACGTATCCAATATTTTTTTATAATCTAATTGACGGACTAAATATATTTTTATTTTTTTACCCACGAAAGTACCCAATTAAACAAAACCAATGGTTGGTAAGTTGGCATAAATATTTTTCGTAATTTTAAGGAAAACAAACTATACCACGTTTCCGATTTATAAAATATTTCACCTGTGGACTTTCGGGATGGACACGAGCTATATTTTATCCTGTGGGTTTGCATGCGTTCTTTGCAATACGCGGGCAAAGCTGCTCTGGCAGCTAATAGCAGCTATAATCTTTTCACGCCACTGGCCACTGCTCGGAAATATGGCAAAAGAATTCAGGCTTCAAAACTGTGGTTAGCTGAATGTCACACGAACCGAAACGAAGCCGGACGTCCAACAATGTTTTTTTTAGTCCAGTTGAACTGCCGACCAATGACAGGGCATCAACTTCGGCTCAGACCTCGAAAGCACTCGTCCATCTATTGTCTACTGTCTAGCCTCTACAAACTGTACTATACCTGTGTCAGGATGACAATGGCAGCAGTCGCTTGTTGTGGTGTTCGCGGCAGTCCCTCTGTCTGCGCAGCACGTCACGCATTGATTGTTCAGCCTAAACGGAACAACATTATACGATTATTATTTGATTTTAAAACAAATAAAAATTGAAGACTTCTTTTTGTTATTAAAAATTATGACTTTATTATAGCAGTTTCTTAGAATAAACTAATGGTTATCTCTTAATTAAGGAAGCAAAAGCCTTTTTATACGTACTAAATGTATCGTAGCGTTTTACATAAACAAATGATATAGTTTGATTTTTAAAAGTATTGATGTGATTTTTCTCATTTCTCTAGTTATGGGGTAACCTACTTTTGACATCAGTTTTAAGGAGTTTGATATCTCCTATATTTACAGAACAATCGCCTGGGCACACCTAGAGCGGCCACACATTGGAGACAGTAAAGTTGCGGGCGAATTCTTTCATATATTTTCGCACACCGAGCGTTTTAAGGGCCGCGTCCGAGCCAAAAGCTGCGGGAGTGGCCCGCGCTCGCTGTGACCACTGAGACCACTAGCAGCTCAATGTCTTATGCTCTTAACGATTAAAACCTGTATATGATGATGATGATATTTTATCATACACACGAACCTGTCTATCCGAAGCGGCCTCGAGCAAGCCGTGCAACTGAACGGCCCCGGGCCGGAGCAAGTCCGACACGTCGCATCACAAGCCTTGCACGTTCCACTGCCGGCCTCGTAGTACTGCGAGCCGAGGCACTCCATACACAGCCCGCCGTCCAGCATGAAGCGAGGCGGGCACGACTTGCAGTGGAGAGGGCCGGAGCCGTCGCACTCGCGGCAGTAGTGGTGACAGCGGCGGCATCCGTCAGATGTCTGGTAGAAACCTGAGAACAAGTTTGATTCACGATCAAACGCCACAATATTAAACGTTATAAAAGCGGATACGCACGGCGACTTTTTACAACGATACAAACGCGCGTTTCACGAACGCGCGACTGACGTGCGGCACTAGCCAAAGATCATCTGTCAATCACCTGTATCGATACTGTATAGCGTTTGTAGCGCTCTAAGTCACGCACATACATAGTGTAGGTACATACGTAGTTCTTACGACATGTTCGTAAAACTAAGTTTATTATCTACCAACAGGTCCTATATAACGAGGCCCGATACACGTGCGTGACAGGTAGCACTTCGTGTCCTGTCCGTACAGACGCACTACGCTCACCCTGTGGACACTCGCCGGCCGCGAGCCGCCAGCCGACGGGGCAGGACGCGCACTAGTCGCGCCGCCGCCCGATACACGTGCACGACAGGTAGCACTTCGTGTCCTGTCCGTACAGACGCACTGCACTCACCCTGTGGACACTCGGGGTGACACTCGCCGGCCGCGAGCCGCCAGCCGGCGGGGCAGGACGCGCAATGGTCGCGCCGCGGCCCGATACACGTACTGCACGACAGGTAGCACTTCGTGCACGTCCCGCGGTCAGCGTAGTACCTGAACGAGAGAAAGGGATCAATTAATTTTTCATTGTATAGGAAAATCGGAGTACAACTTTTGTTTGGCTCAGGGTTACAAATCACTATCGGACTGCATCGGATGAAATTGCGTAACAAATCTACGAGTACAGTAGGTAATCGTTCGCGATGGTCAGTGCGCAATGACGGGGACACCTAATATGTTATAGCGTGCGTAAAGCACTTATCACTAATAGACGTACTACAAAACACTATAAATATGAGTATTGGTCCGTGCTGCGTGCTACATAAGTTATGTTGTAGTAAGTAAGCTTCAAAAACACGAGAAGTAAAATCGGGAACAATGACACGCACTCAAAACTAGGTTAGCATTTACACTCAAAATTATATTTCTTTTGTCGAATGTTCCGCTGCAATTATTCGCATGAAAAAGGACAACAGGAATAGGACACGGGCCGTCACGAACATACTGTACAGTCCACACCAAAGATATGATTAGACTTTTGGACTTTATTACATTGTAAGTTGTGTGTTGTTGTAGTATCCACCAAAAGTTTAAAGAAAAAAACACCAACAGGAAGAGATGCGTGATTTAGGCTCGAAATGCTGTTTTTCATTGCACACCGCTTCCCTATAATCACCCTTACCATGGCTGTTATGCGAATCTCCGACTCTTGTTATTTTGTACTGGAGTTGCAAGCGACCATAGGCTACGGTAACCGCTTGCCATGAGGCAAGGCGTACGCTTGTTTACCACCGAAGCGGTATAAAAAAGACAACTTGACGATTTGAAAATAAAAAGTTAGCATTGTGAGTTTAAATTGATAGCTGCTGAAATGCTGACGCTGGTCGATTGCTTAATGCGTGCGCCAGGTAGTTAGATCTAAATGTAGGTAATTTATTTTTAGATCTACCTTTTTAAAATGTCCTAGAACGTACGTTACGGATTCACCCCTCTAGCCTGGCCTAGCTATACTGTACGCGGAGCAGCCGTGCGTGCAGCGCGCGCACCGCCCCGCCTCCGAGTAGAGCCCGCGCGCAGTCCGCCACGTAATTCTGCTGATTATTGTAACTCACCCGTCGGCACAAGTGGCCCTGCACGAGCCGGACTGCAGCCGCAGCGCGCCGGCGCACGCGGTGCAGTTGAGCCGCGACACGCACGCCGCGCAGCCGTGCGTGCAGCGCGCGCACCGCCCCGCCTCCGAGTAGAACCCGCGCGCAGTCCGCCACGCAATTCTGCTGATTATTGTAACTCACCCGTCGGCACAAGTGGCCCTGCACGAGCCGGACTGCAGCCGCAGCGCGCCGGCGCACGCGGTGCAGTTGAGCCGCGACACGCACGCCGCGCAGCCGTGCGTGCAGCGCGCGCACCGCCCCGCCTCCGAGTAGAACCCGCGCGCAGTCCGCCACGCAATTCTGCTGATTATTGTAACTCACCCGTCGGCACAAGTGGCCCTCCACGAGCCGGACCGCAGGCGCAGCGCGCCGGCGCACGCGGTGCAGTTGAGCCGCGACACGCACGCCACGCAGCCGTGCGTGCAGCGCGCGCACCGCCCCGCCTCCGAGTAGAACCCGCGCGCAGTCCGCCACGCAATTCTGCTGATTATTGTAACTCACCCGTCGGCACAAGTGGCCCTGCACGAGCCGGACTGCAGCCGCAGCGCGCCGGCGCACGCGGTGCAGTTGAGCCGCGACACGCACGCCGCGCAGTCGTGCGTGCAGCGCGCGCACCGCCCCGCCTCCGAGTAGAACCCGCGCGCAGTCCGCCACGCAATTCTGCTGATTATTGTAACTCACCCGTCGGCACAAGTGGCCCTGCACGAGCCGGACTGCAGCCGCAGCGCGCCGGCGCACGCGGTGCAGTTGAGCCGCGACACGCACGCCGCGCAGCCGTGCGTGCAGCGCGCGCACCGCCCCGCCTCCGAGTAGAACCCGCGCGCGCAGTCGGCCACGCATCTGCTGATTATTCCGTTATAAATACAAGTACTTCACCGAGCGACGGAGCGCTATCGTGGCAACTGAGAGTAACGATCATCGTGGCAACTGAGAGATAAAAAAGAGTAGATCCTCAACAGCGAGTGAACGATTAAGAAGCTGGCACCTTCCTAAGGTAGAAAACTGTTATTTGTTACGAAGTTCAGTAATTTCAAATTCAAATTATTATTTTTAATTTCTTGCTCAGGTCGGCAGCGCTGATATATGACTGGGCGACAAAACGCCGATGAGCAGGCGACGCCAAAATAGCACACGCAACGTCTCATTTTTACCTAGCACTTCTAAACCTGTATAACAGTTACAACCATATTGCCATAAAAGTACATTATTGCCTGTTTCTGACACGTTTCTATTAAATTGCAAATGGGGAGGATTTATTCTCAATGATGATCGCAATAAATAAAAACGTAAATTGACAAGTTAGATTTACAAGTTTTTGATGAGATTTAGTGATTCTTCTGAAAATTATACCACCAGTCAAAATTAATTAAGATTTTGTTGGGTGTCCTGTTGACACATACATTACACGCAATTTGCTAAAACCTACTTGTTATCCTGTAATAGATTCGGCGATGGGCAAGTAAGACAGTGCGCCTCGTCGCTACCGTAGCACGAGTCGCAGGCCGAATGGCACTGACGGCATTGGCCGTCGTCGATGAACTCCGTCGACGAGCACTGCTCGCCGCCGAGGAGCACACACTTGCCCTTCTTGTTCACCTCCCACTTTGACTCGCAAGCGAGGCAGAACGCGCTCGTGCATGTTGCGCAGCCAACAGGACATCTGAAAGAGTAAGCAGCCATTGAGGGACCAGGCATCAACACTTTATTACAAAGACGTTCACACACACGTTAAAACACGATTTATAACAAAAATATAATTTATATATATATATACCTCACGCATTCCCTCCTTTTCTTGTCAGCGTAAAATCCAGACGGGCATGAGGAGTTACACCGACCGTTTATCGCGTAACTTGAAGCGTGGCACGTAACGCACTGTGCTTCTCCTGACCCTGTGCAAGTATCGCAGGAAGGATGGCATTTGGCGCAACCATAATCATCAGTTTCGTAGTAAGAAGGTGGACAAGATGTCAAACATGTGCCGCTGTGAAGTAATAAGTGATGGTCACAGGAAGTACACGAGTCCGCTCGTTCGGAGCAAGTCGCGCAGTGAGCAGCGCATGGCCTGCAAACGGAAGAATCGCTGTCCTCCCAATAGCCATCTGGGCACTGCTGCAAGCACACCGCTAAATCTGCAACTAGCAAGTGAGCAGGTGCACAAGTGAGGCAAGAGTCCAATCCAGGACCAACACACGTCTCACATGACTCGTGACACTGCCAACATACTCCTACTTGATTCGCGTAGCTCCTAGGTGGGCACCGCGAAACACAAGAGTCGTCCAATCGATAGTGCTTACAAGCAATGCATTGAGTAGGTCCTTTACCGTAACAGCCTTGTGAATCGCATTCGGGATCACAGTCATGCACGACGCGCCTGTCGTTGCTATCAGCCAAGACATTCTCCCCCTGCGGTGAAGGGACGTTCTGTCCGTCAAGCCGAGCTACCGCCTTCTCCGGCTCAGAGCCAGCTGCGAATAGCGTCGGGAAATTCTGATAGTTGGCAAACGCGTCAGTGTTGTAAAAAGAATCACCGATAGTTTCGTAACCATCTGCAGCGGTCGGGAAGGCTAGCGGCGGAGCTCCAGGCACCGGTCGCTTGTTGCGCAGCCTTATTGGGTCTACATTAGTTCCGTAGAATATGAGCTGCCATTTCTTGAGTATACCTGGCTGGTTCACATGTCTGTTGCCTCCGTTGATGATTTGCAACGTCCATCTTCCTTCTGCTTGTTCGCCCCAGAAATGAACACTAAGAAAAGGCCACTCATCGAAGTTAGAACTCACAACATCTCGTGGTCTTTCAAAAAGCAAAGTTGATACTGTACCCATAGGGGATTTAAGTACAATACGCAGATTACCGCGAGGGAAGAATCTTAATGATATTTTACACTGCACGTGCTCAAGGTATCGTACTTCGTTAACTGTCCCACCGCAGCCATTCACGTCCATATGCGCCGCTAATGTGTAGCCAAAAGTGGAATCGATCGATTTGTCTTCGTTGATTTCTTGAGATTTACAAATATGTTGAGGAGGAACTGATACCCATTGTTCTGCTAAATTCACCATCTCAGATGCATCCATGAGACCATAGCCAAATTTGTGGCTAACTTTCCTTTTTACACCATTGACTATCCAGCCTGATTCTCTTTCTAAAGGTTGAGGCCGTGATGTCAGAACTACTAAATATTGCATATCTCTCCATGTCAAATCGGGATTAGCTTCAAGAGCTAATGCACAAATTCCAGCGGCTAGAGGAGCGGAAGCGGAGGTCCCTGTGTGTTCTACTGTACAAATGTGATCAGGCCTCAACCTGCCATCCATATCAACAGTCGCTACACTCTTGTCTTGACTTGGTGTCCCTGAACTGTAAGTTGTGGCCAAAGTAGAAGAGCATTCTTCTAAATACCAAGGTTTATATCCTCCTTGAGTAGCACTAGAGATCGATAGTGTGAATATACTATTAGTATAGCCGTCGCAGTTGCAAGAATCCGTATGTCGTCCACCGTTTCCTGATGCCCATACGAAGATAGATCCTTTGCCTCTGCGACCACTGGTGACTCCGTAAATAAATGCCCTGAAAAATACAATTAGGGTCAATACAATAAAACTGATCCCTATGTAGTAGTTAAAAAAGGGAACAACGAACTGCTGCAACTAGGTACTTAGCTTTAATTTGTGCATACCTATAAGAGCAATATTATGAAATGGTATGCTTATTGTTGAAGGTCCTAATACTTGAAATTGCCTGTTACCTCCGTGCTAGCGGTCCTGGTCCATCAACCGTCTTGCCGTCGTCCTCTGGTCCCCATGAGGCGCTGTACACATCTATATGGTCCGGGTTGAGCCCCAGGGCTCTAGCCTCTACAGCATCGTTGACCACTCCATCCAACATCCTCACACCACCGATACTGGCGTTGTAGGCTATACCCACGCCGCAGTACTGGTTGTAAGCGACCGCAGCCACCTCTCCTGCGCATCTCGTGCCGTGCTTGTTATCGCCATTGTCTTGCGGCATAGGATCGTCGTCATTGCCGTTAATGTCGGTGGATGCGTTAGGATCCTTAAAAAGAATTATAGATTATGTGAAGCTTTATAACATGTAAATAGGTAATTACGAATTCGTAGGTATATTATCTTGGTGTACTTTACTTACATAATTTTGGGCAAGGTCAGGGTGATTAGTTTGTATTCCATCATCTAAGATTGACACTACAACGCCTTTGCCTGTGTAGCCCTTTTGCCAAGCTGGAGAAACATTCATATCTAAACCATCCTTTGCGCCACCATTCTGCATTAAAAACAAGGTAAATTTTACAACTCTGAATTGTAACGACAAAAATAACGAACATACCAACTTGGAAATGCATTTGATCCATTTTTTTTAAGAAAAATGCAATATGTCTTCGCTAGAAAATATTTAATTGTAAAGACACTTACCAAGTACCACTGCTCCTTGAACAATGGATCAGGGAAAAATGCAGCTGAGGTGAGTGCGCGATGGTGAGGTCGATGTGAAGGCAACCGCCGCGGCCAGATGCCTTCGTACTGCGAGTAGTCTCGTTTGACTCTCCTCCGCTCACGCTGCTGCTGAACCCAGTGAACCTTAACAAAATAATGAAAGCCATTACAAACCCAATTGAAATGTTAAAAGCAAATATTGCATGTAAACGCACTCGCAGTGAATTCGCACCGCACCCCAACTAAACAAGACTCCCAGTTTACCGTTTAGCCTCTAGCCGCCCAGCACGCAAAAATTTACACTAAAATTTCAGTTATATTTAAATGGAATATAAATTTGAGTTTTCAGCAACTGACAAAGCCTTTTAAAAGGCATCTGGGCGGCTAGAGGTTAGAAAGTGCAATTTCACAGTCGTTGGAACGCAACAGACAGTCTCCGAGAGGAAAATAGCACCGGCAGTGTGTATTAGCATGAAAAAAGCCCCGAGCGCGTCGTCCTGCGGATTTCGATGCTTTTTCACAAGTGTCGAGGTCGGCTCGACAAAACGACGCAATTTCTCCTCGGCGGAACTAAACGCGACTAGTCGCAAGAGGAAAACATAATTTTTAAATTCTCGACGCTTGATTGCGTTAGGTCTTAGCAGTGGGTACTCTAATTTCATTAGCAGCAGTGGCAAGTAAGAATGGTACCGTAGAAAGTAGCAACAGTGAACATGTTATACAGGGGTCGGGACGTAAGGATGAGGAGGGCCAACCAGCGACTGTTTGTCTCACTCCCCACTTAATTTAATATAAAAATCCACACATTCCTGTTTTCCTCTCTCGTAGACGAAACATGTACAGAGTTAATACGGGAATATAGTTAAAAGGAAGTGTGGAACATAAAATCTCAAGCTTATGTGTTCTTTGTTTATTCGTTTAACTCAGTCAGCCAGTGACCGGACAGGGGGGAGATATCAAAGGATTCACTCAAAACCAGTCTAATTATATGTGTAATTCAATAATGAGGCGAAACGGCTTCAGCGAGTCCTATTCAAATTCGTTTATATCTATACCTACATCCCAGACATGAAACCAAACTAAATCAAGTCGCATACGGGCTGCACAATTTTTCAAATTCCCTTGATAAGTCACAGCCGTACACTGTTTGCAGCCCGGGCCGCATCTGGTTGCAAAGAGACATCAACATCACACAAGCCAAACATTGTTACCCCACCGAGAGCGTTAAAAAACATGAAAAATGGTATCGGAACTTTGACAAAGTTTTATGCTTGCTACAGTCGGAACACACACAGGAGTAATTGAGTCCTAAACTAATAAAGTTGGTGCCGGTGGCCGCCGCCTCTGCTAACAATCTGCGGGTTAAAACAGATTTGTGCAAAAAAGTCACACGCTCGTTACTCCATCTAGTTGACCCGTGTCTTTTGTTACACGACCCAATTTGCGCTCCGTCGTTATTTGTTTTGAATCTCATTAAAATTCTTGCAAACATTGTTTATTATGATGTTATTAAAAAGGTATTCGCATCATTAAAATGGGGTATTTATGATGGGAGTAGTAGGCGTGTAGCAGTGAAGAATTGGTTGTCTCATCAACATGAGAAAGGCCGGTCAAAGCGGTCGGGGCGGAAGGGAGGCACGCCCCGGAGTTTTATTGTCCCTCTGTCCAGTGCCCCAAGTCGGCCGAACTCGCTTGTTACCGTACAAAGAGAGGAAAGTGTCACGGTACGTTAGCATCCGCAACACGCTCGCTACAAATCTAACCGCCGCCGCGTCGCGGGCTTGCCCTGCCTTTTGGCTTACGGATATACTGTTTTACATAGTTCTGCGTAACAGTACAGTCAGGGATATTATTTATTTATCGTATGGCTATTAAAATTCACTGTTTTTATAATCAAAATTTACATTCTGCCAGGTGCACTCGTACATTTTTGAAGTGGATACTTCTCTGCTCGCGTTCTTGTATAGGGGTACAGTTCAAAATGTATCACGTGACTTCCGGAATAACTTTTTGTAGAGGAGCCTAATCTGATTTCAAATAATTGTTTGTTACTCGTACATGTTTTAATCCTTCTTTATTTGCCATTAGTTGTTAATCACAAAATGTTATTTAGTTTATGTGGCGGACATGAAAATAATGCTGAAATGACCGCCATTTTCAATGTATCGAGAGTCAAATGAGCTACGTCAGTCAATGTTGACGTATATACCGATTTATCTGTACGAGTACTGATACAGATTATGAATTAATACAGATATACATTTTACGGGTACAAGGGTTCCATAGCCAACAAAGAAGTATCCACTTAAACATAATTAACGATTGTATCTCCGACACAACCCGCTTCTTTTTTTAAATCTTCTGCTGGACCATCACATTTGGTCTGCACAGGATTCTAATGTAAATCTCATAAAGGCGTGTACAAACAGATATTTATGACCTTATTTATATATTAATACCCCTCAATGTACTAAGTGATGAATGAAATCAACACAGCACAATATATAACCCAATTCATTTAATTACTAAGTATAGTATATTCGTTACTTCACGTAACGTTTTTCTGGTAAAGGTCGCGGGAGTGCGCTTGATGCGGGTGGCATAGGACCGATCACTTTGGCACTCTTTTGAGGAGACCTATGTCCAGCAAGGGACGTCTTTCGGCTGATATGATGATGATGATAGGATATCCTATGAAGATAATCAATTTCAGTGTTTTTTATCGAAGTTGTATCAACCCGCTCGATTGAGTGAAATTTTGATCGCTCACTGACCTCACTGTCAACAATCCCCGGGAACTCTGGCAACCACCAGAAGCAAAAACCAACAGAGCAAGTTGATGATTGCGAGATACTCATTATTTTAGAAGATCGCAAAACGGTTTTCCATATAACAATAGCAATCGTGACTGAAATATCTAGTAGGTACATAAAACAAGCCCGACACACCAACTCAACTGTAGTTTATTATCGCGCAACATATTTCCTTGACATTATAAGACTTTATTTGACACGTTACGTTCTTTCCGCCGAGGATGTCACCCGTAGACAGCCCACGTTCTTATTGCTTTATATTTACGGTTTTTTCATCAAAAGCAAAGTGCGACGTGGAAAAAACACGATTCTTCCGGTCGGATTATCGGAACGACTAAAATCACTCTTGGTGTAGCAAAGTAACATGGTCCTACGGAACTAAGTCATTTAGGACGATGTTTTAAAGCGGGGGAAGTAACGAATATAATCTGTAAATATGTAAACGCATAGGGACTTATTTCTGTGGAATAAAACTGAAAATTGTATACTTTTAAGGCTGTATGTGGATAGCAAACGCCGCGGCTTGAGTGCTCGCACTCTGCTGACGTTAAGTACTCTTTGAGGGTTTGGTTTTCTGTCGATGTACGGAAAACCGCACTCACCTGAGCAGTCGTTGACACTTTTGGGCTTTCATTCCCGAAGTTGCACTGTCGTCCATTGGGAAAAGGCAGAGTGACAATACGGATATTATAGTAGCACGCTGCCATAATTTTTACCGTTGGTCAGTGATATAAAATATCAGAAGACAGAAATATATTCTTTTAAATAATTGATGACGTACTAGGAAAATATTATTTTCGATTACTGATGGGTAACAATGTTTTCAGCTGGTTATGAAGTTCGATGAGGGTTAGGGGCACGCGGGATTAAAAAGTGCAAAACATTTCTTGACTTGAGTCTTGAGACACGATCGTTACCATTCAGTCTATTCTGTACGTCTTCAAACGATATGGCTTCTTAAAGACGTATGTCTGCTTTTTTATTAAAAAAATACATTCCCGTTGACGAAAAAAATATACGTCACGAAGTGAACAGACGCCTCGTCTTGATTTGATGGAATTACAGTATTCGTCATAAGCATCGCTATGCCAGCCGACTTTCCGTCGCATACTCCAGCTTGTCGCGGCAACCCTGCTCTAATCCCCAACCCCACTTAATCTTTTCGTGGTACGATGTATGGACCGTATGTACGGACCTTACTTTATCTTTATTTTTAACTCACGATATATGGACTCCTGTGTCAGAGGAAACTCGCCCTTACTTATACGCGACATTTGAAATCTAATTTTGTTTACTCGCAGAACGGTTGTTTAGGACGGGTGCGTATGAGACGAGATAAAATATTCAGGTTCTAAATGCGATTTCTGATAGACAATTTTGAGACCGCCGTGCACGATCCCGGTGTAATCTTGCGATGCTTGCCGTGTTACATTATTTTAAAATGTTAAAACACGACATACAATAACACAAATTAAAGATATACAGAGTAAAAATGGGCCAAGATAAAACGATAGTTTCAAAGCCGGTTATAATTTTAATTTCAGGCTGGATACCTAAGTGTTCCGAACTAAAATTTGGTTCCGTGGAAACACATTCTATCACTGGGAGCCCGTCTGTTTTGTTCAAGGACCGTTTGGCATAGAAAGTTGAAATTTGGTAAGGTAAAAAGTATAGCCATTATTGGCATACTTAATTGCATAAACGAAGAAAATGCGTACTGACGGCGGCCTTGTTCTGGGGTTTAAAAGGTGTAAAAGTGTACCTGTGGTTCGTCGTTCAGCTTCCGATGGTGATCATGACTGGGTTCCGTGGAGCGCTTGCGGACCTCGTGGTGGGACAGCAAGTAGTAGCCCTTCAACGAGCCGATCTGGAACAAAATAATAACATGCCTTAGATTCGAGATACAAAAATCATTCGACATTTTGTTCAGCGCCTGAAACGAGATAAGCAGAATACGTTATTTTGGAACTGTTAGTCTATTAAATTAATAGTCATGGAAATCGTTCAGTGGCCATCGAGAATATTAAAAAACAAAAGTCTTCTTTCCTGTAGTGACTAACAGTGGACCATCGAGGTTCATAGTGAATGACAATCGTTTCATATGAAGGTGCGTTTTGCGGAAAAGGGACAGAATATACCCACTCTTAAAACTTTGGACACTTATAACTTTGAGATTATTTAACCTCTTTAGCGTTGATTTTTGTAAAATTATTGTATAGAGAATAGAGAACTATTTGATTACATTTTTAATCCTTTTTCGAGATAATACAACATTATTGATTATTTTATTTAGTGTCTACACCCCTATTCCGAGCATGCCGGCCGATTTCAGCCGCGCGCGATCGATCGCGTGCGACTGACGCACGCGGCATGCGACACTAATCAGTGTATAAAAATGCCACACGCGTCTGTCGCAGACTACGGAAACAGCGCCATACATTTTCATACACTATAATAATATTTTGTATAACATACATTAAGTATAATGCATATTTGCTATATTGAACATTGGATATAATGCTCATTCCGTCTAATGTACAGTTGATATAATCAAGCCAGGGCAGCCAGGAAAAGGGGGGACGGGGGGCATAGCCCCCCACAAGGGGGGGGGGGGCTCGGGGGGCAAAGCCCTCCGCAGTAAAAATAACTACTCGCAACAATTGTACTATTGGGTGGGTTAGGTTAGGGTTCACTTGTGTCCCTTAGAGCGGAAATATCGACACGCTGGCGGTTGGGTTAGGTTTACGTTAGGTTAGAACGGAAAAACAGTAGTTTAGCTTAGGTAAATAAAACGCAATTTGCACATAAAAAGATGTATATTTTTATATAAAGTGTAGGAATTCATTTAATTTTGAGGTTAAAATTTGAAGCCATTGCTCGCAAAAATTCATCTTCCTGGTATTCTTCTTTTCTAGCAAGAATGTTATTAATATTTTTTTGTTGTTCGATATATATTTACAAATACAATTATACCGCTTGATCATTATACAATATGAGATGTATAACAAATAAGAATTATACTCTATGATGGTTATAAGAAATAAGCGTTATACCGAATGATAGTTATACTAAATAACAATATATATTTTGATATTATACCAAACGTTTATTATGAACAATGAATGATTCTACCCTTTGAAATTATATCAAAAATGGTTATATCTAATGAAATTATATTATTTGTTTTTATACCGATCATTACACACCCGTTTAACATGACGTTAATGCGATACGGCCCCTTGTGAGGCCGACCGACCGTACGCTATAACATAACATGTCGAATCAGATTAACTAATACATTCATATTTTACAGACATTCCATAAAATACGATCGAAAACTAGCGCACGGTTTTCATGAAATGAATTAAGGTCTTATACGAGTACGAAGGACTTATTAATGAAACTGCATTGTAACAAGTTTGCCAGAACATGCAGCCACCAAGCACGACAAACACGAATAAATAAACCGAGACAGAAGCAAAATTGCAGTAATTTTGATATGGGCTACAAAAAGAGCATAATTTATCGCGACCGCCGATGCTCCTAGACGACAATCTGGCACGACCTGTCACATACTAGTGTGATATCAATGTGTTGAGTATATACGCTCGCTTCCACGCGCGGCAAGCTAACGTGTTAGAGCGAATCCACATAACACGTTGGTATTGTATAGGAATGCTAAATGTCGACTCAGATCGACTTCCTGGGAACAGTGGTGGTCGGATTAAATTATTTGGCTGCTCACGTGCCCGGTGGTTTACGAGGGTACAGAGGGGTTTCTAGGCCCCGGGGCGCTGCGTTTAACGTCCATGCTATTAACTAACACTATCCGGCCCTGGGTTCCCCTTTATTAAAGTATGCTATACAAGATGAGGCCGATTGTCGGAAACGCGGTGCCTCCAGAAACTCAAACTGTATGCTACAGTAATTATGCGATGACGAATTGCGTACACGGTTCAACTTTTCCTTTGCAAGGCAAAGTTTTCAAAGTAAAGTGGGCGTAATGCCATATTATAACGCAATGCAATCCAGTCGAACGATAAAATCACATTGGGCCTTCGGCCAATAATGGGATAAAGTACGATTATTGAGAAACTGTTTCATTCTCGAGTTCCTAATTGAACGACCAACTGTTAAACATGTAAATAACTCTTTTTTAAAGTCTTTCGGAATATTCAACGATTCATTTTAAATATTTGGTCCATTTTAATGTTGAGCGAAATTGCTCGTGTATTTTTAGAATCCGCCTCTAAAACAAGTATTTTGGTAATGCAGTTTAACTTGAATTTAATGAAATGCTATTTTCATTACGCAAACTTCCTCTGATGTGCGATGTGCGAGCTGCTACACTCAGGATGCACATCCAGGGTTTAAATACCGGTAAGCCGGTGTGTGATGACCATGAATATATATTTCTGAGACTTGTATACATATCGGTGTCTGAACCTCATAAAAACTTTTTAACTACTGAGCTTAGTGTAGGGCTGGTTTTATTTCTGTAAGGCTGTCCCCTAATATTTATTTCAAAGTTTATGATGAATTAAGAATGAGATGCCTCCATTTTAACAAACAATTTGATATCAATCCCATCTGCTTATCGATGTATTTCGCTCACACATTATATATACACAGGCTATGCGCTTACACAAAATGATTCACAAATTAATTCAACATCAAAACGCGTTCGGAAATCGGGCCTCAGGGCAAACCACGATTCTATTCGTCTTAATTGGTAGAAGGGGACGTTCCTTTTTTTTGGTGGTGAAAACCTGCGAACCGGGTACCCAATCATCGGGGGGTTATGTATGTGGTATTTCTATCCACTAAAAAGTCCACGGCGGCCATCTACGCTCTCAAAAGGAGGTGGAGTCCTCATTCTGAACGCACTGGAGCCCCCTCGCGCCTCGCCACATTTGGCTCGTCCTAGGGTGGAAAACATGTTCGTCACCTTCCCTGGGATTTTTAGGCGAGTAGCCCGGCCCCCGCCAGAAACACTGCGACCCCGACGACCCCTTTAGTCGCCTTCCACGACAGGCGAGGGAGACCGATAGACCTACCAGAATATCGCTTTTGTTTCATGTCCCTGTCAGAAACATAAAAGTGTGGATACTTGGATAGCTCTATATGACACGCCAGGGACGTGTCAAACTCAAACTCAAACTCAAAATGATCTTTATTGAAGTAGGCCTTTAAACATAAAGAATAAAATATATATGATATAAAAATTGTATAAAAAATACTAGTAGAATATTTCTAGAAAAACAATCTAATGTCACATTGAAGCTCGAATTGCCCCTGATCAAATGTAAGTTTCAACGGACAAAGAACTTGACTAGTGACCGCATTGCCTCCCATTTTACTACAGGCGCATGCAGCGTTTTCCGCTGAAACGGTCGCTTACACGACATCTTACCATACATGGCGGCCTTTATCTGTTGTAGTCAGGGTGCGATGAATAGAATTAACCTCGCCGGTGTGTTCGCACTGGGATTTCCCGCGCGAGGAACTACTCCTCTATTACCTTTACTGGCGTTATAAACTTGCCGTCGCGAACTTCGGCGGGCTGGTTCATTTTTAGGGTTCCGTAGCCAAAATGGCAAAAACGGAACCCTTATAGTTTCGTCATGTCCGTCTGTCCGTCTGTCCGTCTGTCCGTCTGTCCGTCTGTCCGTATGTCACAGGCATTTTACTCGAAAACTATAAGGTGTATTTGAATAAAATTTTGAGGATAGGTGTATGCCGCTGCATACTTTTGTAATTAAAATGACAAAAAAAAAATTTTTTAGGGGTGCACTCCATACATAAAACTTAGTCAAAAAATTTTTTTTCATTGTGACCCCCCGTGTGGCACATCAATCCATAGGCCTTTCAAAATAAATATAAGGTTTCTTAGCATTTTTTTTGATTAAGTGAATAGGGTCGGAGATAATCGCCCCGAAAGTCACTAAAATTCTGTCCCTCCCCTCTAATTTTTGAACGGTGTATTTTAAAAATATGGAAAAATTCATGGACATAGGGCTTATTAATTTCATTCACCGAAAATTGTTTTGAACAAGATCGGTTCAGAGGTTTTCGAGATATTGCTGAAAAACTGCCTTCCTCAAAGAAAAGGACGTAAGTGCCGTAAAATGTCTGTGACGAAACGACCTTTTTAATAGGCACGGAACCCTTCGTTTTGCGTGGTCCGACACGCACTTGGCCGGTTTTGTGGTGAGTTGATTTTTTGTGAACTCGGCAGCTTTCGCATGGGGAATAGAGGGTCGTAGATGCTAGGGCACATATTTCGCGAGTGCTCGCGTTATTATTTAAATTGTGTGTGAGTCACTCATACCTACCGAGTGCACTAATGATTGCAACGGTTGTGCCTATAGTAAAAAAATAAAACGGGTGATGTGTCCGACCTAGGCAATTATAGACCGGTTTCGCTGGCGACAATCACTGTCAAGGTACTGGACAGACTTCATATAAGGTTCAGTAGTTTTTGAGATTAAGTGAAATGTACATCCATCCATACATCCAAACTTTCACGTTTGTAATATTAGTAGGATTGTATCGTACTCGCATCAAAAACAAAAAATCACAGTAGCGAAGCAATCCACTAGCTAGTCAAAAGCAGAAATTTATTCACTTTACAGCATTTTCAGGTGAACTGAAAATTTAAGAAGGCATGCAAGCGGAACGAAGCATGAATAGTGCCGATCCAATGGGAGCACACCAGAGTTTTTACGTTTCACGAGTTTAATTCGCTTATTATTTATTAAGGAGATTACCCATTATATACCCCATATACATTAGTTTAAGTAAGCTGTTAAATAAATAAATAAATAAAATAAATACCACCCAGTAAGTGTGTGAAGCTTTGTGAGCTTGTAAGGTTATTATTATTATATATTTACTATGAAAACAAGAACGGTTTACATGCAGCAGGTAAACACTGGAATGCTCATCTGATTTTAAAATAGTTATTTATGATTCAAGTGCAGAAAGTAGGTAATTCCCAACTCGTGACGATCAAAAACACTTCCTGACGGTCGTGACCTATCCGCAGTATCCGCACGTTTATCACACAACATTTTACAATGCATCATGCAAGGAAATAAAAAATATAAATAAAAGGTGAAATTTTAACTGTCATGAAATGTCATTCTCGCACGTGTGTGGGAATATTGGCCCGCAATCCATTCCCGCACGGCCCCGCCCCACACCGCTCCGCCGCGCGGGCATAGAAGAGTTCCCGTGTTTATGTTGAACCATATAAAGGCGCACTTCCAGAGCAAGTGCATTGTAATAGTTATTTATGATACAAGTGCGGAAAGGAGGTAATTCCCAACGAGTGATGATGACCAAAAACACGACCGTCAGGGAGTTACTACAGGGGATTACTTGTGTATAGATACAGAATGGACTTTCTGGATCGACATGGGCTATATTTTATTGCGCGGGTTTGCCTGCGTTCTTTGGAATATGCGCGTGCTTGGAACATTTTTTGTATTGAATTGCAAAAATTTTTTAGACTAAAAATAAATCTACAGTTGCCAGCGCTCTGGCATAACTTTACTTTTTGCCAGACTTTTTTATTTAATCAAATCATTCTACTTTTTGCCAGACTACGTCACAGCCGAAAGGATGGGATGTGTTTTTAGCAGTAGTCTATGTTTGTATGTACGTGTGTTCCACCGTAGCGTTTAAGATACTGAACCGATTTTGATAAATGAGGTGTCAATCGATTCGTAATTATGCTCCGGGTAACATAGGCTACCTGTTGTATGAAAAAAACCCTTTTTTCCAGTTAGTTTTCCGTAGTCGGGTTACAGTTTTTTGAACTGTATATGCTTGTACCCTATACTTTGACAGTATATGGAAATGCACACATTTTGCAATCGAATTTAAACTAACGGGTCTTTTCTCTCGATAGCACTATCGCGCCTTGAACCCACGTTTGTTTTTAAAGTTTTGTAGATTTAAGGGTTAGCCGAAATCAGATACAGAGAAATTATGTAACAAATTCGAGTAACCACAATTATATTTTTTATAACCGTTTTGTGTCTAATTATTATCGAAATAGCTTTGAAGGATCAGACTTAAGGACATAGGTACATAGATTCGTTGATAAGGATACATAACAATAATTAAAGTAAAATCGTCATCGGAATAACATTTATTCTTTTAGTACCTACAGTCAGCGACAAAGAAGTAGAAGAAGAAATGTATACATTTTCCACCTTATTTCAACGGAGTAAGATGCAAAAGTGTAAACGTATATTTGACGCCGACCCTCAATACTTGAGTGAAGTCTGAGAAAAACTTCTACCTTCTACCTCAATACGTGCGTGAAGTATACGCACGGCTGGCGGTATGGAATAACAGGTACGTGATATGATATTTATTAGGCAGGAATAGTATCTAACGTGGATATTAGCGATTGTGAAGGGTCGGATTGGAACGTATATAGACGTTATTGATAATACAAAATATGGCACTATAAATCCGTACCCTAACGGTAGGGTTCAAGCCACAGATTAGATTACAAACTAGACTCTTTGATCTCTAAACGCACTGCAAATACGACCCAGAGTTAATACCTACTTATTTTGATGATACGTAATAATAACACTTCACCGCTTAATTTGGTAGCCAAAAATCCCCAAAGTAGTCTAATATTTCAAATTATTTTAGGCTCTTAATGTAGGACTCTATCGTGTAATTAGGTTACATCATATTCGTATTATTAGACTGCCCGATCAAAAATGATGTTATAACCAAAGAACGAAATAATACCGGCTTAATTTGTATGGAAAAAATACCGGTATCCGATCTCTGCGTGCAGCTTTTCAACGATATGGTCTTGAAAAGCTGCACGGCTAGCACTACGTAGATAGCGCGCGAGTTAAACCTTCTCTTTCTATATAAAGTATTCTAATCATAAAGAGACGCATAGTCTTATTGGTCTAGTGCTAGCGATTTTGTGTATACGATTTTTTATAGTGAATATATAATACATCAGCTTTCTCAAAAAAGTATAACTATGTAAATATTTGTCTATATCTAATTACAATAAAATTCAAATTGTTGCTGTACGATTGCGCTACTTACGTCTCCTTATTCTGGCACTTAAAAATGACATTCAATTATTATTTTTTGAGTCACACTCGAATTTTGGTTAATATGTCAAATGCCATTTTTACATTGAAAACGTAAAAAAAAGTTATTAGATGACCTGTCACCAACCGCGCATCGATGAAAATTGTGCAAAATATACCACGCTGTTACCTGTTTTAGTCGCTATACCCGAACACGGGCCAACTGGAGGATAAAACTATGAGTCGGATTTATGCGAAGCGCCCTTCGAATGCTATATGGTTATATTTGTATAGCAGTTAAGAAGGTTCTTGAATGATATGGTTATATCGTAGTGGAAATCCGGCCCTGGAATATATTGCTCGCGGAATAGTTTCCCTGTTATTTCGGTTTCGTCTATAAATGGCTTTACCGTATCTGTTTTGTTATTTTAGTGGCCGTATGTTTTAGTGTGAATAGGTAATGCTTATGTGTGTTTTTATTAGTTCCAAAACGACACAAAACTGTTACATATTTTAGGATTGAAACAACTGATAGGATGCAAGTAGTGTTTGCTATCTATTTATATTAATTTTTACAATTTGTAGTTAGTAATATAAGCTCAATCCAAGAGTAAATAATATCTTGAAAATATTTTTTAATTATGCAAAAAAAATTAGGAACAAATTGTGTGTAGCCATTGTAGGTAATGTACATTTTTTGCAAGCTTTAATAATGATGCAATTTTTTCCCTATGATTAAATATTCACACAATTCAATTATTCTATAACTAGAATACACTAAATAATATGTAAAGCAAAAACTCATAAAAACTAAGACAGCTTCAAGTACAACTTTAGCATGTTCATTATACAAATGATTGTAAAAAAACACAAAGAAGGATACCGCAAAAAGAAAATCCGAATAGTTTTGCTACTTTTGCTAATCATCAAGCTTCTTGTTTATTTCCTACTAGCTGCCCGCCCCGGCGTCGCACGGGTGGTGCAAGAAGTTATTATTATTTAATTTACCTAGGGACCTAAATACTATGTAAGTAATACCTTAATACTTTTACGCAATAAGTTTTTTCTCAGAGCGGGTCTAATTTTCGTAGGAGAAAAACTTTATTAAAGGTATGCTTTGCTTTAAAACCAATTTATGCGGTGAAATTCCAGAGGAGTACTCGAATTTAAAATTTCTGTTGGGTACCTAAAGATTTCGTTAGCATCTACTATGGTGAATGATGTTCCTTACTGGATTTTGAAACTTGTCCAGTTAAAATCGTTCACTTTATTCGCGTCTTAGTTGCTTGGACGTCAGTGACATCTGAGTAGACGTTGTTGATCAAAGATATTAAATGTTATTTACTAGTAATCATCTTCATATCAACAGAAAGACGGCCCCTGCTGCAAAGGGTGTGTCACACTCCGGCAACTTTTACCAGCTCATCAGCCCACCTTGTGGGGTCTACCCACGGTGCGTCTTCCGGTACATGGTCACCACTCGAGAACCTTTCCGCCCCGATGGTCATCGGTCGTATAGGTAAATAAATTAAGTAAAGCCATTCTTGTATGTTAGTGGTGACGTATTCGAATAGACATTACTTACATATTTAAACTGTCTAACACAAACATAACTAATGCCTACGTGCAATGTGCCTCACCCGGTGTTCTGCCTTTTCTCCGAACTTTTTTTGTCCGAATTTCATTTGCCAACCAACATTTCGCCGATGATTCACTTTGACAACCAATTATTAGCAAATGTTTGTATGACAACGTTCCATTTGGCAGAATTATTATAAAGCGGATTATTGTAATGACTCAATACTTTTGGCATACTGATCATTTGTCAAATCTTTCACTAGGCCTAACAACTATTAAACGAATAATGTTTCGTCAGTGTAACAATGCCCTTTTCATATATGAGTCAACTTTTTACTTAAACGAAGTAAAAGATACACACTAAAACCGGATCTTTAAAACTATGACTGCTCTTGTACTTGCCTTAGACAAATATGATGCTCATTTAGTAAAAAAAAACAAAATAGTACTATCTATCGTTAAAAAAACATTTCACAGAGTCCAGTTAGGTGCGACGACGAGCGAAGCGAGGAGGAGTGTTAGGTTCAACTGTGTCCCTACAGCGCGCGAGCCGAGCGAGCGAAGCGAGCGTGCCGCGGTAGCGGCCGGTGAAGCGCCAGAACCGACTGTTTTTTTTATTCCCTCGGCATCGCGGCCCCTCATCGGTCAAAAGTCTATGAAACCTCACTTATTGCTTAGAATCGACTTTTTATTGTTCATAAATATTAATAAAAAAACCTGTGTAAGCTCTGTAATTAAAAAACAAAAACCTACCTGTATAAAATTTGCCCTAAGTGAAAGTTACATCACTTACATCCTTGTATAGTAATTCCTTCAAAATTCGCTCGAATACTCTGTATGGCAGTTTTTTCAAAGTTTAACACGCATACTTTTGGCTTTTGGATTAATACCATGTTCATTTCCATGCTCGATCAATAACTCAAACATTACATCCTAAGAACGTTTGTCTTTGTTGGTGCATAAACAAAAACATAGCGGAAACGTCTTCGTCGTCAAAAAACACATTTGGTAATTATTAATTAACTAAATGTATATTATACCGACTAAACCATAAACCACATGAAAATATGTATTTCAAAAAGTTCCAATTAAAAACCGAGCCCAAAGATAGAATTGCCAAACATTTAGTTGGGAAATGAAACAATTCCATAAAATTCAATTGGAACATGATCATTCGGCGAAATGACATTATGCGAAAAATTGGTTGCGATGTGATATTCGTACATAAATTTTTCGGAGATGATTTAGAGAACCGCCTCACCCACTGCCACTTAAGTTTAGCGATTCGGAGAGCAATATCGGTGGTACAGTCGACTACAAAGAGAAAGATACAACCAAAGTTACCAAAATATGTATACACGACTTTATTGCCTTAACATTAAGGTCGTGTCTACATATTTTTGTAACTTTGGCTGTACCGATCTCTTTGTAGTCGACTGTGCAATGGTTCTGCTGCAGATAGCCTCATTTCTGATCGATCACGCTGAGAAACTCCCAGCATAGCCTTCTTCATTGGCCTTTGGGCGATTTTGAGCCTTCTTATGAGGCAAATAGTATGCGACCACAGTTCAGTGCCATAAGTCATTACAGGCAATAGGTCAAACATTTTTCACACTGGTCAAAGATTCTCGTCTTGCTGAACATTGGATGAAAAGATGTGCCGTAGCTAATAATATATAAAAGTAATTCAACTTTTTAATTATTTAGTTAACGACTAAAGTCGCAAATGAAGATATCCGCAAAATCATTGTATCTATTAGTAGTAGGGATGTCGAAAGCTGTTGGCCATGACAATGTAAGTAGAATTATGGTTCTCAATGTTCTTGACTGTATTTTGCCTGTTATAACTCACATCGTGAATTCTTCCTTATATACTGGGATTTTTCCCTCGTGTTGGCGTAAGGCTTTTGACATCACACTTCCCAAAAATTAGCAATCCCAGGTCCCTCAATCACTTTCGGCCCATATCAATTCTCCCATTTCTTTCCAAATTTTTTAAAGCTGCGGCTCGTAAACAGATCTCAAATTTCGTTCATAGTAACAATCTACTTTCACCTTTCCAGTCTGGCTTCCGATCTGGACACAGCACTACCACCGCGCTTCTGAATGTGACAGAGGACCTTAGACTTGGTCTGGAATCCTCTAAAGTTACATAGATTTTTCAAATGCCTTTAATGTTGTAAATCATGATCTACTTCTTGCAACGCTTACTCATTTGCGGGTCTCTTCGAAGGCGACGGAGTGGTTCTCTTCCTATCTTTCCGATCGCGTCCAAGCAGTTCGTGCCAACCACTCATTGTTTGACTGGTGTGAACTGAGCACCGGAGTGCCGCAAGGTGGTATTCTTTCTCCTTTCCTATTCTCAGTATTTATCAACCTCATCACCACCATGATTAAATGTTCTTACTATCTGTATGCGGACGATCTGCAGCTGTACGCTCAAGCTGGAGTAAATGACATCAACGTTGCCATTTACCTAATTAACGCAGACCTGGATCACAACGCTGAATGGTCTAATAGTTTTGGCATTTGCGTCAACCCAGCTAAGTGCCAAGCTATATTTATTGGTAGCCAGCGGCAACCGTCCAAACTCAGTTCAGTTTCTGTTTCACCGATCCAGTTTGACAACGCTGTCATTCCCTGAGCAAACAGGTTAAAAATCTTGGATTAGTTGTTGATTCGAACGTCTCCTGGAATGGTCAGCTTTCCGAATTATTATTATTATTATTATTTTATTTACTCGCATGGTCACCACCGTAACGCTGAGAACTTTATATAATTTTAAGAATTTCCTCCCAGTCAGTACAAAGAAGTTGTTCTCAATAATTGCATACGATTCATTTTCGGCCTCCGTAAATATAACCACGTTTCTTTCTACGTCACCAACTTAACTGGCTCTCCATTCGCCGTCGTAGGTCCCTTAGATTACTTTGCACCCTTTTTTCAATCCTTTCTGAGCCTTCTACTCCAGGATACCTCAAAAATAAATTTATTTTCGATACCCCTCGCCCAGGCTGTGAGCTGCGTACCCCCCCCTTGTCCTCAAACTATCCATACTTTTCCACCCTCACTAGTTTTATGACTCACTCCTTCGCCGTACAGGCAAGCCGTCTCTGGAATTCACTCCCTGTCAACATCAGACAAGCCCCAAGCAAGTTTGCTTTCAAGCGGATGCTGCGTAAGCACCTGCTTAGAATAAGAATAAGAATTCGACTAAAATCCATCCACATAATTATAGTATGTATTGAATATGTAGTAGTATATATTTTTGTATGTATCTTATATTTTTTTGTTTATGTATCTATATGTTAGTGTATACTTAATACATTTGTTTTTTCCTTTCTCCTCAAGTATATTCGTAACAGAAATTATCATACTTTTTTCGTTGCACCTGTTATAAGTCTCTGTTTAGCCCAATGGTTAGCTGGTAGAGAATGCCATGTGGCATTAAGCTCGCCATATATAATTTTTTTTGTATTTTGTGCAATAAAGTTTAAATAAATAAAATAAATAAATAAAGTCGCCTATAACTAACTGGGGAATAAAAACCTATTCGCTTTGGCATTTCTGTATTTTATGACAGTAAAAATCGGTCTGGAATGTAGGATTCCACATTGCTGCTGTATATCAAAATTCAAACCCTCCTACTCCGATCAATACCAATTTTTCATGTATCGCATTACACAAAGCCGGCTTTCCTATATCTACGGTTGACGACAGAAATTCGAATATTTTTTTCCGCTTTATTCGTATTGCATAAAGTTGTAAATGTATAGACACATATTTTTCGACCGTAAGTACTATTTGCGTGACGAAAATTGACGTGATTTTCTACTGTACAACAAAGTGTCTAACTAGCTGATCATCCAAATGAACGAATGATTTATTATATTGTACGAACAGTAACAGGAAATTCCATATATTTCTCGTTGCCTTATTCGATTTTATCGTAGATAGCTGAGATAGCAAACTTTGTTTTATCTAATCGAACGTGTCATACCTGCACCCATAGGTATTATAATTTTTTTTTTATCGCAGCTGTTCTAAATCAAACACGGCTTCAAACCAGAGAATTCCACTTGAGTGAACGCTTATTGAAATTATTAATAAAGCAGTGGTGATTCGCTGGCTACATTAAAAACTACATATGGTTTCAAAGTGGATTAGATGCAAGTTATTTCGTATCAGACCCAATGCAATTACAAATGCTATTCTCGTAACGTAAACACGATCAATTCTGAAACTTAAATGGAATTTAGACTGAAGTAAAACCGCCACAATCTCAAACTAGTCCAGAAGACTGATGCCAGAAGCATACTAAGTGTTTCGCTAGAAGTAGGTGCCACGTTTTTGCTATTCCACCAAGCGTATCCAGAAGGTCGTAAATACGTTATATCTTCTTGAGTGCATACAACTTTTAAGTTTGGCAGCATCCGGGCACTGATATTTGTAACACGGAGCAGAGCAACCCTAGCTCGCTCGGCGGCGGCATTTTTCACGTGAACCGCAATTTAGGTGCCAGCCTAGAAACGCTGCAAGTTATATATGACGTCAGATTAAGTTATTACCTAGCTTTTTAAAATGCACTATTTTTCAATCGTTATCGAAGATCCGACTTAGCTGTGCCTTGTGTAAATCTTTCAAATCGATAGGTACCTAATTCTCGCCTTCTGAAAGGCGCTTCCCGAAAACCAGAGGTTTGCCTAAACGAAGCTAAAGCCTCTCCTCTGTTGCTAAGCAATGTAACAGCTATGATTAAATCACGGAATGTTGAGTGCTGGAAAATTTCTCCATCAAGTGTTTATTAGTTATAATTAGTGATACTCGGTAGGACCCTGACAACTCCCTCGGAACTGCGGAGTGTTTCTTACAACTTTTAATTAATTGTCGAAGTTTCCCGAAAACCACAACAGAGGGCCTACTGCCTATATGCCGGGCAGTGTTCATGGTACTTGCACGTGGTAAAGTGCTAATATGAATCTGGGTGGTCTATAACTTGACACGATGTTTGCGAGGTCAAATTTTCGACACGTTTGGAACTTTCAGCGTGTTACTATTTGCACGTGCGGTTACTTCAAGCAACACCCTACACCGAGTCATGAAACGTACACAAATAAAGCTTGACTTAAACTCGTACTACTAACATAGGTACACTGATAAATTACAAAAACAACTTAAATATTGATCTCGGATTTTAGATACCTATATAACTTTTGAATGTCCCGAAGGAGGAAAAATCTCCATTGATAATACCTCTAAACATATTCCCAAAATATACCTTTTATGATAGTCTTAATCTTAAATTAAAATTTATATTATACTATAGGTACTCACAAAAAATGTTACTAGGTATTGTGTCACTATCAACGTTCAATAAATTCATAAGATTGTAGGGGAGAGCGGGGCTGAAAGTGAAGTTGTTCCGATGATAATAAGAAGGCAAGTAAAAAACGAAACAATTCGTATGATGTTTGTCGCGAAACTTCATGACACTATGCAGTTGCAAGTGCCGTTTTAGTTGCTTACATTATGGTAGAATAGTAGTTATGAAAAAAAAACAAAATCGACGGAACAACTAACCCCACGAAATAATAGATTTTTGCCTTTGATTTTTTGTTAACTGCGTTGATAGTGCACAAAAAATAAACACATATTTTGACGAACTACAAAACACTCTTTTAGCGTGTGTGTGTGTTAATTTTTGAAGGATATATTTGTATTTAAAAAGGACAGATCAACCATCCCCATAGCGGGGTTAGTTGTTCTGTTCCGATCGATCTCATAAAAAATGATTTTATAAGAAAACTGTTTAACGATGCACAAAATAATATCACTATTCAGAAACTCCAATAATCATTCTTTAAATATATGCGTAAGTCACACAATATTATACACTATTTTCAATTTTGTATTCAAGCCTTTCAGCCCCGCTCTCCCCTACTTAATAATTAGTGAGACAATAATTAGGTCATGGGCCAAATCGAGACATTCCAAGATACGTATTAAAAGCTCTGTTAGTTATAAATAAACTGTGAGACTGATGCCGTCAAAACAGCGAAAACAATTCAAATCGTCTCCTTAGGAAACAATGAGAGTCTTTATGGAAATGAAACTTGGAACGGCTTTGATGTTCGTTTCGAATCATTTATCTGCTGACTTCTCAAAGCTCATATCTAGCTCGCTGCTCGAATCATAAATAGGACAAGAATATTTGCGGTTTAGAAAGGGGGTATATTCTGGTTTACGAGAAATCGGTGCGATTGTGAAAGGAGCGCGGAACACGACAATAATTACATTTTCGTGTTGTCGAAGGGACGATATGATTAGTTATTTCCGATGGAATGATGTAAGAGATGCCAAATTTGTTTTGCGTTTTGGTAAGCATTTCTACGTTCATTCTTCTTATACATAGAAGAGAGAATTAGCTTGAGCAGTTGTGTACAGAGCTGCGAATAAAATTACTACAGGTAAAAAATGTGCATAGTTAATTTACCTATTGATAATTGAATTCATCCCATTGTGTAACGAAAGTTAAGTTAAGCGTAAAGTTATAATAGAGGTAAAAATATTTCAGAAAAAAGAAAACTCCATGACACTACGGTACAAATTATTTTAAATTCTGTGACTTATTTTCTGATTTAAATGATATCATTAAATTATGAAAAAATTAAGATCTTAAAAGCAAGCCAGCCACATACGACATATGATTGACATAAAAAGCTAGCAAATAATTTGCCAGTGTCTGTCACGCGTTGCTATGTGAATGTTGGTTAATTCTCGCAATTGCGCTGCTGAACCAGATCAAACACGGTAATGGTATCAAAGCCCGAGCAAACACGGCGTGTCCACAAATCACTCTACCTGAAACTGTCAATACACCTGACGCATGTCAGTGTATATAGTTTGGAACTTTGGACGGCTGTTTTCCGCACACATTGCAATGAGGAAATTATTAATAACTAGCTGTTGCCAGCGACTTTATCCGCGTAGACCCGGGATAAAAACTATCCTATATTTTAATCCAGGCTATATATAATGGTTCAGCCATTTAAGCGTGATTGAGTAACAAACATCCAAACATCTAAACATCCAACAATCTAAACATCCAAACTTTCGCATTTATAATATTAGTAGGAAGTAGGATAAACAGGCACTTAAAGGTAATGTAGTTCAGGCCCAACGGGTTTTTATAATACGTTCATATTTTGTATGTGTTTTACTTTTATAAGGCATATTGTAAAAAAGCCTTATCTAAGTTGTTAGCAAATAAAGTGAATAATAGAAGTGAATAGTAGTCGGGGTTATAGCTAAACAACTTCTAGATCCTACGACGACGTAAAATACAAATTTATTTATTTAAAAATATTCATAAATGTACATCTCATTTACAAGTCACAAAATAATACAATTCACAATTTTTCGCCTGTGTTAGGGTCAATGATCTTTTTGGAGAAACTCATTTACATTGTAGCACGCAAGGTCAGTAAGCAATGCTTTAAGTTTTTTAGTAAATGAGGCATCGCTCTCAGCTGTTTTAATGTGTTCGGGTACACAGTTATATATGTGGGTTCCGGCAACGCTGAGTGCCGCGTGAGCCTTAGCCAAGCGCCGCCGCGGGGGCTCCAGCAGGTGCCGCCTGCGCGTCGGCCTTTGGGTGGGTAAGGCCGTAGGTTTTGTAGTTATGTAGGTTGATTCGTATGTCTGAACAAGCAGTCAATATGTATAATTATACACTTGGCAACGTTAGGATGTTATGGTGTCTAAATATGTCTCTCGCGGGATGGTCTACTGGTTTTCGGTCGATCATACGCAAGGCTCACTTTTGAATTCTAAACACTCTGTCACGATTTGCAGACATTGCCCACAGATTGCCAAAAGTATAGGTCTGTATAATGTGACATACCTATATCGTAGTTTTAATAGCGAACGTCTTTCATATTGACCACTCAGTAGATCTGGTCCATCATGCCTGGGCAGTCACGATTTTAACGGAATTTCCCAGACAGTGACTGAAGAGGCATTTACAAAGTCGTAAATTAAGATTGGAAATAACGTCTATCGAGGCCATGTGCCGAATCCAATTAAAGAGCACTAAAATTAAACTAATTGGATCAGCAGGATACGTTACATAAGGTTGCCAGGATACTGTAGGTACAGTAAAGGAAATGTATTCACGTTCCTTTTTCGCTCTTCTTACTATGATAATAAGGCATAAAAAAGTACGTGAATACATTTCCCTTACTGTACCTGTACCTACGTATCCTATACAATTAAATGTTTTGTTCATTCTCCATAAATATGAACAAAAATCGGATATTTTAACACGATTTTATTTTGATGTTGTTTGTGAACATGTTTGGAAGCCACTAAACAGATTTTGATAAAATATTTAGTATTTACTTACGAGAAAGTCAGCCCAGAGAGCCCAGGCTAGAATAATTACACCCGGATTGATAGTTCCATAGAGCCAATCTGTCACAACGGTCAAAAATTCGGTAAATACGGTGTAATACGATAATGAGATAGTGATATAAAAAGCAAGCCAACATCGCTCGGTTTAATTTGCCTCACAGCGGTTGCCCATGTCCCTTCTAGATCAAAGTCAAAGTGATTTATTCTTCAATTTAGGCATATTACATGCACCTATGAATGTCGATAAACTACCACCGGTTCGGAAAGTAAACCTCTGCCTCGAGAAGAACCGGCGTAAAAAACTCGGCGAGGTGTCATTTTTTCAAAACAGTATACAATATATCATTTCAGTATCACAGTATTATAAAATTTTAAAATTACACTGCTACAGTAGAAAGCCTATTTATTTTACGACAGATTTCTAGTGCAGGATTTTATCGCTGCCAAATATCCCTATCCATGATGTAGTCGTTTATCTTATAATATGCTTTTGAAATAAGTGTCCGTTTTACGACAGTTATATTATGTAATACTGGGCTGCTTATGTATGTTACATATACATACATAAGCAGCCCAGTATTCTCGCTCTTTCATCTCGCCTATTCAATACTGTAGCCTCATCATAGAATCTAATTAATTAATTTAAGAATATAATTAATAATTTGGCAAACTAAAACCTAGTCCACATTAACGACCCAAGACTATCAGAATCGCGTCGCACGTTATTCATCGCCGAAACGCTTTAACGACTGACTCGGCTCAGCTTAATCCCAGCTAAGGGCAACACACGTCGCCGTGAAGGGACAACCGTCGGAAATTATTACTCGCTTGTCTAACAAATTATCCGGCCCTCCGTAGACTGCTTCGGATAACTCGGTTACATGGACGCGGAACGGTTAATTTACAGCGCACCCTACAAATTAATATCTCTGATTTGGACCCTTGTCAGCGTCGCGCGAGAGTAAAAAGGCTCGAGTTAAAAAACCGCGGATAACGTCCCTGGAGATATTTGTCGCTTTTTTCAATGAAACATAAACCATAATCAGGCCCAGTCGTGTTCTAGCCGCAGAGTAGATTAAATGACATTTAACTTTTCCAAGTCAACAAAATTTTTGTTACCGTTTAAGATACTTTTAATAAATGAGGTGTCAATCGATTCGAGATTATGCTCCAAGTGAAGGCTACCTTTTGTATGTTATTATTGAACTATTGCTTTTGGGAGATGTCAGAGGCTTATTTTAATGCTTTCCAGCTAAAATCGCAACTTAGTGACGCAGTTATTGCGATTGAAATAAAACTAGTGGCTCAGTGAGCTGGAGAAAATCAAAAAAGAAAATCAGTAAGTTTTGAAAAATTTACTATACAAAAAAAACTGTATATTCAACAAACCTGCTCACAAAATTTCACGAGAATCGGTTGAGAAATGCGACCTGTAGAGGAGAACAGCGGGACAGCGGGACATACATCGGACGCCGGCCAAACGATTTTCGGCCCAAGCTGAAGCATAGAACTTCGCTCGCTCGTTCGAATTATTCGATTTGGTTTCATCATGAATTTCCAAAATGACAACCCAAACCAAACTGAAATAGCCACAAAAGACATAATTAAAGCAATACGAGTATGAGACTGCAATGAACGGCTTCATTCTTGATTCAGCCGTCATAGTTTTATCGACGTCATTGAACCCCGCTTAATAATCGATTGTGATCGTTTCATCATAAAGCTGTTAAATGATACCGTTCAGCTGTACAAATGACGGCATTTATAAAATCTGTTTAACTGGCGAACTTCACGCGTTATTTATTTCATACCTAGGTACTAATTTAAGTGTTCTTTTCATATGAATGGGCGATGAACTTTCATGATAAGTATAAAATATACAACAAAGCGTATAGTTAAATAACGAAAATGCACTTAACGTGGGATTATACAACTTCTTTTGTTGCTAAATATGAAAGGAAATGATAACAAGGAGGCATGCTTGAATAGCTACTGTTTGTTCTATTGTATATGCGTAAACGATTTACAACCCTACTTGAAGATAATAATTAAACAATAGATGGTAGGTGGTAGATGATGGTAGGTTGGTTAAGGTTTAAAGTACTTACTTTTCGTCAACTAAGCTGAAACAAACTATACCCCCGGATATCAATTGCGAGCTGTGGGCATATATAGTGAAGAGATTCGGGTCTCTCTTACACCGCTCGGTACAAAGTGACGGCAGCCTTATGTAGTTTTCGCATGCTGGTAATTTAACCCATTCGCCGCCACTGACTTGAACTCAAGTCTGTCACCATTGCCACCCACCTACCGCCGACTTCATACGATGTCCAAATACAATAAACGTTAAATATGGCGTCGGCAGATGTCATCTCATAGAGAACAAACATCCCGTAGAAACTGATTTCAATGGACGTAACTTACGAACTTATCGCTAAAGGGAACTCTTCCAGCTAACCTTGATGATTTCACAATCTCATAGTGTCATAGCATGGAATCTCCAATGTATTCCAGTTCCGCCATCACGCTACTGACTTGAGCCGAGAGCCGCAAAGCACGAGTATGTATACGATGTATTAATCCTCGCGCCAGCTCGCTTTAATATCGAGTCCCGCTTGTTTCTTCTAGCTGTAGACTTCAGGTAATATTACTTGTTATTAACCCTAGCTTATTGGTACGTTAATACCTGGTAATACCCGGCTTCAAGACTTATGTGCTTATACTGACGAAATGAAATTTCAGAACTGGCAGAAAATCAGAGCGCGCTTTGTGCGCGTAAAAATATATGGCCAATTTCAAAGTGTTTGGATAGCACTTGACATGGTTTTAAACACGAATTAGAAGATAAAGGCAAATCTAAAAGCAAAGTTAAAAGAAATTCGCTGGTAAAATCCTCTATCTATCCAGACTACTGCTTCCTATCTAAAAAGCAAATACCTACCTACTTTTAGTAAAAACCTCATTGTCGGACATTCACGGCTGGCGCGCCGCAAGCCGCAGACAGAGAAAAAGTTTCATTTGTTATTACAATACCTCTTTAGACAGACAGCTTTATTACTGTGTTGGCATTGTTACTGTAAATTACATTAGAATAATACCTAGCACGTATAAGCCGTTTTCGGGGTAAGACTGTAGGTAGTTAATGTTAATTTAAGTAGGTACAACATGTAGGTATATCTACGGTTATCATCCGTACTAATTATTTGTACTGAAGATAGTCGGTATAATTTTGTGGTTGTCATATGGAATGAATCAAGCTAAACATTACTACCACATTATTGTTGTTTCACGATCACGTTATATCATATTCCATCAAGAAGTGATAATGAACACAAAATCCGAACATATGCGTGTAGCATCGGTGGTTCAGTGGTAGAATGCTCGCCTGCCACGCGGGCGGCCCGGGTTCGATTCCCGGCCGATGCATTTCTTTTATTAATTTTTTATAAATTTTCAGATGCATGCGATATTAAAAGTATGCAGCCTCCCTTTTTTATCCATATTAGTATTAAGTTTTTATGAATTGAAAATCTTACGCTTTAAAATACTATAAACCGCTTCGGTGCGAATAATACGAGCAAAATTTAAAAACAGCGCATGGAGACACCAAATTCATATTCAAAGTGCGCATTCACTTTACTCGGAGTAAGGTGCTGGGCGGAAGTATGGCGTAAAAATAAACCGCCGTAGAAACATCAGGTATGTATGCAATTTTCTAGTTTGCATCGAGGAAAGCCGACACGACTGAAATACGAGACTAAAGTTACAGCGGCAAGAATTACATCACCAAGAAAGTGTATCAGGTATACAATTTAGCAATACAAAAATACAGGACACTTGTTATATCGTAATTAGACTGAAAAATTATTTCACAAAGCAGAGCTAGGCAGAATTACGGACCACTTGCTTAAGAGACATGTGGAGAAATCGTTGGTTATTCATGCACGAGGACTTAATTCAAATTTGCAAATCGGCATATTGACGCACGCGGTTTCGCTGGGAAAAAACGGTTCATTTGCCAAAACGATCGTAACTTTTTGTATGAACACAAAGGTTGCCGTTCAGAAGTACGTATTATACTATACCTAACCTCACAAGATTTTTCCGCCGCATAGACGATTTCATGTAGGTATGGCACAAAAATCGACTTTACAAGCTCTCTAACGATGTTATACTTACGCCTTTAACTAAATAACGTGTGTCCCGACATATGGTTAAAAGTATCAGCAAAGCAAACAGTGAAGACGTTTTCTGGTCTAAATGGAGAAGCCATAGCATAGCTCATTTGAGCCAATATGGAGCATAAATTGCATACGAATGTGTGATTACTGAGCGCCGCTTCTGTCGGAGACCGCTTCGTATTCCATCGACGCTTTGTATTGACGACTTACTTTACAAACCTCAATACTCTGTTCAACGTTCTTTTATAATATGCGCCTTATTTTATTCTAAGCTAGGTTACTTTTACAGTAACGAAAGTTGGTCAGATGCGAGGTTTGGTAGATAAGCAGTCAATATCCGATATCGCCGTGATCGCTCAATGCACACTTGAGTAACACAACCCTTTTGATACGTTACATTACATTGAGAGTATGTTTATTTACGGAGAACGGATTTCTAATCGAAGAGGTTTTTCCGCTGCTCGCAGTTACCCCGGGGTCCCCTTGTCATGGAATTGAGTTTATGGGTGATGTTCATCAATTAGCACACGGTCCTCTGCTTAGAAAAATCGATTTTGTTTGGGCAGTTTTGTCGATCTAAAGTATATTCAATTGAGATTGAAACGTTTTTTTACAGGTTAATGCACAAAATGTGATCCTGGTGAAGCTGATTCATTTCAAATTAAAAAGGTGTTTTATTAAATTATTCGCATCTGTACGATCATATGTACTGTATATCAAGGTTGATCATGTATATCATATAAGTACATCAACAATAAGCGGATCCCATTCGAAAAAAGTTATTGATTTAAGGGTCTACAATCTAAGACATCTAAGTCATTGAATTATTTGCATTGTACGAGTGCCTTACAAATTGTCGAAACGAAAACAAAAGTCATCGTACATTTTATTAATTGACGGAATCAATTAAATTATGGAAGAATTGAGTCATTAAGTTTGTTAAGTCCAAATTCTATCTAATGAACGATCCTTAATAGGTCTTTAAAAATTCAATCTCAACACAAAAGAAGTCCGATAACTGTCCTTTCCCGGGTTGATTCAACTAATAAAACACTAGAACGAGCAAAAAAACGTCGCCCGCTTCGTCGCGTTTTACAAATGGCATACAAATCGGCTGCACAACATCATTTACTTTTTACCGGCAAGAGGGCATGAGACGATATCAAAGGCGGTCCTCGTAAGAAGGGCTCTCAGCATTAGCTTGCCGGGATGAATGGCTGGAGGCACGGCAAAAACTCCAGTTTCCACTTCAGAGCCCTACCACTGCGACATTAAGCTGGGAATGGAATTCGAGAAATAGCGAGCCCGTGCCTGCGTCCCGAAATCCGATCGCAGGTAGGATATCGCAGCCGACAAAAATAAAGGAACTATTTACGAGTTCTGTACTACATGGAAATGCTTCAGCCTCCGACAGATTTAGACAGATAGGCACGTCAGCTCGCTTAGGCTTTAGAAATGTCCAGGTCCTCCAATTTGCAAAAATCTATTTCATTACAAGGCCATGTGATTGTCTGGGCTTCGGGCTTACTCACTCTTGGCTATGTGCAAAGGCAAAAAGGACCGCATGAACCAATACGATTCACATATCATATCATTACGTCAAAATAGTGTTTGGGTATATGACGGCGCTCTGCCGGAATGGTGGTGCTCGCAAATTTTAGTTAAGTTGTTCGATTCAAATGCGTGGTTGATTATTGTTACTTGACTCTTTGTTTTGATTGTTTAACGTCAAATGGTTAATACTGACTGACAGTTGTAATAATAATGAACGTATCTTTGAAATAATGTTGACAGTTATAAAAATGTAAAGGGTAGTGTAAAATAAGAGCGGGCAACCCGAACAGGGTAGCCGGTGGCCGCCGACTTGTTATGGCTGGTCATTACTTTGACAGCCATGCTCGGTGGTGCACGCGCGCTAACCTCTGGGCTCTTAATCGAATTGTATCTTGCCAACCACATTTTATTCTGATTTGAAGTGAATTTAAATAAAACCAGTGATTGTTATAAGTGACAGAGGCGCTTTTGTATCCGTCATCACATCACATACTAATGGGAGATAAGCAATACGAAGGATGAAGGTCGCCCCGCCGACCCATCCTGATGCAGGCAGCAGCAGGTTCTAGCAGGTTTCATGTTTTTGACATCAATGTTACCAAAGACCCTTTACAACACGATAAAGCAATAAATGAATTGTAATAATAAGAATACTTTTTTGAAAACTTTTTTACAGAGTTTTACTGATATATGTATTATGAAAATAAGTTCCGGAATTCATGGTACCAGGTATCTTTTTAAAGGCAATTCAAAGTAGATTAGTGTACACCTGTTTCTTTCAAGTAGACAGTAATATTATTCCTCGACAGTTTCAATTATTAGGGTTCCTACAGCTCAAAAGGAAAAAAAACGGAACCCTTATAGGATCACTCGATTGTCTGTCTGTCCGTCTGTCACAGCCGATTTGCTCCGAAACTACTGGACCGATTGAGTTGAAATTTGGTACACTTATGTAAATTGGTGACCCAAAGATGGACACGTAAAGTAAATTAATGAATTCTGAACAAGGGGGCCACTTTTGGGGGATAAACTGGAAAATTAAAAAAAAAAGTTTCGCAAACTGTATTGTGTGACATATCAAATGAAAGGGGTTGTTGTAAGCATGTCAGATTTTTTTATTATAATTTTAGCAAAAACAGATTTGAAGTAATTAAGGAAAAAAGACGAAAATGGACCATTTCCCCCCCCCTTATCTCCGAAACTACTAGGATTAAAATTCTGAAAAAAATATGGAAAATAGTTCCTGGCCTAAAGATTACAGGAAAACCTATAAGAAGTTTGAGTATTCAAAAACACTTATGAAATTTAGATTATATACGGAACCCTCACCACGCGAGTTGAACTCGAACTTGTCCGGTTTTTTTGTAATCACTTTCAATTCCAATAATTAACTCGAAGAAAAGGCATATTAAACAGAAGAAACCTTCAAAAAATAAGATGAAAGCACAGTACGCTGGAAAACTTACTGAACACTGCTAGCTATTTATTACCTGTAACAAATGATATTTCACATCAATTCCAATAACAGTTCAACTGTGAAAAGGGGCGGGAATCAAAGGGAGTCTAAGAATTTGCTCGTATAATACACCTTGCCTTCGATGCTTTGTGGAGACTCAATTAATTTTAGGATTACGAGTATTCTCGGGCATCATTAGAAACTGGGATTTATTGGAAGTGTAGTGACTTTATGGAATTTCACAGCTGCTTTTACGAATGTTTCCATTTGATGGTCAAAATAAAGGATGCTTTTTGCATTTAATGGAACTACTTAACTATTTAGGTTAAACTGAGCTTAGCATTATGCAGTTTATATCTGCGAAAATTATAACATGTAATTTTGAATCTACTGACTAAAGCGATAGATAGAGATACCACCAGGTAGACTAATTATGGCCCCTTATGAATCTTTATGTAGTTGTTGTATTCATTTGAATGGATAAGCACAAATTAAAACATTATATAAATGTACCAAGACTTAAACGCGCTTCCTATCCGTCATAAGACTGCAATAAAAAAAGGTGTTTACTGACTATCGACAAAGCGGTATCTTTTAACTGAATGACATAGATATCAAAAGCCACGCTGCACACCAGTCAGGACAAATCAAGCGATTCCCGTGACCGACAGTTCCAGAACGTTTGTTCGCTAATGCCAGCCAACGCTAAGCCGGGAGATTACCAGCTAAGCTCCGAAGTCCTGTTCGACAGGGCCGCGACCAGGTGTGGGGATTACTCGGTAATCAGTGGAAGTGGACCGTCTTGGACGTTCTTTTTGTCTAGTTCCGAAACGGACAGTAATTACACCCTTCGTCTTTTAATGCTAGTAAAACATTACGTTTCTGGAACCGAGAAAAAACGTTTCTTTAATGGTAAAACGTATTATACAGGACATTTATTAACCCGCGCAGTGACTTGTCAGTTGAAAATTTATGAAAAAACTCTTTAGGAATATAAAAGTAGGTTCGGAATTCAAAAGAATTATGTGTATGGGAGTAGGCTGGTTTACCCATTGTTTAACCGACATATTTTGTATGGAACAACCAAAATAAACCGAGTAGGCTAGAGTACCTACCTATGCGTGACAGGTTAAAATAAACAAATAAATTTCTTATCAATACAATATCGCAGCAAGAGGCGTCCGAATTAATTGTCATTTCACGCCAAATGCGTTCTGCGCCACGTTTGGTAATTGGTAAAATGTTGAATATAACAAAAAAAGATAGCCCTTTTATAATTGCAATCGGCACCGGCACTAACTGCGCTAGTTAGCCGCACAATAAAACAAACGATAACCGAGCCGCCGCCGCAATTTACTATAACTACCGAAAACGCCGGTTAAAATAGATAGTAAACTGCGGTTCCCATGACCAACTGTTTTGTATGCAAAACTTTTAATGATTTTTATGTAACCAACTTCTTTGCCGCTATCGAGCAAGCATCTTCCCTTTGAATTACAATGACCATTCGGGACAGTACGTCATTCCACATTGTAAACTGTTTATTTATTTTCATCATACTTACTCGTAAAGGGCTTCATAACGCGCAGGCATACAGAGCTGCTATAGCCTTTGTTACGCCTATGGCCGTAATGGTTTTTTTTTTTATTGTATCTGTCACTCTTACGTCAGTTATAAAGCAAGGAGGTTTTAACTCGAACACGATGTTTGAAAACGTATTTATAAATAAATTTAAACGTAAAAACACGAATAAAATATGATTAACAGAATGATTTAAAAACTTAAATGTAGCAATTTAGTGTCCGTGTAAAATATTTTAACTGTGATTTTAAATCGTGGCTGTATGCAGAAGGGTCTTTGCTCTAAGCGCCTCACGTCAAATTCAACAAAATGAACGACTGACATTTTGTTGTTTTTTTTGTGATTAGTAACAATTTATTGGTTTCCTCGCAAATGTTATGAAAAACATTGTATGTACACGTACGGTAAGATTGTCACAAACTCGAGTCATCAAAGCCCTCCGCCTTCGGCGTCGGGCTTCTAATAGACTCTCGTTCGTTATTCATATCTTACCGTACTTGTAACACATTGTACTACCTTCAAGCATACCATTACATAATAATCCATATCCATCCATACTTAATATTATAAACGGGAAAGTGTATGTGTGTGTTTGTTTGTTTGTTTGTCCGTCTTTCACGGCAAAACGGGGCGACGAATTGACGTGATTTTTTAAGTGGAGATAGTTGAAGGGATGAAGAGTGACATAGGCTACTTTTTGTTTCTTTCTAACCCCCCACTTCCCTAAAATGGGGGGTGGCAGTTTGTATGGAGCATTTCGCAATTTTCAAGGTAGAAAGGTAAAAATTGGTATGCGGACTATTTGTGACTAACAAAACCATCGTGCATCATTTTTTTTTGGAAATCTGCACCCAACCCCTTAAAAGAGGGGGTGAAATTTTATACGGGGGTCCAGATATGTAGTCGATATGTAGAGTCTATGTTCGATATGTAGAGTCTATGTAGAGTCGATCTAAATATATAAAAGAAGAAACTGGTTGACTGACTGACTGACATCACCGCACAGCCCAAACCGCTGGATCTAGAGATTCCAAATTTGGCACGTAGGTTCCTTATAAGATCTAAGAGTGCACTAAGAAAGGATGTTTCAAAATTCTCCCTCTAAGCGGGTGATATATGGGTCCAAAGTTTGTATGGGAAACAAAATAAGTAAGACTATTTCATTCGAAACTTCACAGGAGTATTCCTAGCAATAAATGAGTAAATACATGTTTCAGGTTTTTTGAGAATTGAACCCCTAAAAGGGGGAAATGTGACAATGTCTGAAAATCAACATGGGTATTGTTTCTATGGTTTATCGGGTTGCTGGTCGCTGATTACGAAAACAACAACAACGATTTTAAAATCCAACGTGGCGGACGTGAAATACCATCTCCCCTGTTGGGGTGCGATGGGGTTGTGTCTAAATATCAAAATGGGTGTCGTTTTTATGGTTTTTTGGGACGTTAATTACGAAAATGGCATCGATTTTAAAATTTAACATTGTGGACATGAACATTCTTGAAAGTATTTGTGCCAAATCGCAATTAAATTGAAACATAAAAAAATTACACAAATCGAACTAGGCCTATAGTAAGCTCAATAAGGCTTGTGTTATAGGTACTAGACGACGATATATATAATAGTTATAAACACTTAAATACATAGAAAACACGCGAACATACGCGTAGATATGTATATACGGGTCAAACTGAGATGCACCTTTTTTGTAGACGGTTAAAATTACTTTTAGTACGCGGGCGTAGCCGCGGGCAAAAGCTAGTCCTCTTATAAGGGCAACTTTAAACAAAGTAGGTACCTTAAATCACGTAACGTTTTGAACGCGCGTTAGGACAGACAGTCCAACTGTTATTCTTCCATATAAATTTTGACATTTAAATCTACCTGACGCACATACTATGCGTTACGTGATTGACCTACTGAACTACCTCAATGCCCTTCTCGCATCGACACCAGACTGTGATGTTTTGGTGAGTAAGTGGATGGATGTATGTGGTGAATGTATGACGTACTGTGAAGCGATGGATGACCGCCTGACTTCTGTTGTTTAATGTAAAATTTGTCCATACAAAGTTATTGTTATTATCATTTTTATGTGTAACTTTTATATGTATATGTGTATAAATGTGTGTCCTAAATTTCACAGTGTCTTAGTGTAATACTTTAATGCTGTGTAATTAGTTGCATAAATAAATAAATAAATCTCTACATTTACATAAAATGTATTAAAGAAATTTCTTTACTCAATACATAAATAATCACATGTATAAAATAATGTTTTTCCACAATTACATAATAAGCCAGCGCTTTTATTCTTGCATGGCGCGCAAACCTGTTCATTTAAGGCTGACTGTACGGCTGTACCTACCCTTCAATCGTGAAAATTAACGACATGAGGATGCGGGGGGTGAAAAACGAAGCATAAATACACTAGGGTTACGTCACTGTTGGAGCGAGTGAGTTTTGAGACCGGCAGCCCGCTTGGTCGTGGTAGTATTCCATGTACCATGACCGGCAGAAATAACTACGCATATGAAGGGCTCAAAATTATCTGCACGCGTCTGTATTAGGTACTTACAAGAAGTGCTTGTTCAGATAATTTTGAGCTCTGCGCTCGCGTAGTTACAATACAAATATTATTTATTGTTCACGAAAAACAAGACAAGGCTCTTTACGTAGACAATAGGCGGTCTTATCGCTAATGACCGATTTATTCTAAACAACCGTCTGCTGCGGAATGTACATAGTAATAATTATACCTACGCTTTAAATTTCAAAACCGTTTGAAAAGTTCCTATTCAATAGAAGAAGCGAGAATTGAATAGAAACTGCATATAATCGGCTATAAAATTATTATGGTCTGACTTTCTTCAGTCCGTGCAAAGATATTTGAATCATACAATTAGACCGGTCGGTGGTGCATGGGTAATGGCAGAGGTTACGTTATCTCCGGGAGCTAGGTATAATATTGTTTTTTTTTTAAGAACACTTACAGCTTACGTCTTCGTCACAAGACGGTGGTTTGTTTGTTCAAATTTAAAGCTCAGTTTTGCAAAACTGTCGAAACAAAAATACATAAAAAAGTGTAAAGACTATTTTTGACGTCGACGGTATATAATAAGTGTGTGTGTGTCCGACAGAAACCGACTGTGTCACGCTCACGATATCATTCGGTGATGCATCAATAGTAGATTGTTAACCAAGGGCTGAAAGGAACCCATTTCTGACGAGATAATAGAGTCAGAAATGGGATACTTTCACCCGAGTTAAACACTCTATTTTTCATATCGAATACGAGGAAAGTAAAAAAAACACAGACGGAAAATTTAACAATATGTTTTGTATTTATTATTAGTATTAGTTGAAGAGTGGTTGTACGCGTTTCTGCCTTAGTTCACATGCACTAACTTTAAGTTAAAAACCCTAAAAAGGTCTGTGGATGTATTCCATTTGTCGCCACCTCATGGAGCCTAGTGAATATTTAAGCTAATATAAAAGTAATGAATTTACATCATAAACTTATTTTATATTTAATAAAATAAATTCCATGAACTAGTAAGAATAAAATTATTTCCCTTTGTCAGTGGCGGGGTAAGTATTGATATTTATTAGAATTAGTTCCCACATAATGCTTATAAGGCGAGGACTAATTGGAATACACTACTTTTCTGCAGTAGAGCAGAAACGTATCACTTTCTGCACACTTTTTGGAACAACAACGACCCACTTTCAGAGCATGAAATATGAAAAATCAATTTTGCCATTGCACAACGCGTCGCCGTTACGTAAGTACATAATATGTCGTTGTTTTCGTGTGTGCGTAAAGCCGGGCCTGCGCTAATGTTTTTGATATTTTTAAACATGTAATGTATGTTATCTGTCAATTTCGGTAAGCAATTGTTGTTAGAAAAAACCGCGAAAACATGGAGAAGCGGACGCGGCTTAATACATTCGCATTTTTTAAATACTTAATAGTTTTTGGGCAACATTTGCGAAGGCCCGCTTCGCTCATGGCGTAGCTTTTGCTTGCGATATACTCGGCCGTACAGACAACTGCCATTTAGCGCTGATATTCACGATGCTTTCCAATAAGTCGCCTGAGGGGAGCCAGGAGGAGTTGACCTCTGATTATTAGGCAAGTGGTAAGGTCCACTTAGGCACATCATGAGGCACAGTCAGAGGAGATGCAAAAGAGTAAATCCAAAAGAATCTAGAAACTTCTAGAAGCAATGGGTATAAGCAATGAATTATAAAGGGCTGCCACAACTTACTTGGTCTAAACGGTATATATTTAGAACCAAAGTGGAACCCAAAAGTGGTGAGATGTGTCGAGACTAGTTATGAATAGCATATCGGAACATAACGTCAGTTAAAGCGATTACAGGAGGATTTTGCGATTCAGTAACCTGCACGTAGTTTGTTCAGTGTCCACGCGACCGCCATTGAAAAACTCACTTAATGTTGATCGCTGATTTGATCAAGGTAGTTGATGCAACCTACACTTTACAGGCCGGTAAACGTTGAACATGGCCCGGGCAGCTGCCATCCCATAGAGGTCTGTCAGAACTCGTACAATCAGATTTTAACGAACGTATGTTACGATTACAGACGGTTTGAAACAAAACAACCTGGCCTTAGAGCCCGGCCATGACGTCGACATAGATCTAACTGATCGTCGATAGAATGACGTTATATAGACAGTTTAGTTTAATGCAAAAATAAACTCTGTTCTCGCTGTTTATCGCTAGTTTTTTTTTCTTCATGTATGATTTGGGCATTTTCGCGAGAAGAGATGCATCGTTATGTGACGTCACCGAGTTAAAGTTAAAAATATTCCATTTTGTAACTACAATTAACAACACTATTCGTAAAACAAATAAAAGTTACAAAATGGAACATGTTTAACTTTTACTCGGCGACGTCACTAACGGTGCATCTGCTTCTCGCGAAAATGCCCATTTACAAGTTTAATTTTAAACGAGTTACTATACAAAGCGTTGATTATAACGGGAGTATCAATAAAGTGCACTATTAATCACTCTAATAATACTTAATTTAAGGGCTATTTTAAATCGAAATAGTGCACCCGTTATTGAGACGAGGCACCCGTTATATATGAAATGATATAATCAACGACCCTGTTATTTAGACTACACATTAAGGGCTAAGGGTGCGGTCAGAAAACTTAGTGTTAGATATTGTCGAAATATTTACAACTTGTTACTTGTTTGTGCCAAAAGTTTATGTATGAGTCAATATAAACATAAAGCCAGACTTGAAAGACAACAGACAGACCTAAAACTAAACCAGGCAATATTATAACGTACATTCAAGAAATACTCATACTTTATATACTTATACAATATGTTGAAATCTAATTTGACTCGATGTCAGCTGTCAGAAGAAATGGATTAAATTTATCAGTCACGGCAAACCATAATAAAGCATCGACAATATACTCGACAAATAGCACCAGCATTCAAACGTAAACGACTGACGTATATGGCCGTACATCTCAGACGCACATTTCCTCCACATCCGTAAATATTTCCCAACCCGGCTGTCACGTCTTTATAATAAAAACATCATCCCTACGCAAGTCCCGTCGCTGAGAAAAATCACGCAACATTAGGCGCGATAAGTTCCCAACAGCGTACTATTCGCTCACAATATACATAAAATGAGTACAATAAATATAACGCCGCCCCCAGAATGAGGGAGCAGGTGTGTCGAACCGGCGTCCGCCGCCGCGAACGTGAAAAACTCATTCGTAAACAACAAAAGGAGAACCGAAGTTATAACTCACGCCCAGGGCGGCCAGGTGCTGAGTTAAGATAAAGTACTGACGTTACGCTCTATCCAGTGATTTAGATATGACCTGAACGCAATCTGCATTATTAGCGACCGCACCTGTGGGAATGCGGGCACTTTCCATTCCGGGAACGGCTTTTGTTTCGGAAAGAAATACCGTAAGCATTTACTTAGCGATCTACATGTTGGAAGTGGAAGTGTCGAAGTTACAGTAGCGATTTTAAGGTATGGTAAGGTACGGGCATTGTGTGATTACCCCCGGTTCGGCGCCCGCACGGGGTGGACGTTGGCGTGTCGAAATAAGTTTTAATGGTTGCCGGCACTTAGGCCACAAAGTTACGTGGCTTTAAAGTCCCCCATACGGGCCCAACGTTTACCGACTCCGAGTTTTTATTGCTTGAAAGTGGAACGCAAAAGTAATGGCATTTAAACGGCTTGCTAAAAATTCGACGCGATGCAGTTGGAACTTCGGTAATTTTTAAGGACAATATTAAAGCTGAAAGTGAGGTTCTTGGAAGTATGCCAATAAGCATAAACAGTTCGAAAACTCTAACCCGACTACGGAAAAGTAACTTAAGAAATGTTTTTTCATACAAAAGTTAGCCTATGTCACCCAGCATACATTCGAATCGCTTGGCACCTTTTAACCCCCGACGCAAAGAGAGGGGTGTTTTAAGTTTGACATGTCTGTGTATCTGTGTATCTGTCTGTGGTATCGTAGCTCCTAAACGGATGGCGATTTCAATGCGGTTTTTTTGTGTCATAGATAATTTTAACCCGAGTGTTCTTAGCTATGTTTCATCAAAATCGGTTCAGCCGTTTTTGAGATATTGAACTTTTATAAAATTCGGTTCAGTATCTTAAACGCTACGGTGGAACACACTTAAATACAAACATAGACTGCTAAAACATATCCCTTCCCTTCGGCTCTGCCATAGTCGTAAAAATGAGTCAGCCACGCTAAGCCATCATAACAATGTCCATAGGTCTGACAGCAATCAATGAAAGGGCCCACATAATATGGCAGACACGGCGCACGGGAGATTATCTTAATGGCAGCGGCATCGGCGAACACAATTATGTATTCGTGAGGCACAATCGGGCCAAATGAGAGGCCAATCAGCCGCCATCCGTGCCCATGTAAACGGCGCATTGACAGACGTGCCGCCAAACCGAATCGATAATTTGAGCAAATTATTCCTGACGAGAATCGCAAGTCGTAGACCTATTATGCATGTACTAACTTAATGATAATGTTACATGCGAAACCTCGATATAAAAGACGCTAATTGTAGCGCAAATTTCATTCAATAGAAACCCAATAATAAGCTAACGGAGAACATGTAAAAGAGTTACGCCCTTATTCATAAAACTTAAAATGCCTCTGATAAATAAAATGTATTTGATCCCGTTCTTACGAACACAATAGTGTCAAAGTGGCAGATAAAGACAAACTAATTTTAGCGGTATTTTAACTGAAATAGGTTTGTTGTAGGTACGTTTATGAATATGGCCGTTAGTGCTATCGATTGGACTCATCAAGAACCGAGTTTCGAAGATGATTGGTTCGTCAACTGGCCTCAATGTAATATTTCTTGCAGCCTATGCTTAAGAGGAATACGAAAATTGGATATTTTACTCTATTGCATTGCTTTTTCTTCACTATTTCAGTTTCCTGTATGAAATTTATTTGAATCAACTGCCTAACGTCATATTCGAATTACGCTGGATTTATTGCCGCCCGTAAATAAATTATGTTACTGCATGGTCCCATACAGTAAATACATAATGCCTACATTCGTTTTATAATATACCTAGGTATACAAATCACCAGCTTCTTTAACAATTTACATAATAGGTAAGAACAACAATAATAAAATTCCGACCGAACCCACCGAGTAGCCTAGTGGTTAGAGAACCTGACTACGAAGCTTGAGGTCCCGGGTTCGATCCCCGGTGGGGGCAGATATTTGTATGATGAATACGAATGTTTGTTTCCGAGACTTCGATGTTTAATATCTATTTAGATATGTATGTATCTATATAAGTATGTTTATCCGTTGTCTAGCACCCATTGTACAGGCTTTGCTTAGTTTGGGACTATATCAATTATTGGTGTAAATTGTCCCACGATATTTATTTATTTATTAATTGCATTAAACAACAGTAGGTGTTTTATCAAATAACGACTTTATAAAGATTCTGCCAAATATTTACATAATAATACAAGCACGGCAAATTGTTCATCAAGCTTAATTTTAGAAGTAATTATCGCGGAGTTCAGACGGATCGGCAACAAACGGACACAATTCAAAGTTTCTCGCCGCCGCAAATTGGCGACTTCGAACAAAGAATTAAGGTCCGGCCACACCGGAGCTCAAAAAACGGTGACGGCACGGAATCCGTACTACGGTACGGATACGGCCTACCTAGTATGAAGTTCCATGTCAATAACGTCATATGTCACTGCGATTCCGTACCGTAACCGTATTTTGAGCACCAATGTGACCGGACCTGCTGCAACATTATGACATTTGCGATTCATTCGTTCTCTCATTCATATTCCGAACGAGTGTTGGAATTATTCACGAAGAGAAAGAGCACATTATCTGTTGTTTACTTCACCGACCTCGCATCCTGATCCACAAATAATCTAAAAGATGCTTTAGTTAGTGTTCAATAAAGTTCATAATTCGGAAGAACGCAAGTGGAGTACGAGATCGAAAGGGTTAATGTTCGTTATGTAAGTTTTAATGAAAGAAAGTAGGTACAGGTCCATTAGGGGTGGAATATTCATTCGGGTGCAGCCGGCGAATGATAATCATTCCCGGTTATTGTTACGGCTTCGGTGTAAGCTGAATTAATTCTATGAGCTCAAGCTGGAGCCATCAGTAATTTGCAGCGCCGCTCGTTCACGTCTCTTCTTTATATTCTGTAGCGACGAAACCTTATTTATACTACCAGTTAAATTAAATTTGGTTGTACTCCTTCGTTTTGCAGTGTTGAATATAAACACAAATAATTACTGACTGAAAATTGAACAAAGATAGAAAACAATGAAAATAATATATGGTAAGCAGTAATGGAGTATTCCATTGTATAGAAATGAAAATCGTGGAAATGTAACAATACCACTTTCGTAAAATAATTCAAATAGTAATTTACTTTCAATATGTTATTAAAAATAAATCATTCGCTTTTAATGTATTTTAGTACTTCAATAATCGAGTTTTACTAGTCTTTGGGTTATACATATTAGGTATATTGGAAGTGAATTCTTTCGAAAAGAAAACTCTATCTAGTTATAATTCGTTAAACACATTCCATGTAAAAAATAGGCCAAGTCTCCAAACTCTTCCACCGTAAAAAGTTGTGAGATATTTCGTAAAGTCAAGTCAGGCATTCTTATTAATCTTTATTTGCTTGCTAGATAAAATTGTGCAACTTGGTAATCACACAACTAAAACTATGTAGTATTGTGTTTGTGTGATTGCCAAGTTACAAAATTTTATTTAGCAAGCAAATAAAGAGTAATAAGATTGCCTGGCTTGGCTCTACGAAATATCTCACAGCTTTTTACGGTGGAGTTTCAAGACTTGGACTATTTTTTAACCGACTTCAAAAAAGAAGAAGGTTCCTTCTCAATTCGACTGTATGTTTTTTTTGTGAGTTTGTTACGCGATAACTCGGTAATTTATGAACTGATTTGAAAAAATCTTTCTTTGTTTGAAAGCATAATACTTTCAGATTGGTCCCATCACCAAAATCCAGTTCTGATGATAGGATCCTGGAGAAATCGAGGAAACTCTTCAAATTTTATAGGCAAACTTGAAGCAATTTTTAAAGTAATTACATGGAATGTTTTTATGGGATCTCACTTCTTTTTGTAGGTTATTGTGTTATCAATATATACAAAGTTATGAATGCAGCTGAGAATAATATTTTTGTATAGACTTTGTATGGAAGTGTTATTTTACCAACCGCAAATAACGTTTGTATAGTTTTTTAGTGCATTTTGTATACCTAACACTAGCCGCATGCAAATACATCGTATAGTGCACTGTACCTACCTTGTTATTACTATTTGCAGGAACTTCAAAAATAACTTTGTAATCTCATGTATTTGCTTCAATTCAATTCAAATGATTTATTGCGGAAACATGTCCATAGTTGTTAGTATAATACATATGAAAAAAAAACTAGTGTTAGTAGGTACCTAAGATATAAACATTCAAACATTATTAAAATAAACAATTAGGATTGTTCATTTTTTTTAACCCCCCATTTTTATTTTATTTTTCGAAAATATAGAGTAATTCAAGAAACTAATTTCAACATTTTAGCAATCCGTCGCTTCGTTTATTTTTTATAATTTTTTGAAAATATGAGATACGACTTCTCGTAAATTACATGTAGTGGCTGAATCTATGTATAGCACACGCCCAATATAAAAAAAAGTTTTAAATGTCAATCGATGGTTTGTAGACATCTGTCAATGTCATCATTGTCATTCTAAACGTGTTCATTTCTCATTCTGAAATTTGTGCAATAAATTTAAAACCCAAATACAATGCCACATGCTTGCATGTGCTAAGAAAAAGCCTCTGTTTTGTGTTGCTGACCCATGTTTCGAAGTAACAAGGAATGTTATCTTAGTATGGGAAACTTTTGATGCATGTTAAATACATAAATAACATCATTAAGCATGCGGAACAGTTTTGGGAAACCTATATATATAGTCACTAGCAACTCAAAGCAAAAAAGTGGGATTACATGTAAACGAAGACAAAACAAAAGTAATGACAAACAGTCTATATAGAATATGTTGAAGACTACATTTATTTAGGTCACTTAATTTCCTTTAAATCAAGCACTGAAAAAGAAGTTGATAGAAGAATAAAACTCACATGGAGTAAGTATTGGTCCCTGAAGGAAATTTTCAAAAGTAAAATGCCTACTTAAATTGAAAACTAAACCCATGAACACCTGCCTACTCCCATGTCTCACTTATGCATGCCAAACCTGGCCCTTAACCAAAAAAACGCTGTACAAACTGAAGGTATGTCAGAGAGGAATGGAGAGAAGCTATCTGGGATTGAAACTAAGAGATAGAGTAAACAATAAGTCAATCAGAAAAATAACCAATGCCACAGATGTAGTCAAACAAGCGCTGCGACTCAAATGGAAATGGGCAGGGCATACACAAAGAGTTAAAGACGAAAGGTGGTCAAAGACAGCAACAGAATGGTACCCCATGGACAGCACATGAAGAAAAGGAAGACCACTCTCAAGATGGAGTGATGATATCAAAAAGACAGCGGGATGCTATTGGGGAAGAAAAGCTAAAGACAGGGAAACCTGGAAAGCTTTGGAGGAGGCTTTCACCGCTTTAGGCGGTCCTTATGCGGAAGAAGAAGAATATTTTAAGAATAGTGAATAGGAAAGTGAAATATTAGTGAAAAATAATAAAAACAAACAATATAAAACTTTATTTTTAAAATATTGCATAAAATATGGTCAAAAACTCTGTAATAAGGAAATAAAAGCTCATCTTATCTTATATATTTACAAAATTAATAAAAAGTGCTCTGAATTAAATAACATGTTTTATTTTCAACATTAGATATTCTCTTCCTGTAAAGTAGCTCCAACATTTCTTAGCTTCGCTGTAGGTTTAAATGTCGGTTGTTTTTTTCACAGATTTAAAGTTGCTGTTTGTCACATCTTGTTCAGGCTGCAATATGAACAATTAAATATGAAAAGTTATGTAAATAAGCTAAGAAAAAAATATATTAGAGAAATCTTAAATATGTGTGTAAATACTGTCACATGCTCTGCCTACCCCACTGAGGGGACAAATCAATGGGACCATGAGGGAGGCTTGTTTCTCGTGGTCCCATTAATAACATTTCACTTCCTGTATATAATATAAATTGCACATATATGTTGTAAAGATAGGTAGGTTAGGTTCGTTAGGCATCCTTAGATGCCCGAAGGGCAAACAGAGCAAAAAAACTGTCGAAATACCAGGATATCATACACCTAACGAACATATCCTACCTAGTGTTGGAAGAAAAGTAAGAGCGCACATACATATACAGGATGTTTAAGTGCATTTCAATAGAACTTAATGGGACTACAAGAAACAAGTCTCCCTCGTGGTCCCATTGATGGGACAAATCAATGGGACCACGAGAAAACCGCGCACATACATAACACAGGCGTGTAATACTCTGTTACTGAACCTGCCCGTAAAGCTAGCTTTTAGTCTATGAGTCTAGTAGATATCCTTTCTGTATTTATAAAATTTATATTTTTAAAACTGAATGAATTGAATATTGAATGCATGTGGTTTTTTTATACTTACTTCGAAGTGATCCTCGCAGCAGTATTGTGTATAACACTGATAATAGTGATAATATTCCACGTTGGCTTTACGACACCACCTTTCACGCAAGTCTTCCCGGATGCGAACTATCGTTTTTGAGCTTTTTTTGGAGTCGTTTTTACACGTTGGATAATAACATTTCATGTAATTTACACAAATAACGATATTTAAAGTCAGTTTATTTATAGAGTGGCTTGACAGAAGCTTGACAGTGACGGAAAATATCACAGGTTAGATAAGTGTTTATTTTTTAATGACCAAAGTCTTTTCTGATTCAGCCACGAGGGAGGTCCACAGAAGGTCAAACAAAGGTCACACGTATATATGCTGAAATATCTTTAATCATCCATTATTTTGATGAAGTAAATGTCGGAAACTGTTTGAATACCTCATATCTCGAAATGGTTTTCGAAATAGCAATTAAGAAAAAAAATGAACAATCCTAATTAATATCGTTCCTTCGTGCTTATGAATACGGCCTTCAAATCTGTCAAACAATGGTACTCAGAAGAGTGTTTGGGCTGCAACGGATTCTACGCACTAGGGACGCTACCCTTTTCGCTAATATAGCGGCAAAACCGTCAACGTGCGCGTCAGCGAACGTCCCTGACGTGCTACAGAAACGAGGCAGCCCCAACAGTCTCCTAATTCCTAACACCATTGTTATACTGTACCTACTCTTAGAGCACTGATAGCCTTCTGCGTATAGTTGACCCACAGGCTGCAGGTAGAGTCTGGCAAAAAGCTTTAAAAAACGTCAACTTTTGCTCTGAACACCTTGCAAACATGCGGGCCACCAAGTTGCACCGGACTGCCAGCGCTCTCCTCTCCCGTTCTATGTCTAGGTCATCACAGAGGGACTCGGAGACCCAATGGCCATGGTACTTCAATCGTGAAACCTGTTTTAGAGGCGTGCCATTTAATATGACAGGTGGTACTTTGTACGTTTTCATTCCAGATTTAAAAAGGAGCAACTCTGTTTTCGCGACGATGTACCTCAAGCCATGGGTCTCCACGTACCTTTCACAGCTGAGCAGCAGTGTGTCTAACGCACTGACGGATGGGGTCAGCAATACCATGTCGTCTGCATAGCTTATATTATTGACCATTTTTCCGTCTATTGAGCATCCGACCATGGCATTGCTGAGCCTTTACGGATGCGTCAAGCTGTTCATGTACAAGTTGAAAATGCTAGGAGAACTTCATCATATCATCATCATCATATCAGCCGAAAGACGTCCACTGCTGGACATAGGCCTCCCCTAAATAGTGCCAAATTGACCGGTCCTGCGCCACCCGCATCCAGCAGACTCCCGCGACCTTTGCCAGGTCATCAGTCCACCTTGTGGGGGGCCTACCCACGCCGCGCCTTCCGGTACGTGGTCGCCACTCGAGAACCTTTCCGCCCCAACGGTCATCGGTTCTACGTGCAATGTGCCCCTTAAGTTAACTGCCACTTAAGTTTAGCAATTCGGAGGACTTAACCCGCCCTAATTCACGCCGCAATCCAACCTGTACCTACATACATGTTTGAGAGTGAACCGGCCCACCTAACACAATTATTTTGGTGTTCGTACCAGAACCTAAACATGCTAATCAGCTCCCTGGGAAAACTTGTTTCGCACTCCAGCTTATCCCATAGCTTATCGTATATAACAAGGTCGAAAGCTTACGACAAATCTAGGAGACATCCATACACGTATTCCTGGTGGTATAATATTAGGATTTGTATAAGATTACTCACTTACTTATGTAATTTGTATAAGATTACAAACTTACTTATGTAGTTTGTATATCTCTGAAACGTGACTGAAATTGAAATATTTTTGGTATTTTATGAATGAATAGGCTAAAAAATAATTATGTTTAAAATTTGGAGCTTGTGGGTGTGGTAGAAGTACCTTATTAGAATTATGTTGATCAGTCAGTCAGTGAGTCAGTGTGTCAGTGACAAAATTGAGGAACTTTGACGGGCAATAGTTCTTAAACTAAAGGTTTAAATTGAATGTTATTGAGAATATATCTATGCCACATTATTCTACTAATATCGTACCTTACTAATATTATAAATTCGAAAGGTTGGATGTTTAGATGTTTGTTACTCAATCACACTTAAACGACTCAACCGATTTGGATGGATTTTTGCACGAAGATAGTTTATAGCCTGGATTAAAATATGGGATAGTTTTTATCCCGTGTCCACACAGACGAAGTCGCAGGCGGATGCTAGTGCCCTATATGTTTCTGAAAATTCAAGGTTCTAAGTTTTAGCCAGCACAAAAATTACAGGATGTTGTAAATGGCCTGAATGGCTTCGAGAAAAGGATGGTACGGCCGTGCCACTTTGTTTTGCTCGACTTGGCGGGGGCACTCCCGTGCCCCCAGATATACCTGTTTCCTGTTTCCAAGAAATGAGGTAACATAATATCTCGTTTAACGTAATGAGATCCTAAATTTCTAAAATAGGTATCTAGTTGGTATTATTTTATCATTTCAGTAATACACACTTCAATAAAATTGTAGGTAAAAATAACAATATGAATTTCGATTTACTGTCATTCGGCACAAATAGAAATTCGTCCACTTGAAATTACCATTCTGAAGTTGGATCAAAAGTAGTAGTATTCAAAATGGATTTAGTCATAATGTAATTGTGCTGAAAAATATTTATAACCAAATTTATTTTCGTTGTAAATTAATTAAGCCCGAATGGAATTTTGTCCATTATAAATTATAAGCAAAATTAAAAACGCACAAAGTGAATTTAGTCTAAATGTAATTGTGCTGAAAATATTTACAACCAAATTTCTTTTCGTTGTAAATTAATTAAGCCCGAATGGAATTTTGTCCATTATAAATTACAATGTACGACCGATAAGTATAAACTAGTTTGATACAAATTCAGCGTACTTTTAATATAAAATAGCTATAATTTATTTTGTAGCGAATGATGTAAGAATGACTCCGAGATTTTATTTTTCCGCTCTAGCCCTTGCACAACAGTCAACGAATGCAGAAAATATCTATACGAAGAGGGAAAGACAGCTAGAAAACATCCCTCCAACGGAAGACGCTCTTCGCCAGCACACACTTCGGGCAATATATCAAGGAGTCCATGTCTGGGGACAAGCCTTAGTACCTCTCCAATAGCTTCCGAGTCCTTCTTCTTGGGGCTGGAAAATGGAAGACACTGAATGAACTCCTGTTTGGTCAAATTTACCAGATGTCACAAGTGTGTGCCTGGAACTCTATCGTTGCAGGTGCAAGAAAGGATGCAAATATCGTTGCAACTGCATTAAAAGAAAATGAAAGTGCACATAGTGTCTGTGTGCCGGAAACTGCGGACATTAAATTGTTTTATTAAAATATTTAGAAAGTATGTTATTTGGCATCATAAAATTTAACAAAGTAAGCATAAGCAGATACTCGTACTCGACCATTTTGTAAGATAAACGCCGCCTAATAGCGCGAGTCCAGCTACCCGCGCTGCGGTATTTAATTTTTTTTTCACCATCTTTTTGCTTAAGGGCATTATTACAAGTGTATATTTTTAGAATTGACATAAATGGCGCTTTATTATAAAAAAATTGTATGATATTTTTGGTCTCTATACAAAAGTTATTAGCTCTCAAAGCAAAAATCTACAACCAAAAGTTTGACCTTTTTAAGTTTTTCTTGTAAAATTACTATGAAACTGAATAAAACTGATATCAGCAATGAATTCTACGTCTTCGGTTTATACGAAAATGATACCAAACTTGCCCTAGTAGCCAACCAGAACGAGAATACTTTTTTTTTAAAGATGACGGGTGGCGGCCATCTTTGTACCCCGGTCTCCCCTACTAGCCGCACATTTCTTATTGCCTCCCGGACTAGAAATGCTTAGAATTACTTACTCAAGGAACATATGTCATGAAGCTCATTGCTTACTAAAAATTTTTTGGGTTATGTATGGGAGCGATGCATAACTTCCTCCACTACAATCGGCTCCGCCATATCTAGGTCGGAAACTAATAATGCTATAAATTATAATATAAATATACGGAAAAAATTAAGCTATTAGAGACTTTGTATGAAAAACGTTCTACTCACTCTATTTTTGACGTGATAACGTCTTATAAGCGTCTTATAAATATATAGAATAGCCAATAATATCATTATATGGGCATAGCATAGATAAATGTTTGTATAAACATAAATTGAGCGCAGTCTCGCCAACAAACTGTTCTAGCAGTTTGGCGGGTAATTAAAAATATTGAATGCTATGTACTTTTTTGGAAAAAAAAAATTAAAAAAGAAAAAAAATTATGAACGCCGGCTGCACGCACGAAAAAGTTTGACGCATTGTCCCGTTCCGTTGACTGACATATCAACGCACAGCCCAAACCGCTGGTTCTAGATATTCCAAAATTGCCATTTTTCATCAATGTTTTCCTTTGACGTTGTCACGTTAAGTTATCGTTCGTAACCCGACTTTACAGACAACCATTTATTTATTTTTTAGCAACCGAAACTAGTTTTGGACTTAGGTATGGCAAATCCCATTGTGATTGTGTATACAACATTCCATGTTATTCTAGCACGTCGTTTTAAAATGAGAACCAAACTACGTTTGTATGGAGAGTCGAGCATCCTGGCGACCCTTCAGACAGTAATATAAATACAAATACGTTCCCACTTGCTTTCTCATTCCCAGAAAAATAAGCAGGCGGTTCATTATAGGGACTAGAAGATGAATATACTAACATCACTAAAACTACCTATACAAAAAGTTAAGAGAAAAACTTTGTTAGTCGAGTATGAACCTGACAAGAACACAAAGTGAAAAGCATGACCTTCCAATGTGACTGCATGTGTCAACAAATTCGTCACAGAGGATTTATAAAATGGTTTATTGGAAGGGCTTTACGGGAGGCTGCGGTGCAAATGGAACTCGGGTCCGAAGCCCTAAGTGGACATGGACTGCGCGCCCGCCATTTTATTACTAGTTCAATTTTGGGAAGCACTCTTTAATACTACGGTTAGGGTGCTTCGGGTATCTAAGGTTTTCGTGTAATATATTATTATTACGACGCTGAATAAACAGATGACGGCAGATGTGAAAAAGAAGATTAGAACATGGAGACCTACAAACAAGATTACGATACATAGTTATTAGAAAAAACTAGTCCCTTAAAAAACATTCCATGTAAAAAATATGCCAAGAGACTTGGCATATATTTCGTAGAGCCAAGTCAGGCCTTCTTATTATTTTTTATTTGCTTGCTAAATAAAATTCGACTACTTGCGAATCACACAACTTTACTGCGCTTATCAATTTTTGCATACCTAAAACTTTGTAGTATTGTGTGATTGCCAAGTTACAAAATGGTGCGGACCAAACAGACTGAATATAAATTAAAATATCGATACAGAATGTCTAAATTGTCTAATCCTTATTTTTTGTTTTTTTTTTTTCAAATGCCTCTGTAAACTAGGTTGTAGTATATACACGGTGTGCAGGATTATACCGACAGATTTCAACCACGGATTCCCGGTGGTATTATACGAGTAAATTATGATATAGCACTTAAATCAATTTTTGATGACTTGGAAGCGCTCGATAAAAACTGAATAGTAATTTCGCCACCAAGCGACATGACGAGGTGGCCGAGAGGTTAAGGCGTTGGACTGCTAATCCAATGTGCTCTGCACGCGTGGGTTCGAATCCCATCCTCGTCGAGAACTTTTTGCATTATTATTTTTTCTATAAATCTGCCATGTTGAGAAACCATATCTAAAGACCTAAAGTATTTCTGATGGAAAATTTTACATTGAAGTAATTATGTATTATACATTCAGTATTCATACGAGTATACATGTGTTTAAAAGAAAATAAGAATACCAACTAAGATTATTATTACACTGTTAGTCACTCTTAAACGTCTTATACCTATATTTTATTAATGCTCAATACGTGAAATAAAATTAAGTTTAGTACTTTATTATAATAAGATAAGGTTTTACCAAGGTTTCTTTGAAAGTTTACACTTCAGATAAGTTGCAGCGAATTTAAGATAAAATCTAATAACTATTATTTAAGATAAAATCAAATATTATTTATTACACTTTTTATTTAACTCATTTCATTACTTTGTCAAACTTAAGTAAATAATATTGTTTTCCTGCAAAATAACCTTACGCAAAAAATGCGTAAACAAACAAAGAGAACCAAAATATTACTTAAGAAACGTCTAAAGCATTTTAAGGGCGAATGTAAGCGAATTATTTCGAGTGATATGCCTTCGAATATTTCGCTTTGTTCCAAATTAGATAAATTATTTCCACACAAAGATTCTTACAAAAGAGGCAAGAGAATGGGAAGTAATAAACATTGTGCCTGTCAAATTCACTCCGAATGCTAAATCGACGCGGCTGAGACGCCGCGGCCCAGCGACGCCGACAGTGCAGACGGGTGGTAAAAAAAAGTAAGAAAAACAAGCATAAACAGTCTAGGAAATGGGGAATGGATGAAAATTTTAGAAATGCCTGATTATTTTTTTGGTGATAGGAATAACCTTCCTTAGCACCAGAAAAAGTTTCAGATTTTTCAGCTGCGACCATTATTTTTGAAAAATATAAACAGTTTCCTCATTTACGTTTTGGGTCAAGAACGGTAAATAGACACTTTCCTTGATCTGTCTCATATTACAATTTTTTTTTTTAATATCTGTGGTAAACTGACACTGGTAATGACCAATATAGCTGCTGCAAGTGTCAATATCATTGCCAGTGTCAGTTTACCACACATATTTAATATATTTTTTTGTAATATGAGACCGATCGAGGAAGGTGCCGTAACTGACCCAAAACGTAAGTGAGGAAACTGTTAATATTAAAAAAAAAAAATTGACGCAGCTGAAAAATCTGAAACTTTTTTCTGGTGCTAAGGAAGGTTATTCCTATCACCAAAAAAATAATCAGGCATTTCTAAAATTTTCATCCATTCCCAATTGAAACATGTACCTTTTCCGCTCTTATCACATTGACAACAAGCATAAACAGTTCAAAAAAACTAATTAGACGAAAAAGTAACTGAAAAAAACTGTTTGTTTTTTCCGTAAAAAGGTAGTCTATGTCTCCCGGAGCATAATTTCGAATCGATTGACACCTCATTTATCAAAATCGGTTCAGCATCTTAAACGATACGGTGGAACACAGGTAAATACAAACATAGACTGCTAAAAACATATTTCGGCTCTGACTGGGGCGAAATCTCAAGACAACGGCGGATTAAAATCATGAGCAATCTCGTATATGACTAGAGAATTATCGAACAGGTTTTTTGTTTAATTAAATAAGCCTTATTATTATCGTCTTCTAAACTTTTGTCGGTACTTCTGGACTTTAAAAGGATAAAACTACAAGGCCGCTGTTGCTTAATGATAATTACCATGTTGTTTGAATACATTTTAAAAATATGACAGGCAATTTTTACGCCCGTCATGTTTTAACTTTTTTTTCGCAAGTATAGTATAGTAGGTACTAAAAATATATAGATAAAAAAACTAATGTGATAAATTACCACTAGGCACAAAGGCTAAAGATGGGAAAGAATAGATATAACAGAACTATGCAAACTATCACCAAATGTATTCCGCTACAGAAAAAGCCTACGAGGAAAAGTCTGTAAGGTTAATTGTATTATAAGTTAATTGTAATGCGTAATCTCCGGAACCGCGTATCCGATTTCGAAAATTCTGCACCTGCGTGTAGAATGGACTTTCTGGATGGTTATAGGCTATATTTTATCCTGCAGGTTTGCCTGTGTCCTTTGCAATACGTGGGCGAAGCCGCGCGGGCAGGTGGTCTTAAATGACTGTAGCGCAACCGGGATAAGATGATAGTATGAACACTACACGTACAAATTGTACCTAATATACAAAATAGTGACTATATATAGTTAATTATTTTTTTCCTTTATTCTCGTTCGCGCACTGCACGGCATGTTGGGATTTTCTGCTATGTTATTAATTCAACAGATAATTACACTAAATGTTCAACGTTTGAATAAAACCTGTGGCCCCATGCATGAAAAATATATAGTGATTGCATGTCAGAGGTTGACCACGCCATGCCTTCAATATGAATAGTTAATATTCTAGTATTAGCGTACATTTTAAATACAGTAGAATTTTTAAACGACCTTCTATCAACATTTATTGTCCAAACTAGTGAATATTTTACCAGTAATCAAATTAGTGTAACTAGAAAAGCGTGAAGCGTAAAAATTAACATTGACAATTTCGTGTTCATTTTAACAGCAATTAGCAAGATACAATTCAACAGTGAAAATCATAAAATTACAGGTTCTACGAATGTATGCTTACTACGAATAATTATATACTATACATGTATATAAAACTATATTAATATTTGATATGAGCATTTATGCTTACCTGCTCAGTTCTTTTTACTGAGTGACTTTGATTTGCTGGAATAAAAAATACATTAGTTAATCGGTGTTACTGATTGAAAATCGGCCAAGTGCGTATCGGACCACGCACAACGTAGAAAGTAAACTAGTGCCTACAATTTTGACACTATAATCGTATTTACTTGTGTTTACAAAATTAAACACAAGTAAATACGATTATAGTCTCAAGCGCTCGGAAGTCAAAAATCTGAAGAATGCTGGCACTTCACTTGACGATGCGTGTATGCCTATCTTTAATTTGCCGTAGGAAGGAACTATTCGAAGGAATATTACAATATAAAGACGGTAAGACGAGAGGTAGGTATGTAGTGAGTGAGCAATAGGCTAGCATCCTTTCACTGCAATATCACATCTCCGTTTTTAAAATAATGTAATTTTAACTTAACTAGTATATTCATTTTAAGGTAATAAATTGTTAATCGCTCTCGCAGACGTCCAAGGTACAGGCTCAGCCTACTTTGGAGTCTGATGGATATGTTTTGAATGCCAATCTGTTTCTGCTAAATAAACTATTTTTGTATTTATATTTTTAAACCCACAATTGCTGGAAAAACCACTGACAATGAAATTTAACGTATTCTGCATATCCTTCTGTTCTGGGGACATGGGCGTGGAAGTATGTATGTATGGACGGTTAAATAACTCAAGAGGAAAGAAATAAACGAGCGGTGTATAATCTGGCAAACCTTTTTTTTATCGGAGGAAAATCCGTTACGGATACCTCCACGCCACCTTTTAGTCGTCACCTACGTCTCACTGGAGCGTAATTTAGAGACTAATTCCATTTCTTTCTAATGCCCTGCTACTCCAAAGTACTACTAATAAATATTTTCAACTTCTACATTATGTAGTGGTCATACTATAAGCGCGAAGGTTATGCTTATAACTCTTATAGCGTATCCAATCAATCCCTGTCCCCATCCAAGTAAATATCATAATATAAGTACCTATACAGCCAGGTTTATATAGGTTGTCCGCTTTTATCATTGATTAAACACATAGCCCATGACATGACAAATGATTCTGGGATACCAAAGCTTATTAAATTTTAATAACCTATGGCCTTTATTGTAATTGTGGTTTTGATGCAGCTCATGTTCGGCGTTGTATGAAAAATTGATGCCGTCGCGACACCGCCGCAGGGTGATCGATTGTTTTGTGTTAAAACTGGTACATTAATATGAATTTTACGGATTCATTACAGTTGAATGGTTTAAATATGTATCGCTTTATGATCATTGATTGAACGAAGTTCTCCGTTTCAGCTTCACAAGTTAGAGGGTTTGGTCACTTTTCAGTACTTTGAAGGACAATTTCTCCCAACACAACAGGTTGAGTTTAGGCAGCTAAAAAAAACCATGTCCGTTACACTACTCTATAACATAAAAATAAATCAAATCGGAGCCGGACAGTTCGGTACCTTTCCTTGTTAGTTATGACGTTGCCAGTGAAACAGAACTTAACGCTTCATGTTGATACTAGTGTGTAGACATCGGCATCACGAATGTAATTCGGTATGGGTGAAAAACAAGTCTCCAGCAGTCAAGTCGACTCTCCATATACAAATACAGTTCTTGTATATACAAATGTGGTTCTCATTTTAAAACGGCATACTCGTACCTACTGGAATAACATAAAACTTTTTTTACACAATGCGAACCGCCATAGTTAAGTTAACTAGTTTCTATTGTTATAATAGAAAAAAATACAGCGATTAAAGACTGTATGAAAAACGTTCTGCAAGCACGATTTTTTTCTATTTTAATATCTAAGCAACAGAAACTAATTTCTTACCGAGATATGGCGGATCGCATTGTGTAGGTATACAAATTTTCATGTAATTCTAGCATATTGTTTTAAAATGAGAACCAAACCACGATTGTATGGAGAGTCGGGCCTCCTGGCAATCATTAAGGAATGCTCTAGGCTCAAGGCTGTTCGAATAGGCGTTTGTAGTTTGTGTTATAAATTAACACACATTTGAAACACATATAACTGTGACGACATAATTTACTTTCTTTCTTTGTCAAACGGCGTGTTTAATATTTAAAATAATAGGAGAAACAGGTTAAAGCTCCATGTTTCCCGAGTATTTTCGGAAGTTTTGTTTATTATATTATTAATGTAAAAAAATAACCGCTGTCTAAAACCGAATTGTCACGCAGTTTGTGCCGCCCGCTCGTCTGTACCGGCCCCGCGCTCGGATCGCCATTCGCCGTCTTGTCGGAAATGGCTTTGTTTCCTCCAGCGCGCTACAGACGTGTGACCATCCGCCGGAAAATAAAATAAATGAATATCACATTATGGGGGGCTACGGTAAAAATAACCTAGGATCTTATGGGAACTGTTAAAAGCCGCATACAAATTGAATTTTGCGAAATTTTATTTGTGCTGTAGTGAGATGTTATGTTGCGAGCTAAGGCGAGATTAAAATACCTACGATGTAAAGCATTAAAATTGTTAGTAAAAAAAAAACAAATAGGTTATAAATCCCAGCTCGTAAAATCCTCTAAAAACCTAATAATAATAATAAAACCATCTACATTCATTAGAAACCACATTCTTTAGCATAAGAAAAACTACACTGCACCAGGATTTTTATAGTGAAGTAGAGCATAATAATCCCAATTTCCTGTTAAAGACTAACCCGCTTAATCACAAAACTTAACAAACGTCTGTTAACAAACACAGTCCAAGTGATAGCTAGAGACATACGAATTTTAACGGCATTTTAGCTAAAATAGGTTACACGAACGTTTATGAATCAGGTCAGGCCTAAGAAAATACGCATCATAAGTATCAATTTCAATATTGAAAAGCTATTCTTGATATAAATAGTTTATACCCTTATCTGTTCTCTGCTAGCTCTCAGGATAAATATAATATTAACAAAAAAAAAAACACTAACGAGCGGAAAGTAAAAAACTCAAACAAACTGCATTTCCGCATGACTTATTGCATCAGTTACAACCCGAATAAATTTCTCGGCTTAAACATATCAATGTTGCGACACTGAATATTCATCGGGAACGTTGCACGTTTCGCCAATCCCGATTGTGTGCATTGCAAACAGTAAACATCGAATAAAAAACGGCGTATTCCCTACGTACGAAAACAATACAAAAACGCCGGGAATGAAGACTACCTCTCAGTTGTCGTGATTACGAAACCGATAGTGGGTTGCAATTTGGGAGCACTCGTGCCTTCCCTGCAGTAACGGGACGAATGAGGGATCTGTATTGAGCTCAACAACCGCGAACGTTTTGGAAGGAGGATACGAAATTGCAGGTTTAATTTTACAGTTTGTAGTTCTATTTCGTACTAAGTAATCCGTATATACTGTACTTTTATAAACTGCTGTAACATGTAAGGCCAGTAAATAATTTTTAGTTCAAAATTAAGCCATAAGTGTAACCTTAGCTAAAGTCTTTGTTCCGGTTTGGTCAAAGATGGAGAAAAAAACCTCTTAGTTTAAATTCTTTACCTATTCTATTCTGGTACAGTCAGCATCATAAACACGTATACACTCTAGGACCTTATTGCTTGGAGATAAGGTCGAAAAGTGTATACATGTTTATGATGCTGACTGATAATAACTTATAATTATGTCGGACGATCTATGTGGCCCAATGTGTGTGGAACGCACTGGTTTCCAAATGCATGGAATTACTTGTCACAACAGGAGCCCAGGATCCGAAAAAGTAAGGTTAAGTCTATCGATGGGGTTACGCGTTACGTGTTTGGCTTAACTTTGATCGGCTTGACTTAGAATGGTAATAAACTCTAGCTTAAACCTGTATGAAGCTTAAACATAACCAAACTTCACTTTACGCCTTTGGGTCGTTCTTCTTTTTTACCGACAATGAACCGAGGTTTTGCTTTTTTTTTGGTTTTTGAACTATAGAAAATTGTGATTTTGAAGAGCGATTAAAAAAAAAATGCATTGGTTTCTTCATTAACACTAATTAAAGTTTCCTTTCCGGCCAATATACATATTTGTTTACGGTTGGTTTTTAAAAAAAATATGTGACAAAGTGGACTCTTTCAGTGGGGCCTACATTTTGGTTACGTGGTTGGGGTAAAAATACGTTTAAAAAAAATGCTAGTTAGAGAAACTAAAATATTAAATAATACTAATTAATAAAATAATATGGACGTTCATTTTTGAACATTATATAATGGAAAACTAAAATAAGTTTATTAGAAGTGAATACAAGATTATAATTAACATTATCTAAGATAAATTAAAACTAAGTTAAATCTAAAAAAAGCCCTCGAGGCATTGTACCGAGGATGCTGGCGGCATTTCCTCGCTGAATTGCAATGCTGATGCGTTGCGCGAGAAAGCCGCCAGCTCTTCGGTCACCAGTTACATCGACCAGACGTTTCGCGATTTCTGCAAATAACTTATGCGCACTGGGACCCCACGGACCGAGGGTCTCGACGCCAAAGGGTACAAAGTCGTACTCTCTTTTGAACATTATAAAACCGTAAAATCATTACTCAAATGAGATGCCGTAGTAAGACGAAGGACAGGCTATTGTCGGTCGAAAAGAAGAACGACCCCTTTTTCTTCAACCCACTATTACGAGATTCAAAATCATTCTCGAGTAATATGCGTAATCGGAGGATAGGTACGTATGATTGGTGGAGTTAGTTTATCGGCGAGTGTTGGGGATACCAGCCTAGAGGTGCCGATGAGTTTTTTTTAGTTTGAAGACGATCTTTGGCATGTATCATAGTACCCACATCTCCACATTAGGACTTTAGAGTTAGGTATATTAGCACTAATTATTATGTTTTATGGTAATAAGAGTAAGTCTTTCATATGATCAGAAGAAAATCTAACTAAAAAGTTTAAAACCGCAAGTAAATTCATTTATTTGTGATAATTGAACAACCGCATTGAGTGTAAAAGATACTGTGAAAGTAAATACCACCTTAGACAAAAGTCGTAGAAATAATTATTCAGCTAAATCAAAATACGTTAATAATAGGTTAATATATATGTTTTTTGTAAAGTCTCTGTATTATTTCCTCACATGTTTGAGAAAAGCACTATATTTACCTTGGCGGAAACCGGGATTGCCTGACTCGTCTCTTGGCAACCACCTCCTCAGGTAACCCCTTCCTTTCCGCGCCTCGGGAATAATGTACTATTAAGAAAAACAAAAGATGAAATTGAGCGGGAAATGAAGAGAAAAGTTTTGAAAGATGACCCGTTTTCACTCAGAAGTGGACAAAGCCGGGAGGAATATTTTAATTAAATCTTTAATAGGCTATCACAAAAGGCGGAGTGGGAAAACAAAAGAATTTGTTAGGCTTTTCAGCGTTTATTATTCATAGTGTACAGTCAAGTGTAAAAATATGGGTGCATGCAACTTACTCACAAACATGTTCCATCGCTCTGTCTGCAGATTAAGGCTTTGGTACCTACATATTTATGAGAGGATTAAATCGATACATATTTTTGCACTGGACTCTATGGTGATGTTTCTTATTTCACTTGGATTTTTCTTTTTCTAAAGCGTAAGAAAGTCTAATTTATACTTTTAGCAAAGTCCTTGTTTAGTGTAAATAAAGGAACAATTAAGCTCATTAGTGATTCTTACTGAGATATTATTCAATTTCTATGTAAAACCAGCATTAAGTAGTTACAAGTTACATAAGTAAATAAACTAGTATATACATAGCACTAAATCTTCTTGCTTATTGTCTTGATTCTAGTAGGTATGTACCATTACTAGAATCAAGACAATAAGCACGAAGAACAAAACCGGAGCTTCGTTAGCGTTGTCAATCATTATCATGAATGAAATAGATTGGGTTTCAAGACCAAATTACTAGGCCATTCCTTGAGCCGTACACCAGTGCTCCTATCAACGGAATAGGCCTTAAGATAATAGATCGTCGGGGGGTCTTCCAAGGTGGTTAAATACCAGTTACCTGGGCTGGTATTCACCATGCTCACCGACAACTAGTTTCACAAGAACCAGTATATGTCTAAGCTGCGATCACGCATAGTTGTTATGAATCTTGGTGTATAGTTTTACTGGGGTGTGGTGGGAAGAATTGAGACTGATTGTGAATACAGCTGAAGCGAGCTTGCGTGTTTTCGTTTAAACTACGTATGTAGCCATTCGATAACGCAGCTGTACGTTCACACGAGTCTACGTGCCACATATCGCTTTGAATAAATAATATTCGATACTTTCGCATGGTTACACACATGAATAATCTGATAAGGGACTGCGTTGAGTGAATTACGGTCGATGTAAATGAGATAGTTTCAATTTAATAACCCATATATTGTTACAAAGTTTCTCTAAAAATTTGAGATGGTTTATGTTGGGAATTAGCTGTTACAGTACATCGCCTTCAAAAGCAAAATTTATACGATTTAGACACACTCGTAATATTGAATTAGCAAAAATAAATAGACTTAAAAGACACACGTGTCTGGAATTATTAGACTGTTATTGAGAACAGACCTTGAACCATACACGTACATGTGTTAATTGGGTGGATTGTAAAAACATTGTACATAGTTCCATAGTGCCTTATCTAAGCTACGTTTTAACTTTTTTTCCATTGTGTAACGGCAATTACCCATATATTTTATATAAAAAATGTTAAAGCTTACATTAGATTAAGGCCCTTAACTATGTACATTTTTTTCCAATCCACCAAATTGCCTTTTAATAGAAGTAGATAAGCGAAAAAAAAGTGATTTAAAAAAGGTTCTACTTAATTGAATACTTATGTAATATATTTTATTGCAACAAAACCTTAATATGTAAACGTATTGCAATCAGTAGTAATCAATTAAACAATCAAGTTATTGCATTCATATTGTTACAAATAAAGGTGGTAAATGTTACAATATCAAAGTATCAAACATGAGCCCTGCAAGGGCATCGCAAAATGTAGTAGCTACTTAATGCTAATTAAATTAAATGTTAACTCAAAAAAAACAATATAATAGCTATATATAACAAATCTCTTTGCAATGGAATTGTAGTGAATGCTTGTTGGTGTAAGATTACTAGTGATGATATTATCAGTTCATTTAAGTATTATTATGAAGATTTTATGTTAGAACTTACTTTGTTAAAACAATGTGTCTTCTAAGTATTCGCTGATAAGAGTAATATGCTTTATTTACAAGAATTAGTTTTAATATTTCCTTTGCTTTCTTTTATAATCGTATCTGGTAATTTATTGGTAAAGGCCGGATGAATGGAGTTTTAATCGGGAAGATGATGCTATAAATCTATTAAATAAATAGAAAGGTATAAAGTTAACCATAAAACACCTTAAAGTCTCAACTTAAAACATCAATGGAAACATTTTTAAGTAAGTGCAACCGAAAAAAGAATAATTAAAACAGTTTTGAAACCGTCTCATATTAACTCGTAATTCACTAGAGTACTTGAATAACAAACTAACCTAAAGGTAAAAAAGACATTCGAGACGCGGCAGACAGGGCGATAAGCGTCGCCACCTTCAGGTCCCGCACAGTCTGAAACCATCGACACGAGAGGAAGAAGAAGAATAAAAATTGGCAAGTACGATGTTCACCCACTTTTCTAAGTTGGATAAGTTTAATCATTAACACGTCTAAGTAACTAGATCTTATCACAATGCCATTAAACTACCCAGCAAATGGCCGTGTACCTACCTATTAAAACATTTATATTACAACTTATCAAAACATAAATCTTTTGTACTTGGATGAAGACCAAAAAGACATCTTAACTTACTAGTCTATTTACGCAATTAAAACTTTTATGAAAGTCGTCAAAAAAAATGTCACAAACTTAAACTTGTGCGTCAAATTCGTACCCGATGATTCAACTTTTGAATTCCACCCAGTTGTTTGATAAATATTTTCGTTTACACTGCGATAAGAAACAAATAACCCGTTTCACATATACCATTAGCGCGGATAGAGAGGCTAGATGCGCCGCCGACAGCCGAGCCGTGACAGCGTCGTTCGCGAACGCTGTCTGAAGGCTTCTTTCTCCGGGATAATGTAATATTCTTCTCAGTCCCGGCGACAGGTGTGCTCTCCTGAAATCTCGCTATGAAAAATGCGCCAGCCCCTTCAGAATTACATACCTAATGCTGGAATGTGTCACTGCGTAGCAATAGACGCGACGACACGAATACAGTTCTCAGATTCTTTGTGTTTGTAATAAGCAGCGAATATGCCAGATGCTCGCACGGATAGCCCTGAAATTTCATATAACAGAGGCGTATTCGCCGTACTTCATGCGCATGTGTTTATTATGTCTTCTTCTATCTCCGTAAATATGATTTTCATTGTATGTAATAAAGTCGTAATAAAGGCGGTCCCGAGGCGGCCAGGACGGAAACTTCGACCTTTCCTGGAGGCTCGTGGGAGCTTCCGAATACGGTAATGTTCGTGCATACTGCTTATGATATATATATCTGTATCTGCTTACGGATAAAAAATGTCGAAAAACCTCTTTTGTCAAAGCTTGTTAAGTAAAAGCGCTCCAAATTTTAAATAAAAAGGTTTTTTCTGGTGAACATTTGTTTGCTTATTATATTTGATATAATATCCTACTTAACTAGTACATTCGCATTATTTAACATGATGCTGAGTATTTTGCTGATTCGAAACACGGACAGAATCAATCTAATATCGATAGATAATTTAGGCCCTCGTTAATTGTATTAACTCGATTATATTTTTGACCTTTTCCCTGCCCTAAATCCTCTTCCACCGCTAACGTAATAATCTGTACCTATATTTTATCTCTTGTTTGAGCTAAAGTTAAACGATATTAGCTTTGACGGGAGCGGCCAATTAATCGGATTATCTGTTGGCCGCGCACGATTCTGTTCAATCCATTCATGCCATTATGCGTCAAAACAATCTGAGGTCTTTGTGAATGATCGACTTTGCGAAATCAATCGGTTCCGGTGAATAGACGAAACTTGGATCTAATTGAATTAGCCGTTCGCTTTAGGTTCGGCCGATATCTGTTAGGAAAAAAATCGTTTATTTTATCGCCCTCTGTTCCCTTCATCGTTTCTACCTGGCAACCCGATGGAGCTAAACGCGCAACAGGCTCGTAAGACGGCTGTGCTGAATACATGTGGTTCAAATGAATTGGCTGTTTATTGCTTTTCAAGAACATTACAGCGTATCTACTCTTTTTTTTTAATTTAGCTTACTCCGACTTCGTAGAGTACTTAATAAATATCTAAGTGGTCCATTACAGGATGTAGAGTCAGCTAACCGGCTTAGTTAGCTATGCATTCCTGCGTATAAGTTTGTAGGTAGCCAACTACTTTGCTTACAATTGAGTATACATAATACAATGCATGAGATACTTTAAAAAACAATGCTATTCATGGGCTTACAAATGTAGTATAGGTACCGGGCATTAAGGTAAGTCTGACTTTTACAGTTGCGCATAGGATTGGAATGTAGAAGTCTACATTACTGGCCACGTAGCTATATATATAGGCGAGTAGAAAAGTTTTTGTGAAATACTTTTTGAGCGGGTGTTACAAGAAACGAAGGACAATTAATGAAGTTTTATGTAACGTAACTTTAAAACACTGGCGAGCCAGAACATTACTCTTACCACATTACAGCGAACTGCTGCATTTTTATAGCTTAGCGTAGCGCCAGCCACCGGTAATTATGTGGATTAACATAATCAAACTAATTTTGATTTAATAAAGAACTTAACCAGTTTACAATGTAACATGGTATACAATTAAATAACACATTAGGTCTCTTTTATGGATATGTGCTGGACGGTAAGGTTCGTACAAACATGTGGCGAGTTATAAATTAGGAGCGTTTATGTATAAGCGTGCGTGTTATGCTTCCGCATCGCACCACGAGTGGTTGTACGCGTCACCCAGTAAGTAGATATAACTAACTAACAACGCGTCGCGCATCCATAAATGAAGCTTTATAATAGTTTTTTCTCAAACATGCAATGAAATGTCGTCCTTACGTGCGTTATAACAGGCTTCAAAGTATCACGTTTCGGGCGGAACTACTCGAGAGAACTGGTAAGCAATTTCATACCAAATTGAAGGCCTAGGCCGGGAAGTAATTTTTTTTAAATTTTAATGTTAACATGGCGTCTGTGTTCATCTACAGGCTAAACAGCTGAATTATTATTTTTTCTAGTGGCAGAATGGTTATCGGACCAAAAATATCCGCGTTAATGCCTATTGCACACGAACCTTTATTAAGAATACAAACCTGTATGATTCAATGTCTTGATGAATAAATTTAAAATATTATCTATGTACGTAAGTCACCAGAGACCATAGACAATATTTAAAATCCTCTTTATTTTATTCATTATAGAAGGTTATGTATAATGGCCCTAATAGGGTCTATTCGAACTCTACACACGCGAAATACGGACGCCTTTCGTAAAAAAAAAACAATAAGTATGGAGGATTAGAGGGAAAATTAATGTACTATTTTGAGTGGTGTATTGTTTTATTTCATTGCATATGTTTGAGAAAAGCACTATACATGCCTGGCCGTGAAAAGGGCTTGCCGGCTTCGTATCACTATCCGGCCTCCCTACGGTCGGCCGTCTATACCTACTCACCCGGCAAGCCCTTCTTTCCCGACGTCTGCAGTAATGTACTATTATACGCAAACAGTTGCAAAACAATCACATGAAAGTGATAACAAAGTACGGTAGGAGCCTAGAAGGATCATGGAATTGTCATTATTATAAGCAAAAATTCGAGCACAAAAACAAACCATGAATAAAGGCAAGATGGGATATTAAAGAGGGACTCCCGCGTACAATAACAAATGTAACTGGGTCAAAACATTAAGAAGTGTAAATTACTAACCAGGCGCGGGTATAATAGTGCTGAGAGCGTCGTTTTTTATGTAAAATATTCCCTTCGGTCCTCGCCGCGACCGCTCTCGGTTATTACCGACATAATAGTCGACGGTAGGTAAACGTGAAAACGGACATATCTAGGTGCTTACTTAGTAAGGCACTAGTTTAATTGAGCCGATTCCGTTGAAAAATGTCGCCCGCCAAATAGGGTGACATTTTTCCAATGTGACGTAAAATGAAAACATCTACTTATAAATGTAGCATTTTATAAAATTCGGTAAGTATCCATATTTTAATAAGGGTTTTTATTTTTAAGCGGTTTTGTTCTAACGAAACGTAAAGTGTTATCTCTGTTCATACCTCCTCCGTGCTTCGTTCTCCTAAGTGCTGAGGGTCATGATCTCGCCCATGGGCCCTTTGTCCTGGATGACCGATTTCCAGGCATTTCGGTCTCTACCACTTCTAAAGCCTCATGCAGAAGCGCTGTTCATGCAGATGCGGTAAAAATTATAATCTCCAGTTAATAAACAGCTTTTAAAGCATCGGGAAAAAAAATTAAATTAGCTCTCTCTAAGAAATGTGCGCCGTGGCCTAGTTTCTCAACCACATTTCAACTGCTCAAAGTATGGAATAGTATTTTACAGATTTCCAGAACGAAGTTGGAAAGTTAGACGCAAACAAGAGTTTAACACGACACATTTCAATTGTAGCACGAGGGATGAAAGCACGCATGCCACCGATTTGGCACGAGTTCAATGGAGGCTTTCAAAATTCCGCTCAGTGCCTTTTTTATTCCGTTTGGATGCACCAAGCACTAGTTACGAGCCCCTAAAGTCGTTACCAATGTATGTGCTGCCATATTTTGTAACAATTTTATTTTAGAGGTTTATTGAACGAGTCGAACGCAAAGTTTAGCCTGTGCGACGTACAATGCTCGTTTCACGGTTAATATATGTAAGAGCATCTAAAATACATTTCTACTTTCGTTTACAGAACAACGATAGACATACTGGTATTACATTTTTTATGAAAACGATAATCGTAAACGAATAATTTCGGAACGTAATCTCACATTTGACGATAAAAACTTTATTCGTCTGACGCGTCGTATTTCCCACAAAACAGTCACGTTTACAGCGCTTACATGCCAAATAACTCTGAAGTCAACTTTCATTGACTTTTATGCAAACTGTTACGTAAAATTGTTATGTAAACGACCTTACGAGCCACAGTACGCACCCTCTCAATTCGTGTGAACACTTGTGAACACTATTGAATACTTAGGGAGACGGGAAATATGGGCCTCAGAGAGCCATCGACGGAGGCACGTGACGAGAAAACGTAACGGGACGCGAGACGTCGAGACGTATGCGTGCCTAGGCCGTCTAGGAATTTTGTTTCTAGAGTGGAAATAAGATTTAGGAGCAAACTTCTGTCTGCTGTGGTTTCTTTTTTCTTAGGATAAACTTAAAATAAGGAATTCGAATTATAAATATTCAGACAAAAATTGCTCTCCTATTACTGAAAGTTACACTTGAAGGCACTAAATGACGGCACATTTTTCGTCCAGGCTAAAACTACGTCAAGAGCAAATACTTCAATAATATATAATGAGGCGCTAGTAATTTTTAGGAATAGAAGGCACTTTTCACCCCGTGGAACGCCCCGTGCGCCTCATATGTGCGCGTGTTCTATTCAATATGTGGAACGTACCTGCACATACTTAGAATTAATTAGCAACGCAGTGCGGTGTGTATTTATAAGGGTCATCCCACGAATGGTCATAAAGTGTGAACTCATGTTATATATTGTTATATCAACAAGCTACAATAGTACATTACTGCAGACGCCGGGAAAGAAGGGCTTGCCGGGTGAGTAGGTATAGACGGCCGACCGTAGGGAGGCCGGATAGTGATACGAAGCCGGCAAGCCCTTTTCACGGCCAGGCATGTAAAGTGCTTTTCTCAAACATATGCAATGAAATAAAACAATACACCACTCACAATAGTACATTAATTTTCCCTCCAATCCCTCCATACTTAATGTTTTTACGAAAGTCGTCCATATTTCGCGTGTGTAGTGTTTGAATAGACCCTATTAGGGCCATTATACATAACCTGATAATAAGAATCTTAATGTCTATAATGAATAAAATAAATGCAGAGGATTCTAAATATTGTCTATGGTCTCTGGTGACTTACGTATAGATAATATTTTATTCATCAACACATTGAATCATACAGATTTGTTTTCTTAATAAAGGTTCGTGTGTAATAGGCATTAACGCGGATATTTTTGGTCCGATATCTATTCAGCCACTAGAAAAAATAAAAAAATATATAAATCAGCTGTTTAGCCTGTTAACATTAAAATTTAAAAAAAATTACTTCCCGGCCTAGGCCTTCAATTTTGTATTAAATTCCTTTACAGTTCTCTCGAGTTGTTCCGCCCGAAACGTGATACTTTGAAGCCTGTTATAACGCACGTAAGGATGACATTTCATTGCATGTTTGAGAAAAATCTATTACACGGTAAATATCACGTGCATTCAATTAAACCGTCGTGAATGCGCGCCGTGATCTTTTGTTTTGACTCTTGGATAATATAAACTTGTTGACGATCGCAGCGGTGTCGGTCGGAACTCTTGTGGCATTTATCTTCACCTTTGACTCGCGCCACGTCGACGCTCGAGCTTCGCGTGACTTCACCTTTACAAAAATAAGGATATAAAAGTAATTTGGCATTTTGTGCCATGACAGTTTCTTTTTGTTAGCGAAACGGAATTAAAAGTTTTAAATTTAAGTTCATAGCGAATAAGAAATGAGATGGAATATTTTGACATGGTATATTATTATTGTTGCTGTTAAAAAAATGTGTTCTTAACTTGCTTCCTATATTCAGCATAATGACAACGAAATTTGAACTTTTCGTGATAAACCGCACTGCCAAATAGTAGGTACGCGGTTTCCCGATCATTTCCACAATTATTTCTGACACCAAAGTGTTTTAGTTCCCACTGTTCCCACCGCGGAGTGCCTCTTCAATGAAAACGTAGTACAAAGTGCGCGTGTCCTCAAACGCTCTTTCGCTTCAACCACAAGCGATAAGTGCGCTTCAGGAGCGATTTCGAAGTTACGTCTAATACAGCGTTCACGATGGTGCCAAGTGTTTGGCCAACCTCTCGCGACAATGGCGGTCCATGTGACTGTTTGTAAACCACGTAGATACTAGTTTGCTTACCTACTCATGCGTCTGAAGATTTATTCACACCACACTCAACCGCGGTGCGAACCTGGCCTTTAGTGGAATTCGGGAACTCGATCAATTTGTCTCTACAAACAATCGATGCCGACGTTGTTTGCGCGTTCACGAGTGCTAAAGGTGACGAGATGTGACGACAACCGAGGTCTTGGATAAATTGAATAACCCTCAAGCACACTTAAGCCTTAGGAGTAGGTACATCTTAAGTACGTTGTGGCGAAGGTGAAAGATAACGATTTAGAAAATCGTGGCTGAAAGAAGAATAAAATTGATGTAAGCTGACAATGCCATTATATTTAAGTGTCTTTATTTTATACGCGCCAATTCACAATATTGTAAGTATACTGGTAATGGTGTTCAATATAATGCAATATCGGCGAATAACTTTGAGATATATATATGAAATAATAATGGAACAGGTATATCTGCCAGGCCGCGGCATGATCATTAGCAGCAGCATTGTCAAAAAAATTAAATTATTGAAGCGCATTATTTCCACCACAAAAAATCGTGTTGTCGAAAAGCAATCATAAATATTTTCATTGAAACGCCTTCAATGTTTTTCGCTAGTACGCGATATATAATTATCTATTGTGAAAATCGAATAATAAACCTTATATTTTCATCAGAATATATTGTAAACAGACAATATTTAATATTTCCAAATTATTTTATTTTTTTATTACTAGCTTCAAATTATTAAAAAAAACTCCGCTACACCCATTTGGGTCGTACAGAGATTTAGGTTCGCGTCTTTCCTGTGGACATAGCCAAAGGACTACTTTTTGGTTGGATTTGTAATCCGCAGAAACGGCGTCTCATAAATCGGTGTGATCAGACATGTACAAAACATGCTCACTATTCTGTAACTTGTTTTAAGCTCACCTCAACGCTCACGCACAAATATATCTTGACGCCGCGATTCGTAGTAACTAAGCGTAGGTAGAGGTCTAGTTTCGTTACGTGTGACGCGCGGGGTGAGGCACATGAGCGCGTAGCGAATAACAGCCCTGGTTACTTTTGACCACAGGAAAGATGACTCTGGTTTTTTTTCTATATATGGCCTATTTCCATCCAGAAAAATCAAAAGGAGTTTTTCTAAATACAATGTCAGATGCTTTTTAACTTGCAACTACACTTATCCTAGTATTTTATTTATTTATTTAAACTTTATTGCACACTACAAGACAAAGTACAAATGGCGGACTTAATGCCATAAGGCATTCTCTACCAGTCAACCATTGGGCTAAACAGAAACATTTGGTGCAGGCATTTAAACTTGAAAGAAAACTCAATCCTAGATAAACGTTTATCAGATACATTGTGAAATCAACATAGACTTAAACAAAATAATATATACTAATATATATACATATAGTACTTATTACCTACGTTTTGTACCTAGTGAAAAATACGATAGTGTTCAAGCCGGATGCCTCTCAACTTATATTTCTGATAGGTAAGCCAGCGTGCCACAGTATAATTTAATTCGACAAAGGAACGCTCTCAACATATTCCATCGAATCCGTGTTACTCTCAAAGGGATGTATTAACAGTCTTCAGTAGTGGAAAGAATATTTGGAATTTCGTTTGCATTCTTCCAAAAAGAAAATAAGAATATGATTACATCGGATGCCTGCGCTGAGAATGCCATTCATGGTGCTGCTGAGCGGGTCGGTGTGTGGGCTGCGTAAGCTTCTGATGTGAAACCTAAGTTCGTGCCATTTGCCTCAATGGTACCCCTATGGCTAGAGTGAACCATTACTTAGGCCATGTGATCGCGACCGACCTCAAAGACGACCTGCAGGTCGATCAAGTAATATTGTACGTACGTTAGGTAGATCTAAACGTCAATTTGTATATAGAAAAATGACAGTTGGACTGTCCTAACGCGCGTTCGAATCGTTACGTGATTACCTCTCTGGACATGGAAAGAGAACGAAGGGCCCTGTCGGTCCGGGCGAATATGATCGCCCGCAGATTTGCAAGGTGGTCCAAAGAGGTAAAAGTTACATTGTTTAGGGCGTTTTGCATCTCCCTCTATACCTGAAATCTGTGGGCGTATACGCAACGGGCCTATGGGGCCCTTAGGGACCAGTATAATAACGCGGTCCGGGTGTTGATGGGATTCTGGCCGCAGATAGGCCACCAGGCCGATCCTACAGAGATTAAAATAAAAAGCCAAGATGGCAACAGATGACCGGCTCATCATTATGAGCTGCGGATCAATACAGACAAAAAGTGCCATGCACTGATATGTCCGCCACCACACTTCCACAAGAAGAGAAGAGTGTGTGAAGTCACGAGTAGTAGTGATGGGACTAGTTTCTGTAGCGCATCAGGGATGGATGGAGCGGGGGCGCGCGTTGACTGTTTCTATACGAGCATGCGTGCGCGTGCGTCCCTGGTGCGCCGGGTGCGCCGCAGTCGCAACAGCACTGCGCATGATAGCGGACAGGGTTGACTGTCCCTACACGTCGCACTGCGAGGGATTGCCTGCACTTCCCTGTCAGTGTTTTTTTTGTTTTAAATGTATGTTTAGATGTAGGTACCAACCAACCCTTAGTTTTGTAAGTTCTATTAATAAAATATGTGTCCATGTTACACGACATAAAATATCATTAATTTATTGAACTTTTGTATAAGAACAGTCTAGGAAATTGAAACACGTACCTTCTTCGCTCTTGTCACATTAACTAAAAGAAATAAAATGGTAGGTACACGTAATATAATACATTTATGATTTAGTGTAAAGCTTACACGCAACGCGTCCTGATATATGAAAAATCACGCTATACATGTAGTAGACGAATGTTTTTCAGATCTGCAGTGAAGGGTTAATTCAGATTTTTTTTCCAAAAATTACAAAAAGACGTCATATATAATAAAAAAAAGGTAAGAAAAGAGGAAAGTTTGAAGTATGCTTTATTGGCTTGGGTACATAATTGGTACAAACTTATCCAGAAATGCTCACAAATAGTAACATATCTACAGTACTCTTTGTGGAATGCCATTACCCCGGTATAAAATAGCATCTCTTAAATTGTTCAGGACGAGCAAGTAAATAGACACTACAACGCTGGTGAGTTCATGAAGTAAAGCTCTGCGCAGATAGTTAGGTATTTGGGCCATTAATCACGGGGAAAACTTAATTGGACGGCCCGAGGCTGACAGACAGTCACGCGAGGAACTCCGCTGCTGGGGATATTCGGAGCCGTAATATTTATGCGGTAAGCGCGTTAATGCGCGGAAGGGTGCAGACGTTTTTGATAGCGAGGTCCACTCAACATGTTTTTAATGTAGACAGATCGTGACACGGTGACTATAAAGCCCATTTTGTGAGAAGCAGTAATGAAACTGGGACGGTATTGTTGGATGTGTATAGGTAACGACGGTTAGCCTAGTGGGTAGTGACGCTGCCTACGAAGCTGAAGGTCCTGGGTTCGAATCCCGGTAAGGGCAAATATTTGTGTGATGAGCATAAATATTTGTTTCTGAGTCCTGGATATTTTCTATGTATTTAAGTATTTATATATATTATATATATCGTCGTCTAGTACCATAACACGATAACACAAACCTTATTGAGCTAGTTCGATTTGTGTAAGAATGTCCCGTAATATTTATTTATTACATTTAGTGGTAAAATGATTTTGGATATATGCAACAAGATTGCTAATACGCAGCCAACTCGAGAGAAGAGCGAATTTTGTGCTAGACATTTCACCGACTGTCTTCCCCGTCCTGCCTGTATTACGTAGTGTTGTTAGAGGAAGTTGTATTTAAATATAATAATTATTAAGAATTATGGATCACTAAAACGACGATATCACGATTCGATAATCGTCATTAGTACTTTACTTGATGAGGTATCTACGATTACCTAAGCGTCCAATAGATTAACTCAACTTCATACCCATACAAGAAACCGTCTAGCGGGTAAAATGGCAGCCAAGCACGCTCGGAAAACGCTGATCCAAGCAACTTCAAATATGCCGCGCCAAGTGTTTGCTGCTTATAGTGCAGACACAGGAGCCTTAATGAGAAATCCGCTTGTAAGTACCTACATCCAGGATTAGAGATGAGTTCTTAACAAACTTAGCGTGTAGATTATTACATGTACATAAATGTAACTAACTCATCAGTTTACTAATGAGCGTTCTCTAATATACCTTGTTCTATATACATATCGATACGAACCTTTACAAACTTTGTTCACGGATTTAAAGTATTTTTTTTCTTCTTCTGAAACTCAATGTTCGGCTGCCTTTCCTTCATAGCCGAGTTTTCCTAATAAGTCATTTTTATGTTCCTAATAAGTATCTAATCGGTAAGGAAGCGGAAATAAGAATAAGTCAGCAATAGACCTGTCTAAAAAAATGTCACACGCACTAATCTGGGGGCCGATCAGAGGCTTACGTTTCGCATTTCGGGCGTTATTTCTGACACTGCGTTAATTAGTGAAAGGGTGAAACCCATTGATATCAATTTATAATCCGAAATTTACGTCTCTGATCGACTGTCTACACTGGACTTAGAAAGCTATTGAGGATTAAGCCTTCACCACACAAGGCGAGATGCTGGCAGGGCGTGAGCGGGATGCGTAGCCTACGTCCGAATGTAGGTATGCCTTATGCTGCTATACATGCGCCGGTGTCGCACCGCGCTCATGCCCCGCAGGCACCATGCTCGTGTGGCAAAACCCTTTCAACTCTTCTCTCACCTGTCCATGATTGAGGAAGCCATGCCTGCCCGCGATTTCGTCGACGTGGTGGGCCCCCCCGGGCACAAGCACCGCGAACTCGTTGTGGAACACGCTATCCCGCGCCCCGCACCACCCCAGGCACGCCAGCAGCGCCAGCGCGCGCCATGACTCCACCATGACACTGACGTAACACTCACACACACAACCACATCAGCCCCACTCACACTATACACGATGTCCTTTCAACTCCAACGGTGTTCATCCCACTTTTGATCACCTGAAAATAAACAAACACGTGAGGTTAATTGAAATGCTTCTTAATTATTACTTGGGCCGCTCTCGAACGCGACAGGCCATATTAAAATTTAATAAAGTGAATCCGCGGGCGAACAGCATTTTATTTAGATTTATTTTTAATGTTCGAACGTTCCATAAATATAAAAGAAAATGTAGGCCACGATAAACATATTTGCGTGAGCGGGCGACGGCAAATCACGCGCCAGATAAACGCAATAAGCGATCGCACAACGCGAACAAGTTAAAAGAATCCGAGGGAAATCCCGAGATAATCCAGATAAGCCACGCGGGCAAAGTATGAAAAGCCTGACCGTGAATACATCAAAAATATTTATGAAATTTTATTTGGAAATTTATCGAACGGCCGCGTATAGGTAGGGCTAGAGCAAAACCTTTGAACATTTTTTTGCGTCGCCGGCCGCTTTCCGTTTGAGGGAATATTTTTTATGTATCATACCTATAGGTACTTAGAATGCCAGTTAGAGGTCGAGGATGAAGGTGATTCTTTAAGGTCAAAATTTCCGTTCTTGTATGTTTCGTTTCGATTGGTTCAAAGGAATATTTTTACTAGGGTAGTTGGCTTTGGAATGCGGGGCTGGCAGGGTTTGGTATTACACCAGCGACCGTAGTAATACTGCCGTAAAACACATGGAGATATTGCGAAGAGTACCGCAGTGCAGATTCCCGACAGCAGGGCTGCTATTCACAACCACCTAGCTAGCTAGTGCACCTCCCCTCACATCAGTAAACCAGGGTAAGTTATGTCTCCGTACTCGTTGTTATTATGGATTTCGGTATTAGGATATACTAGGGTTCAAGCGATGAGGTGAGGCTAAACAAGCCGTGAATATCACAGCAGCGCTTTATGGTTATGTCGCCGAGTCGCTGGCGAAGCATCGCGGAAGATATCGTTCGCGGATTAATTTCACTTTCATACTCCGTTCGTCGTTAAGGAAACAGAGTTATATTTTTCTTTTAGATCCAATCTATGCCGAATTTTTAGTTCATGTTTGTTTATGTTTTTTTCTTTTATTACGTTAAAATACCTACATCGAGTTAGCTCCTTTACTTTGACGGGTCAAGCCGATTTGTGGGAAGCCAGTTCTGTCAAGCTGGTCTACACTCAAGAGCAAAAGTTTTGGGTACAGTTTGTACTGAAATTCTATACAAAGTGTACCCGAAACTTTTGCTCTTGAGTGTACATTGACGGGCATTTTGATGTAATATATGAGTAATGATTGCGAGGATAAAATACACACAATACGAGTATCATTTATTTTGTTTACGAACGTAATTTTTGATCGCGTATTAGAATCTAATACGCATCTGATGAAACCAATATACAGAGTGGCGTCGGGGTCGTGATCCGGATTGACCAAATGCGTATAGCTGTTTTTTTTGCCATTTAGTTAGGAACTGTTGTTCAGTATAACCAATATAACCATCTTATTCGCATTTGGTCATTCCGGATCATGACTCCGAAAACACCCAGTAATAGTCAACTGAAACGAAAATCGGTAGGGTAACTGAGAAAAATAATACTCCAATTAAGTATAAACGCGAACATTTTGTCCGTCTAAAATAAGTGTCGAAAGAAAACAACAAACAAATTATATTTAGCGGTGAAAATTTATTTTATAAGAGTTTTATTTAACCGCTCGAATAGAATTAAGGTTACACAGGGCCCTTAAAAATACAAGAACAATATTTGTGTTCAGAATGCGGCACGTACGGCCGACCCGTAGGGACGACAAAATTTAAAAGGTCTACCGTCGAAATTAATTCGGGGCTATTACTGGGATAATTCCATTAAGCGAATCGGAACAGGGGAACCGAAATATTTACGAGCTAATAACGAGGGCATACATATTTAAATCGCACGTAAATATCAATAAAATGTTGGGTAAACGGGTGTGGTAAAGAAATCGGTTTATTATATACGCAGGCCATACGTGTAATTTAATTGAAAAATATACAATAAGCAAAAGGCAACGAAATTTTAATTAACTATTATTAAACACAGTTGGATTAACATTTCGTCGCTGTTTGCAAAATGGGCGAAAACATAAAAAAAAACAGTCGAGTCGAACTCTCCTACCGAGGGTTCCGTACTAAATAACAAATGTATAGTTTTCAGATTTTTCCCTGTACTTGTAGTATAAGACGATATTACTTGCCAAATTTCGTAGTTCTAGGTCAACGGAAAGTACCCTATAAATTTTGATTCCCTTGAGAGTTTCAAAATAAAATATACGTTTTCATCGGGTGCCCCTCTAGTCGCATAACAACTATTGTCCTAATATCGATTGTCATACAACATTACGCATAAAGTTGAAGCTCATTTTTTTGGCATAAATTGTACTATGGCATAATTGTTCCTGGTCATAATTATACGGAGTAATAATTGGTTTACCCATAATGTTGAATGTCATACATTTATTTAGTCATAATATTGTTAATTATCATTATTTTAGTAATAATTGTAATTGTCATACATTTATCAAGCCATAATATTGATGATTATAATTATTTTTAATCATAACAATCGTATTGCATAAATTATGACATAATTATGGCTTTTCACGTAGGCAGTATAGAACAGGGACTTAGTGGCGAAACCGACTTGGATCGCGGATAGGTTATAAAAGAGTGGAAAGACTTGTTATTAAATTTTCGTTGGCTTGGTTTTGCAGTTTATGCGTTTATACAGTATGGTTAAATTGGCCTATGCGTTTGAATTTTTGTATTTGTGAAATATTTTTGGTGTATATTTTTATGTGTTTTAACAATAAATAACTTTATGTTTATGTCCATTATAAAGTATGCTTAAATAATTTTATGCGCATCAATTTTATGCGCATTACACAATATGTTCTTAAACATTACGATTAAAGACGTTATGCGCATAAATGTATGACCATTTACAGTTATGCGTAATGACGAGTATGACAAATCCACGTATCTATGCCTATCAAAAATATGACTTTAATCTTGCTCGTCAATGGCATTATTACTTGCGAGCGTACACAGCAGTTATAGCCGTTTAACTTCCCACGGGCTGTTAAGTTTAGTTTTAAAATATAGAACCCTCTGTTTGGCTTAAGCAAATCTGGTTGCTCTGTGATTGGTTGAAAAAAAAATCTAGTTGGCCAAGCCGCCCCGCCCCACATGAATACTGCTCTGTGATTGGTTGAAATATTGAAGCTGCGCGCTCCACTAGCACTGATTTGGAAGTGAAGTTGTCAATTTTTGATTGGTGCGGCTGTATGAAACTTAGATTTTTCTGTCTTTTGTAGTTATTTATTTCCTCGCAAATGTGATGAAAAACATAACACGCCCCTCGTTAAACAATGTACTATTATCTATTCAAATATCATAAACCCTCCATAATGCGTTTAAGAACCGCACATTATGACTACCATAAAAATGGACTATTTTGTTAGAACAAATTTGTTATCTGTAAAAATGTTATTATTACTAAATAATAACATCGATTTCGATAATATTATTTCATTCAAATTTCGACCATCTCTGAAAAACAAGAAATTTGATTTGATCTCCATTCTAATATCAGTCGATATGACGTTTAGTTCAAAATGAATTGTCAATTTGCATACAAATTTGACAAACGTCGCACGTAAGTAAGATATCGAACGATATGATATTTGGGGCCGACTCTAGTTTTTCTCTGAATTAAAAACTTTTTATTACCGCCATTACCGGTTAAAATTAGTTTTGTTGTATAAAATTGTTCGATTTGTTGAATTTAAACCATAAAATGAGCGGTCAAGATGATATTAGATATTTCGGCGACGCTTCCTGATATCCGACAAAGCAACTAACGTCATAAATTACTTATTATAGCCGAATATTTAAGCCTCTAAACGCAGAATTGCACCGGGCACTGAATCGTCTTGGTGGCTGGCGTTCTACTACTGCAGCAGAAGGTTACATCGACGAATCAATCCAAAACATGATTAAAATCTCAAGCAAAATTCTAAATAATATACAAAAGAAAGAAGTGGTCAATATTCACTTGCCAGCGACATCAACAACTATCGACCAAGATGATATTTCTGTCCGAGCTGGGCAAGTGAATTATAATAATTGCGCCATCCAAACTTTAAATACCCTACATAATAATTATGGTTCTAAATAAATTTCTTCATTTTCGCATTTGTTTTCTGTTTTAATATACTAATAATTACTGTTAGTGGCCCTGAACAACGCCGCGATGCCGGTCATAATATGCGGCTCCTGTACCTATGCATCATGGAGGCTTATGATACGTGGATAGATAAAGTAGCACTTTTTGAGCAACTGTAATAAAATAGTAGGTTATGTAACTGTAAAACAATTAGGCGTTAAGACACTCGTGTGATGTTATCTCGTTTTTAATGCCCTTCATTATGTACAGTCACATAAACTACTATTTTAATACAGTTGCTCAAAAAGTGCTACTTTACATAACTGTTTAGCGTGCGGAAAGTTGGTTTTCGCGAACTAGTGCTTTTTACTTTTTCTTGTATAAATTACCATTAATTCTTATGTCAATAAAAAATAAATATAATAGAACTGTATTAAAAAAAAACATTTTTTTGAACAACTTCATTATTTTCACTCGTCCCGTTTTATGCGGCGTAATTGGCCGTATTTTTATTTTTCGTAGACTTAGTAGTTTGATTTTTTCAGAGCTTCAATGGACTGTAGACTGTATATGGTTTTAATTTTAACTCTTACGTCTCTTAACCTCCACGCGTTCTCGAGAAAAAGGGTCTTGACAGAAAAACAGAAGACAACAAAGTGATCCTATAAGGGTTCCGTTTTTTCCTTTTGTACATACTTAGTCACAGTTTAAATTAAAACTAGCGATCGCATAACTTTTCGAATATGCTGTGCATTTTTTCGTGATATATGCCTCAACACTCGTTCGAAAAGTTATGTAAGTAATTATCCCGCAGGACGAGATCTGCTTGCTGCAATTGCATTTTGGAAAAAAATACGCGTAGCGTAGTCTGCTATAAAGATGGTGCTCGATTAAATTAAAAACAACGACAACTTTATTAAGGCGACGTAGGTTCAGAAAACGGATTTTTAGAAAGTCGTAGCTTGGATCATAATACGGCTGCCCTAAATTTAATTAGCAATCTTGAGGCTTTTCTCGAGGGATTATAGCTATTCGAATCCTGAGTTTTTGACTTTCGCTACATAGAAAAAAATAACGAACATAGGTCTAAAATACATTTAAAACATTCGTAACAACTTATGCACAAAAGCTAAACTTTTGTTTGTTTGAGGGAACTTAGCTATTATTTTTTTATTTATTTAAACGCACAAAAAATTTAAATTAAAAAACTTGATATCCGCGCTTCCGAATACGCACTTCCATCTCGCTCACGCTTACGCTTAGGGAGAGACCATGAACCTACGTCACCTTAAGCAAGATAAACTACAATCCTGATAGAAACTGAAAAATGTTAACTAAAGTACGAGCTAAGTTTTGCGGTTTGATTAAATGTAGAGTTTTTGTGTTCTGCAAACAGCTGTTGCGGATAAAGCGGTTCCGTCGCAGCGATCTAGAGGTCTATCAAATTCGACGTATTGGTTTATATCCAATTTACATTTACCGCACACGCTCGCTTCCGCGCGAGCCGAGCGTGACGGGTCAGAACGACTACAACAAATGTAAATTTGATTTCAAACAAATACGTCGAATCAGATAGACCTCCTCAGCATGAAACCAAGCTCGCTACACTCGCTAGCAATGCCCGTCGGTTTATCGGCGCGCATAGCCGAGCCGTAATACATAAACACGTTGTTATTTTCCACTACATTCGCTAAAGACGGGCGCACATTAAATTGAGCAAATTTATGTGTACACAAATAAATTACCATAACTACTTGAATGTTCTGCGGGAATACGTGTACCTACGATATGTTCTCGTCCGCTTCGACATATTAGCGCGGCAATTTGAAACGAGCGAGCTAGAAAAACTGAAACAAGATCATTCGATAAGTAGATCAACTTTCGGCGTGATCAATCAATTTATCATTCAGCGCTAACTCCTTCCGCTCCAGACCCTCCGTACTCCGAATGTAATTAGGATAACAAGTAAAGCGGCACATTCGCAATAAGCATTGTCGATAGATCGCCGCGACCGCCTAAATCTCGCCACCTAACACCTACAATTAGGCGGTTATTCGCAGCATTCGAGCATCGTGGCATGAATAAAACATGCTTTTCGACTCGCAAGTACACATGGAACAACCACTTTAACCTGACCCGGCTAGGCGCCTGACTCTAACAATAATTAGGCCACAAAGGTTCGACAAATGGGTCAAGCTATTTGGGTGTTTGATACGCTTTCGGGTATAGCACGTAAACGAGGCACACAGGCTTTAGGGCAAATACACGGTGACTTGGGCAAATACTGACTACTAATAATAGGATTAATTCCTTTCATGATTGATATACGATTAATAGCATTGCTCAGAGTAAAATAGCACAAGAAAACTGCAATGCTGTGTACAACGTACTCATAAAACGTTTTTTTTTTTCTGTAGGGATACTAGGGATGCATGGCAACGTAAGGCGCTTACCGTGAGGCGAGATTCTACACTTAAAATGTAATGCATAATAATGTTACACGGCGCTACATTACAGGGACGCTAGCTTGCGACAAACACGAGCCGCCGACAAGCGGCGGGAAGGTAAGCGTAAATTCATATTTATGGCTCGAGCTTTATAACACAAGCCAATTAATTGCAAACAAATTCAACTAAGCCCTAATAAATGTAACTGCAGAAGCATTGTAAAAGAGGACGAATATTTGTGCAAGAGAGGTTCTGCATTTCAACTATGCATTAAATATTCCATTCCATTTATAGGATCCGTGTGTTCGTTTTTTGTTAAAAAGTTGTTTGAATAAGAGATATTTTTTAGGGTTGTAATTAATGCAGCTTCGTTAAATTGTCATTTTTGCCTTCAAATTTACTTAGTTGTCTACTAAATTTAAATGGGTCAGCTAATTATAAGCGTCTAAAAATAGTTTTCAAGCGACCGTATATTGCGTAATTCAGGCTACGTTATTATGACTCAGCATGGTGATTATTATTCTATAGCAACTTTTGTCTACCTACATATTTTAAGCTTCTAATAAGTCTCTATTGCATCTATAAAATAATTTCCACGGACTCTAATTTCTTATTTTTATACATTTTATACATTAGTACAAGTATAAGTAATTAATGAATGAACAATAATTGAACATGAAATTCACTTAAGTAATATTGTCATCAAAAAACCAACAAGTACGAGTCGGACTCGCCCACCTAGGGTTCCGTACAAAATTACAAATGTACAGTTTTTAGATGTTTCTCTGTAGGTAGGTACTTGTGGTATAAGACGATATTACTTGCCAAATTTCATAGTTCAAGGTCAACGGAAATTACCCTATACATTTTGATTCCCTTGAGAGTGTCGAAATATACGTTTTTTTGCGACATAAACTGCCGTATCTTTTTTTTTCGTTAACTTAGAAGTTTGATTTTTTGACAGGTTTTAATTTCAACTCAATACCTCCACGCGTTCCCGAGATAAAGGGTCTTGACAGACAGACAGGCAGGCAGACCGACAGACGGAATACAAAGTGATCCTATTTTTCCGTTTTTTTTCTTTTTGAGGTAACTCTAAAAATTATCAATGATAGCATTAATTTCACTGTCCGCCGGCCGGCCTTGCCACGCCCCGTAACCAATCAAATCGTTCCTAATTATATATTTATAAAGTCATTAATTAAGCTTTTTAATACCACGGGAATATACCTTTACCCTGCAATTGCACTAGCTTGCTAATGATTCACTGCATTCTTAACGCGGACGGACTGTACGTAAAAATTCATTAATTTTGTCGTTATTGTCTGGGCTACTCATTAACACGAACATTAATTAACGCATATGTCCCATTACTCCGTCTTTCTGATTCACAGTGAGAATAACTTCGTACTAACCTAATTTAACTAACTTAGTTTCATATTTTCGTATACCTAGAATTAACCTTACGAAACAATAACGACTAAAATTGCGCAATTATTAAAAAAAAACAAAGCGTGCGACAATGGTAGACCTTATGTAACAAAATAGTTTGTCTTCGTAGAATTTCAGTCTAGATTTTAGTACCACGTTGTCGAAACTAGCAGTTCGTCCTACCCGGCTCAAGTTTAGAGGACGAACTTTGAAATCTGATGTTGATCCACTATCACAGGTATAGTTCGCCGATAGCCAGACTTCTGCACTTTACTGGTACTTGAGGTTACCGTTAGCTATCTAAGTGCTTAAAAATACACTTTAAAATACGAATATGATTTCCAAAAACCAAATGAGACAGAATTTTTATTTTTATTTATCTACCAGTCAATCAGGGAGTCGGAAATGCATAACGTGACGATATCACATCCGTATAGGTAATTTATTAAAGAAATATTAAATGAGCATATGTTAACTTAATAAGTAAACTTTGCTATTCGAAATGTAGGTATTAATGTTAATGCCAAAGAATGATCAACTCGGTACAACATTTTATGAGCTTATACATAGTGTAATGTTACTCCAGTTGGAGTGCACAGCAGCATTTTTATTCGAATCAACCTACTTTTTATGCGCGTGCCTCTGCATAATAAGCCTTCTTAAAAATTCCTTTTGTTTCCTATGAAAAGACTGCTGTAGCGCGCAGTCAGTTGTTTAATTTTGTTAATGGCGGAAAAACTGTAACGAGGTGTTTGGGTCGGATAAAGTTACAACATTAACGTTGTTGTATGCCACGGTGAGTTTTTTATTATATTTATTTAAAGGATCCCTATAATTCTGTCGTACGTGTCTTTGTTTTTCACTGCAGCTATTTACTATGGATTCATATTATATTGGTAGTTGGCATTGGCGGTTCAAAGCACTCTAAATAATATGGCATGAAGCTCTTTAGTATTTATATGCAGACCTTTATGCTGGTGCAATTTTGTTCTAGTAGTTTATAACTATTCTTAAAGTCCGCGACGGTATACTTAAAAAAAAACCGGCCAAGTGCGTGTCGGAGCACGCACAACAAAGAGTTCCGTGCCTATATAAAAGATCGAATCGTAGAAATCTTACGGCACTTACGTCTTTTTCTAAAGGGAAGGCATTTTTTCAGCAATACCTCGAAAACCTTTGAACCGATCTTGTTCAAAATATTTTTCGGTGAAAGAATTTAATAAGTCCTGTTCTTGATTTTTTCATATTTTTTAAATACACCGTTCAAAAATTAGAGGAGGGGACACAATTTTTGTGACTTTCGGGGCGATTAACTCCGACTCTATTCACGTACTTAATCAAAAAAATGCTGAGAAACCTTATATTTATTTCCCATCGATTGATGTGCCACACGTGAACTTACAATGTTGTTTTTTTGACTTGCAGTTACATGTATGGAGTTCACCCCTAAAAATTTTTTTTTTATGGGTGAATATTTGTGAGTGTTTTCTTAACAAAAATTTTGGCCCTATTTGGCTTTTCTATAATAATATCTATGACTTATCTAGGGAAGCTATTTAGTATATAAGTGTCTATATACTCGTAGGAATCCTAAATATTTTTATCATATAAGACGAGTTATGAATACATTTTCTGCGTCAGATGGTATATTTGGTTCGAAAAGCCAAAGCTGCAATAAATAAATCAACTCTTCAGGGTGAACTTAACTGAATATTATTCAAGATTCTATAAAAAAAATACAATCGCCATGTCTGTCGCTAGACTTTAGTGTTCGAATGGTAAAGAAAGTACAATCTAAAATATATAAAATTTACACAAAAAGGAGAAAATTACTTACAATTTTAAAAATGTTTTTGTCAAAATAAATATGCTACAAAAAGGTAAAGAAGTCACTTTACAAGCGAAGAATAGACGAAGTACATTAGAATTTAGATCACTTTATGAAATTTTGTTATTTCCCTATTACCTCCACAGAAATTGAAAAGTCGTTTAGCCACCTGAAATGGATTTATCAGCCAAGTCGGAGACGTTTAAAGTAATGAAGAAAAAAATTGTGATGAGTAAAATTCGTTTTGAAAACAAGTGAAATCAAAATGCTTTTCTACAAATATTATTTAGCCTGTCCCTACGATTAAGAGGAATCCAACGACACCTCATATGTCGAAATCCGGTTTAGGCTGCAGGGCGCGCCAAAGAAAAAGACATACACACATACGCTCGAAAAACATAACCCTCCTTTGGCAGTCGGGTAAAAAGAAGAAGAGAATTGCGATATTACTATTTTGTTTAATTTTTACACTTTTAATAAACACATATTTTGACAAATAAAACTTGGAGTGATCACTAGTATATAGGAACAAGCATCGGTAATTGAGTTTATACTATAGGAACTCCCTACCTGTCATAAATTTTTTCCCCCTGGATTCCTATGTATGTATGTAAGTAGTTATTGTCTATCCGTTGCCATATTCGTATTTTTTTGGTAACTCAGTCTTTTTACGCATTCATGGTTTAAACGGCAGTAATTGATCATTACGATACCGATATCGATATTGTAATAATACCACCAACGTGTTTAATGCATACCATTATGTAACAGTATCATAAACTGTTATTAAAAGTCTACAACAGTTCCTTAACTACCAAGTTTAATTTACTCCTAAACAAACCAGCTTGTTCACTACATCCATTATTACCATTCAACTAAAACTAAACAGGAACCAAGCAGCGCCGGTGTCATTCGAAAGGAGCTCCTAACAGTTCCTTTATTTCCCTAATTACTTTTAGAACAAACAGGTCTGTTACAATGTGGACCAAGACAATGCCTCTTTGTGCACGTAATTCCCGGTTTTAGTCTGTCGATGGCGGCTTCGAGTTCAGTACAAGAACGATGTTCATGCTCGAGTTTAATTCCTGATTGCACTTGTGTCGGGAGACTTTATTTTTCTAAGAAAGCAAACGGTAAGCAGAGTATATATAAAACATAAATACCTACAAAGAGATTTTACAAATTAATCTGTCGCCAAATTATTGAGAATGGGGAATAACGTGCCAAAGTGTAAACATATATTTGTACCTATTTACAATCCTACGAGTATGTATGTTGTGTTATAAAAATGTTGGATTTGACTTGATTTGATTATTTGAAAAGTTTTTGGTATAATATCGTGGATTATATGATAGACTATCCACAATCTGCCAAAGTGCCAAATAATGTTGCCAAATTATACAATTACATAAATATGCTTATATTTATACTGACAAGTCCTGTTATAAAGTGTCAGACTAGGTTAAGAATGTGGATTAACATAAAAAGCTATTTAGATATTGAAAACCTACTAGACGGAGTAGTCTAAGATTTAATGTACCTAAGATATTGTTTTGTAAGGATTATTTAGTAACAAGTAAATAAGTATCTTTTCTTTTTTTATATAAGCTTATTAAAAGTTATTTGTCAAAAGTCAAACTCATTTATTTGTAAACATAGGTATATGGAAGGTCAAAAAAAAACACTTGTAAGTAGTAATATTGTTACACTACAATATAAACGAACGTTACCGGATCCACGGAAGAGCGGTGTCTCTTAACCTGAATACTTAAAAAGAGGCTTCCTGGATACTGTTGAACAAGTTGTAGTTAATAAAGAAAAATATTTGATTTTGATGTTAATTACAGTAAATACATCCGGATTCCGGACATAAGTAAATTTTTATGTGATATCACACATATTTGTGAACTGATGTTACAATCGGAACATAACAGGGCTGTAGTCGAAGTATGGTAAAATTCGCATAAATTTCATACGAGATTGAGGGCAGTCTCGATCGACGTATTGGTCCTTAACTCGCTTCTGAAAAAGAGGGCCCTTGAGTAGGCGAGCGGATAAAACAGGCCTTCAAGGGCCCTAGTCTAACCCCGGCTACTTACAGATACCCCTTCAACTATAGCATTATGTCTCGTGATATCGTGTGGGGTGACAGCCACAGAAGTGCTGAACAGAAAACATTAATGTGAATATTACGAAAATTGGTTTCGTATTCTCGTCATTGTTACCAGCCCCATGACCCCTCAAAAATAATGTCCACTGCGATACCAAACATTTTTTTTGGCGCCCAAATATTTCGATAATAGTTATCATTCGGGTATGCATATGTCATTGTGAATTAGAAAATATGGCATTTTGCTAAGATTGAAAATTGTCTGGGTGAGAAGTTTTTCATCCCAGGCAGGGAAGATATAAAGAAATGACATTTCTTTATTTTGTTTTTGTACCGATATGCAGCCCGTGGTCGTCGGTAAAACACCCAAACCGTAAGTGAGGATACCTACTGTTTTTTATTTATAATTGACGCAACTGAAAAATCTGAAACTGTTTTCTGGTGCTAAGGAAGGTTATTCCTATCACCAAAAAAATAATCGGGCACTTTTGATATTTTCAGCCATTCCCCATTATTATGCTACATATTTTACTTTATACTTATATATTTTTCCTATAGGTACATTACATACGAAATTTACAGGTTGATGTTTATTATTCATACGGCAACATTAAACTTTTTGTATGTCTATGGAATAACGCTTCTTTAATTTTCATTTGTTTTATGTTTATGGCCAGTAGGTACGTGTGATTGTTAATGGCCTAGCAATGACATTTTTGCATTTCTGTAAATTGGTCCATATATTTAATATACTCTCGGCTGTCGTATATCATTTCTTAACTCAACTCTTTGCAATTTCGTATTAATTCATTAGACAATAATAAACCAAGAACGGCAAGAACCATAGTAATGTTCCAAATCGGTATATATCTACTCCTGTATCTACGTCACCGTCATCTCAACGCTCAACCCTGGAGAGCAGATGAAGTACCTACCGTCCGGATACAATAGGGTCCTCCAGCGACGTCAACGGGTACCTATGTCGTATTGTACCTTCGATTATTATCATCCCCGATCGGTATATCGGAGCTACAAGCGAACATTCGACCTGTTTCAATGTTTGTGACTTGTCCAGCATAGGGTACAGTCGCGGAATGAAAAGGGTGACCATCTTAAGATCTGTTTTTGCTTGCTCAGTATAAGTTATCAATTTATCGACCAAGAATGACACATTCCGTCATAAATCATAATGAATACATATTAAGGCCTCTCACAGGCGGACAATAGTAAACTTGTCATTAGCTGTCAAATTTTGTATTCTCCGCAACCGCAGGCCGCGCCGGTGTGTTGCAGGCCTTACAATAATACGAGAAATAGCAACAATGACATTGACAGGCACTGTTATTCACATTTATAGTTTTAATCATTATAATCGAAGAGGATGTAATTATTAGATTTAACAAACTTGACACAACGTAATGGCAAGTCAAACAATAAAAAAGGTTTTAGTTCAACTATTAATAGTCAAGAAACAATCGTATCAGTAAATTTGAACTTTGTTGTCAAACAGTTAAACATAATTTTCAATGGGTACAACACTCTCGTCTGTTACACAGTTTAAAAAGGTAACATGTGCTTGCAACGCGTAATAGTACATTACCGCAGACGCCGGGAAAGAAGGGCTTGCCGGGTGAGTAGGTATAGACGGCCGACCGTAGGGAGGCCGGATAGTGATACGAAGCCGGCAAGCCCTTTTCACGGCCAGGCATGTATAGTGCTTTTCTCAAACATATGCAATGAAATAAAACAATACTCCACTCAAAATAGTACATTAATTTTCCCTTAAATTCCTCCATACTTAATGTTTTTTTTTACGAGTTGTCCGTATTTCGCGTGTGTAGCGTTCGATTAGACCCTATTAGGGCCATTATACATGACCTGATAATAATAATCTTAATTTCTATAATGAATAAAATAAATGCAGATGATTTTAAATATTGTCTATGGCCTCTGGTGACTTACGTATAGATAATATTTTTAATTTATTCATAAACACACTGAATCATACAGATTTGTATTCTTAATAAAGGTTCGTGTGTAATAGACATTGAAATGAAATGAAATAAAAAGTTTGAAATGAAATGAAATGAAAAGTTTATTGAGGACGTAAGAATAAATAAAAAAATATATAATAAAAAAATATTCCCGGCCTAGGCCTTCAATTTTGTATGAAATTCCTTTACAGTTCTCTCGAGTTGTTCCGCACGAAACGTGATACTTTGAAGCCTGTTATAACGCACGTAAGGACGACATTTCATTGCATGTTTGAAAAAATTAATTTATTTGAAAACTGGTCAACCTTTTCATTCCGCGAGTGTACGTGGTTAGTTCTGAAAATTAACGATGTCATCGGCGTGCTATCGCCGGCATATATCTCGTAGCAAACAAACTTATCAACTTGTGTTGATGCATTAAAGCGTGTTGAGATATGTTTGAGCATCCTTACATTTCAAGTTATGATGCTTGTCTTGTACTTTTTTTACCCAACATTTTAGCTCTACCCCTGTTACATATCAAAAGTGTAAAAAATGCATTTTTGGTAATGCCGTGAGTTATCATTGAAACAAGGCGAATTTCAGCCAAGGAGCGGCAGCTGGGCAAATTACATAAACATGTATGTAGACCCGAATTGTAGAATTATTATCGCCAATGTAAACCTAAACTGGGACTCAATTCTCAATCATTTTGAAATTAAATAAGCAAGAAATTAAATAACTAAGAAACTATTTACGAGACTTTTTTCTGTATTAAAACTTAAAAAATTACCAAAGTTTGTCAGGAATATATATCGTATTTTAGCGATAAGACCGCCTGTATATTTATGTCATCATCATCATCATCATATCAGCCCAAAGACGTCCACTGCTGAACATAGGCCTCCCCCTGTTTATGTAATGTAGTATATTTATTTATTTTAGCACTACCATCGGGTACATACTATGGTAATGCATGTATAGGTATGTAAAGGTTGGCTGCGGCTCGCTTTTGATCTGATTAACCTATATCGACTTCGGGCTAGCCTGAGCCACTCTGCCCCTGAGTGCATGCGGCCACCAACAATTGAGGATGTAAAGACGTTCAAATTGATTCACATGGTACCTACATGATGCAGTTAATACATTTCCTCAAACACACAGATGCACTCGTGTTGGAATAAGATTAAAACTGGTTTTCGGCCAGCGAGGCAATGGCTGAAATTAAACGCACATAATATTTTGCGATAAAACAAATGATATCTATTGTGAGTTTCGCCTCGTCGATGGCAACACGGTGTTTTCAGTGCCTTAAACTCCTTATAAACGTCAAAATCGCAGCGTGTTTGAGGAGAGCTGCTATCGTAGGTTTCCGTTATGATTCTTTAGATGGCAGTCCAAAGCGGAAGCGGAAGAGGGCTGACTGACATTCAGAAAAATTAAATTTTACGTACTTTGATTGAATCTGAAGCTGTCTTGAATTAGAATTTTTTGTATTAAAATAAGCGAAATCTAAGTGCGAGGATTCCAAATTTCCAATTCAAAACATTGTGCTATGCAGATAAAATAAGGATACAAATATGTATGCATGTATGTATAGGTAAAGAGTATACGTCTATAGCTAACGCTCGGGCTGTTTACGTGACGAAACGCTAGATGACGCTCGGCATGCAGCTCCTTGACTGACGTCTTCTTTATATAATCAGAGGACTCTTTGGATAGCAGTTGCTCTCGCCTTTTATTTATTATACAAAATTCCAAATTCCAAAATCCTCAAAACTATGATAACTAGGTTTATCTACTTTTCTTGATGCGTTGCCATGGGTATGTCTCCTCGAAGAATTTATTGGGTTTAAATTAACTAAACATACACCGATTTTATGATTGGACATATTTTCAATATGCTAAGAGTCCTTATTATAATATTGTTTCTAAGAAACTCTTTTTAGGGTTCCGTAGTCTACAAGAACCCCTTATAGTTTTTTTTTCTCCTCGCTTATCGGTATAAAAACAACATGAAAAAGTATATCGACTCGATTATTGAAGAGGTATATAGATTCATTCAATTACATATTTCACATACGCACTTGTAGTTATTGAATATTCAAGCTAGATACATGTGTAGGTATTAAAGTCAATATCATGAGGACTATAACAATATCAAAGCTAATTATTCTTCGGATTATCGAAGCGAAAGCTGTTCCATATTATTCAATATTCCCGACATAGTAAAATTAAAGTGCTTCAAGAAATTAAATCCAGACTTGAAAATTTAATAGTTACACTAACAAAAGGGAGCGACGGCGTCGCTGTAATGAGTTTTAAGGGCTCGCGAAAACATTTAAATAACGCGTTGAAAACAATCTGCTCTTCAAGATAGATCATCATTCGCTTGCCCTTATCCCATTCACTTTTGGTCGTCGCAACATGTACTCGTATTTTTGTTTCATAACTCTCTGTCACTCGATATCTCTTGACTTAATTTATTCCTCTTCATACGAGTATTAGCTGTCCCTTAGTCCGTACACATTTGTCTTAGTCTACCTCGTCTCTGACATTTTGTGTACATTAATTTCTAATACTCTTCTTGTATCATGACCAGTGATCGGTTTTTCGGATTCGACATGGGGTGAACGACCTCAATCATTATGTTAGTATGGATATGCCCCGGGAATCCGGGCTTTATGTTGTTAGAAAAGACAAAAACGGTTTGTCTAAAAAATGAACAATATATTATATCTCCCAAGAAAGTCCGTTGTTTCGTCAAGTGATATCCATAATTTTTCGTCAGCAACGTCACCGTAAAACACTTAACTTTTCTTTGTAAAACTTATCCAAATACGTTCTTCTTATAATAGATTCACCGGGTAACTTAGGACTATCACCACATTTACAGCATATGTACTTTTCAAAGAAAGATTTAAAAGCCGGATTTTCGATTTGCTGCCACGGAATGTTGCAAAGAATTAAGAACTGTTGTAATCCTCTGTGCATGCCACTTTTAACGTGTTTTTAACAACATTTTTACTCGTACATCCGATGGTTACTTCACATTTTGAACAATAGATTGATTGCTTAGTCGACTCATACATCAAGTCAACGTGGGGCTCGATCCAACTTAGAATAGTTTAAATAAAGTGTAGAGATTAGGAAAAGAATAGAAGTTTTTGTCTCAACTGGTTGCCATGTAAGAGTAAAAAATTCCAGAGATAATTTAAATTGTTTTATTTTTGTACGGTTTGTTCGGTATCGCGGGAAACTGTCGTATCTATATTAACTTTTCTACTTGACATCCCGCGAGGGAGAATCCAAATAACCGATCACTGATCATGACTCGATCAATTTTCTTCTCCACAGCATGCAATCTGTGCCTCAAGAAAATCATCGCTGCAATTCCCCTAAAAAACCCTCGTCTTGTAATTAATCTGCGAGGTTTTAAATAGAATACAATACAATACAATACAAATACTCTTTATTGCACACCTCACACAAACAAAGCAGTTACAGAGAGAAACAATATAATCTATCTATACTAATATTATAAAGAGGAAAAATCCGTGAGATTGTAGTTTAGTAAGTTAGTATGTAGGGGGAAATCTCCGTAGCCACTTATCTTTCACCGGTTTCATCCTGCGGGTTTGCCTGCATTATTTATAAGTGCCTGGGCGACCGCGAGCTCTGCTCGGGTGAAGGCAGAGAAAATACAGAGAACACGAATTTTCCCAGACACGAGACCTAGCTAGATCGATTGTTCGCCCCCGTAAACCCCTACATACAAAATGTCATCGAAATCGTTAGAGCAATTTTTGAGAACGTGAATGCAAATATAAATTCTGGAGATCAATGTAAATCTTATTTCTCTCCTAAGGTTCAAGGAATGGAGAAGAATTTATTTGCAAATTGGACAGTGGAAAAGTTGTTTACCCTTACGCCCGGCCGGACTGTACTACTATGAAGGCAATTCCTGTCTACCGTTGAAATGGGATTCGCGAGTCTACTCCGGTGTCGGCGAGCTTTATTAAAAGTGACTTGTAAATATAAATGACTTAACACGAAAAGAGTTTTATTGTTTCATAACAACTATGCATTGCTATGCTGGGAAAAACTGATACTGCATAATGAAGCTCATATAAACTTAACTAAGTTATTTCCCAGTAAATTAATGCTTCAAAAAAAAACTACAACTCAGAAAAGTTGAAAAACCCCCGACATTTTAATTTCAAAGTTCGATATCTCAAAAACGACAAAACCGATTTTGTTGAAACGTAGCTAAGCACTATATCGATCACGTCAGCTTTCGGACAAAATAAACCGCATTAAATTCGGAGCTACGATATCACAGACAGACACACAGATACGTCAAACACCCCTCTTTTTGCGTGCTAATTATTGTACAGTCAACCAATTGTTTTTTTCTTTGGCTTAGTTTACTAAAGTCTCCGTCTCTGACAGGTTATAGAATAAAGTACAATATCTTTTGAACAATGTAGATATAATCGTTGAAATATCATTATGTTGCTTCCAAAGCGCACTATTCTCATACATGTATATAATATGCCTAAATTGAAGAATAAATAACTTTGACTTTGACACAATTAATAGGCATCCCAAATATAATAAAAAAATATCACACACCAATTATTACGCATACAATGCAGTTTGTCAGGGTTAGCTACATGCGTAAGTACCTACTTAAAAGGCAGGTACCTAAGGCCTTTTTTCAGGCAGAGCTAGGCTTTATATCGACCACATAAATGTCTATCAGCCTGTATCTTAATTTGAATGAGTAGGTAAGACTAACGTTGGATAGTCGTTCCTATTGCCGGCTTGAAAAAGGGAACAGAGTTAAGTCTATCTGCTTGACCACGAGCGCTGGAGCCGTAGCATGGTTGGCCTTGTCACGCGATAGGTGATAGGATAGAGCGTGCGTCACTGGCTGACACCGTTCGATAGAAAGAGACGACGCTCTTGTCTTGTCACTTGTCGCGTGATAAGGCCAACAATGCTACGGCTCCTGGAAAGGGCTCGACAATATACGCAATAAAATCCGTTGTTATCGGTCTCTCTCGCAGTCGCAGATGCGTCGGCACTACGCAGCGAGTCGCCAAGTCGCCCGGCGGTCGAGCGACCGGCGACTAAGTGCGTAACGCCTGCCCACGACTTTGGTCTTAAGCGACCTGCGGCAGCGGTTTTTCTAATTCATTGCGCGTGATCCCAACTAACCACAGTGCGTTGCGCGTCTCGACCGCGCAATGAACAGATAAAACGCTGCCGCAGGTCGCTTACGACCAAAGTCGTGGCCAAGGCGTAAACGCCTATATAAACCTTCGAAAGTCTGTGCGTAACGGCTCTTAGGGTAGATACAACCGGGAAAACGCTAGAAGGATAATGATGGTGAAAGAATGCAATTCTCGGTGTCTCCGGGATTCCGGAGACACCGAGTTATGCTATAACTCCTTTTTTAGGGTTCCGTAGCCAAAATGGCAAAAACGGAACCCTTATAGTTTCGTCATGTCCGTCTGTCCGTCTGTCCGTCTGTCCGTCTGTCCGTCTGTCCGTCTGTCCGTATGTCACAGGCATTTTACTCGAAAACTATAAGGTGTATTTGGATAAAATTTTGAGGATAGGTGTATTTTGTTAGCCGCTACATAGTTTTGTAATTAAAATGACAAAAAAAATTTTTTTAGGGGTGCACTCCATACATAAAACTAAAAGTCAAAAAGTTTTTTTCATTGTGACCCCCCGTGTGGCACATCAATCGATAGGCCTTTCAAAATAAATATAAGGTTTCTTAGCATTTTTTTTGATTAAGTGAATAGGGTCGGAGATAATCGCCCCGAAAGTCACTAAAATTCTGTCCCCCCCCTCTAATTTTTGAACGGTGTATTTTAAAAATATGGAAAAATTCATGGACATAGGGCTTATTAATTTCATTCACCGAAAATTGTTTTGAACAAGATCGGTTCAGAGGTTTTCGAGATATTGCTGAAAAACTGCCTTCCTCAAAGAAAAGGACGTAAGTGCCGTAAAATTTCTGTGACGATACGACCTTTTTAATAGGCACGGAACCCTTCGTTTTGCGTGGTCCGACACGCACCTGGCCGGTTTTTTCTATAACGAATTAACTTCTCTTTGTACTAGGCACAAAAGGAAGACGAAGCCCTTGTATTTCATTGTTAAGTGTAACCGCTAATTGTTTACGTTTTACTAAGTATGCTGCATTTACTAAAAAAAAGTTGTTAATACCGATTAACCTTTCGTTTTAATTCGAGTAAAGTATTTATTAAACATGCCCTTTCGAAGCGTTTGTGGCGCGTGGCTAAACAATGATACAAAATTTTATTGTATTATTGTACCGATGGATCTTAAGATAATATCCGTTCTAGAAACGGTATTCGGACTATGTTTAAATTTTTCTTCGTGCTTTGTCTCTGTACCTAAGTATCAAAGATAGTTAACCATTTTATAAATATTAATGAGCTCGACAGCCTAATCGGCCGTAATATATACGATGCTGAGCTAATAACGGCGACTAGCTGCCGGCGCAGTAAATTCGAGAACAGTTGACATTTATCCAAAGTTACATCCGTTACAATAACAGTCGCAGCTACGATATCCGCGCCGCCGCCCATTTGTTCTAGTTGCAGCCAGCTCCCTAATGTAATGGAAAACTTTACACAAACACGCTGCGAGCTCCTATGGTGACTTGACGATGGTTCTACTCTCATGTAAAAAGTGCAAGTCACCCCACGTCCTTTTGGTCATTAGCGTCAGGCATAATCCTCATATTAGCATCCCAAAGGCACCTTGGGATCAGTAAACACGCTGCGAGTTCCGAAGGGGACTTGACGATGGTTCTACTATTTATTCTCATGTAAAAAGTGCAAGTCCTTTTGGTCATTTACGTCACGCATAATCCTCATATTATCATCCCAAAGGCACCTTGGGATCAGTAAATACGCTGCGAATTCCGGAGGTGACTTGACGATGGTTCTACTGTTTACTCTCATGTAAAAAGTGCAAGTCACCCCACGTCCTTTTGGTCATTAGCGTCACGCATAATCCTCATATTATCATCCGAAAGGCACCTTGGGATCAGTAAACACGCTGCGAGTTCTGATTGTGACTTGACGATGGTTCTACTCTCATGTAAAAAGTGCAATTCACCCCACGTCCTTTTGGTCATTAGCGTCACGCATAATCCTCATATTAGCATCCCAGTTGCATCCCAAAGGCACCTTGGGATCAGTAAACACGCTGCGAGTTCCGATTGTGACTTGACGATGGTTCTACTCTCATGTAAAAAGTGCAATTCACCCCACGTCCTTTTGGTCATTAGCGTCACGCATAATCCTCATATTATCATCCGAAAGGCACCTTGGGATCAGTAAACACGCTGCACAGTGTGACAAGAACCACATTTTTTTAGATGTTCTACTGATGATGAAAATCGATAGTCTAGACCAATTCAAAGCTGAGACTAAAATTCCCGGTTGCCAATTTCAATTAGTTTTTGAATAATAAAAATAATAAAAATTGTACTTTTTTATCCGGTTTTCAGTAGACTTAAAAATAATTAGCAATTAGCAAATATTAGCCGAATGGCGAAATATATCTCACATTCGACTATTAAAAGAGTACATTTTTCAATGATTAAAACAGTCATTTATTCATTACTTTCGGAGTAATTAACTTTTCTTTAAAATAAGTTTTTATTTTATTTTTCAAAAAGTTCTTGATATTATAAATTGTTTGTTATACACAAAAATAGCTGACAATTTCTTCTACACGATATAAAAATATTGCGTCTCTATTGCGTGGACTAATTGAGTTATCAACAAAGATAAGTTACACCCGGAATACCCGGATCCAGGGTTGACACTTACAAGTACCGAAATAAATTTGACGACCGAATAGCCTAGTGGTTAGAGAACCTGACTATGAAGCTTGAGGTCCCGGGTTCGATCCACGGTCGGGGCAGATATTTGTATGATGAATACGAATGTTTGTTCTCGAGTCTTGGATGTTTAATATCTATTTAAGTATGTATTTATCTATATAAGTATGTTTATCCGTTGTCTAGTACCCGTAGTACAGGCTTTGACTAGTTTGGAACTAGATCATTTGGTGTGAATTGTCCCACGATATTTATTTATTTATTTTTATTTAAAGAAATTTATTATGCCTTTTACTGAAGATAGTTTTTACAATACTGTTGTACTGTCTATCTTTATCCCTCATCTGAACGTATTCCTGGTTGCAGTATAAGCCATTTATTGAGAGCATAGGGCCTTTTCCTCTACTTCTCTTAGTCAAGATATGTGTTTGTGTCGGCTTTTATAAGATTGATGCCACCTGACACTGCACTGACACTGACCTAATATGTCCGCTCTATCTGCCTTCGTCAAAACCTCACTAGTGCTACATAATGTGCATCATCACGGGTTAGGTTGGCTCAGTCTTAGCCCTAAATGTGAAGCCCCAAAGACCCATACTTATGGTGTGTTGCATTCCAATGAAACCAGTGACATGGGAAGCGGTCCACCCTCGTTAGGTTTAACTAAAACCCCATGCCTATACTTGTAGTCTGGAGGAACGGGGATGAGGCATTGTGGAGCCGTCACAGACCCATAATGCCGCTTTGCCTCACTAGGAGTTGACCCACCCTGCTGGGGATGTCCTTCCGGGCTCCGACCGTGGGACTTAGTGCAAGGAGGACATGAGGGCGCCAACCCTCATGTTGGTCCACATGTGGCAGATGGAGTTGTGGATAACGCCACAACCGGCACTTTTCACCCTCCGGAAGTGTCCGCAAGTGAGTTAGGAGATGCGTCGGCGAGTAAAAGTGGATCAAAGAGTTTGTCTAGGTTGGACATCTATAAACTTTTATCCGGAAAGTACAAATCATTACCAATGACTGAGCGAGTAGATACCATAATTTTGGAAATGACTACCAACTGTCACTATCTAGGGATCTATATCGACTCCAAAATAACATAAATTGCATATATTGTATAGATTTTTACACCTAACTTTTCTTATCCGGATAGAGTGAAAACCCTATCACAAAATTTTAAAATTCCCTAATTCCTTTAGTCCACGGAATTATACAATGAAAATTTTATGGTGTATATAACAGCTTATTACCTTAAAAGTTTAATATAAAAATCTTTATAATATGGCGGATTAAAAATAAAAAAAATTAAAAAACAAAATTGCTTAATTAGGTTATGATTTCGCAACGGACGGTATTTGGACTATACTGATTACTCAATCTTACGCTATTTTTGTAGCTCTAAAAGTTTTATCTAAACTTTTTCTCTGTATTTTCTATAGTTTTTGGATTATCAGCAAATTATTAGTATATCCGGGGATATTTGTCGTGACTTTTAAAAAATCATTTTTCGGAAACTATAAACATTTGGCAACCGGGAGTTTTAGTCTCAGCTTTGAATTGGTTTAGACTATCGATTTTCATCATCAGTAGAACATCTAAAAAAATGTGGTTCTTGTCACACTGTGCGCTGCGAGTTCCGATTGTGACTTGACGATGATTCTACTCTCATGTAAAAAGTGCAATTCACCCCACGTCCTTTTGGTCATTAGCGTCACGCATAATCCTCATATTAGCATCCCAGTTGCATCCCAAAGGCACCTTGGGATCAGTAAACACGCTGCGAGTTCCGATGGTAACTTGACGATGGTTCCACTCTCATGTAAAAAGTGCAAGTCACCCCACATGCCTTTGGTCATTAGCGTCACGCATAATCCTTATATTAACGTAATCCTAGTTGCATCCCAAAGGAGCCCGGGATCAGTGTTGGCGTAGTAACTAGTCTTTACGGAAACGACTGCCTTCTTATTTTCCAATGTTGTCTAATCCTCCTTATTATCCGGTGTGGGGCCGTGTGATGTGATGTGATTCGTTATTTTAACAATGAATACCATTATTGTGTTATATGTAGGTTAGGTACTCACACTCAGGGTACATTTTAGCTCTATCACGTCAATGCTGCTTTGCCGTGCATAATATACTAGTGGCTCTATGAGCTGTAGAACTCGTTAACATGCCTGTTAAAAAAAAAGATGAATTTCTAAAACTGAATCGACAAAAAAAACTATAATATTCTAAAGGACCATGGGCAGAAATGTCCCCCCCCACCAACAGAAATGAAACATGTCTCATTTAATAGATCTTAGCAACCTGATGATTTTTTACTATGACGAGGATCGCCATATTTATGGGGTTTTCTTGGAAAACCGTGTTTTGTTTTTACATATTTTTTGCTCATCTCATTGAAAGTTTTTGTTTTTTTATTATACTAGTTGAGTGATAAACAAGCATGCGGGGCTGCGTGATGGTAAACAGTCACCGCAGTCTATAGACGGATGTAACAACTCATGGTTATCACGTACCGACCATGTGACGTAAAGATCTTATGCCACAATACCCAGTAATTGCACTGCCATGTCTCACCCTTCAAACCGGAACACCGCCATGAAAACATAACTTCTTAGGGACAGTAATAGGTGAGACAGAGGTGCCCATGCAGACGACTTTGTACAAAGTCTCCCTCTGGTAATAAGTTACAGGAAGAAGGTTCCTAAATATATATTTGTGAAGTATTATTGTTAGTAACATAATATTTTTTCAACCTTCTCTTTGTAACTTTCAATGAGATGAGCAAAAAATATGTAAAAACAAAACACGGTTTTCCAAGAAAACCCCATACATAGGGCGATTCTCGTCATACTAAAAAATCATCAGTTTGCCAAGATCTATTAAATGAGACATGTTTCATTTCTGTTGGTGGGGGGGGACAGTGCCCATACAAATTTGCCCATTGTCCTTTTTTTTTACATATTTTAAAATGTTGGTCAACTCGATAATCAACTCGATAATTCGATAGTCAACTCGTATTTTTATTTCCTGAAAATAATATTGCTTTATGCAAAGAAAAAAATGTTAAAATTTGAAAGATATGAGCCAAAAAGGCAGTCGCCATTATCGTGACGACATAAGAGCAGAATGTCCTTTAGACATAGAAACGTCAAATGTGCATGTCCTTTACAACGAAAACTTGTTGCTATACTGACGTCACTCACGAGGCGAAAATGGCGGTCAGAGTTTTCAGTCACGTGACATACAGATAATAAAACTACGATTTCAATTTTCAAGTTGCGATTTAAATTTCCAGTATATCACTATTTTATTATAAAACATAACATAAGACTTATATTTTTATAAAATAATAGTAGATATATTCGTATTTATTATGGTAAAAACTATATAAAAAAAATACGTTGATTATTTAATTTTGATTGATGAAAATAGCCTATTAACGAACTTGCTCATACAATATCACGAGAATAGGTTGGGAAATACGACCTGTGGAGAACAGCCGGACAGCGGGACATCCGGACATACGAAAGAATATTGGTCCAAGCTGAAACTGTGTGTATTCTAGCATGCATATTCTAGCATGGTTGCTTATACAACTACACTATCTCTTGCTATTACACGTATTTTAAAGTAAGATGCACGTTCGACTCGTGCAAAAATACAAGGTTTTAAAAAGAAATGTATTAGATAGAAAAGCATGCGCATGCATTCTAATAGCAGTGAAATGAAGCTTGTCTTGCTTGTAAAACAACGTTTTCTGAAAACATTCTGTTGAAGATAAGTTGAGTCGATGCGCTCATTCGTCTCGAACACAGACATATAACTAGCTAGACCACGCAAACGTTCGCGAGCCATGCACAAACGTACAAGATCCTTAAATTTCTAGACGAGACTAAGACAAATCTTATCCAACTTTGAATAGGAGCGTTTGCCGCGCGAGGCGGCCAGTGCCAAGCCTCGCGCAGTGTTGATGTGCCTCGGTCGAGGCACAAGCACCAATCGAGTAGTCCCCACTGAAGCCTTGTTCGGACTAGGCTAGTATTTTAGTCTAGTGGCGAGTAATTTAGTAGCTAAACGTGTCTGAACACCAAAAAATTAGTCGAGTGGATTAGTAAGTAATTTAGTCGAGTCAATCCATTTTATTCTATTTTTTTTAGTAGTCTAGTAGCGAGTAGCATCCCCCACCACGCGTCCGTGCTCACTCGGCCGCCGGCTAAACAAGTCCGAACCTGTCGATTTAGTCGAGTTCATTAGTTGACGTGAATTACGCTGAATCGTAGACTGTATTTTCATTAAAAGAAAATTCACACAACTTTCGGACATCCTCAAGCTATTCAAGTATTTGTTGGGATCTTCCAATGCTAATTCCTTTAGAAGACAATTAGTACCTCCTAGGTCATTTCTTCTATTGATCCATTTTCGTATCCACAGCTTCTTTTTATTAATCACGCAAATTTTCTCATCCAACCCTTTTAAAATAGCCGTTACGATTAGCTTTATCAGTTTATTGACTTTATTACGCTGTAGGCTGTTCATCTTGCAGAGTACCACTGACTTGTGAGCTTTACTCGACTGTAATGCGAACGATTTTTAGGCAGTAGCGAATAGTTTAGCTACTAAATTACTCGCCACTAGACTAAAATACTAGCCTAGTCCGAACAAGGCTTGAGAGTGTGGCTTAGCTGATGCTGCCTTAGCATCGCCCGGTGTGTATTGTGTATCCGGCTAGTGAATAGTTGTTTTAGAATGGAGTCGACCTTAATCTTTATGTGTGTATTTTCTCATTCCTTTGTATGTAAGCGATATCAGAATCGAAATCGAAGTATGAATAGGTTAACATGTCAATAATCTTTTATTATCGATCCATTTCCCAGTGACATCACAATTTCTAACTCGGAAATGGTCTCGCTTAGTTTTTCATACAAATTGCGGAACATGCGACGTCTACTCAAATGTATATCTGTCGTCTCAAGTGTTCGCTCCCAGACGCGATGTGGTCGCTAGCTGTATGAGGTTGTTTTAAAATTCACAACGCATCCAGTACTTGTAGTTGTACCCTACTGGAAGTTGAAAAATATTTACCATGACGCTGTATTGCGAACAGTTGACGAGTTTACCTGGGCCGATTTTTATTTTCTTGACGATTTTTATTTTCCGTCAAAATTGGATAAAAGCGGATAGGTTGGGTGGTACAGCTTAAGATTCTGTGCAATCTATACAATATCCTAATACCTATATGTCCACAAAATCTCAAATCTCAAACTCAACTGAATAAAGTTGTAGGACACAGCAGGAATTGTGAGAATTTTCTAATGAATCACAAAGTCTTTCTACCTATAGTATCGGGAGCCTTCACGGAAGAGATGAACGAAACCAGCCAGTTATCTGAACAGCGTTTATTACAGAACTAACCTACTGACATCTCTATACACATATATGTACCCACATACGGGAAATAGAAATATTCCACATATTCTACACTACCTACCCACTCTTAATGTAATTTTGACGAAAAACTAGAACAAGAAATTGGGTATGAAGGATATTAAGAGTCTAAAGGGCATAGGATACTTTTAACCTGGAGATTCTCCAAGGATGTGGTATGGACACACAAGTATGTAGGTAAGTAGATAAATGAGTTTTAACTCACTCGCTCAAGTAGACAAAGTAGCGGTCAAAAGCAAGATTTTTTTTATATATTTATAACGGCAATAGACGAGAGTAGGGGTTGGAAACAAATCGAACACAGTTCAATAATCACCTCGCCCCAATTGCGCGGGCACAGGAGTCAAGACAGATCAACATCCCGAGTCAACATCGCATTTATTAATCGTGGCGTTCGCGCGTTCTAAACGCGATACTTCAATACAATTCAGACCCAACGGGAATTGCCTGAAGCAGAATCGATATTGCAGAATATCACTTCGCAGAATTAATATCGATTTAATGGTTTTTGAGTGCGGCAAACGCCAATAAACAAGGACGCCAGGGCTGTTATTCCGAACGCGCTAATGCGCCTCACCTCACCCGTCACGCCTAACGGAACTAGATCCTCTGATTACGCTTAGTTACTACGAATCCGGCTTCAAGATATATTTGTGGGTGAACGGTGAAGTGAGGTTAAAACAAGATATAGAATAGCTGGGCAGGTAAGATTGATGGCTCAATTCAAAGTCACACTTTTGTCGGCCCTTGTCGCGAGGGACTGAGTTTTATATGCGCCGAAGTAACGCGTGGCGCTGTCCGAAGGAAATGAGAAAGTTATCGGTATCTAAATCCTCGCCCTGGGGACCGTTGAACGTTTCCCTAATAGATATAAAATCCGGGGCTTCGTATAATTCAATTTCGGTCGTTGGAGTGGTCATGGCCGCTCACCGGGTTTATGTGAGAGCGTCTCGGCCGTGGACGCGTACAGGGCCCACACTAAGCTACATTCCATTGCGGTACTGCATTATACTAATAATAAACAAATCTGTGAAATGTAAGTTTGTATGTATCTCCAAAACAACTTATCCGATTTCAAAAAATATTTTACAAGTAGTATGGATCTTCGGGATGGACATAGGGAGTAATGAGCTTGTGTGTGATCTGATTGGCTTAACCAAATCTAGTTGCTTTGTGATTGGTTGAAAAAAAAAACTAGTTGGCCAAGCGCCGCAAGAATACTGCTCTGTGATTGGTTGAAATATTGAAGCCACTAGCTCTGGAAGTGAAGTTGTCAATTTCGTAAATTTTTGATTGGTGCGGTTGTATGAAACTTAGATTTTTCTGCCTTTTGTAGTTATTTATTTCCTCGCAAATATGATGAAAAACATTGTGTATAACACGGGCGTAAGAATATTGCAAACTCGAGTCATCAAAAGCTCTCCGCGCCTTCGGCGTTGGGCTTCTGATAGACTCTTGTTCGCAATATTCCACTTACGCCCCTCGTTAAACAATGTGCTATTTTATGAATTGCCGATAATTATCACTATTTTTACAGCATAGGAGATAGGAGCTCTGACAACAGCCCTGTCTCTGACGCCGCACTGGGACGAGCATAAAACATTACAAACCGGTAATATAATCATATTATTTAACTGCCACGGTGCCTCCTCTTTGTCTGCCCCTTCTTCAGAGCCAATGTGAGCAAATGAGATCGTACTATGCCTACCCTCCTTTTAAAAAGTAAATTCATGTATTACGCATATACATTGGCGTATAACGTAGATATTCTTACCGCAACGACACAAAATCAATGGTCCATTTCCGCTAACAAACACACCTAATTACATCACAACCCAAATCCACTTTGTTCAAAGTTAAACATAGGTGAAATCGCGTTTATTTACAAAGTGACACGAACAATAACCGTTGAACGCGAGGCCGTTGTGACAGGCGTCTCAGTGACGTGGCCGCCTGCGGGCAGCATTCACCAAATATTTACCAACGCCGGCGCTGGCTACGTAAATCATTCGCAAACGTGTCTGGGCCACATTTCAGCTGAACGTGAATTAGACGTGGGTATGTTAAATTCAGGCTCAGCGGTTAGAACTGATGCGAGCGTGTTAGAGCTTATCATGTTTTTTTAAAAGGCCTGTATCTCCTTTCCTAATAGATGGCTGGGTTAGATGATTTGAAATACATAGACTTGTCTTCGGCTCATTATCGTCTTTTTTGCCCGACTACGGCAGAGACGATAGGAATTTGTGTGTTCCACCGTAGCGTTTAACATACTGAGCCGATTTTGATAAATGAGGTACCTATCAATCGATTCAAAATTATGCTCCGGGTGACATGGGCTACCTTTTGTATGAAAAAATAACCAAATTTTTTTCTGTTCCTTTTCCGTAGTCCGATTATATTTTGAACTGTTTATGCTTGTAAAGGAAGCCAGAAGAGCTAGAAAGTTTCTTTGTTCGTACGTCTTGTACTTCTTTTATTGGAAAGTCAAGAATTACATGTTGAATGTATGCATCTTAAATAGGATCTCAATTTACTGTAGGCTGTAACACAACGATAGTCAGTTGAAACTAAGTAGATGGGTAACGAACAATATATCTTCCTAGATTTTCTATTAATAGACTCATTGTAAGGTACTATACTAACGGATACGATCAAACCATAATCTTAGTTAACACATTCGCCGCCACTGACTTTAGTGACTCCAAACCTCACTGTTACCAACCCCTGCCACCGACTTTATACGAAGACCAAAAACAATAGACTTAAGACTTACGTGGCGTGGGGATGTGGCGTGCGAATGGGTTAAAGGAAGGATAACATATATTTAGTTCGATTGAAGTAAGTATTCATATTGGAAAAGATGATAAGTATGATAACAACGAAAAATATAAGTCTCAGAAGTCTATTTTTGTAAAAAAGACATGTTCTCATGATTAGTTGACAAACAAATAAAGAGGGAAAACAAGGAAACCAAACAATAAATGTGGCGATAATCACGTCGCATGAATCTAGATAGGCAATAATGTGAATCGATAAGCAACCAAGTTAATGTGATAAATTGGGGATCAATATGACAATCGTGTGGCTTACCAGCGAAATATAGATTAAATTTATTCGTGAGCCTTATGGTCTGGTCTTAGAGTCTGTTTCAAGCGTTAATCGGCTTTGTGTTCACGGGTGACGGCACAGAATTGCGTGCGGGCGCTACAGAGGGCGGTCATAGGTCATATCCTTACATTAATGTTATCTGGAGCCATAAACCATCCGGAACGGTTGACATTTGTCTATATTCGCGGCGGCATGGCGTCCGTGATAATCGCCCTTTGATAGTTTGTAATTATGTTGTGGCAACGTCATGCAACTATAACGATACTTAAGTAAAGGACGCATGCGTTCATATTGTTATTGTATTGCCGGACAGTAGTTATAAAAGCGGGCATAGATATGGGGTGTCATGCATATTATACTTGGCTCTTAAAGATTTTAAGTTCGCATCTCTCCTGTGGACCTGGACATTGCCAAAGTTAAGGATAAAGCCTTATTTTGGTTCATGCGGATTAAGAAATCCGCATAAGCGTCTCCTCTTCTACAATAGGCATGATGACAAAAAAAAATTCACGATGCCATTTGAACCAGTTTTTGGAGAGGAACAAATGTTTGTATGGGAGCACATACAATAGGCTTGTGTCCTAATTTTTTTTACGATGCCATTCGAACCAGTTTTTGGAGAGGAACAAAAGTTTGTATGGGAGCAACTACAATTAAAATCCACAAATACCCAAAAAATTGAGTTAAACACGGACCTCGCTGGTGGCAGCCGAAAACGTTTCATACTGATTAACATTGAATTGTGACGTCACAGTGTAATATTTGTACTAATCGTTGTATTGAAAATCAGGTAAATTACTGTTTCTGTCGTGAAATACTGCGTTTAGGACCATAGTTGTCATACAATGTTGTTTCTATAAAAGTGTAAGGATTCTATTGGTAGCTTTAAATTTACTTTTGGACAATTAAAAAAAATGCATACATTTTCTAAACTTTCAAGGTCTAAATATCTTTTTATGATTATAATTATATTTCATAATTTATATTTAATTACATTTATTTGATGGTTTACTCTCCATTTAGCAACACTGCTTTATCAATTTTAATTTGTGGAAACAACCCAATTAAAGAACATAAATACCCAAAAAAATGTGACAAAGATTGACCTCGCTGGCGGCATCTCAAACGCTTCATACTGATTGACTTAAAAGTATGACGTCACACTTAGCTATTTGAACTAACCGTTGTACGGAAAATCAAGTAAATTGCTGCTTGGGTCGCAAAATACCAGGGATCGGAACCGATTTTTTCAAAAGTCCCCGAAGTAGTCTATCATGTATTTAGGTAACATTTTCGTATTATTAGACAGCCTGATCAAAAATGATATTATAAACCAAAGAACGAAATAAAACCGGTATTTTTGTATGGTCAAAATACCGGTATCCGATTCCTGCAAAATACTGCGTTTAAGTCCATAGTTGTCATACAATTTTGTTTCTATAAAAGCGTAAGGATTTTATTGGTAGCTTTAAATTTACACTTGGACAATAAAAAAAAATGCAAGTTTTTTCTAAACTTTTTATGATATTAATTATATTTATTAATACTTTATTATAATAATTTGATGGTTTACTATCCATTTAGCAACACTATGTTATCAATTTTAACATGAGTCATCATGCCTATTCTATGCGATAAAAATATAATGATATATGCACGTACCTACGCCCTGAACTACCTATTTACCCCAGGAAAGACTACTTTTGTTTTTTGACTGCGTATGACCCACTTGAGATTACTATTTGAGTTGGCCGGATTGCATCAAAGTAGTAGTAGATTCCAATTCCAATGACAGTTTTATAAAAAGTCAGCCACATTCAATAATCTCAACAATACTCTGTATTCTTTTTATAGTTGGGTATGTATGTTTCTTTTTATTATTTTTTTAAGTTTATGTTTGTTTATAAATAATAATGTTATAATGATAGTCTCTACCCAACTAGCACACTAGCGTTAAAATAACCCTTATATCATTCTTATATCGGTTCCAGCCAAGTGTTAAGGTGTTAAGAATGCCTGTAAAAAAGGTCTTATAGCGTGCTCTAACACCCTTATAACTACGAAAGAGGCCCACGAATTACAGGTTAAGGTGTTAGCTGAGAGTCTTATAAGAGTCTAGCTCTTAAGCAGTATAAAGTGAGCATCTTACTCTTTTCTTTACTCATAAAATTATGAGACAAATATAGTCTTCCGACAAAATGGCGCAGATAGTTAGTATAGGTATTAATATTTGACAGCTATGGAGTCGTATTAATTGAAAGTGAATTAAATTGGAAGTGTGTGTGACATGAAGTGTAAACAATCTGCCCTTGTGATTTTACGGTAAGTGTATACCATGTTTCCCATCTCAATTTTAACGCGCCCAGGATTTATTAAAGATTTCTAATAAAACTTATGAACATTAAAATATACATCTAAAGTTTTTATCATTTTCTATTCTTGTTTCTTAACTCCTTTATAAGAGTATTAGTTATAACTGAGAACATTATAACTCACTTATAAAGGTTAAGGTTATAATAATACCCTTAGCTATTACCCAAATGTTAGTTGGGTAGTAAATAAATATTAGTAAATTAATGGTAAATAAACTATACACCATACCTATATTTACGAAAAAACTCCAATGTCTGAAACATGTTTTAGATCCGACCAATACATAATTAAAGACATTTTATACAAATCGGTCTAGTCCCAAAGCAATCACTCGGAAATATTATTATTATATTATTATTCGTGTTTATCATAAATGGCACTGCAAGCTTCACACCTTCAACCTTTTGGGAATCCTCTGCCCGTCTGTAAATATCTTACAACTAATTACTACTACTAGTTGTGGCTTCTTGTTAAAATGTTCACGAAATTCAGTGGCAATTAAACGTTCTGAAATGAACGATGCGCTAAGTGACATCAATTCTGTTATTTGCTGGGTAAATTTGCTTATATTATGCATGGTTCGAAAGGATGAATTTCACGAGCTAATATTGACCTTTAAACGTGCCACGCTGGCGTGCACCGGCAGAGCTTACATCATACGAGTTTAGTTTAGAGCGGACTATCTCGTTATGGATGGGGCCATAATTTCTGAGTAACTTTGTGCAGTGAAGATGCATTAGAAGAATGCGGAAGATGACGCAATTTTGTCGTAAATAAATACAAAGTAAAAAAACTTTTTTTTAAAACAAGCTTTTATTTAAAGATTTACATGACTACTTATATAGGAGAACCTAAATCTTTTAATTTACTTTTTACTCATCGCTGGACAGGTTTCTCAGTATATTGTCCGCCATATTGGATTTAGAGTGACGTCACTTTATTTTTCGAGTTATTCTCAGCAAGCCCTTTCATTTGATACCCATATTGTAGGAGTGAATTAAAAATAACTAGCCCGCTATCTTGGGTGTTCCGCCTCCGCCATATTGGTTTTTTTGCCGACTTAATTTTTTTTTTCACTCATCAACTGCTCATTGAGAGGATTGTAACGAGCCCAAACACGACGGGTTTATCCTGTGTAACTAAAGAGTTCCTACGGCTACCTTCCGTCTCCATCATCAGATCAGGTTTATGGTATTGCATTGTCATCCGACTTACATAATTATACAAAATTTCAACTTGATTGGACTCCGGGAAGTTGGTCAACTTTAACCTGCAAGCACAGATAACTGTGCCTGCAAGATTCCATCCGAACAAACATAGTTACATACATTGCAAGTTAAATAAAAACTTGTAAAAAGGAATATAATGCTGGTTGTAAATTCAATGCGCAGAGGTATAGTGAAAAAACCTTTTCGACAGACCATGTGAAAATAAATCTTATAGCAATATCATTTGTGATTTGTGACCGACAGGAAAATCTTTTTCCAGTTTAACTTTATACATGTAAATAACAGAGCATTTAAAACAAATTAAAAAAAAAGAGATAAACGAAGTTTACTAATGAAAAACTTATTCTGACTCTATTTTCTTTCTTTTATAAGGCTGGAAACAGTGCTCGACCGACGTCGTTTCTCCCATTTTTTAGGGTTCCGTAGCCAAAATGGCAAAAACGGAACCCTTATAGTTTCGTCATGTCCGTCTGTCCGTCTGTCCGTCTGTCCGTCTGTCCGTCTGTCCGTCTGTCCGTCTGTCCGTATGTCACAGGCATTTTACTCGAAAACTATAAGGTGTATTTGAATAAAATTTTGAGAATAGGTGTAATTTGTTAGCCGCTACATACTTTTGTAATTAAAATAACAAAAAAAAAACTTTTTAGGGGTGCACTCCATACATAAAACTAAAAGTAAAAAAAAAAAAAAACATTGTGACCCCCCGTGTGGCACATCAATCGATAGGCCTTTCAAAATAAATATAAGGTTTCTTTGCATTTTTTTTGATTAAGTGAATAGGGTCGGAGATAATCACCCCGAAAGTTACTAAAATTCTGTCCCCCCCCCTCTAATTTTTGAACGGTGTATTTTAAAAATATGGAAAAATTCATGGACATAGGGCTTATTAAATTCATTCACCGAAAATTGTTTTGAACAAGATCGGTTCAGAGGTTTTCGAGATATTGCTGAAAAACTGCCTTCCTCAAAGAAAAGGACGTAAGTGCCGTAAAATTTCTGTGACGATACGACCTTTTTAATAGGCACGGAACCCTTCGTTTTGCGTGGTCCGACACGCACTTGGCCGGTTTTTTTCTATTATAATTTCTAACAACGTACTGACCTAGTAATAGCGGATCCCATTGTGTAAGTATACAAAGTTTCATTTTATTTCAGTACGCGGTTTTAAAATGAGAACCAAATTACGTTTTTTTTATAAAGATAGTCTACCTGATATCAGATCAACTATAGTTGATACTTACTACTTTTTTTACTGTACAATTTTTGGGCATCACAACCGGGGGTAATTAACTAGTTGATATGCATAACACGTTCATCACATATAAGTAGTGTAAGTTGTAGAGTCCTAAGAAATAAATACTCCCACCGGGGACCACTGGTTCATCATAATTATATCCGTTTGTTCTATTTCACGAACGAATATTCCCTTTTCTGAATATATGTCAGTCTTTGTTACAAGCATGAGGAAATAACATAATAAATAGTAGTATTAAGAGTGAGAGGTAACTAATTACACGTAACAAAGAGACTGTTCAAGTAGAAGCGAGGCCGGGAGGAAAATCTGTTATTTGGGATTTTAGAGATCCGTGGTGGAAGTCAGACATTTCAGACTCCGAGACGCCGTTTCATCTGCCATACCTTGAATAATTGAATAACTATATGCAGGGATTATAAAATCTTAGAAATTGTAAATAATGAAAGCGTAGCTAAGACATTAGGTTCTTAAAGGACAGTCGTTAAATAATGGATTAATCATAATTGGCATGAAAAATTGGAAAATATTGAAAAGTGCATTGAAAGATATAACAGCATATTAGAAAGAAACAGAAATTAATTAGACTGAGCAACCGGTATATTTAATCTAAGGTTAATTTTAATCAGAGTGAAAAATTGGTAAACATGCGCCCGCATCATCAGTGCAAGAATTATGGTTTCCCAAGGAATTACCACCAGACTTAGCTAGCATCTGCTTAATGTTAATATTGAAATAACTGATAATGTAGGACCTGGAGCTTAAATGTCTAAGCTAACCAATTTTATCGTCCCGTCCTAATTTCTTTCATTGACTTTACAACTGCAATCCTAAGATTACTCCTGTTTGTGGTATACCTAGTAGTTGAAATTTTTTGAACTGAGCCGATCTACTTATCTTCAAAACAATAGCATTCAAGTTAAACAATACGACTGTTTAATTATACAATCGATATGATACCCACGTCATGATTTGACATATCACATCATAAATTGCTCTAGTTGATGAGCGAAGTTTCCCGTTTCAGCTTGGGCCAAAATAATGTTGTATGTCCGGCTGCCCGGCGTTTCTTATCTACAGGTAGGGTTGCCATACGTAAGGATTTGTCCTGACATGTCAGGATTTTTGACCCTTTGCCAGGATTGCACCTAGACTTGGCAAGTGTCAGGATTTTTAAAAATGATCTCATTAGATAAATAAATAAATAATAAACGAAATAATACAACTCTGTTACAAGAAATGTCAGGACTTTTAGGGTGATGTCAGGATTTATATCAGGAAAATTCATTTGGAAAAATTCATATGGCAACCCTATCGACAGGTCGCATTTCTCAATGTTCAAAAAATATTCTCATATTATTATGATCGACTATAAGTTCTAGTAATTATAGCTAATAAATTAATTTTGATGGTACGGAACACTTCGTGTTAATGTGCAGCCTGTATACCTAGTCGTTTTTACTCGGTCGGTGCTTAGCAGGCGCGGCCGTAGGACAGTGGGCGGCGTATGTCAGATAGAGGAAAGTATTTCTCATTTGGTGGAGAGGGAAAAACAACGAAAATACCGCACGTACCCGTACCGCCCTCAATCTTCTTTAGCTCCGGGACAAAGGAATATTATTTCAATTAAGATCCGCCCGCTAAAATACGAACTAGTGCATTGCACAAATTTGATAATTATTACCCGACTGCCGAAGGAAGGTTATGTTTTTCGAGCGTATATGTATGTATGTACGCCTTATTCATTGGCACGCCCTGCAGCATAAACCGTTTGACGGATTTCGACATATGAGGTGTCGTTGGATTCCTCTTAATCGTGGGAATGACATAGGTTAAAAAGAAAAAAAAACATTTGTTAAAAAGAAAAAAAATGAAATGAGTGGATTGCAAAAAAATTGTACATAGTTAAGAGCTTTAATCTAATATATGCTTTAATTTTTTACAGTTTCGTGACGGAAATTACCCATATATTTTATATGGGTAATTTCCGTCACGTCAATCCACTCAAAAGCCTTTTTTTTTAGTACGGATTTGGTGAGATTTTAAACGATATCACTTACTTGCTATCGATTGCGTTAATATGAATGAAGTCAATTACCTGTAAAAAACAAATATAATTTTAGTAATGCATCGAATACGTCATTTTACTCAAACGAATAGTAACTTCGGTGAATAAAACCGAAAAAAAAATCGTATAAATTGCGGCAAATCATTCTAAAATATATACGTACCTATATGTGTATTTCAAATTGGTATATGTACTAATTTTATTCAGAGCGTGACCGCGCACAAATTGTAGTATGTATACGATCAACGATATATCAACATATTTATATGTTTACTTTTTTATAATAGACAATCAGGTCAATTTATTTCGACGTTTCGCATAGAATTACACAATAAGGACAAGTACGATTAAGTGAGTTTCCACTAGAACTGTGCGAGCTAGCGGATCGGTGTGCGATGAAAAAATCCACCAATAGGGAGAGATGCGTGAGCGAGGCTAACAATGCTATTGGAGGATTTTTTCCTCGCAAACCGCTCCGCTAGCTTGAACAGCCCTAATAGTGGACACTCACCCTTAAACATTACACGCTCTCGCTTCCACGGGGATCAGGTTACAGAAGAAGAAACTTTATTTAAACCAGAATGACAGCGTGCGCGCAAATCGCGCAATACATTGATATCATACTTGAATGTGAAACGTATATACAAATTGGCAGCCAGAAACCTAGACAACAGCTTTACGTGATGACATTGCTACGTTAAATTAATTTCGACCAGCTTGATTGTTTGCGACGATACTCGAATACACATATGTTAATTGGGTATTTAAATATGCCACTGCACACTGGGACACTGCTGAAGCGGACGTTGTTACTGAATTTGAATAAGTAAATATTGTACGGTCAAGGACTTTAATGGCACGGAAACATCGTCGCTTACTATGGGCCTCATAAGAAGGCTCAAAGTCACCCAAAGGGCAATGGAGAGGGCTATGTCGGGAGTATCTCTGCGTGATCGCATCAGAAATGAGGCTATCCGCAGCAGAACCAAGGTAACCGATATAGCCCTCCGAATCGCTAAACTTAAGTGGCAGTGGGCGGGGCACATTGAAAGAAAGAAAGAAAAAGACATTTATTCGTGACATATTACAATTAAACAAAAAAGAGTGTCAGAGAGCAATTTTTTGTCACGAAACGGGTCTATCTCAGCATAATGCACGTAGAACCGATGGCCGTTGGGGCGGAAAGGTTCTCGAGTGGCGACCACGTACCGGAAGGCGCAGCGTGGGTAGGCCCCCCACAAGGTGGAATGATGACCTGGTAAAGGTGGCTGGAGTCCGCTGGATGCGGGTGGCGCAGAACCGGTCATTCTGGCACTCTTTGGGGGAGCCTATGTCCAGCAGTGGACGTCTTTCGGCTGATATGATGATGATGATGATGACGAAGGACTTTAATTGTTAAGCCATTTAGGTGTCAAATAATTTTAGTTTTCTATGAAGTGTCCAGTATAAAGTGAGGTCTAAATGGTTAAACAATTAAATTCCGTGACTGTACCTAGAAGCGTCGGACAATATACCTACTAACGTCAACAAAGGAAGGCAGAAAAAAATCTATACACGCGAAATGAGGTTAAAAATCAACGTATTTCAAATCAGACACCGTATATTGGTATCTTTTTCATTCAAAAATACCAGTATTAAATTTTGATATCTCACATAAAGTTACCGTGCAGAAGTGATACATAATAAATAATAATGTATGGGACAAACGCGCGATAAGCCTATTATAGTCAAGTTCATAATTTTATCATAATACCATACGTTCCCAAAAGTTCAACCTCATGCCCTTAACATAAAGCCGTGTTCACATTTTGTGATCCCATGTCCGTGCACATATTTTCGAGCTCGTCTGTACCAGCAAGTTTCAAAGCTTTGCTGTAGCAGGTAAACTAGCTGTGCGCGAATTTAATTATGAACAAACTTAAGGACAATAACCACAAACTTTGAGCAGCATAATATGCGCTAATTAATGAAAGTAAATTCATTCCCCCATGTTAATAAAGAAACAATAAAACCATCACCAATCCAATCCGACTAAATGATAACATAAATAATCAAATGCTATTGCTACCAGGACTTTCGCTAATCAAATTGGTGTTAGTCCATTTGACCTGCCTACTGACGGTTGATTTAGAATCGGTAAAGGCAAATATTCGAATGATTTACTCGAATATTTGTTCACGACTCCTAGATCTTGAAGTATGCATGTTTATTTATACTATTTATTTATTTATACATAATGGACGTCTAGTTTTCATAAAATAAACTTTATATCGTTTACTGTAGGATTAGATCATTCTGCGTAAATTGTTCCCAGATATTTACTTATTGATTGATCAGACCTCCGGCAAAGCTTCGTGACATCACCATAAATTGCGCGCTTGGCAGAGTGATATTTACATAACACCCTTAACTCATGAGCGTTGGACGTCACCAACTGACCACTAGTCAGAGGGACGCCAATCTCGCGCGCTGAAAAACTGCTACGGTTGGCGACGAAACCTCGAACTTTAAATCACAATGTTAGCGTATATGTTCTGAGCAAACTTTTAATTGCGGTCCCAGTTATACAGTCCAAATTTGTGTTAGAGTTTAATGAATTTCGTACCACAATTTCAGTTGTAACTCGCGGGAAATGTTATATGATAGTCTTTCGCCGAATGTGAACGCAAATAAACTCCGTGGAGAGTGAGAATTAATACGTTTAACTCGCATGCAAATATGAAACCGTAAACACGAATTAGGTACAGTATTATTATAAACTAGAAGCTGCATTCATTAGCATGATTGGAAATGATACTGGCCATTCGGGATCAACATGGTTATTTAGACAATTAAAGACATGCTGGATAAAATTCTAAGTATAAGTAAGCTCTATTCCAGGAGCAGCCATTTAAGTAGGGGCAAATAATTTTATCACGATGTTCATCGTATTCGAGACATACTACTACAACTATAATTAATAATTACAAAAGTTAGGGACCATGTGCACTTTATTCGTCAACTCATTGAAGAAAAGAGTGGACACTTTATTTCCAGTGATATTAACTAGGTATATAAGTGGTCTTACATCTTAAATAGTGTCGGCACCCTATTTAAGATAGGGAAAGATAGGCGTAGCGGTAGGGGTACCCAGTATTCCTAATAGCCATCTCATTCTAAAAGATAATAATGTCCGATCGGTTATGCATTACAAGAGTAAATAAACTTACCGTAATTTCATCGTAACTTCGCTACCCGGGCTGACTTAGCCTGGAAGTTTACACGTTACACTGATTTTCACGCACACTAAACTCCAAATAATTAGATCTATGGAGTCATGGTTCACAAATTTATTAAAAATTTCAAATTCAAGTGTAATACGTTTGTATCGACCACAATATGATAAAGGAAATTGTGAAATAGCGCAACACAGTAATCGGCAACTGGTAACACTTGAAATATTAAACGATCGTCTGACTGATGTTCCGTGCTTAACGCGAACAATACAGACTGACCAATCAAACGTGGCCTCTCGATCGTGAAAGAGCAGCGCTAGCTTGTTCATAGATCATACCGGCGGCCGAGGGGGGCGAGTGTCAAGTCAGGATGGCCGAGATGTTGAGAGCGATGCATTCGGCATCAATAGAGTCGCTGCACTGCAAAGGTCGGTGACATATGAGTATTGCAATTTCCGAATGCCGCGTCGTTTAAGTCGGAATAGAGCGAGATACCGAGCGAGCAGAGTACTGGCGCGGGGGCAATGATTTACACACCATTTGCACATCCGACGCTTGCAGCGAAAAACGGGCGTTCAATTGAATTGAATATGCCCATTAATGATGTTGGCGCAGTTATTTCACTGTGTTTCAAAGTAAATGAAAACTATTATATTTTAATGAAATCGCAATTAAAAACGACATGTTGAATCTAACTAATTAAATACATTTTATACGAAAACATGGACGAATGCGAGCATGGTGTTTGATCTCAGGAGATTAAATATCGTTTTATGAAGCTCGTGTATGTTAAGATTGACAAAGCCTATTGACAATTGTACTCAGATTTTAAAGTTTTTACAATATGAAATATATTTAAAAAGTCACTAAGTATTGGGACACTTTTTAATGACTCAAACTCATATCGCTCCGCCCCCGTTTTACAAAGAATGCATGTAAAGCCACGGGATAAAATATAGCATATTGTCCATCCCATCAAATCGGATGAGTATAGTTCCGGAGATTACCCCCTACATACAAACTACCCCCTTACAGATAAAAACACAAAATTACTCAGCTTATTTTTTTTTAAACGTAGGTACCTACTTGTTTGTGAATATACGCCTCGGTAAGGTGTACCTCCTAATTGCGTAAGTATTTACGATACGGTCGAACAAATCTCTATAGTCTAAAAGTTTCGAATAATAACACCAATAAACGAAGCGATAAGAAAACTTTGAACAAAACTAACGCACGGCTGTCGGCCAACATTAATTACTGGCGTCTCACAAAAGGACGAAACTTGGCTTGTCAAAGAACAACTTGCGCGGCTTCGAGCACCGTGGGGACAGACTTTTCTTTCTACTATCCTTTGATACGAACACTGAAATACCTGTGTCTTAATTCCTTTTGTACACAAAAAGCATTTCATAAAAACATACTTACGGCAAGTTTATGTAGGAGCTCTGGTGAAATGTGAGTCGGCTACACTAGCCGTTTTGTCCGGTGCAAAAGTTTCTAGCAAAGTTAAGATTAAAACGAGACGAAATGTGCGAATATTAAAATTTCCGCAAAAGAAAATGCAATTCGTAATTTCAGCTCATAAAGCAAATGCCGACAACAATGAACGAGAGCTGGTTTTGATAACGTATAACGTTAAACGTACTTTCTGAACGTTTTTAATTAATAAGGCTTGCACAAATTGAAAGGGAGGACAAGCGATAGCATCGTGATTGATCCAATAACGGCGGAATTTCCCTTAGAGGTCGTTATCTCTGAAGACAGACTAGGATCAGCTTTTCATTAATTGCAGTAGTGCTTTATCGTGGGATCCGTCAGTGACCCTAATGTTGCATTGACATTGATCCAACATCGCAGATTAACTTATTACCGTCAGGAGAGACGCGCCCATGAATTGGGTTAGTTATAAGACGCATTTAAGTGTCTTTATTTTCCTTGTTCGCCGTCTGTTGGGTAATATATGTCATTTTGGTTACATATATATGTCAAGACATATGAAATCAATTCACTCGTATTAAGATATACGCCGTTAACGTTATTAGTAAGTTAGTGTTAGGTTATAATAAACCAGCAGACTTCTGTGTAAAAAAATAATGTGTTAGTTAAATAGGCTTTCTGAATGTAGATAATAGGCTTGTGTCCTATTTTTTTTTTACGATGCCATTCGAACCAGTTTTTGGTGTGGAACAAATGTTTGTATGGGAGTAAGTACAATTAAAGAACATAAATACCCAAAAAAATGAGTTAAAGACGGACCTCGCTGGCGGTAGCCGAAAACGTTCCATACTGATTAACATTGAATCATGACGTCACAGGGTAATATTTGTACTAGTCGTTATATGGAAAATCAAGTAAATTGCTGTTTCGGTTGCGAAATACTCCGTTTAGGACCATAGTTGTCATACAATGTTGTTTCTATAAAAGCGTAAGGATTGGTAGCTTTAAATTTACTTTTGGACAATAAAAAAAATGCATATTTTTTGTAAACTTTCAAGGGCCATATCTTTTTATGATTTAAATTATATTTCGTAATTTATACTTAATTGCATTTATTTGAAGGTTTACTATCAATTTAGCAACACTGCGCTATCAATTTTAACATGAGGACACAACCCAATTGTGTATAAGTAATCAGAGGCTATTTATACAATTAACACCTCCTGTATTCTGTAAAAGCGAGTCACGTACTATGCCTGGGACGGTACATCGCCGATTACATTCGATCACGTCCCAAACTAAACTGTTTAGCGTTGATTTTTTCCTCTCCCGTTTCTATGCTGCTGGTGGGAATGCTAAAAACGTGATTTTTAACGTTCGTGTTATTAAATTGCTGAGTTTACGTTCGCATTTGTAGTTCGGTAACGCGTTGTGTAACAACACACTGATGATAACTGCCTACTTGTTTACAAGTTATGTTTGAAACAGTCATAACTATAATCGTAATAGGTACCTAATGTACCTATGTCTTTCTGTGGGATCAAAATCCGATAAGCGGGTAAACACTGCGATAGTAGATACATAAATACATTTCTACGTTTCATAAACCAGAATTCTGCGAAAAAGATTTTGGTAGAAACCAACTATCAAAAAAATGCCACCGTAAAAAGCAAACCGTTTCACACTCCACTCCGAGCTAGAGTAAGCTCAGAAGCTTTTTCCTACTCCGCGTCAGCAGGGCACAGCGATATTGATTCAAATTGACTATTTCGGCTGTCAATTTGGTCGTCCAATAACTTGTACAAGCGGTGCGCAGCAGACCAATTCCAGGGCTGGTATTCACAACCAAAATCTGAGGATAACCAGTATATTTCTCCGATAACGCTTAGCTGTTACGAATCGAAGGGTCTAATTATATGTGGGCCAGTGGCATGGTGAGACGAGGCAGTTTGTGAATCGCATGGCAGAGATTTGCGTGCTGTTTACGCTCCGGCTTAGCGGTTCACTGTTTCGGTTTTTATTTCAATCCATGATTCAAAGCCGTTGCCGGCAGCCAAGCGACGCACTGAGGTCAACCACAGTATAACTTGATACCGGGATTCGCAACAACCAATCAGAGGTGTATTATACTGGTCAGACTGTCGCGAAGTGATCGGTAAGCCTTTTGAATAATTATTTTAGTATGCGCGGAGAAACCAATATTACTGGAGCCGATTCTGTGAAACGTATTAGGTACCACGACATATACGATTACACGATTAGGCCAATCGTTTTTGTAATTTGTCCTATCAAAAAGTCAGTCATAATTACAAGGAAGTCTGTTGTTTAATTTGTTCTAACCCAACAATCATAATCTCAGTTCACTACATCTTCTCGAATTAGGCATCGGAGTCGGAATTGTATCGGGTAGGTAGGTACTTCTATACCACGGTGTATACATTAAAACAAATACCGTACTCTGAAATGGATCGCGCATTTATAATGTTAGTTGTTACCTTAGTAATGATTACATGATAAGTATAATGATAAGTATGTAAGAGGCGACTACGAGATAGGGTTAACGTGTGTTGAGGTTGAGGCTGATGGGCTTGCAACCCGTCACTGCATGACATCTTACAATTGCTGGAAGTAGCACTGAAAATTAAATTTCATGACCTTTCCCGCCCTTTTAGGGAACACTGGGAATAATTTATGTGTATGCTAAATAATGTCATCACAGCCGCAAGCCCTCCAACGTTTGGACCAAGTCGCGTTAGCTCCCACTTGTTTTTGGCACGGTTTGTGTGAATTTATGCGCTAGGGAGACATCAAATGCACTCATAAACTGAGTGCAACCGTCGACTTGATTCATCGCCACTCTTGTTTTGAATACACAGTTTATTGCTTAACGTCCCCGACTTGGCGCTCGATAATATATCAGCGACACGGATTTATGAAGTGTTTCGCTGAGTGTGAAGAATTGCCGTTTAATGTTGGGGGGATTATACCATGGCGGATGTATATAAATATTTACGAATGGTTCTAATTTGATTTTCTTTACTTTGGAAAATATAATTGTAAAACGTGCCACAATACATAGATAGACGTAATACTTATTTACAACAATACATTTGACTATAAGGTAGAAGTACTAGTGCCCGACGCGGTACTAGTACTCGACGAATATAATTTAACTAGCGAATAATAAACTAAGATTGATCACGGCATCATTTTTAAGTTACTAAATGTTAGTGACTTCAATATTTCTTATCACAATTTCAAGACAAATAACTCATTTATAAGTTATGAACATATTTGTTAAAACCAGCTGCCATCAATTGGGACAATGAGTTAAACCTTTAAGTCCCAATAAATGTCAGTCTGTCATTCATGACATTTGTACTGAAATGACATCTATTGGGACTGCCAGCATAACCGCCTGCCATTTACTCGTACATTCGGATTGATTACCTAATTCTTATATTATCAGGATTCTTTATAAGATCACCATATGAAACGAATTCCATATCAGTAACTTGAGTAAATACCTCGTCTCCCAAACCGTATGAAACTGTTTAATACATCTTAAATGAGCATAATATCGTGATTCAAATAAGTATTTTCTGTTGACATGTCGGGCACTAATACTTCTACCTTACTTCGTTAAATCCATGAGGAATCCCACATGGATTTAACGAAGTAAGGTAGTACGCATCCCACTCCTACATTGTGTTGTTATGACAATAGCTTGAAAGTAGTGGTTTTTACGGAAATTTTACAATATTAAAGTGAGTATTTTACAATATCAAACTCCATAGAAGTACAATTCATGATAAATAATGTTAAGTTAACTTAATCAAGCATTAGAAATCGTTAAAGTTCGACAAAGTTAACGAGATGTCTTTGTTTGTCGATTCTAAAGTGAATGCCCTGTTTTTTTTTTTAAGTTGGTTATATTTTGCAACGAATAACAAAAAAGATCTTAACTGTTGCACCATTTTATCAGTCGTAGATATCGATAAGTTGCTTACCATACAGTTACAGATGTAACACGAGTAACAGGCATAAACGATTGAGGAATAGAACTAATAAATGGTATAAAATAAATCACACTAATAAATGTTTTCGACAATCACTTTCCGTATTACTTCAACAAGAGTTCGATTCCTACTGCCAGACACTAATGAATGATTCATTTTTGAAGCGTCGTCGAAAACCTATTATTCGTAGAATATTTTATTACATCATTTTATGGTCACTAGATAAATACCGGTAATTATGCATCACCGAAGAAAAATATTAAATTCAGAAGTACGATTAACCTCTAGCCGCCTCCCAAATAAGAAAAATGTAAGTTAAAGAAAGGCTATAGCCGTGTTTCTATACAAAATTTGCCTTTCTGTCAAATGTTCTAGTAATTTCATTTTTAGATACTCCTTGTAGGCAAAGGTCTGTTCCCCAAAGAAGAGCCATGTACACTTGTCAGTTTTCGTAATATGGCGGTTTGTTTTTTTTCACTTTTTAATTTATTTCTTGAATTCGGTCTTTGCGATTCATTTGATTTTTTGGTAAACTATACTACATAATAAAACCCATCACTACAAAAAATATTGCCTGAAACTTTAGTACAAATATATGTCAAAATAATGGAAACTATACTTTGATATTTTTTTTTTCGTGTTCTGGTGTAGCGGCACCTACAGTTTTTATTTCATAAATTGCCAATCTATAGACCTACTACATATATTAAATTCAAATTATTAGCTTTGGTACTTCATGCCAAAAACTAACTACAAATAAAATTATTCCTTCCTTGTTTCAATGTTTTTTGTGCCAAATGAATAATGAAAACGAATGCAACTCTATTCTAATAAATATATTGAACAGGATGCCTTTTTATAGACCTTGGACACATTTTTAACCGACTTCAAAAAAGAGGAGGTGCTTAGTTTGCCCCGTATGTTTGTATGCATGTATGTATGTGTGTTTGTATGTATATTATGTTATGCGATTATCTCGCGTTTTCAGAAAAGTATTCGTAACATTCTGGAGAATGTCTTGGTATACCTACATTTGAAAGCGGTTCCCTTTTTTAAAAGAAATTCTCGAACAACGAGTATGTGGGAGTGGGAACATGTCTTCATAGTATACGTAAACTCCTATCATCATCACCTTATAAATACGTATATATGTAAAGTAACGCAAAATAATGCGTTAAATTTGTACCTACTGACACCCCCCCCCCCCCCCCTCCCCTTCCCCCTTCCTAGAAGACGCATACGCCTGCCCTTAACAAAATCCTAGCTACGTCCTTGATTAGACCCAAAAGAAACAAATATTCAATGAAAATCTTTGAGAAATCGATCTAGTCAGGTATATGTATGTTCCTAATCTTTAACCAACTGGTCAGGACGCTGAGACAAAAACTCGTCCAGAGTTCCTCACTCAACGGATCAGCAAAGCGATCTGGGGACATCAATTAGTTTTAGTCTAGTTTCATTGTAACGTTTTTTTTTTTCTATGATACATAGCTAAACATAAAAACGTGTAAAACACCCAAAACTCATCACACACACACATTTTTTCCTTTATCTGATTTGAACCCAGTACTATTACTATCACAGCGTATCAGCTTTGCATTAGGCTGACCACGAACTACGTTAAAATGGTCGCCAAAACTTCACATTTAACTTGTTTGCAGTTCTCTCTCTAAACCAATCACAACCTGTAAATAATAAATATTATTGCCCAAGTGCGCAAAACATGTTATTTTCCGCAAGCTGCGAGAACAAACAACTGTCGCAACATTCGCTCGCTAAATGTGTTATGAAAGGCAATTGTTGACATTATAGATTTGAACTTTTAAGTGTTCCCATTTTCAGCACTGATACGTTGCGTCAATATTGAAGCGTCAATTGCAGAAGGGGCTATTGTAAACAACGGATGCTTTTGTAGAAAACGTTTTTCTAAAACAACGATTGTATATGATATAGGTAGTAGTATTATGTGAGATCACTCGACGGTCCCGTCGGAAGATCAGCGCGGTAATAAAAGCATTATGCCGACATGGAACCATTTCGTGACTATACAATATGTCTGACACTCTTTTGAGTAGGCATGATGACTAAGGTTTTTTCACGATGCCATTTGAACCAGTTTTTGGAGAGGAACAAATGTTTGTATGGGAGCAACTACAATTAAAGAACATAAATACCATAATAAATAATTGACATCGCTGTCGGCATCCCAGACGCTTCATACTAATTGATTGAAAAATATGACGTCACGCATGTCAAAATGCTATGGGTAGGTAATGCCGTTGTACGGAATATCAAGTAAATTGCTGTTTCGGTCGCGAAATACTGCGTTTAGGTCCATAGTGGTCATACAATTTTGTTTCTATAAAAGCGTAAGGATTCTATTGGTAACTTTAAATTTACACGTGGACAATAAAAAAAGTGCAAGTTTTTTTTCCAAACTTTCAAGGTTCATATATTTTTATGATATTCATTATTTTTTTTAATCTATACTTTATTACAATAATTTGATGGTTTACTATCCATTTAGCAACACTATGTTATCAATTTTAACATGTGTCATCATGCCTATTATGCGTTGTTATGATTTTGTGTCGAATAAATTATTCTTACCTATATTATTTCTAATTGAGAATATAATTTTTTTCTTTCCAATAATTCAAACTGATAGTTTCTTATTATATATTTTTTAATTTGCTTTGGCATGGGATTTTCTGTCATTTCCTGTCCTAGTACAATTTACAACCTCAAAACGTCAATGATGACATAAATTGTACTGGAATGGCAGCTGTCACCGAACCCAAACAATTTGAAATATATAGTAGATGCATAAGTACATAGAGAGTAGACATAATATAAAAACTTACTTTATAGCAGCTGGTTTATTGATGAGAATGGTTTATTGTATGTTTATCCGTTGTCTAGTACCCCCATAGTACAGGCTTTGCCTAGTTTGGGACTAGATCAATTGGTGTGAATTGTCCTACTATATTTATTTATTTATTTTATTTATTTCATGATGGGAACCGTAGCGTTAGTTATTTCTGGTTACATATAAAGTAATCCTACGGGGAAGAAGTTAATACATTCTCCCACTCATGACGTGTACCTAATGCAGGCTTTTAGCGATTTAAAATATTAAAAAGAACCACCTGTAGCGAACTGTACAGTCGGCTCGCGAAACACAAAGCGTACCTTTTTAGCGCGGTCGAGACAGAAATTTTGCTAGTATTTCCATGGGCGAAGGCAAAGGCGCCGCAAAAATGCAAAGAATGGCGGAATCCGTCCCCGCGGCCTAAGCCCGTGTCTCCGTTGCTTTTCTGCCAAAATAATGTGGGCATTTATTATGCGGCGGCGTCGTAAAGTAACACGCTTTCATGCGTTATTAGCCGTCACTTAGCTGTGTTTTAATAAGATGTATCATTTATTGTTCTCATAATTATTCTTGGTGCGTCAGAGCGGGTGCATCGCACAATATCTTGTTTGTGTAACACTAATGACCCGTTCAGTTCGCGCGGCCCCGACACTTTTCTTCGCTATAGGTACCCAGTTTTATGGCAATACTTAGTACGTAGTGAATGTTACAGCTTACTTTAGCGTGGTAATTTCTACAAGATAAGCGCTTATATCCATCGTAAAGGTATAAAGTTAAGCCACGGGTCGAGGTCGATGTTTCTACACGAGAAGAATGTTTGCGCCTTTCAGGTGCTAAGTTTTAATGAGCGAACATTGTCTAAAACCTGCCAATAGGTAAGTTTTAATGATCGTTAGTTGAGAACCACAAGCGAATCACTATTAAGAAACTTTAAATAATCGCGAGTAACTGGAGAGCTGAAAATAGTTATTAGATATTAAAACAATTCTTGACGCGCGCAAACAATGGCGCTACTTCGCAAGCAGTAGCACAGCAGTAGTCTATTAATAAGTTCTGAGTAATTATTAAAAGACTGTGTTGTGTTAACTTTACCTTGAAATATACGTTTTTCTCTCTGACAAGTCACAAGGACGAGAAATATTCTTTATAGATATACAAATAAATAACATTAAACGCACTGTATCCTTGTCAGAGCTTACTGGATAGATCTGGGCTTCATATGATTAAAATCAAATAAAGGCCAATTCCAGAAAGCTTTTAACCCGTCGTAAGCATAAGCTGATCAGTGCTTTAAAAAATACTTTCTGATTTAAACAGAATACGGTTTTATACATTTTTTTTCTAGTAAAAGCTAAAGGAAAACAGATTTTTAATATTGTTGAAAATGCTTGCGCAATCGAGGTTTTACTCCAGGGTCTATCCTACTAAAATTATAAACTTGAAATGGATGGATGGAAGGATGCATGTTCCACTTAATCTCAAAAACTACTGGACGATTTTATATGAAACTTTCCAGTTATGTAACTTATAATCAGAATAGGACATTTCATCCCTTTTAGAGACGAAAAAGAGGATGAAACTTTGTATGGAGACCGAATATTTTTGCTCGTTGCCTTCATCAGGAGCTGGGTCTCAAAATGTATGGGAAAAATAAAATCCGACTCGCACTTGACCAAAATTCTAATTGATATTATTTAATAGGCTATATACCCGCGGATTTTTTTTACAGTTCTACGCGGACGAAGTCGTGGGCAGAAGCTAGTTAGCCATACCTATATGAGTAATACCACTTAGGTATCTACACTCTCCATCATCACAGTAACTTAACGCATTCGCTGTCAGCCACGCCCTACGGAGGAATTTTAAATCAAAGCAAACGCGCGTGCGTTGTGCGTTGCCGGCAGTGAATGCGTTAATGTTAACAAATTATTGCATAGTTTCTAATCGATGCGATTGATTGAAGTGGGTGAAAATCGACTCACAAGATTTGATTACATCAATAGGTACACCGAGTGGCCTAAGTAAGGTTAGAGAATTTAAGAGCTAATTGTGTATCTAACTGTGTACAATACTTTTTCTACGAGTCAACTGAAATAATTAAACGAATCGAAATAATTAAACAAACTTGGTATCCATTGAAAATCTAAGCCCTGCTGAAATAAGCGAAGCCCACCGGCTCAGCGTTCGTTGATGTCTTTTTAGTTCTGTGTCCGCAGCGATGTTCTATTATCAAATTAATTATAGTTTCAGTAAAGGCGCCACGTAATTGGTCAAATTCATTATAATTGCCAAAAGCGTTGTATATTGAGTTCTTATTTTTGAGAAGGGAGCCCCATACAAAGAAGTATGTGATTATACCTTTTTTGGTGTTCGAAGTCCTCATTCATAAATTAGCGTCGGAGAGTAGGAAAACATATTTACATACAGGCGTAGGCGAAGTTAATATAAGGCACGTAAATTCAGCACTGTCAGTGTCATAACATGCGAAAGGTTAAATATGTGTAACATTTATTTATACAACACAACATATAGCACCAATATGTTCAGTAGATGACAGGAAATAAAATAACACAAACGTAACAATCTACCTTATAACCCCCACATATTCGCTACGCCATAATCGGGTAATAAAAAGAGAATAGCGACAATACAAAAAGGGTAAAGAACTTCAGGGCTCGTTCCACTATTCATAAGTAAATAACGCATTTATAAACAAGTCATTTCTCACTTCACCTGCTTCTATCAGTACATTTTACTCTGTAGGTATTCGTGCTAGATTTTGCAAAGTAACAAAAGGAAAAGAATATATATTGAAAGATACAGACTGCTTTCATAATTGTAAGCTTTTATTAAATTAACTTTACATAACACAAGTCTTATTGAGCTTACTATGGGGCTAGTTCGATTTGTGTAAGATTGCCCCCTGATCCCTGATATTTATTTATTTATGTCGTCCTGTAATTTGAACACCCACGAATCTTATCAATCAATACCATGGCAACCCGACAAGAGTAGAGACATGATTGAAAGAAAAAGACCTAGCAAAAAAGGATAAAAATCTTGTTTCAAAAATATTATTTTGTTTGTAAAAATACCATCAAGCTCTGCCTAATATTTATGATGTCCTATTTAGTACCTACATCTACAATTGTACCAAAAATTCGACTTCAGTTCATCAGAACGAAATTCGATCTGAAAGTATGACAGAGGCTGGCTGGCAGCGGCCGTCAATCGGACGGGTAAACCGCGATAGATAATATTAATTATTACCTATCGCGCCTAGGGCGGTCCAGCCCCGCTATCCTAAAACTTGTTTTACGCTCACCTCAACGCTCACCCACAAATATATCTTGAAGCCGCGATAGTAACTAAGCGTAGGTAGAGGGTGTCAAATGTATGAAAACATAGCATAGCATAGCTCTGGTGGACTACTACTTACAGTAGGCATTACCCTGTCAAGAGAAATGAATTAGACATCTCAGCCGATCCGCGGTTCATTATCCAGCTGTCTAGAAGCATGACTTGCTCTATAAATAAAGATAGATGAGTTTTACTAATAACATAAATTACATTTCTCAAAGGTTTTCAACTCCTAATTTAATTATAATACTTGGATGATTGGCGAGCGGTTTCTCTTCTAGTTGTTCAATTACGAACTCCATATGGATGAAAGTTACTGTCCGTAAATAAACCACCAGCACGTGTAGAGGTAATATAATATATATGTTAAAAATAGAATTGAAGACATTTTGGATTCAAACCCAAATCTAAATCTAATTTTATTTTAGTTTATAGTCAGGATGTAGGACTTATATAGTTACGCTAGTGTTATTTTAAAATGTATTCGATAGATAAGCTTCTAACCCGAATTCATTGAAACTATCTCGTAGCGACATGATTTTGTTTTTCCACTGCACATCAAATTATTTGGTATATCGTCTAAACTACTGTTAATTACTGTTCTACAGCATTCATCTTCTATTTATTACAAAATACGACTTAACACTCTCACAACTGTACAGATAGTTGAACTCGTCTTTGCACGCGGCTGTATAGTACCTATATGTTCATGCGCTTATAATTTGCCGCAGTTGCCGCTGTTTGAGTGCATGCGCCTGTAACGACTGCCGAGCAGTTGCATTGTCTGAACTGAAGAAAATTAGTAATTGTTTAAGTATCATTATTATTTTGTTGCAACACGCATTCTTTTTTTTAATTTGACGTTCTTTTCTAGGCTCATCTTTCCCAGGCCAGACTCTGTGTCACACTCACTGCCACACGAATCAAACCTGCATAGTTACAAGCGCACGCACACATACAGTCGCGCGCAAAGATGAGTTGAACTGTCTGTTACCAAATGCGTATGTCTGTATTAAAGTCGATTCGAAAAACGGTCCTAAATCCACACTCGATTATGTATTCCTTGCCAGTCACATGAGGCACCACGCGACCCTTTACGAAACAAAGTGTATTTTGGGCCCTTTCTATTATGTTTGACATGTCGACTGTCGGCCCTTATTACGGAGACGTGGGATATTGATTAAGATACCTATTTGATTTGACGCGCCAACCTTTGAAGTCTGATTCGGGTTAACTCCGTCCAATTTGACACGAGGAATGAATGTATCGTTCTACACCTCCTTTGAATCGGTTCGCTATAGAATTATGCTCATTTTCATAATTGCTAACATGTTATTAATTTAAGCACGTGTTTGGTGTTTTCGAGAATAAATTATATAAATGGCTTAAACGTATAGTAATCACTTGCATCGTAAATTTTTAGGAAAATAGAAGTGATTAACAAAACACACCATAGTACTACAATATTAAATTTCCGCAAATAATACATATATTATCATTAGGCCATGAATTCCGGAATCCCGGGACATTTTTCCGACATTACAATTTCGGAATTGGTACACTCGGAATATCGGAAATTCCGAAACTGAATATGTACTTCTAGAATTTTATGACGGTTTGTTTCCATAGTATACCATAAATAGGAATTATCATACGTCAGGCTCAGCTCAGGTATCAGTTTGTATTTTTGAGCATTGAATTTGCTCGCAAATCGCCCGACTCTTAAAATGATGAAACCAAGTTTCAATTATTGTTTTACCATCATCAATTCAAGTATTGTTCCCAGTTACAGTAAAATAGCAGTGAAATAATGTCAATAAATGAATGTTGTCATAGTTATTTATATGCCGCTGTATGTCTCCACAAACCTGATATCTAGGTGTGGGGTCAAGCTGGGGAGGCTGAATTATAGTGGTGTGAAAGTTTTGAGAGAATATTGGATGCCTTTTTAAAGTTAAATATTTACTTTCGTTTCTGACTGATCATCCTGGGATCATCCTCTCAAAGTCACAAACGCACAGTGCCTTGTGAATACATCAAACTAGTTTTTATGTTGCTGGATTCGTTAATCTATGCGAGCAAAGTTAAAATCGCCGTTTTAACTTTGGTCTACTTATATCAACGAATGCAGCAACTTAAAAACTAGTTTGATGTAATAACAAGGTTATACTTAAATACAAAATACAGTGTGGAGTGGCCTCCTTTTTTAAATATCTATCGTTAAATTTAAACAATCACAATATTAATAGTGTGCACTGTAACCCCGTAAGTTGAAGTACAAAAAGGTAAATCCAAATTCCGGTACGACTTCCAGAATTCCGGATTTGAGGGCCAATCTGGAAAAACAGTTCCGGAATTGAAAACCATCCTATAATGCAAGCCTTAATTATTATCGGAGTCCATACGTCATCTCAATCTCATAGTTAAAGATACAATTATTCGGTAACAAGTGTGCACATGACGTACATGCTCAAACACGCAATGTGGCGTGCCGTCCTGAGCTCTAATGAACATGTAATTACTCTGCCGTTGATTGCTTACGAGTTACTCCCGGATACATCGCACTATATTAATTTACCAGCATAGTATTATACAGATGTGACTAATTAACATTACAAGTGTCTTATAATTGGTTTGAACGTCGCCGCGGAGTTAGAGTCGTGCGTTCAATTACTACGGAAGGGATTGTCGGCCCTGATTTGCTTAGACGGAGTAAAACGCTTAGTTAATCATTGATATTGGACGTGACTAATTTGAGTTTCGCGCTCAATCCAGGTGAATAAGCATTATGCAAAGTTTTTGTTTCGCGTCAAGCCAAGTAATCGTATCAATCACATTAATAGGCTCCTCCAGGGCTGTTATTAATACGAATTTCGTTTCACTTCGACTGATTGATTTGACATTTAAAGTGCTTTATGCACGACGTTGCACAATGCTAATTGATTGCTGTGACATGTTAATGAAAATGTTTACCTGAATACGTTCATGTAAGTCTTTGGGTCGTTCTTCTTTTTTACCTACAATATATCGTCATTTTTCTGTTTTTTGCGTTTTTTAACTACTTATTGATAATCATGGTTTTAATGTTTGATTTTAATAAACGTTGCATGTATCTTTTATTTGGACTAATTGATGATTCTTTCCGTGGCGATAATGTTTTTTTCTTTATGGTAGTTTTTCAGGTAATATTATGACAGAGTGGCCGTTTTCAGCAGAGACCACATTTTGGATTACCACTCTGTCACGCGATTCTATGAAAAACAAACTTATAAAAAAATAACTGAATAGAGAAAGTGAAAGACAATTTAGTACTAATAAATGAATAAATGTATGGACGTACATTCAAACACTAAAACATTAATAACTAAACATCGAAGGCTCGTGGCATCTCAGGTAGCATAGTGATGCGACACAACGTTTTTCATGCGGTATTTTCGATACGATAAAATAACCAATGAGTAAGTTTTGTATTTCAACCTTCATAGTTATATTTATCAAATATCTGTGAAGTGGGCAATTATGAAAAACATCAATGTCAATTTGTCAACATGAAATATGTCATTGTCATTTATTCAATAATTATTAAAAGACGTGTCGCGAGTGTTGCGTTCGTGAAATATTTATCAAATAATGGAGGAAATTATGAAAAAACATCCAGAAATCGTGCTAGAAGGTGATAAAGTAAAATGCACCCGTTGTGATGTTAAACTAAAAATAGTGTTATTAAAAAATCCAGGATATCAAACAATAAAACATATCAATAACTTGTTACAAAACAAAGAAGTTGAAATCAAGGAAAACATTAACAAAAATACACTGCAACATTACAGAAGAATGTTTTTCTTACCCATTACGTCAGTCGAAGTTGAGAGATCATTTTCGTACACCAAGTGGATTTTTACAGATAGAAGACGTAGAATAACTTCTTACAATTTAGAACAAATATTAATTGTGTATCACGAATGTCACATATTAAATGGTTGAATTGAAAACAATCTTTTTTTTAATTTGGGTCCTTTATCGACTTGGCTACATCACTAGTCTGTGATAAACGTCAAATGCTACCTAGATGCCACGAGCCTTCGATGTTTATTAATAACCAATACTCTAACTAATGACGTATGGTAAAATGAGGACAAGCAATTGTACACTGAGAAAAATGGATTGAAGACGAGGTAATAAAATATTGTGCAAACATTCTAAAATACACTGCTTGCCACTAATAAAACAGTGCGCAATACTTTAAATAGTGACACGAATATAAATCTAATCGGTTGGGCATTGAACTTCATTGTGCAAGAAACCTCACCAAAACATAAAGTACAAATGATTTATCTTTTATCGTGCAAGTAGTATACAATATTATGCACATAGCACAAAAAGATATAACGTCACTTATGCATAGTAAAATTGCGGAATAAGCATCATAATATACAGTGATCAATGCACGATAAATTAGTGACGTCACAAATGCACCATAAAATATCGTTCTTTGCGTAGAAAATTATGGTTTGAAGAGTTGCACCATGGCATTTAGTGCAATGCATGTATATATTTCAAACTATGCAGCAAGTTTGATAGTGCCCTCCACAAAATTTGGTTTGACCTTGGTTGGCGGTTTTGGTTGGTGGATCCACGTGTAAGATATGCCATGCCACACACAAGTCAACCAAGTAAAGTAGGTACGGCTTGTAGTCGCCAGCATCAATATGTTTTGTATATTATTGAAATCTATGTATTGTGCAGCAAAAAAAAAGTACATATTTACGTACCTCATGGTGCAGTGCAGGCGACCTAACCTACTTATACCTATTACAATTGCTAAAAATAATGCAACACAAAAAAGTTTAATGAAGCACATAAATGTATTATGCGTGTTATAAGTTTTATTGCAAAGCCCGAAATTAAATCGTGCGTATGCACATAAAGTTTTGGACGAGCCGGGGCGAGGGGAGCGCGGGCAGAGGTCGTGGCGGGTGGATTCGATGGCAATTGGGCAGTTTGCATTTGCACTCTTTGCAGTTCGCATTTTGATTTGACCTAGCGTGACGTGCGTTTTTAATGTGTTGATTCAGTGTCGATCTAATATGGATCCAATGGGAGACCTCCTTAGAAAATGGGGCTTTAATGAAGAAGTCGTCAAACACTTTGCTAGTAAGTACCTACTTAGTTACCTATTTTTTATTATTCATTGACGACGACAGATTTAGGGCGGGAACATGTACGCAGCGGTGTTAAGAACCCGCCAAGATCCGTCCCATCCCGTGTCAAAGAACCGTGTTCGGGTTTTAATTTAATTTTATGATAAACTCATATTAGTTATGTACCCACTTGCTAAACTCATATTAAGTAGGTATTTTGAAAAATGTATTTGTGTTTACAATAATTAGTAACTAACCTTTATATCCTAGATGCTTTAACCTTTATATCATAGACATGGAACCGACATTCGGTGTAGATTGGAGAACCTAGGTTTTGTTTTATTTGTCTAATTTAAATCAATTTTATTTGGTATTTCAGGCGAGTACCAGCTTTAATGATCTTTCGTCGCTATTGCGGTCTGCTATAGGCAGGGAGGAACAGGATTTCCTTGACTTAGATAATCAAGGAGTAAGGAGCCCTTAATTGACTTGGAGGCGCTGACTGAGCCCCTAAGTCACAACTGACCACAAGTGCGCGACATCCCGCTGCCGCTGCTGGAGGAACTTCGAAACGGCTAGAGGTAGGTTTCTGGAGTTTGGGCTTATTTTGTTGGTATTCAGGAGCACTTACATGCTGGACAACTATGCTGACCTGATGGTGGACTTCGGAGACACCCCACGGAACTTCGAAACGGCTAGAGGTCGGTTTCTGGAGTTTGGGCTTATTTTGTTGGTATTCGGGAGTACTTACATGCTGGACAACTATGCTGACCTGATGATGGACTTCGGAGACACCCCACGGAACTTCGAAAAGGCTAGAGGTCGGTTTCTTGAGTTTGGGCTTATTTTGTTGGTATTCGGGAGCACTTACATGCTGGATAACTTAGCTGACCTGATGATGGACTTCGGAGACACCCCACGGAACTTCGAAATGGCTAGAGGTAGGTTTCTTGAGTTTGGGCTTATTTTGTTGGTATTCGGGAGTACTTACATGCTGGACAACTATGCTGACCTGATGATGGACTTCGGAGACACCCCACGGAACTTCGAAACGGCTAGAGGTAGGTTTCTGGAGTTTGGGCTTATTTTGTTGGTATTAGGGAGTACTTACATGCTGGACAACTATGCTGACCTGATGATGGACTTCGGAGACACCCCACGGAACTTCGAAACGGCTAGAGGTCGGTTTCTGGAGTTTGGGCTTATTTTGTTGGTATTCGGGAGTACTTACATGCTGGACAACTATGCTGACCTGATGATGGACTTCGGAGACACCCCACGGAACTTCGAAAAGGCTAGAGGTCGGTTTCTTGAGTTTGGGCTTATTTTGTTGGTATTCGGGAGCACTTACATGCTGGATAACTTAGCTGACCTGATGATGGACTTCGGAGACACCCCACGGAACTTCGAAACGGGGTGCGTGCGTGAGCCGCGCGTATACGAAACGTTTCAAACGTGTATCATCATTCATCATATCAGCCGAAAGACGTCCACTGCTGGACATAGGCCTCCCCAAAGAGTGCCACAATGACCGGTCCTACGCCACCCGCATCCAGACGATTCAAATGTATAGCCGTCTTTATTTCTGAGAATTTATTCGGAAAACTGAGTTTTCATTGAATGGTTTTTTTTTTCAGATGATGACGATGACAAGATATTGCTGGGTTGCTTGTACAAGATTTTGCCGGCTGCAAGCAGGAAGGGGGGTACTGGAAGCCGACCCGAAGTGCTGAAGAGCCTATTATCTTTCGTTCCGTCCGAGAACGACGTCACTGGGGCGATACAAGAGCACGCCTTAGCAACACAGGGTCCTTTCCAGCCATTTCAAATTGCAGTTGGTGAGGCATAGAACATTATAACCAGTGTTTTCTTCTGTTTGACCGAAACAACATTTTGGAAGTTCAAAATAATTCACGCAGTTGCATGTCCGTACTCAACGTCATGCCATTCAACCTGGCTCGCCATTCAAATTGCATTTTATCACATTAAAACAATTTACGATGACTACAGCCGATCGCTAAAACAGCTACTATTAGATTTGGGTCTTGCTTTGACACTTCAACCATACCTTTCGTTAAAATAATATCAAAAACATTATCAAATTAACCCAAATTTGTGTAATTATATTGTAAGACAACTTCACGACCTATTGCGAAAACAAAATATATCTTGTAAATAAGGCATATCAATATGTGGCTCTACATGACACCAGCACACATACATTCGGACTGTTTAAAACATTTACGCTAGAGTTTAATCTCTACTTACTGTCACTTTCTTTTCCGCACACATTTTGTATGTCTGTCACTGTCAAATTACCTTGTTAATCCAGGCTACTCTTTTCTACTTATTTTCGTATAAGTTATAATTGTTGTTTTCTTAATTAGACTGTTATTGTGTTTAAAGTTTAAGAAAAATAAATGTTGGTATAAATAATTAAAAATCATTTTTTTTTCTTACCCTATATCCTTTGTGTGTGCATACTGCTACAGGTATCGTGAATTTCCGTACATTTTTTCTGACTACTATATTATATTGTGATGGCATTGTATACTTAATTTTTTAGCTAATACTAAGTACATAGTTTTAAGCTTGCAATTTCCTAGGTGTATATCTTGAAGCAATGTGATGTGCCACTGTCTCGCTTAAAAAAAAAACTTCACAATATTACATTATAATATTATATTACATATAATATTAGTGCATCGCATTGCTTAAAGCTGTAGGTATATTTAAGCTTTGGGTATCGCAAGAGTTATTGGAATTATAGAAGATTACATTAAAACAGTGAACGTATTCATAGGGTGTTTCTACTGCTCATACCTATAACAACTTTCCCCAAGGGTAGATCGAAATCTCAAAGAATAAACTTGCAACAGTACGAACGGTCCATTTTTTTTTGAGATTTCGATTTAATGGTCCTTGGGGAAAGTTGTTGGGAATGAGCACTAGAAACACCCTGTGAACTTTCGTTCACTATTTTGATGTAACCTTGTATAAATTTCGATGCAAATCCTGAAAATGTATTATGCTATCACGATAATTAATAGTGCGGAAAAAAGTGCTCGGGCACGTAAAGGGATGATGCCGAGGTAGAAAAGCACTAAAACATTTAGTGCACTCGCATGTTAAAACATGGTTCCTAAAAATCAAATAATATCATGGGCAGGCACGAAATATTACGGGGCACGATTTGATACGAACCAATTAGTAAAATGCAAACGCACATAATAGTATAATGATACGGAACTATAAGTTATCGCAATGCATTATAATATAAAGTGCCTCCAAAATAAGTATTTTGAAGCGGTGCACTATAAGTTTTCTTGCTTAAGGCAATACATTATGATTCCTTGAACTATCTTTTATATTGCGAGTTGCGAAAGAGCTTGTGACGTCACTAAATTGATGACGTCACGGTGGAATTATATTTTCTTGTGCACAGCCGGCAGCATAACTTTACGTGCTTGCACGATTGGTCAAAAATATGTGCAATCACCTTAGTTTATAGTGCCACAGTTTTCTCAGTGTAGGTAAAAAAGAAGAATGACCCCTTGACGGTTGTTGCAGCTTTAAATAAATAGATAATTTGAATAAGGAATACTTAAATGTACTAATGTATGCAAGTTTTATTTTATGTAATCATCATCATTCTCACCAAGACTCATTAATAGTTTCAAACCCATCCAATCATACAGCAAAGGCAATGCAGCTATCAAATGCGAATCGAGCAATACCTTGATGTTTCCGTAGAGTTGGAATATGTGATATATACAAATCTCGCATCAGAATCCGTGTGAGGTATTGATTGCAATGCAACGCTGCTGCCTACTGTAGGAATGCGATGTTCTCGCTTGGCAAATCCTAGTACCGGGCGGAAACAATTCAAGCGAAGCCGTTCGCTTGGCGAACCATGCGACTGTTGGGATAGTTCGTGTGTGATATCTCACTGGCGTCGCCAGCACTGTAAAAGCGATACAGTGCAGCTGAGAACTTCTAGCATAGATACAAACGTGCACCAATAAATTGAGAGGACTCTGCTTAATTTACATTTACTAACGCTGCCTATGAACTCAGTGAAACAGGCGGTAGTATTTTAAGCAGAGGTCTAAGGATGGATTGCAGTAAACTGTCTGTAATCATCACCAAGCGGTGTTCGTTAAAATCTCAATGTATGGAGTTTCGTTAAAATCTGAATGTATGGAGTTTCGTTAAAATCTGAATGTATGGAAAGTTCCTGGCGGCGCCATATTTAATTTTCATCGGTCTGTTGTCGTAATTTACGTAAGTTGATGCAATCCGCCCTGCGGGCAGTACAAAATAAATGACACAGGTTCTCTAAAGCGACGCCATCTACAACTGGATTTGATTTCATTCGTCCATATATACAACTAATACATCCCATACTATATGGGTCATATAGACAAATATATAAACGCTACATCTCTTATCTCCAACATTTCTTATTCAATGCTTTACTCCTAAGTAACAAAGGAGCGGAGCGGATCAATACGCGTCTCAATTATAAGTCGGGAATTACCTAAGATCGGCTCCTAATTAATGACTGACAAAGCCCATTTTATCGGTGATCTGTTTCACATCTAAGTTGTCTTCAAAGATACTTCAATCCCTGTTCAATAGGCCGAATGTAATCCGGAGGCGGCGGATACATCCCTGATATGATTGGAAGAGTCGTAATACGGGTGATCGGGATCAAACTACTCGTGTTACTGCTAAGCGAAAGGGACAACCTCATGAATTGCACATCACTATGACAGATATGAATGTAATCAATCCGTATCTGTATGAATATGGATGACGTATCGGTCGTGTTGTCTCAGGAGCCGAAATGGGCAAGCAGTATAACAACGTATGACTGAATTTATGAAACGCGCTGGGGTCAGGTATGTAAGGTATTTGTGTGGTGTATTTTGATTGGGTTGTTTTGTCTTAGGTATACATTAGTTTCATGTCAAAATTAATTAAATAAAATATTTTAAATAAGAAACGTGATATAAAATTATTATTCAATAGAATGTATTAAATTAGACAAATCTCGTCAATTGCACAATTATTCGACATCTAATCCAATGTTTTTTTTTACTCTGGATATCAGGTCTTTCTCTTCAGCGATAAGGCACTGGTCCCACCGCCGGCGAGTGAGATATGAACTATCGACTTTTTTCTAGCCCAAGAAACGAACAAAAGATAATCGCTTCCGTGTAAATAAAAGAGAGATATATATTTATAGTTCATCGCTCGCTGTTCACACCGCGATCAACTATATGAACTATATCTCGCTCTTTTATTTACACGAGAGTGATTATCTTTTGTTCGTTTCTTGGGCGAGAAAATCGCCGATAGCTCATCGCTCGTCGCCGGCGGTGGGACCAGTGCTTACGACCGCCTGTTGTCTACCTCTACCTACATGGTATTGTATTGTTTCTCTCTGTAACTGCTTTGTTTGTGTAAGGTGTGCAATAAAGAGTATTTGTATTGTATTGTATTGTATCATTCTCTGAATCTAAAAGAATCGAAAGAATCTAAAAGGTTTGTGTACTAGTGCAAATAATTTTGTGTTTAAATTAAACTATAAAAAACGTAAAGCCCTTATTTTTTTGCAAAAAGGAAGTATATTTTTCATTTTTATTTGTAATATTCTGTTTATAAATTCTAATGTATTACTTACAATACAACAATACATAGCTGCAGCTTATTAACTTAGGTACTTATTACCTATCCATACCAATATTACGTATTGTGCAAAGCGTCAGTTCCCCGTAATGTTGACATTTTGTGTTGAAATAATCAACTCGTGATTGGAATTGATTAAAGCCAATGTCGCTATCGACCCAGGAATAATGGTGGTGGAATACAATAAACAATGAACGACACGACGGCCGCGCAGTGGACAGAGTAAATACAGTAGCCGATGAAAATAAAAAGAACGTAGTAGTGCTGCCGTACCTGGTAACGCCGCGTATAGTTGAGATTATTTAATGTGGCCAGCCAACTTTATAAAACTGTCATCGTAATTGGAATCTTCTACCTTGGACGGTGGAGTTGCCTTTTGAAAGGACTACTTGATGATGCAATTCGGCCAACTCAAATAATCTCAAGTATAAGTGCAACTCATCGGACGGATGACCTGTTAAGAGGATTGCTGGCAGTGGCTGTACAGTGTAAAGGGAAAACACATAACCGAATGCTATGGCGCAACATGATGGACGCCTAACTTTCAGCAGTGGACGAACTGTGACTGTGGCTGATGCTGATGATGAGTCGTAAAGGGGAAGACATCAGACGCGGCAAATCAGCCGCAACATACGAAATTGCGAATCAAATAATGCAATACGTCGACTATCTCCTGCACGAATACATAAGGTCATTACACACCTAACAATTTGTCAAAACAACTTGCTATAGTTGGAATACGACAGCAATACATACCATTAATTCTAACTATATTGCTAGTTGGTGTAACAAATTGCTCGATTTATAGTGTGGCAAATTACTCCATTTATATAATACAGAGTAGAAATTCGCGAAAATCCAGTACTTCTCGATCATTGTTCCAGAACGTTAGGTTAGGAAAAGTACACTGTAACTTATTTATAATTTACTGACGAGTCTTAACAATATGCACTGGTTTCATAATTATCCGTTAATTAGACCTTATGTAGGTGAGTCAAGTCAAACATGTAGTGAGATACTCGAATCGACCTGACATTAGGGTGGCCTAATGGATGGTCTACTGGATCTTTAAAAACCGGGCCTTACTGTTCATAGACAGGGTTACTGCGGGGCGCGCGTGTAGTTGGCGGGTCGGAGGACAAGCGACAGTCATTGTAATTGCAGTCTGACGTGACTCCAGCATAGAGAACCGACCTAGCAATTAGAAAATTTAAATTATTAGGAAACGCTGGAAACAATTCCTTTTTTGCTTGCTTTAGTGATTGGAAATATAACTCTCGTTTCCTGAATAGATCGTTTTACAAACGATGTGGAAATCAATAATTAACTTGTCCGAGAACCTTTCAATTGCGTGTCAAACAAAAAAACAAGGACAGATGCTCCCTCCAATCGACATGTTTTAATGAAGTTCGTTACATGGCGATCTATCGACAAGGTAATATCTGCGAAAAGTGATGAAATCACCGGCGTTGATCCGTTCAATTATATGGTATTCGAAAGACATACGGTGATGTTTATCATATATTGTTTCGACAATATAGTTGTAGAACACTCGCTGAAGCCATATTCAGATTATGTCATCAGACATGCAATCCCTAACAGCGCATTAGCAAGTGTTCTACAACCAAGAAATAACCAGCCCAAAAATCATTATTCTAGCTCAGACGTTTGACAAAAACCTCAATCCACATCAATTCGCACGTCACAAAAACGCTACAGTAAAGAGCAAAAACGTCTCACGCTCATTTGAACGTGAATTCCGATTAGGCGGATAAGCAAATCCTGGTAATACTGGTAATACTCCTAATGCCGGCGTGGCGGGAAAAATTCGTCGCGGCCACAGCTGTAATCAGTCAAGTTTTAGCTCCACATTACTGTAATGAGAGATCAAGGCGAATGCTTTGTCTTCGTATACACCCAGCCCTGAAATTTAGCGAGGGTGATAACGGACCATGGAAATAACGTAGCCTATGTAGGTCATAATGTTTTCAGTGAGGCACATCAAACAATGGTACTTTGTAAAGGGACAATGATTATAAAATAATAACTTAGTTGGGTAACACGCCCATTGTGTTGCCTTGTCTATACTAATATTATAAAAAACCGAATCAAGTGTGTGGTACCTTTGTACTCTGAAACTAGATACTGACTCACCCGATTAGAAAAATTATGTCACTGTATGTTTCTCATATTTATCTTAGCATATGAAAGAAAGAAAGAAAGAAAGAAAAACATTTATTCGTGACAAAAATACATAAAAACAGACTGTAGTCACTATACACACGTATACACATACATGCATGTACACATTGTACAAATTTACGTACGTCTAATCTCTTGCAAATATTATCCAGCTATTCTAGTGAAATACAACATGTACATAAAAGTACAACACGTCTTATTATAATCCCATAACAAGAATGTGTCGATTATATAATGACACAGTTGCGATGCATTCTTCTCTGGATATATTTATTGATAATGTGGCTAAATTTAAGAACAGCATCAGAAAAATATTTTACGATACTCAATAACCTCATAAAATATATTAATCATATTGTTTCACTATCACCTCATCATATTAAATATTTAAGTAATTTAACAACCACCAAAAAATTATACGGCCATCCTCTAAAAATAAATTTCATCTAAAATAACTCTTTCTGTGCACACATATTTTGAGTTAAAGTCCAGATCCGAACATTATTGCAAAAATTGTATTATTTCATAGACTTTAACTTGTTTTGTGAGCCTAATTAAATAAATAAAAATAAAATAAAAGCAACAAGATTTCACTTCCATGATTTTTATAGTAAATCGTCGAGCCAATAATGTTTAATTTCAAGATCCGTCCATTATTATTCCAGCTCGGTTAAATCAGCCCTACGACTGGAACGAAGCTGCACACGAGTAAAAGTAGTTTTTTTTAACACCAGGAATCACAATGAACTTATCAAATTCATGAATATGAATATTGAATTCATTTCATTCTAAATTTATAAGATTAATTGTCAAACACATTTAATGCAAATAAAGAACTACTTGCTTACTTAAGACTTACAAACACATGCGCTGTCTCTCGTACTACCGTGGAACGCGTTAAGGTTCCACACTTGTGACATGACGACTACGTGCGTGTCATCGTACAGGACATGTTACGCCAAATGTGGACGATCTAACCTAGATGGAACGGAATGGATTGAATCGTACATCAGCTTGTGATAATAGTTCGCGTAACAAAAGACGTCCACATTATCGGTACTGACACGTGTATGTGATACGGTCACGGGATAATGTTCGGTAAATTGTCACAAGTGTGGACCCACCTTTAAACTCGTCTGGAACGGAGGAAACTGATCTAACGCGCGCCAGGAGCCGGCTAATCCCACGCTTTTTGCTATCAGATAATTTGCGCCATTACAGACGATGGTTTTTGTCCCCGAGTGATCAGGGACCGAATGATGTTCCCGGAAACGTAAGAGAACATGGTTCATCAGTTTTACAACATTATCTGATAACATTGAATATACAGCTTATAACTTTCATCCATTTAAATTAAAAATTCATATTGATAGTCAATATTTTTTGTTGATGCTGCTTGTCATACATAGGAGTAGGATTCGACGTCAAAGATATGTTTACACTTATAGACCGTATTACATTGTAATAAGGCAATAAATGTATACCTTTGACATTATTTTTACTAAACGGGACTTAATCGTGTATAATTAACTTATTTATGACAACCGGGATGACGATTTTAAGATTTCATCGTCGTGGAATTCAATCATAAGTAAATGCCAGCGTCAAAAAACATCGTCCGTTATATTAACGGACATTATTAGTGTTGCGTGTCGGCCGGGTGACAACCCTAGTGTACAAGTGTACTACGTAGTTAATAAAGACCAAGTGCGGGTAGTTCGGAAAACCTGCGCAGAAAGGAGATGTTGATACCCGCCTTAGCCAATCCAGTTGTCCGTATGGATACGCCATGGATGTTGCAACACATACGAAATGTCAGGAGACCTCAGAGAGGTAAATAAATAAGTTTATATACGCGATTAAGTCCTGTTTAGTAAAAATAATGTGTGAGAATCGTACAAGTTTAAATCAATACCCTTAGAATGAAACCGACCAAACTCAAAAAAATCGACAAAATGAGTTAGCAACACGTATCGACTCAAAATTACATACTGCATCAAGACGTGTTGCTAACTCATTTTGTCGATTTTTTTGAGTTCGGTCGGTTTCATTCTAAGGGTGCGACATATCTTTGACTCAGATTGTACATTATATTTTTAATTACACTCGATTTTCATTTATCCCAGGTCGTATTAAATCAATATCATGCTTACTAAAATATCATAGGATCCAGTATAACGCGGATTCAACAAAACTCTCTATCTATTCAAAGATTAGTCCTATAAGTTAACTAAGCACATATTTACAATGATTTTTCCTATAAATGAACTATGAACATATTTACAATGTTTACGCTATATAAATAAAATAGTTTACGCCCGTGCCAACGCTAGACTCGTTTATGGCTTTCATCGCTCAACACAGACAGATTGCCCGTTCAATTGTATGCTTAGTCACGGTGCGCGCGGTCTCCGAGAAAATCAGAATCATTGCTCGTTTTGTCGGTGACTAGCTGCCCGCGCGTCTCCGCCTGCGTATGTTCACCAGAGATATGCGAAGCTGTGTTTTCATATATTTGGCACATGGTGCAAGGTGGACTGATGACCTGGTACAGGTCACGGGAGCCCGCTGGATGCGGGTGGCGCGTACCGGTATTGTGGCACTGTTTGGAGGAGGCCTACCCAACTAACATTTGGGTAATAGCTAAGGGTATTATTATAACCTTAACCTTTATAAGTGAGTTATAATGTTCTCAGTTATAACTAATACTCGTATAAAGGAGTTAAGAAAAATAATTAAGTCCTAAAGCATTATAAGAGTGTTACTCAAAGCAATTACACTTAAGATGTGAGCTTTAACCTGTTTTTAACACTTAAACACTTACAAGAGTCCTAGCTACAGGCAGAGACTTTATAACAGAATTAAGTCTCTTGTAAGAGTGTTGTAAGTCAATAAGCGTTATAGTTGAGTTAACTAACGCCTAAAGCTTTAAGGTAATTCGCCATTGTTTTGATGGACTCTAACCTACAAATTGATTAGGTTATTCAATATTTGACATCAAGATACTTCATTATTTATGTTACTCTTGCCATTATATGGATGCCACTTAATTTATCATGCCACTGGCCAAGAAACAAGAATAGAAAATGATAAAAACTTTAGATGTATATTTTAATGTTCATAAGTTTTATTAGAAATCTTTAATAAATCCTGGGCGCGTTAAAATTGAGATGGGAAACATGGTATACACTTACCGTAAAATCACAAGGGCAGATTGTTTTCACTTCATGTCACACACATTTCCAATTAATTCACTTTCAATTAATACGACTCCATAGCTGTCAAATATTAATACCTATACTAACTATCTGCGCCATTTTGTCGGAAGACTATATTTGTCTCATAATTTTATGGGTAAAGAAAAGAGTAAGATGCTCACTTTAAACTGCGTAAGAGCTAGACTCTTATAAGACTCTCAGCTAACACCTTAACCTGTAATTCGTGGGCCTCTTTCGTAGTTATAAGGATTTTAGAGCACGCTGTAAGAACGTTTTTACAGGCATTCTTAACACCTTAACACTTGGCTGTAACCGATATAAGAATGATATAAGGGTTATTTTAACGCTAGTGTGCTAGTTGGGTATGCCCAGTAATGGACGATTTTCGGCTGGCATGATAATGATGGTGTCATGCATGCAGGGTAGATCGGATGTGAAACCGTCGGATAAAATATAGTCTATGTCGATCCCGAAGGTCCAATCTACATGACGGTGGAAGAATTTTTGAAATTAGATGTGTAGTCAGATTTACCACCTACAATGCCTACATACAAACTTACTTAGCTTACCGCACAAAGCTACATACTCGCAAACTTTACCTCTTTATATTAGTAGGTACAGAGCGGCAATAAGAAATACAATGGCAAATAGCTTTGAAAACCGTTTTGTACTAGCACGCGAGTTTTATTGCGTGTTATTTAAGTATCATATTGATGTTTTTTTTTGTTAACGTCTCGTGGTTTTGATGATGTGATGAAGGCTAACTACAGATTTTCAGAACATCTATAGTAACAATACAGGGTGGAAAGATAAGTCGGGCCCTGGAGGGAAACTACCTTAAATCCATAAGCTGGCTCATTTTACTTAAAGCAGACATTCCTTTATTTTTAAAAAGAAACAAAACTGCATTCAAAGATTTTCTAAGACTCGCTTGCCTCGCCCGGGGCTCGAACCAACTAAAATTAAAAAAAAAACAAACACTCCCTATTTTATTATACTAATGGATAGTATTATTATTCAGGATAAAATTTCTCTAACGAACATTTGGTCTTAAAAATAAAAATGATCGTTAAATCTAACATTAACTTTATTTTACTATCAATTTGTTACACTTTTAATTATTTAACTGATAAATTGTTCGAAATGAGCCCCCTCGTTCCGGCTACACAAAATTAGTCGCCGTTGAAATTCATTTCTTGTAGCCTTCAGCAATGTGTTGTGGTGTATGCCCCTAATAATATTTTCTACCGCAACCTGAAAAGGTTGAACGGTTTCATAGCAAGTTTCATAAATAACATCTTTTACATGACCCCATAAAAAGAAGTCCATGGGCGTCAAGTCTGGACTTCTTGCAATCCATCTAATTGTCCCGTTTGTACCTATCCAGGCATTAAAATTTAATGTTGAATAATAATACTATCGATTAGTATAATAAAATAGGGAGTGTTTGTTTTTTTTTAAATTTTAGTTGGTTCGGGTCCCAGGCAAGGCAAGCGAGTTTTAGCAAATCTTTGAATGCAGTTTTGTTTCTTTTTAAAAATAAAGGAATGTCTACTTTAAGTAAAATGAGCCAGCTTAAGGATTTAAGGTAGTTTCCCTCCAGGGCCCGACTTATCTTTCCACCCTGTATATATTCATCGTCATCGTCGCAAGATTTTTTATTTGAAATGGCTTGTTCCTACACCAGGTCGTATACGTTTCTTGATTTTAAAACCTTTTACCTACCCTACTACGATTTCAGAAGCTTCGTAACCGTAAGCTAATTAGGGTCTTTGAAGAGGATAATTTAACGTATTTTGTGAAGAAAATATACCTCACACAATTCCTTCCGCGCGTGTATCGAGCGACAACATAAAATGTCAAAAGTTGTCTAACAGCCTACTTATTCGGAACTGGGAATTAACTTTGTGCTTGTAACATCCTGTAACGTGCAGGCCACAATGTCCCCAAAACTTTGTACGCAGATAAATTACTCTGTAGAAATCCTAAGGAGGGAGGACTGGTTAAACGGCCTCATAGATTGGAAACCAGGCAGCCTAAAGTGGTATACTGATGGCTCCAAATCCGGATCGGAGGTAGGATGCGGAATATATGGAGAGGCGCCCAGGACAGCGATCAGTCTGAACATGGGAAAACACGCCTCTATATTCCAAGCGGAGGTATACGCCATTCTAGAATGTGCGACAACGAATCTGCAAAGCACCTACCTCAGTCGTACTATTTATATCCATTCGGATAGTGTCATATATATAGATGAATGTGGGTAGACTCGCTTACTTTTTATCATAAAAAGTGATTGTAGTAGGTAGCACTTATATTTGTATGTAAGTCGTGTTAACATGTGCTCCCTAGCATATTAAACGTGTTCGGAATAGAAAGAGTGTTTTACTGGACATAATAGATAGCCAGGCGGTTCTCTTGACCCATGCCTCTAACGTCACAACGTCGAGTGGTCGAGAACTGCCACGAACTCTTAAATGACCTGGGCGCTAAAAACAAGGTAATTTTACGTTAGGTCCCAGGGCATGCAGGTATCGAGGGAAACGAGAAGGCCGACGAGCATGCACGGGCGGGGGCAAAGGGGACACACTGCGGACCTGAACCGTTTTGTGGTGTCCCCAAAAGTCTGACCAAGCTCACTCTAAAGACCTATTGTTTCTACAAGACCATTCAAGCCTGGAGAGCTATCCCAGGACTGAAACATTCCAAAGCGCTCATTAGAGCCTTTAGCAAAAAAGCGTCCACTAACGCCTTGGCACTAAATAGGAACCGTCTACGCATGCTGGTAAGGGTGCTTACGGGGCATTGTTGCCTAAACATTGTTGCAAAAACATGCAAGTGTTGGGGCTGAGTGACACAAGGCAGTGCAGACTCTGCCTTGAAGCAGAAGAGACGCCTACACACATCCTAACCGATTGCCCTTGTCTTATGCGCAGCCGTAACTCCATTCTGGGCAAACACTTCATGTGCCCGGAGGAGATCAAGTTTCTTGAGTTCAACAAAATCCTGCAATTCTTTGAGTTCGCAGGACTTGACCAAGAATTGTAGTAAGTGGCGATCACAATAGATCAGCAATGGTCGCAGTGATACAATAGCCACTACCAGAATAATAATAATAACGTGCAGGCCTAATGTGGTTGCCATTTTTAGGGTTCCGTACCTCAAAAGGAAAAAAAGGGAACCCTTATAGGATCACTCGTGTCTGTCCGTCTGTTACAGCCGATTTGCTCTGAAACTAGTGGACCGATTGAGTTGAAATTTGGTACACATATGTAAATTGGTGACCCAAAGATGGACACACAAAGTAAATTAAAGAATTCTAAACAAGGGGGCCACTTTTGGGTGATTAACTGGAAAATTCAAAAAAAAAAAATTCGCAAAATGTATTGTGTGACGTATCAAATGAAAGGGGTTGTTGTAAGCATCTCAGATATTTTTTTTTTTATAATTTTAGAAATAACAGATTTGAAGTAATTTAGGAAAAAATACGAATTTTGATACCTGAAGAGGACTAATCTAGACCTTTTTTTTTTCTTATACTACTTTTATATGTAATCTAGTGACCAAAATGCCATACGATAAATAAATAACGATAAATGATAAAATGTAAACCATGCTACGCTCCCAGTAAGAGTCGATGTCGAGATATTTTTAAAGAAAAAAGACGTCCACTGGACATAGGCCTCCCCCAAAGAGTGCCAAAGTGACTGGTCCTGTGCCGCCCACATCCAGCAGGTTTGAAGCTCCCTGTACCGAAATTATTTTTTCGAGAAGAAAACATAATCATACTGAAGCCAATTCAAGGGAAAACGCACCAGACACCGGATTCAAACAAGGTGGTCAGACACCATCAAGAAGGCTTGTGATTCCATGCACCAAGCAGCTCGCGTGGCCCTTGACCGCGTCGTATGGAAGTAGGTATATCGTGATGGTCACGCACGATCCTCAGGCATGAGTAACGACGAAAAAGGTAACAACATATCATACCTTCATGTATGTACTTATCTTTCGTCAAATACTCATCTCATTTAACTCAAATTAAGGCTAAATTAATGCATACGATTTTAAAACTATGCCGCTTATTTCTTGACATGTAAATTACGTATTATATATTTAAATAATACAATCAGTACAGTAAATATCACACAGTACGTTTATCCAAAATTACTGTTTAACAGGCTACGTACAATAGATGATAATATTTGTAGAACACAACAAAGAAGAGACATATAGCAGTCCATTACCGTGACTTATATGACGTAGCAGAGGGTAATTTAGACAAATTATTGTAATCTGCTTTTTCTAGGCTAAAAAAAACAAATTTGAGTCAGACATGCGATTTTTATACGAATAATCAAGTGAAGAAACTCATCATCGTTTTTACCCGTCGTAACTTAAGAGTAGGTAAGTCCTGTTTTTATATGTTTAAGTATTTGTTGAAATAGACTAAATATTTTAAGACTTCATCTATTGTTCACGTAAATAATATCAAAATATAACACAATAAGATTATTTTCAAAAGTATATGATTAACAAGTAGATCATTTACAACAACTAAATTAAAATGAAACGAAATTAAGTTACATCTAATAATAAGTTTCTGTCAAAAATTTAATTTTTGGTACAAGCTTTTATTGCCGACTGTATTTTTCTGGTATAGCGTCATCAACTACTCATTGAGACCATTATAACGAGCCCAAACCCAACGGGCTTACGTCGGTTAAGTACTGAATTCTCATGGCCACCTTTTGTTTCCATCATCAGATCAGCTCGATGGTATCATAATATTGAATTGTCATCCAAACTTATACCTTTACCCAAAATTTCAGCTCACGGTTAAAGATATCTGCTTCAAAATTGAGTTACAAATTTTGACGGACAACTTACATACTTACTTAGTTACATACGAATACGAACAGGTCAAGTTAATATAAAGCTTGTAATAAAAAAGGCCCTCGAGGCATTGTATACTGAGAATGCTGGCGGCTGGCGGCATTTCCTCGCTGAATTGCAATACTGATACGTTGCGCGAGAAAGTCGCCAGCTCTTCGGTCACCAGTTACAATCAACCAGACGTTTCGCAATTTCCGTAATAACTTATTTTAAAATATAAGTATATTCATATAATCTGACCATGACTATGCGGTTATATAAAAAAAAATTATATACTCAAGTGAACAACGCACTAGAATGCGCTTTTGTAACACACTGGCACTCTCAATAATGCTTATATAAAAAAAGAAAACAGTCATTAAGCCTGAAGCCTGAGGCCTCTCACAGACTGGCGCGGCCTGCGGTGCCTATCTATAGTAAATTTGACAATAACTGTCAAGATTACTATTGACCGCCACCGCTGGCCACGCCAGTCTGTAAAATGCTTGAATCAGACTGACGCGGACTATCTGATTAATGCTGTCAAAAAGTGACAGAGATAATCTATCACGCGCGCGAGTAGAGTACAGAGTCAAGTTATGCTAGCAGGGTCAAAGTCAAAAACATTTATTGCAATCACATCTATGTCGACTCAAGTCGACTATCTTTATATTTAAACGTAGTTTGGTTCTCATTTTAAAATGGCATACTGTAATAACATGAAACGACCGAGAGTCGATTCCGAGCTAGATATGGCGGATCCCATTGTGTATAAAAAGTTTCATGTTATTCCAGTATGTCGTTTTAAAATTAAAACCAAACTACGTTTGTAAAGAGAGTCAAGCGGCTTGGCGACCCTTAAATGTTGACATCGGCTGACTGAATACATTCTTGTACAGCACAAATGACAATCACAGCTGGAGGTGCCATAGCGACGCTTTGTTTTAGAATGGTTTGACGGATGACCGCAATGGGGAATGGATGAAAATATCAGAAATGCCTGATTATTTTATTGGTGATAGGATTAACCTTCCTTAGCACCTGCGTCAATTATTTTTGATAAATATAAACAGTTTCCTCACTTACTTTTTGGGTCAAGGACGGTCATTAGACACTTTCCTTGATCCGTCTCATATTACAAAAAAATACCTTTTATATCTGTTGTAAACTGACACTGGCATGATATTGACAGTTGCAGCAGCTATATTTATCATTATCACTGTCAGTTTACCACAGATATTTAAGATATTTTTTTGTAATATGAGACGGATCGAGCAAAGTGCCGTCCTTGACCCAAAACGTAAGTGAGGAAACTGTTTATATTTTTCAAAAATAATTGACGCAGCTAAAAATCTGAAACTTTTTTCTGGTGCTAAGGAAGGTTATTCCTATCACCAAAAAAATAATCAGGCACTTCTGATATTTTCATCCATTCCCTCTCTCTGTGTGCGTAGGACGATGCGTGTGTACAAACGTTTTCCTTTACAAATATGGGCAACCTGCTTTCTTAGGTAAAACATCTACAGTATAAAGGTTTGAAAGTTATTGAACAAAGACTTGACTACTAATGTGTAATTAAACCTGACAGTTATCAGAGACAGATCTTTTATGCAATGAAAGTAAGTATTCCTTGGAAAATTCGCTTTGAAACTTCGTATTTTCCCTCGTCGATAATTAGAGTAAGGATTCAGCATTCCTGCAGCAATTAGTATTGAGAAAGAGCACCCCATTGGAAAACTTACGAGATAACGGTGCCTTCGGAATAAAACGAAGCGCTAACGAGGACTCCGCTTACCTGTAAACAGAACATTTTTGTTATTTTTTTATTTTTTTAAATATATAGCGAGTTAGTTACAATAATAATTATGTTAAAATCAGTTCTGCCTCCTATTGGGTATACTAATCACATCTCTGATCTGTGCTTTATGGAATTCAGAAGTAAAAACATCGTTTTTTTAGGCCACGCTCTGGACACCAGCGAGCAGCGGGGCGGCGAGCTGGTGCCTATGATTGAACTCACTTGAAGGCCCCCAATTACTTTGTTGTGTCTTTGACAGGTTGAATCCTCATTCAAGTTTAGTAATAAGGGGTCTCAGAAGCGTGTGGATGTTATATTTAAAGTATCTTACGACGGGTTTGAGCCAAACGAGCGAGCATTCATTTTAACGAATTCTGTTAATCAAATATCAATCGTAAATTCAAGAATGTTCGTCGTTCCTTTGATCTAAATTAAATCTGCCATAACATGATAGAGCATTCACAATTCGTACCCATCAAATCAACATAAGCAAAACACGATATATGCAAATAAAATTATTGGACAAAACCGTACAAGATTAAATTGGGAATAAATCTGTAGGGGCGAGAGAGCGTGACGCTGGGTCCAGGTGGACACACGTCAACCCTACTCTAACCATCATCAATACGACCCAGTTAACCACTCCTTAGGCGAACAACACACGGGGCGTTTAGGTGCTGCGCAGCGCAGCGCCGCCTTCGTGCCCTCCGGAATTTTGAAAGACGCGATCTACCATTACCTTAAGGCTCGGCCATACGTGGGAGCGAGAGATCGGAGCGCAGCCTATCGCTCCCACTGCCGCTGCCGCCGCCGCCGCTAGAAGTCGTGGTCAAGCCGTTACGGGCCCGGCCACGACATCGAGCGGCGGCGGCTGCGGTATTTCTAATTCACTGAGTGTGATCCCAACTAACCACAGTGCGTTGCGCGTCTCGACCGCGCAATGAACAGATGAAACGCTTGCCGCGCCGCAATTCGCGCACGTGGCCGCGGGCCGTTACACTAGAGGACCGCAATCACAATTACACTACTACTGCCCTGTTGGCTGCCAAGATATACCTATGTGGTGCTGTGTTCCTGGTGATGAATACGGTCGCTAGAGCTCTCGAGGGTGCGCTGTGTTAAGATAGACGAATTACATTTATCTCTGGCTGTCAACACAACAGATCCTCAAAGATCTCAACGCGAAGATCTCAGTGATCGGCAACGCGCTGGGGACCTTTCTGGAGTTGCAAACGCTTACAGGCTACGGTGTCAGTCAACTTACCATAATCAGTGTTCGTTCATTCACTATCGATACATAAAAATACACGTAAACCAATGCGAACGCTTTTCCACACGGAGGTGCGGAACTGCGTGAGCTGTTCCAGTGTGAATGGGTCGCGAGCTTTTCTTTCAAACATTTGAAACGCTCGAAGGTGCTCAGCCGCGTTGCGCGTTCCCAAAACGCTACGTGTGTTTTTCGCCTAGACACCGGCGTCAGTGTAATTTGTTCCGTGTTCATTATTAAACAGCTCATTTATACAAATAGTTCGAAGCCAAACCTTACAAGTGGTTATACCTAAATACAATTGTATCGCAGAAAACGTCCGATCCGAGAATACGAACAATAATATATTCGAAACGCATTACGTCATATAAAGTGGAAGTAGACAAATTTCAAACATGCCATGCCAAAAAGGCTTTGTGGTCAAATGAGCCCACAGACCACTTAGCTCGCGGGCTGAGTTGACCGTATTCATTTTTCTATGGGTGACTTGACCCACTTAATCTATTAGCTGAGCCATTACATCCCCCCCCCCCCATACCTACCTATTCTACTCTAAGGCAGGTCGGTGTAGGTACGACGACGAGGAACTGCGACCCTAGAGCGCGCGAGCCGAGCGAGCGAAGCGAGCGTGCCGCGGCAGCGGCCGGCGAAGCGCCAGAACTGAGTTTGCATACGGATATTTTTTTTGATAAGAGTGGATCGAGTCATCTACGAAAAAAAAAAACAAAGTGGGCAACTCAGCCCGCTGGCTAAGTGGTATGTGGGCTCATATGACCACAAAGGGGCCAAAAATAATGTAGATTTACCTCCTTAAAAGGCGCGCAATGGAAGCTTTGTAAGTATGCATAGACAAAAATTGCAGGTCCTTATTAAAACCGACGCCATTCCTTCATTTAATGAAATGCCTTTTGGTGTATCAAACCTGTGTGGGCGGGCGAACTAAAAAGCATATTTCAGCCCCGTCTCGTCAAAGCCGATTTCGCCCCGCTGAGATTTTTTTACCCATTAACAGTTCCCGAAGAGGAAATTTGTGGGATATGAATTCTGGTGGACATACTGTTTTCCCAAAGCGCGTGCGAATTATTCCTCTGTACATACGGACAATCAACATTCAAATGCAACTCAAATACTGAGTGTAAATGTAATATAATATGCTAGTAGAGCAAGTTTGATAAATAAAAGATAAGAAAGAGAATATTCCATCGACTTTCAGGAGTCACAAACCACGAAATCGATTCTATACAGACACGAATAGAGGTATGTCGTTTAAAAATAATTGTAAATAATTGCTGTTGTGATTTCCCTGCAGTCTGTTGTTACAAAAGCTACTTATTGATTACCTGTTACCGCCTTTGTTATCAATAATATCTCTCATATACATATTTTCGAGAAATTTCTCGAACAATGTTAGATCTTTAACAAGTTTATTGGCGTATTCATAAACTTTATCAACAAGGCTTAGATACATTCTTGAAAGGAAAACATTTTCTTTTGTTGTGAAAATGTTCGTTTAGAAATGTGTTGGGTGTATTTATGTAGTACATAAATATAAAATATAGCACTACTAAGTAGTGTTAAGTATTCAAATAGTAGATATTTGCAGTCTATGAAGCCTTTTCATTACCAAGGTAAGGGCTCGGCCACATGTCCACGGCACGGCGTCGTAGCCGTGAACCGCGCGGCGCACGGCGTAAAAACGTGGGTATTACGCCGTGCGCCGCGCCGTTTCACGTCTACGACACCGTGCCGTGGACATGTGGCCGGACCCTAAGGTAGGTAGGTAATATATTTATAAAATGCTAAGGGAGCACTGTTTCTTATCAATAAGAAACGTCGCCAAACATTACGTTTAATGTCATACAGTAGGCATAACTGGAGTGACTTCATAACGGGCTATAAAAAAAACTTCTAAGCTAACCATTATAATATTTATAATCCATTATTTACTGTTATTATAATGGAGTCATTAACACGGTTATTATAATGCAGATATGATTAATATATGTATTACAATGAAGTTAGGTATTTACAATGAAAATTTTAGGCGTAGACTAGAACTTCGTCGGAGGCATTGAGACGATTCTAATTAAATTAATCGTATTTACCACAATAGTTCTACAATAAAAATATTAACAGCAGTCATTAACCAGAGGCCTTCGGTAGAGGCGGCTTGAGAACTTCTAGCAGCCAAGTAGCCCACTCACTACTGGACCTATAAACTCCATTAGGCTTATTTTCTTCTCTAGGTTGGAAGGTTAGAAATTTGGCCTAGGTATGGGAATATAACAAAGTCACTACCATACAATATTTTTTAAACGATAACGCTATTTTTAACCGACTTCAAAAAAGGAGGAGGTTTTCATTAATCGGATTATTTTAATGTATGATCCCCGATTACTCAAAGACGCCTAAATCGTTTTTTTTTTTAATTTATCCTTCCCTGATGGTCCCATGGTCATCAGGTCAGGATCTGATGATGGATCCTGGAGAAATCGAGGGGACTCATCAAATGAGGCGAAGTACTGAAGTGAAGTCGGTTAAAACTTTGCTTTTAAAGTAGATTATTATAAGAGTAGTAACTTATATAGCCACTGGTTCAGGAATTTTCTAAAGCCTGATTTGTTCATTTTGTCTGCAACGACACGGTATTTACAAAACGACGTGATAAGCGGTCAGACGTGCTACCAATCAATGCGGAGACGCAAAAATGCGGAAAAGTGGAACCATTGAAAACGTAAGGAAAACCCGTACACGCTCCATCAGTTAGTGTCAAAGCAGTTTCAGGTTCAGAGCTTCCCTTTCATAGATACGACTATTCCAAGTGGCCAGTATCGATTATGAGTGCTCGGATGAAAGGCTTGCTTCACAGAAAAGATATAAGCCGGAGTTCCTTGAACACACTAATTGAAAACGTGACGGCAACAGTATGAAAATCTCGTTCGGTATTGATATCTGTAATAGGAACCAATAAAGACGCCCCAAGCTGTCCGACGTAATGAAAAAGACGGCAAACATACGAAATGGAATAATACCAAATTATGGTTCGTCAAATATAATTTGCACTGAATTGACTACGTGATTGGTGTACGTTAGTTACTACGAAGTACTTAACATCGTTATATTAGGTACTAGAAAGGTATACATTAGTAAGTTAGTCATAGTAGATAGAGTAATATTGTTGGCACCCATCATTCATTGAGTACCAAGACGATTATGATTTCACAATCCTGGTATTTAGTGATGGAAAACAGTTAGTATTAATTTTTTCCAATAATATGCAAGGGCGGAAAGGATGCTAGCTTTCTGGAAAGGTCAGATAGCAGTTGCTTTCGTAAAACGAGTGCCTACGCCAAATCTTGTGATTAGGTGCCAAAACGTACTTCAGGTCCTTTAGGATGCAATCGGGAAAAAGGATGATGAAATGATGATACAAGTTGTAATACTTTAATGAAATACTCACCGGAAAGATGCCAAAAATGGGATTTTCATTTATAAACAAACTAAATGATTTACTAAATTAACCTACTAACCTACTTTTTTACAACCATCATGGAAGGAAGGAGAGGCAGGGGAAGACCACGGCGTAGTTATATGTACCAATTAAAGGAGAAAGCTGGTGTCGTGTCGTATCAGCAAATCAAGGGCTGGCGTACGACAGAGAGAAATGGAAAATACTATACCGACAATAGAATAACTCTTAAATTTAAGAAGAACCTACTTACACGTGTCTGTCAGTAACGTAACATTTTTACAATTCATGGAAATATATCATTCAACCGAAATGGTAATAAAGTCGAGTTCCCAAAGTAATGAAGTAAAATATTAAGGCCACTTTATGAAAGGTCATGACTCACGACAGAACAAATTACAATTTGTACGAATTCAAACGAACGCCCATCTAAATGTTTTCGTAATTATTCAAAAAGACCTCGTTGGCTGGATCAGGCTACGCAAATATTTTAAGGCTACCGTTCTTAAGTCACACCGTAGCAATAAGTAATAGGTAACATTTCCAAGTGACTTTTGTACCACTTATTTAACGTTGACTGGAGTCATTATATGTATACCGATAAGGAAATATGTACCACAGTCAACCTTTACGACAACGTGAGATCGTAGCCTAACATTTAGAAACACACAGGATAGGTAACATAACGTAACTGAGCATTGTTTATGAAACTATGAAATGTGAGATGATTGATACTATACAATACAAATACACTTTTTATACTCGTCGACTTTAATGTTTGAATTAAGAATTCGTACACTATGGTAAGCCATCAGCCATTATAAGATAGGTTCTTAAATTAGCTGCATAAGGAGCCTTTCTGTCCCTCATTGTGGGAACAAGTATAGCTTGTCCCGAGTATTATAAGTCCATGACAGTAGAGGTAGAGGTAGAGGTAGCGGTCTTATCGCTAAAGAGCTCTTTCAGACAACCTTTGCGAAGGGAAGATAATGCAACATATTCTCCAATATAATACGATACGATATGAAATATGAATGCGCGAATGATGAATATAAAAATATTTGTAAACTTGTGTCTATAATTAGACTTAATTTCCTTTGCCTCTATTACGAGATCAATCAAGTATAGCCCGTGGTTCCTTAGTCAGCCTCTCAGCCTATAGCAACCAAGCGCATGCAAATTACAAGCTTAATCAGTTACGCTGTTAGTTTTCCAACACGCATAGTAAATGGGATGCTCGTGCACTTTGACGCTCGTCAGTTGTTCCGACCGTGCTTAGCGCCGAGATTTCACCCATGACTGATCCAATCAGCTTCCACTGCGATCCATCATCGGGCAGAAGCAAAACGTCGAGACACGTGTCAACGATCGCGCAGGCCAACACGGAACAAAAACGAAACCGATAAAATATGATGAACGGTCCACGAAAAATAACGACCTAACTGCTTCACTAACGATCCCAATACGAGCCGTGCATGTATCACTGTGAATTTTATTGAGCCGTTACGTAAGTGATAGCTTAAATTTATAGTGTTACAAAAATGTGTCGAACACAAATGTACTGTTTTAATTGCTAGATGAGCGGATGGCAAGCTGTAAAATATTTTACCAACTTACTTAACTATTAATGACTAAATCCTGTTTCAAAATATTACGACATGCAATACAATAAGTAACTAAACCTAAAATGTTCTACTAAGCTAAACCTAAAACTAAGAATCATATAGGTAACACAGTGAGTCACTGGTGCAAAGGTGCCCATCACGCTAGCCGCAATGCCGCGCTGAACAGCGATGGCTAACCTTTGCACCAGAAATAACCCAGAGCGGGGATCCAGGCCTTTTTCTTGCAAGCGACGCCCCACTTCCCTAAAAAAGGTTTTGGCCTCTATGTTGTACATAAACTGTAGTCGCCTTTTCACGAGGCATGTCTATCAGACAACAATAGAGTACTATTAAATCGCACAATTTATGATGGGTTTGGAACACTGAGAAATTTAACGTGATATTAACGTGTCATAAGATAAGGTGGCTGTCACATCGACTAGTTAATTAAACAGTTAATGTGTCTAATTGACATACAGCCAAGTCATGGCAGGATTATACCACTTTTAAACACATATATACCCATGCACGTGAGGAAACTTACGGCTTTAATTTTGTCGATTTACTTCTTTTCCTTCTTTATGTTTTAAATAAATCATTTTTCTTTTAAACGTTGCCAAGTATCCCAAACCCACAACCCATCATAAATTGCAAGTTATAGTATTTATTAGATCCACATTTCATTAAAACCAAAGACTTAAAGTTACCTTTTTTATAATAACTTCTTAATGAGGTTAAAGAAATAATTGGTGTAACACTAGCATGGACGGCCTTAATTAAAAACAGGAGGTACCGCAACGGACAGCCTGCGGTCAGAGGAAATGGACATAAATAATAATACAAGGCCAGCGCGGAGGGAAATGTATGAAATGTAAAAGGGCGGCCGGCGCCAAACTTTTGGAACTCCCTTTCATAACTTTTTCGGTGAACCTTTTTCCTATACCATTATTTTATTCTGCCTCATTTGACTAAAAGAAAGTCCGAGCGACGCATCAGTGTTATGTGTCGGTCCCTTCATTTAAAATATGTATGAAGTTCTCTTCCCTTCCTAAATCAACCCTTGCTCAGACGGAGTGCCAATAGAAGATATATTATTTCGAAAGTGATATTACATTAAAAGGTTGTCTAAAAATACCAAATGTGCTTTCACTTATTTTTAGACACGCGTGAAAGTTAAACATAAATATAAGAAACCTACTGCAGTGTTCTGCACTACAAATAAATATACGAGCGAGGGCAAGCCGTCCCGACTGGCCGAGCTGGGAGCGCTTGACTCTTGTCATCGAGCTACGGCCGAGTCAGGTCGTGACTGCGCACCTAAGCTGACAGCCTAAATAGTGGTTTTATTAACTTATCCTCAGACCCAAGGGCGAAACGTTACACCTTCAGCCGACCAAGTGAAGTAAAAACACCTGAATTGAGCTTGAAATACATCGCTAAGTTGGACACAGACAGTAAGCACCAAATGGACATTAGTGGTAAGAAGAAAATCATCTGAAATCCAGAAGAAACTCAATAGCGGTCAATTTATAAAGCTCCTCCGAAGTGGATTCAACTAATGGCGTGTGGCGTTATCTGGGCTTAGGGTGCAGCCTAAGTGACAAGCGAGCCAAATCTCATTTCCTAATGACTTTAGTTAAATGATAGACAGTTCTAAAAAGAAATAGGGAGGTCAGATAGAAGTCGTTTCCGAAAGAGTGCCTACTGGCGTAGGTAGTGTATACTTGGTTAGCAGGCCCCGCTCCTCAATAAGTGTGCAAGCTGCAGCTATGAATAAAAATAATCTTAGAAGAAACCATACTTAGCCCGCAAGCTAGCAACATATTGTCGTGACCAATCAACACCCATGCGATAACTTGTGAGAAGGTTCAGAATCTTGTATCATGGAGCCCCGTGGACGTCAGCTGCGGTTCCGTCGGTGGGTTAACCAGCAGCAGCCTCCCAAACACGTAAAAAAATATTGTTTCAGTGATTAAATAAATCAAGCAACCCCATTTAAGCAAGCAAGAAATCATACAACTTAAAATATTGGCGCTACCTTGCCTATATGTGTACGAAATATCACTGTATGTCAAATATAACAGCCCAAGTTACTAGATTTAAAAGCTTGCGGCATCAGGAAAAAATTAACTATAACACCTCAAAAACTGCTTTTCTATCAAAAAGCGTATTAGGTATGTCACCCCGAATATATATAATAAACTACCAACGAATATTTTGAAATTAGAAAGCGATAAAGAATTTAAGACTGTGTTATAACTTTTAGCATCCAAAGCCTACTCATATTCATATTCATATTCGTTTATTGCTTCATGTGGTTTACAATAGGTCTTTCTATTACTCAGTACAAGAATATCTTAATGACATAAATTCTTAGTATTAGCAACTTATGCATGCGATACACATGACATCCTTATACATTTGTATGTCCTTGTGACCAAACATGTAGTTCTATTATGTTTCTTTTAAACCACCTATTTGTACCATGTTTAGGCGAATAAATGACTGATTACTGATGCCAAGGGAAAACAAATCAGATGCATTTAAATACGCGATAGATGCTCCGGTCTGGCTTTAATGCGTTACAAACTTCAGGGCATCAGCTGACGACTTTTCCACCGCGATAGAACCAGCTGACGCGGTAATTAATTTATAATGTCATATAAACTGTCAGCTGACAAAATTTCAGTTGAGGGGAATTGAATGAAAAAAAAAATTACGTGTTCGTGTGACCAGCTGACGGACTTTCCACAACTGTACAGTCAGCTGACGATTTTTTCTCGTCATGATATGGGATTAACTATCATTTGATGATAAAATGAATCGGGGGGAAATGACATCATTTGTTTTTTACGTGTTTGGGAGGCTGCTGCTGCTCAACACCCCGACCGAGCCGCAGCTGATGACCACGGGGCTTCATGACATGACATTCTGATCCTTCTCACAGGTTAGCGCCCGGGGAGAAGTGACTGACAAAAAACGCTCCTAGCTCGCGGGCTATACGTGCCAACGTAAGGGACGGAATTATATGTCTCTGTTTTTCTAAATCAGAATGACAGAGACAAGAAACAAAAGCGATATTCTAAGAAATAAAGGGATATCCTCTTCTGTCAAATATTATCAAGAGCACAACTTTGGCTTTTTGCGAAAAATATGGCTGATATTTGTCAGGTCGGCGTGTAGGTATTAATATATGAACAAGCACAGACTTTATGTAGGAGGTCTACCTCAAACACATTATAAAATCGGAATTTATTCATGTTTCTGAAGTTTTTTTTTCTTCAAATTAGCAACTACGTTGAAGAACACATTTTTGGGGATTGCATTTTCAAATGAATACTAGGTACTGCGTCTTTTTATTGCGATATTCCACGAAGGATTTCGATACTTTCGGAAACGGATTAATTTAGATTTTTATGGCGATATTAAGCCATCGAATTTCATATGCAGATAATAAAACAGTCTTTACTATTTTCTTATTTTTAAAGCAAGCGTCCATTTAATTGAGATTTTATTTCAGTAATTACATAATGGAAACAGAACTTGCATCAATGCTTAAAACGAGTGTTGGTAAAACCCGCTATTAAGACAATGGTTACTTTAGTTTATATTGACGGCTACCCAAAAATGTATAGTATGAAATACATTCTCACTTTATTGCACAATATAAATAGTTTGGCTTGTTGCCTTAAGGTATTTTCTACAAGGCAGTTATTGTCAAACAAAACTTATGAATTCGTGCACAATAAAACAGGAGACATAATTTACTGTAGTAACAAAATAAATAAAGATATATACAGAATGATCCTTTTTTTTCCATTACATCAGAATTTATCAACTACTATGAACTAGTTATTTATTACAATGAATCTATTAATTTAGGGTTTTTTAATTGTATTCAGTTCAAGTAAAGTTTAAGTGGTAAAAGCGAGCGCGAACAACAAATATCAATTCAAATACCAACTAAACTACCAACTACCAAAACCACCGCCACGTGTACCAAATACGAGAATAGATAATCTATAACACCAGCCTTGACAAATAGCTATTAATTTGCTATAAAAATCATCGTTATTTACGCATTAGAGACGGAGGCAAACCGCAACAAAACAAAGATAAACGGCACCCCGACAATAAGCGCAAGAAATCAGCTGAATAATTTAGAAATGAAAACCGAGATCCACGAACGACAAAATAATTGCCAAGTAATTTAAAGGCGATCACGAACTTTTTTGTTGCAAGCCCAAATACGATGGGCGATATAAAAGCATTTCACTTAAGATTCCATCGCCTTCATCCTTTCACTTTCAAATAAAATTACGAGTGAAGACGCTCGAAGAAATTGCTGAGGCCAATTTGAGAAGTTGGTCACGTAAATTATTCCACACGTTTAGTGTTGCTGATTGTGACGTAAACTGGCTGTTAAATACGGCTGTTGGGCGCGTAATGGTTTAACGAGGTCATAAATGCATTTATACTGGCAATATCAGACGTTTGTCCATTGAAGTCTAGGACGAATTGACTTAGGCACGGTTTTAAAATGATATATTAGACCTTAAGTCAGAACCAGTATCAGTAACTCAATACAAGTTTTTATTTAACTAGCAATGTGTGTATGTAAGCATTAAAATCATACTTATTACTGATGGGTACAGCAAACCTTGCTACGAATCAAAATGTTATTAGGTATTATAATAATTCGAATAAATTTAACATTTATTTAGTTTCATACCTAAAACGTCTGCTCTAATCCAGTCCGGTTGCCGATTCTAACCGAATTTGTGACATATTGACTATAAAAGAAACTAAATTGTATATAACTAACCCGGTAATCTGCTAAAATAACCGGTTAGGTATCGGTCCCGGTTAAAACCGGTTTGAATTCCCATTTTTTATGTAAAATGTAAGTTAAACGCATTTTATTTTATTTACGGGGCACAGATAAAATTGATGTAAACATAACCTTATGTGCAACCATACTCAACCATGTCTAATGAGCAATGGCACTATATCACACGATTAGCCAATATATTACTAAATAGCAACCCTATCGAGGATGTTCTTCTTTCTGGCGTTACATAAGAAATAAGACACTTCCAAAGGACCCTATCGCGGTGCAATCTCAAGTGAGTGGCACAAGGGTAACCAGTGGCAACACTGGCTGCAACCGAGTTGCTACTGCGCAGGCAAAAAGACGTATGTGTGAAGAAAATGTACGGAACTTCCGACGTTTTGAAATAGCATGCTAATGCTATAACCTGCTTTGTTAATTAGACAATGCACGTCAATGCAATTAAAATTGGCTTCATAAGCGCAAGTAACATAATAAGGCGGAGATAATCAAGTGTCGTGATGATAGTGATGATCACTTGAAACTGGGTCAAATTAGATTTAATGGTTTGTTTATTGAAACACGGATGTGCCTGCGGCTTAGTGAAAAACTTTTCCCACTTTATCTGCACCTATAAAATGGAAATAAATACTCGATGAATACTTCTTCTTCCATCCCTGATCCCGTTATTTGGGATCGGGTCTCCTCATTTTCCTGCGCCAAGTCAATCGATCTTGGGTTGGCGGTTCTGGCAATTGCTATTGGGCCTCCAAGCTACAATATCGTAAAAGGGTAAAAAAGTTTAGTACGTCAACTGTAGGTATTTTACGTAATATAATTATTGTTCTAGGATGTCTCGTAAACGTTATTCGCGGGATATCGACCTCACCGCGGCACTTGATGATGATGATTTTCGATGATGATGCGAGGAGTGAGGATGGTTTGGATTTTGACGACGATTGTATCGCAGACCCTGATTTTGATCCTGATATTGAGGTGCTGGGTGAGGGTTTGCTGACCAATCTTCTGGAGCCTAATTTGATCTGGGTGCGTTGATAGATAATTTAAAAGACGAAATCACCTTCTCGAAGTTAAAACCAATACCATCGACTTCAAGCGATTTCAATCCTCCAGTTTCAAGGTCAAATACCTATAAAAAAGCCTAAAAACTTAACTTACGCTGGAATAAGAAAAATCTTGAGTTCTTCTTCTTCTTCTTCTTTTTTTTTTGGCGTTCTGGCCAACTGTGTCGGCTCAAATTTGCCAGTATCAAGTATCAAGAGAGCTGCTCATGATCTGTGAACAAACGGACAACACAAACACATAACGACTACCAACCACAACTGTTAAAAAAAAAAAAAAAAAAAAAAAAAAAAAAAAAAAAAAAAAAAAAAAAAAAAAAAAAAAAAAAAACTTGAGTTAAACGCACGTCAGCTGACATTTAAATGTCAGCTGACGTGCGTAAAGACGACGATAAACTTAGTTCTGGTATTTTAGAACTCGACACACCCGTGCAGATCTTTATGTACCTGTTTAATCCACAAACCTCTATGTGGTACAAAAATGTCCCAGTAATTCCTTTCATTTAACTGAACTGGATATTCGGCAGTTGATTGGTATAGGTGTTCCTGATGTCACTGATTAAACTACCCAGGGGTACCAATCATTGGGCTCCTATTCTTGGTACAGAACTAATTCAAAATACGATAGCCTCAAGGAACTTGTTCAAACAAGTGCGAGAAAATGTGGCAGTTGATGCATTTCAATGACAACAGCAAAATCCACCCAGCAAGTTCCCAGAAGCGATCCTAATCGTGACAGAAATAAACGGAACCCTTATAGGATCACTCGCGCGTCTGTCACAGCCGATTTGCTGATCCGAAACTACTGGACCGATTGAGTTTAAATTTGGCAAACATATGTAAATTGGTGACCCGAAGGTGTAAAGTAAATTAATGAATTCTGAACAAGAGGAACACTTTTGGGGGGTAAAATGGAAAATTAAAAAAAAAAAGTTTCGCAAACTGTATTGTGTCACATATCAAATGAAAGGGGTTGTTTTAAGCATCTCAGTTTTTTTTTATAATTTTAGCAAAAAGAGATTTGAAGTAAGATAGTAAAAAAATTAAAATTGACCATTCCACCCTTATCTCCGAAACTACTAGGCTTAAAATTCTGAAAAAAATATGGAAAATAGTTCCTTACCTAAAGATTACGGGAAAACCTATAAGAAGTTTGAGAATTTAAAGTAACGGGAAAATTCTTGATGTTTTTGTGTATTATATACGGAACCCTCACCACGCGAGTCGAACTCGCACTTGTCCGGTTTTTTTTTTATCGGATGAATAGTTGCGGTGGTTAACTTATAGTGCACATGTCTCTTCATTAATAATATAGATAAGCTACACATATAAATATACCTACGGATAGATATAGGTATAGGTAACAAAGCAATCAAAAATATTTGACACGTTCTAACACGGCTCTACGAATAGAGATGTATCAGATATTTTTGATCACCTTTTCCTATGAAGTAATACTACAGGTGACTGTACAAAGTGTACAACTCCCTCTAGCACGCACGACAACTCCTTTACATTACACAGCCAGATTGCTCACTTAGGGGATATCAATTGCACTACAGCGCGGACATGTCACGAAACACGGCCGATCCATTATTCAGATATGCGCATCATGCGCCAATTAGCTTTAAGCTAGGAACAAAAGCAAATGGCACTGAGGCTGCCACGAATATGTGGACAACATAGGGGTATTTAGTATGCAGGCAAAGTGATTAAAGAAAGCCCACTACCTTACATTAAACAAATATACGAGAATGATGAAAGTGACCATTATAGAGAAAATTATAGGTACATATCAATCTTTTTCCGCGACTTGTTAATACCACTAATATACAAATTCAGTCCCTTTTCCCTCCTTTATGTATGATCCCCGGGAAAAAATATCATAAGAATGCCCTTTCTTGGAACTCGAACTATCATTATGCCATGTTTAAGTAAAAACGGAACAAAAAGAGAGACAGATGAACGAGCGCACTGTCGTATTTATAATAATGGAATGATATGTAGGTACCTATACGAGTACGTTGTGTTGTGTTGCTCGCTATCTCGCTTTCGAGGAAATTCGTCCTGTTTATTGCGGTAGGTCATGAACAGATGCGTACTTTTAATGTCATGTATACTTTGCGAATATAATGTAAGTTCTGCAATCTGCAACGCTACGTTAATATGCAACGTAAGGTCAAAGAGTATTCTGCAGACGTACTTAATATTGTATCTCGCACTAATCACTAATTAAAGTGAATACAGGTCCTATAGTAGACAAGATTGAAGGGACATGAGGGGGTTTATCAGGGCACATCGTATCAGTTCTGTGTGAGACGGGGACCGCGTGTCTGCCTGCTCTCCGCCAAAGGGCAGATAGCGCCGAGTAGGGAGGTCAACGATTCGAGCGCGCTATCATCAATCAAGTTTAGTCTCGCATTAACGTAATGACCACCAGCCCGGCGGATGTCGCCTTATTTTCCTTTTTTTTCAAAGCTTCCTTCGAGGCAATTTGGTACACGATACCGAATTTCGCACGGACGTTTCCGCGCTGATGGAAATCTATGAGGGATACCCACCATTTCGTGGTATAATTTTTTCGAAAATGCTTGATGATTTCCCAGTTCGATGCCGCTATCAATCTTACTTAAGTTCCGTAATGGTTTTGCGTCACGTAAAAAAACATTATTCCGGCGAATGCTTCTTATTTTTTTGTCTAAATGGATAAGCCCGCTTAATCCAGATAAGCCTCGCGAGGAATTGTTTATATTCCAGCTCGTTTGAGAAAATAAACAGCACCAAGACGATGTTGTAGGCGGGATCGTATTACGAAGCTATTCAAATAATGTTCCCGTCGAGTATTTTAATAAAATAGTTTCGCGTGCGAGAAAAGAGACATTCTTAAGTGAAGTCTACGAAAGGACATTCCAGTTTCTACGACAAAATAAAATCTAGCAATCAATCTATTTTTATTCTAATTACCACTTTAAAAATCTTTTATAAGGGCAAGCATCTTAATCTCGTCTGGATGAAAAAGGTATCCTAAAACAGAAGTTGATAAAGAAGATCGACGGTTACAAGTTCAACTAGGCAAGTTGAATGGTTCAATGCAACGGCCGATACATTCATCATTTTATTTTATGTTATGTGTTATCAGTTGGGCGCATTTTGAACGGGCAAATCTGGAAATTTGCGTGTAAATTTATTGCATATTTTAGCGGCGAGTGTGCATTTAACAAGCTCCGCGCATGTTTATATTTATTTAAGACTAGCTTCCACCCGCGACTTCGTCTGCGTGGACGCGGGATAAAAACTATCCTATATTTTAATCCAGGCTTTAAACTATCATCGTGCAAAATTTCATGCAAATCGGTTAAGCCGTTTAAGCGTGATTGAGAAAGAAACATCCAAACATCAAATTTTAAATCGAATTTAAAAAACCGGCCAAGTGCGTGTCAGACCACGCAAAACGAAGGGTTCCGTGCCTATTAAAAAGGTCGTATCGTCATAGAAATCTTACGGCACTTTTCTTTGAGGAAGGCAGTTTTTCAGCAATATCTCAGAAACCTTTCATCCGATCTTATTCAAAACAATTTTCGTTGAATGAACTTAATAAGTCTTGTGTCCATTAATTTTATCATATTTTTAAAATACACCGTTCAAAAATTAGAGGGGGGGGGGACAGAATTTTAGTGACTTTCGGGGCGATTATCTCTGACTGTATTCACTTAATCAAAAAAATTGCCGAGAAACCTTGTATTTATTTTGAAAGGCCTATCGATTCATGTGCCACACGTGGGCTCACGATGAAAAATTTTTTTTTTTACTTTTATGTATGGAGTGCACCCCTAAAAAAATTCTTTTTAGTAATTTTAATTACAAAACTATGTAGCGGCTAACAAAATACACCTATCCTCAAAATTTTATTCAAATACACCTTATAGTTTTCGAGTAAAATGCCTGTGACATACGGACAGACGGACAGACGGACATGACGAAACTATAAGGGTTCCGTTTTTGCCATTTTGGCTACGGAACCCTAAAAATGGGATTAGCACAGTGACCGTAGCCTGTAGAATCATCATCATCATCAACGATCGGTGCCGACCAAGGTTGTTCGGTAATTGGAGGGGCTTGTTGGCGACCGTCTAGCAGACCCTTTAACCCATTTACTATTGAAAGCTACGCTACAGAACAGAGATTAGGTAAGCTGGCATAGTGCTACACTATGCCAGCTTACCTAATCTCTGTTTTCCAAAAATCCCTCGCCGTACTATGGAACTTGTTTGGCGTGATTAGCGGTGGATAGGTTATTGCATCTGTAAGGACGGTAGTCTTATTTAATTTAGTAGAATACAATCACAAAAAGACTGCGAATGTGGAAATCCATCACCTTTAAAATACCTGTGCAAACATACTTGTTCACAATTTATGGCCCGGTAGGTGTTTCAAACAGCCGCCACGGGACTCTCGTAATATTTGACTAGCGCCAATTTCGCTAACGACTGTGAGTTATAAGACTCCACAACACATTAAGAGGCGTATTAACCGTTGTTAACCTGTTTTGTGAGCTGTTGGTTTTCCAATAAATAAATAAATTACAAAAAAAACGCGTAATTGTAAGTTTTAATCCTCGTACCACACGCATACTACGCACATACCTTCCATTCGTTACTTTTTCTACTCCTGTACTTTTATCTGTCATTTACATAGTCACGAACACTAATATAAAGACATACAAAATAAGTTTGCAGAAAAGTCTATACTCTATTCCCCATAACAGTACGGCACAGCCGTGCTGTTATGTCGCCAAAACGATACGCTTAGCAGCCATACGCTTCTAAACCTATACATTAGGTACTACCAAATTAACAAACCACTGAATGTTTTTACTTTTTAGAAATTTTTGAACTAAAGGCATTGCTGCTAACTTATTCTTAATATGGCAGCACTGGCAAGTTGACATCAATTAAAAACAAAGTTAACCATAGACACCCATTTGTCTCATTTTCATGTTTCCCGAATTCCCGGTTATTTTATAAATTGTTGTTTGAGTTTGCGGCCGTTGTGTTTGCTACAAAATAGTTGGTGTTTCTCAAAAGTAATAAAAATGGATGACGATGAAAATATTGCTTCTACACCAGAAGAAATACACCGGCAGCCCACAAGCAGTGACCGAAAATTTGTTGCCTACTAAATCTCGGCACCTATACGACTAAGTTTAAGAAAAATTTATTCTTTGTTTAATTTTGCATTTTATTCCATAGTAGCTAGTCGTAGAAAAAGTATTGTATGCAACGTTGTATAACTAAGTCAAAAAACGCTCGTGGCGTCTTTCTTTACAATGTTCGCCTTCGGCTCACATTGTAACCCACGCCACTTGCCTTTTTTGACCTCTCTTATACAACTGTTGCATAAAATACTATTAAATAACAGCTAGTTGTGGTGAAGATGATAGTTTGATTTCTCCTTTACAAATATACACTCAAGAGCAAAAGTTTCGGGACGGTGAAATACCGTCATATTTCCTAAAATAGTGCAGGTTGTACAGTTTTTTTTAATCCTATCATGATCTTTTTTTAAATTTTACATATAAACTGCAAAAATAACAGTTAAAAAAATAACATTACCAGATTTAAATATGACTCGTAAAAACCCATGAAAAAAACAGCGTTAACGGAACGAAATATCGCAAAAATCCAAATTATTTGGATGTTAACATTTTTATGATAGGATCCCGAAAATTGCTAATACATTTGGGTATTATGAAGAATAGTATATTATGTAAATAAAACTAGTGTGAAATATTAAAAAAACCTATTGATGTTATTTAATTTAGGGTGACCCGAAACTTCTGCTCTTGAGTGTAGTACAGCGATTTGTCGATAACCTTTTTACTGATTTAGTAATGATTTTTCTTCAGTAGCATGTTTTAGTAAAATCTCGTGAGAGACCTGATTTAGGAAGCTTATTGTAATAATGGTACCGAATCATTGCACTGTGTGTTGATTAGTAATGTACCTAAAGTATAAGATAAACAATTATACATGTGTTTTTATGTCTACAAGTCGCAATCGAGGCTTTCTACGTTTTTATTTTAATTGTCGATACCGTTACTATCATTAATGGCTGACACAGATAAGTAAATTGTTACTTATAATTAGAAAAGCTTTTATTAATAATGGTTTCTGAACTGCTTCCGTGACAGAAGTTTTGTGGGTTTTATGGTATAGGCATAGTGGCATAGTAAAAGTAGTAAAAGCGAAAAAGTCGTTCGTGGGAAATTGTATAAAATTCTACAATAAAATTCCAAAACACATTACCGAACTTACTGACTCTAAATTCAAATCTGTCGTAAAACGGACACTCATTTCAAAAGCATATTATAAGATAAACGACTACATCATGGATATTTATAGGGATATTTGGCAGCGATAAAATCCTGCACTAGAAACCTGTCGTAAAATAAATAGGCTTTCTACTGTAGCAATGTAACTTTAAAATTTTATAATACTCTGATACTGATATGATATATTGTATACTGTTTTGAAAAAATGACACCTCGCCGAGTTTATTACGCCGGTTCTTCTCGAGGCAGAGGTTTACTTTCCGAACCGGTGGTAGTTTATCGACATTCATAGGTGCATGTAATATGCCTAAATTGAAGAATAAATCACTTTGACTTTGACTTATAGATACCTATAGTTATTTACCTACTACATACAGCATGAAAGCGACCGTGTGTTTTGTTTTTCACGGAAGTAAAGTGAAATAAGTTGCTTAAGTTAATAAGTTGCTGCAAAATTGTACATAGTTAAGAGCCTTAATCTAATCTACGCTTTAACTTTTTTCCATTGTGTAACGTCAACTACCCATACATTTTATATGGGTAACTTTCGTTACAAAATGGAAAAAAGTTCAAGCATAGATTAGATTAAGGCCCTTATGTACAATTTTTATGCAATTCACCCTTATGCTTTAATAAAACAACTAACTGTAATACACAGCTTCAAAAGGAGATGCAAACTTTGCTATTTAGCTACGGAGACCGTTTACCATCAGACAGCAGTCCTTACCCTAATTTCCCACCAAAGACTTTATTTCTTGCCCTTATAATACTATGAATTTGAAAGTCTATAATGGCAACGCACGATTCTCTTAATCGCAAGGACCATAGAACGGATTTTGACGAAATTTTCAAGTAATGAAGCTTACTATTTAGTATAGACATCAGAATAGGACTTGGGCTATAATTAACACGCCTACGAAGTTGGAAATTCTCAAGAAACATACTTACATTTAAGTAATTTAGAATAATAAACCGATTTACAAAGATGAAGAAATGCGAAGTGAATATACTTTTGCTCGCGAGTGTACCTATATCATCAATCGTGGACGATCACGGGCCATGCAGACAGTATGAATACAACAACATAGCAGTACTGTTTATTTTCGACTATGAACGCAGTTGTACCTCAGCAACGATATATGCCACAATCCTGCCAGTAGTTTCAGATCGGAGACAACTAAACGAATAACGTTTTTTCATCGTGAACGCTGCGCAGCGGAATACTGTGGGAAATAAATGGTAAACGATTCATGAACGTTAAAGCTGCTACGAGAAAGCATTGAAAAGATATTCTTTAAAATTCACTTCAGCAGTTCCTTTCCTCAGATTTGCATTAAATGTTTTGAAATTAAACAGCTAGTGGTAGCAGTGTCCATAAATAAGTTTTAGTATCAAAGTTCGACCACAATTTGTAATTACACCAGTCATGCACCAACGGACAAAATGAGCGAGCGACACGTTACGCCGATAATTATGGATTAGTCGACTGAAACAACAAGAGTTGTATTTGGTCATTAATAATCTCAATGTTTAATCGTGAATCAAAACCGAGCGACGGATTATGCACATAAATCTAATGAACCATGCAAGTGTGCCTGTACCCAAACATGTAATAGCTCGAATACACACACGTGTGGTCACGTATGGCAAAGCTACGAATCACTTACATTAGAAACTACTAGGAAATCTTTGAACAATAAGGGTATCATCACCCAAAGAAGCAACTCTACTAAACGTTACGAAACTCGTGTTTGTCCCAAAGAGAACAATTGAATACTCGTAGTAACACTAGAATGAAACAAAATTATGAGAGCGAAGCTATTAAAAATAACAATTTGACTTGTCACATTAATTCAAAAGCTGATTTGCTCTCGCGGCATACGTGAATACTCATATAGCTCTGACGCTTGTTCTGAATGCAGTGACATGTTAGAAACTGGGCCACGATCGAGGCTATCGTGGCTTATGCTATCTATAAATATCGGGTGTGGAATCTCACTCTTTGTGTGGTTTCTGAATAAACAAACTTTTACTTCACATAGGTACATATTGATGAAGCAGAGATTCGAACTTTGGGTTCAATAAGTCAAAGATGCAATTCGTCATCATCAGCCTAGGTACTTTCCCACTGCTGGGCACAGCTGTAATTATGAGCAAGAATTTTCATTGCAAAATAAATTAACTCTTATCAAGAGACTTCTCTACTACTCGTATCTAAACCTCGTATTGCATCTAGAACGAGCAAAGAGCCACCAATTTTTATTTCAATTTGTTTATTAAGACTACATGGTCCACTGGGTTATTTAATCATAGTCTAGGTTAGTATTTAATAGTAAGTAGGGATTTGGTGCGGTCGGTAAGTATTTGTGTCAGGGGACAATCAAACTTACCAGCTATCATTTTCAGGATGCTGTTGCTACTCCCGCCTATCCGTACTAGATATGAATGCTATTGTCACGTCACGTGGCGGCGGGCCCGCAACCAAGTTGTGCCACAATGCTGACGTAACCGCCATTCAACATTTTTCCAAATAGCTGGCGCGGATCTACCGCAGAGGAAAACAAACAACACATTCGCTTAGCAAGCACAAAGAGACCGAGTTCTCGTTTTGCGTACTGGCGGACTAGTACGTGATTTAGTACAAGGGCTTGTGTGTGACGCCCTCGGAGCGCTGCGCGAATGGATTTTTGATCGATGCCTAACCGCCAGCATTGTTTTGTATAATAGTCCCAAACACTGTGTCCCAGAAATAAAAACATCGATTAGCGGAGTACCTAGAATTATATAATTTTATTATTATTATCATCTATATCAATCATCACTATCATCATATATCAATATACATATAAATATATATTATATATATTATTCTGCTGAGTTTTATGGACTACAAATGTCTGAAATAAATGTTTTTTTTTAATAGATGATTATGCTCTTCCCCTTTTTTTCTTACTTCACCCACCTTAGCAAGTTTTTGTTTGGCCCTACGGTTGACTGATAGACAATGCCTTGTGGCATTAAGTCCGCCCTTTGTACTATTTTGTAATAAAGTTTAAATAAATAAATAGAATATTACTTATTCTGTGTTAGGTTAGGGGTGAGATTTTGTGGTCTCGCATATCTGTTTCTTAGCGTGACAAAGGTCTTCCTAGTCTTTCTCCCCCAAAGAGCCGAATGCAAGAATACAAAGTAAATTGGCTTCAAATTATAGTGAAAGCTTAACTTTACATGTGCAAAATTCACACAACCAGAATGCGCCTTTCGCAAACACTTTTCAGAAGTATGTGAAGTTGAACAATATGATGAACCAAAGAGCTGCTTTAAGGACAACCAAAACATTGCTTTTGCCGAGGCAGCGGGAATATTTCAATTTTTCATGACGTTAGGATTAAATGGTTCGGCACTTGATTAATGGATTGTGAAAAACGTGGAACGGATTCAACTCCGTACGGTCTTCACTCACGCGGCCATTATGAAACAACGTTATTGTAACCAAGCGCGAATTCGGGATAAAGGTGATGAGATATTAAATTATAAGGATACATTGTGGAATGAATGGTGTACGTGCAGTCCGATAAACCATTTGCATTATTCAAAAGGCCGATTGGATTTCGGTGCCATGAGCTGAATTTAATTTCAGTCGTAATTCACTCGTGACCAGCGGCAGAGATATCCATCGGAAAAATGAATTCATTACTTAATTTGCGGATAAACAATACACGCGAGCGTCGGACGGGACGGGTCGGCGTCACGCGCCCAAATATATTAATATTAATCGCGCCTGTGGTACGTTAATTGACGACTCGGGTTTCCTGTATCATTGGAAAATCTACCGACGAGTGGGCTGTACATTTGGGTGGATTGCAAAAAAAATTACATAGTTAAGGGCCTTAATCTACCAAGGGTCTTTATCTTATCTTAATCTTAGTACCTATAACACAAGCCTTATTGAGCTTACTATAGGCCTAGTTCGATTTGTGTAAGAATGTCCCCTAATATTTATTTATTTATTTATTTATTTATTTAATCTAATCTAGGCTTTAACTTTTTTCCACTGCGTAACGCGTGCGTAAAAAAGTTAAAGCGTAGATTAGATTAAAGCTCTTAACTATGTACAATTTTTTTGCAATCCACACATTTCGTGCTCGTAGTCCGTTTCCGCACGAATTTAAAATTATAAACAAAAGACTGTCACTCAACAGACATTCTGGGCCGCAACTCCATTCGTCATAATTGACAGAAGGGGTTATCAGGATGGAACTTCTCTAGCATCACTCTTTTGTTTCATGTCGCATCGTGATTTTGAGAGGCAGAGAATTGAATATGGGAATATCGCTATGGCATGCTCGGGACGGCTGACATCTGGCTTCGCGAATAGGAGACAATTTGTTTCAACCAGTGATCAAATACGCAGACAACAAGCCTCTCTATCAAATGCATATTTGCTATATTACTCCGTGTAACATATTCTAAGCCTGCAAGTTTCAGCGGGCCTCTGCCCGTCGGTCGGCTAGCGCAATGTTCGCTCGTAAGTTGTGTAATTGGCAAATTCCATCGGTGCGGACTGCTTAACCAACGGCTCGCGCCATCTCCGCTACAAGGAACTGCACTAGTTAGATTAAAGCATCTCGGTTCCAATTACTGAGAAAGGAAACGAATTCTTACAGCTGACCTATTTTCATGCTTTTCTGGTAAACACTAATGTGATAATAGAGACGGCGATTTTATTTTATTGTTGTCATATTTTATTTATATTTCATAGAAATCCAATCAAGTTGCAAGAAGTAAAGTATAAAATAAATTAAGCTGTTTTCAAAACTTTTGAAATAAATGCAATGAATTCTTTGTAAAACTCTAAAAATATTTATTTATTTATTGAGTCTTTAAACGAAATCTAGTCTAAAATAAAAGTAACTTGAGAAGATTCTCGATCAATGAAGTGTTGGAACATGACAAGGCTTGGTTTGATCTAGTATCCTATAGATGTATTACCAAAAGTATATGATATCGTCTACGGCAAGCCCCCCCCCCCCCCCCCCCCCCTCCCAGCCTCTGCTGCGTCATGTGATGGTCAGATTCCCCCCCGATTTTGATATATTAGCTCTAACATGATAATAAAGGTGAATGTAACCATTCCAACACAAACTGCAAACAAAATACATTCAGATTAATATGTACATAACAAAGCCAGATTGTGACCGTATTCAACACACGACCTTGCCACAAATAAGCAATCCGGTGAAATTTATTTTGCAAAAACGGTTAACGTGACCGCATCGCGTATCGTATATTTTAAAGCGCAACAAATCAGTTGCCATTGCCATCGACTCGGTGTATTTCAAGCCAAAATTGACACGCGTACACATATGAGTCGTACAGAGGTTTTATAGTACAGCTGAGTTCTAAAATATGTGCACGGACAAAGTGATCAAACATATGTGAACACGACTTTATTGTTGAAGGTTACTTAGATATTTTTGAACCCTTTGGAACGTACATGCTTCGACTGATTTTTGAAGATGGGAAGAGATTTAGCGCATCTTATATGCAACGGCAAAGCATTTCACAACCGAACGCCCGGCAGGTGAATTTCGTAGATGCAGGTGGTGGAGCAGAGGAAGGCCAAGGAGAACGTTCATGGATCAGATAAAAGAAAAAGTAGACGTCGAGTCGTATGAGGCCCTAAAATAAAAGGCATGGAAATTGCTCCACCGACAAGAGCCTAGCTCTTAAATTTAAGAAGAAGGTGGTGGAGCGAGAAATTGGATTCGAGAGCATCTGATGATCTGTCTGTGTTTTTTAAGAAATATATGATTTATGATGGAAGTGAATTGATTAAATCGCTCTTTAAGATATGGCGGAGATGGGCACAAATAGTATTCTGTAAAGTAGCGTCAGAATATGACAATCACGACGGCGACGAATTGAAAGCCTTTTAAGCTGAGAACGAAAATAAGAAAGGTGGAATATTTGCACAAACTATATATGAATCTAATACACGGATTTTGAAGGGGCTCGAGGTTATTTAGCTTCTAGACAGAAAGATCCAGATAGCAAATGTCGGTTTAGAATTGGGAGAAGAAGATAATGAGCTAGCGCAATTTTAGTGGCGAGTGGCAAAACGTTCCGGAGTCGACGAAGAGAACCAAACGAAGCGAACACCTTTCTGCCGACCTCGCTTATCTGAGGTACTCAAGACACAGTGCTATCTATTATAACACCAACGATCCTTAACTGGTGCGAGTGGGGAATTTGAATACCATTGAATACTATGGCAGGTAAAGTGGAAAAATCAAGCCCAGAAATGCTCACCTATAATTATGACCTGGGTTTTCGTGGGGTTAACCTTAAGTCCATAACGTTCGCTCCAGTCAGAAATACCTTCAAAGTCTTTATTCATGGAGTGGATAACCTGAGGTAGTTCACTGACAGTGCCTTGAGAATACATTTGAAAACCGTCGGCATAAATGTGATAAGATGACAAAATGTTACTAGTAATGGAATTAATGAAAATGGAACAAGTGACTGAAAAATGGATTGCAAATTTTGACGAACAATTTACATACTTATATACTTACATACGAACAGGTCAAGTTAATATAAATCTTGTAAAAAAAAGAGGAGACAGTACACAACCGGCAAGCCTGCTGCACCACGACAAATGGGAAGAATCTACCTTGATGCGTTGCCGACGGCCATTTAAGTACCACCAATCAATCACCGCAGGAGATAAATATGTTAAGAGAACATAATATACAGGGCGTCCCACGGCGATGCCACATGGAGGGAAAGTACCTTAAATATCACAGATAGCATATTTTGCTGAAAGAAGACTTCATTTTATTTTTAAAACTTAGTAAAGTTGCATTCATACTTTTTTAATTTTTTTAGAAAAAAAAATGTATGGAAAAAAAAATTCGCGTCATTCTCAAGTGGGTACTGATTCATTAGTAATAGGTACTTTAAAATGAAAGATTAGTTGTATGCCCATACGGCAATGTCATTATTCTAATCAAAATTTCACATCAAATGAAAAAATTAATGGCCTTCCTTTTGTTTCCAACACTATGTTATTTGGCAAAAAAAAATATTCTCACATTGACGCCTTTCGATCGGTATGACAAAGCTACTTAAGGTATTTTTTTTCTCGTGTAGCGGGTTCGATTACCGGTTTAACCATGAAATTATTTAAAATGCAATTCAACTTGTTTTTTTAAATCGAAATAATGCCTTCTTTCAGTAAGATGTTCATTTACAATAATTAAGGTACTTTTCCTCCAATGACGCAAAAAAAAAAATCCATACATTTTTTTTCTAAAAAAATTAAAAAAGTATGAATGCAACTTTACTAAGTTTTAAAAATAAAATGAAGTCTTCTTTCAGCAAAATATGCTATCTGTGATATTTAAGGTACTTTCCCTCCATGTGGCATAGCCGTGGGACGCCCTGTATATTAAGCAAAAATTTATAACTGAACAGTGTTAAAAGCATTACTGAAGTCTAATAGCGTCAACACGGTGACTTTCTTGTTTTCCATGCTTGCACGGATATCGTCGGTTATTTTAACGAGAGCGGTTAGCCGTACTATGGCCAGATTGAAAGCCGGACTGAAAGGAATTCATAAGATTGTTCCTATTTTCCCTTTCCTATCGAAACTCCTAGAACGTCTTTTTCATGGAGTGGATAACCTGGGGTAGTTGGCACATTGGCATCTTTCCACGACGTGGGGAAGACACCAGAAGAGATGGAACTATTGAGAATATGGGTAATAAAAGGAGCAAGGATATCAAGGAGAGGGAGGATCATTCTACGGCTAAAGCTGTCGAAACCAACGGCATTAGAGGAAAAAGCTAATACGTTTCTTTTAACATCACGGACAGCAAATTGAGCAAAAGAGAAGGAAGAAAGTCAGGAGTTGGGATACTTGAAAGAAAGTTAAGAGTGTCAGTCTTAACTGACCCGTTAAAAGTGGTAAAAGAAGAGAAATGCTGGTTAAACTTGTCGAAGTCGAATTGAATGCTATGTATTAGATTTTCCAACTCTCAAAGACTTAAGTTTCCATATTTTAAACGGGAACAGCCGAGTGAATGAGAATATACCAATACAGCACGAGTCGTGTGCAATGAAGCAATATATGAAACGAAGAATACGTATTTAAGCAAACAATAGGAGTTCACATGCCTTAAGCCAGTATGATTCTGATCTCCGACCACTCACAGTAGTTATGAATAGCAGGGTCAAGTTATACAAGGGACGAATTGTAAGACAAGTCAAGGCCGATTTTGAATTACAAAGGTTAATTTGAATGCCTTACTCACACTGTCCGCTTTGTCGACGTATTTCAATTACGGGTGATATTTTGTCTAAAGGTGTACAGAAAAGCGATTGAACAGAATACAACATACCCAACTCACAATGGGTGTAGGATTCTAAAGGGAGACCGGGAGGTATCAGATATCTGACATCATTCTGTGTCATGTTTTGCTGAGGAATATTCATGTTCCAATAGATGGAATGTATTACGTACCTCACGTCCGCTCAAAGAGAGGTCCTCTGGCGAATCTGAAAGGTTTTTAACTACCAATCCTAATTTAAGCAGAGAACCGATTGAGTGTTCACATATGTAACGCTTACATTAAATATATCACACACATTATACACTCATGTCAAAAGTCTTTAAAAAATTAGAATAATCAATAAGTATCAAGTTTATCTCTTTAACATTCCCTTAATGAATGAACATAAAGTTAACTCGGTTACAAAACCAGAATTGAAAGTGGAACACGTTTTATGCAAAGGCATTACGAAAAACGTAGGTACATGAGAGAGATAACATAAAACAGTAATTTTATGCCGGAAATAATCATCGCTATCAAAAGGTTTATGACACACATTTTAAGTCGATTTTTCGATAAATTCGTGGTGGTATTCCGGTTGGCAACGCCAAATAGTTCGTCGATATGATTCATTGATTCATTTCCAAGTCACGCAGCCCCTTAAAACAAAAGCACTAAACAAGCTAATAAGATAAGCTAAATGGCCAGCTGTATACGAAAAGTGAAAGTGAGCGGACATGGACAATAGACAAGACTCGATTTCGCACGGCCGTTTACGGAACTGGCTATGTGAGCAAATGAAATACAGAAATAATCATCATGTCTCGACACTTTCCTGTTTCATATACGGAGCGGGCAGCGGCCAATAGGTACAAATCGAATTAGGTGTCGAACATTTTAAGATAACATAAGAATAGATAAAATTTATTGGTAACATATAAATACAAGTCAAGTGTTTTTTTTTAAGTTACCATTTGAAATAGTACATAATATTTCGTACGAATAAACACATAATTGATATTATGTCAAATGTTATTAGTGATTGACGTAAAGAAGTTACTGATAAAAGCTTTCCTTCTATGAGCTTTCATTAAAATAAAGCAATTTTTAATCGTATTACATCGGTAATAAATGACATTTAGAGAAACATATACGTACGAATGAGTTAATCATTGAACTTCCATACTAACCATTGATTTAATTACGGCAAATCTATTTCAGCTAATATTGATTCCAATTGCGAATGGAACGCAAGAGCAGTGAGAACTAGAAAAATAAAAGTAAAAACAACAATAGAATGTCCGTGTCAGACAAAAGTCATCTGTGAAGAAAAATAAAAGACTAATGCCCGACAAAGGAGCAAGAGGGACATTTCAGAAAGCTATTGTTCGTTTGACAATTGCGCAGGAATCCATAGGAAGGTTTGCTACGCTCCCAGATACAGGCAGCGAACGGGCGGTCTCGACTTCCCTACAAGCGATTGACTTTCTATTTTATTGTATCGGTGCTAACGCGACATTGATGGCGGCACTTATTGCACTTGAGACTTTTTATTTGTACCCGGCGCCGACAGAATTGGCCACAACCCGACGCGCCGCGAAATCGAACGCCGACCCGCGGTGACAACTCACGCCGTGCCAATACCGTTCGACACTTACCGAGGTTCTAACGGGATAAATACCTACGTTGCAATTTCGATGTTGCCAATGTACGCGTACTTACCTGAAATAAAATAGTAAAGATTAGACAATAATATAAGTACGAAATTAGAAAGCACATTAAAAAAGAATATATATTAATCGGTGTCGCTATTTAATACAAGGGTATTTGCAGACTTAATAAGCTACGACGATATAATAAGACTGCCAGACGGGTTCCTTGTTTATCGACCGTGACAAATTTCGATTCTAATATCGATACAAATTATGGAACGCTCTTTTGTCACTGAGCGCATAGACGGCGAAATATTAGAATTTCATTAAGTTCCCATTCTATAACAATTGAAATTCCATTTAGTTCAATCGATGTACCATCAGGGTAATGTAAGTCATGCCTGCCATTTGGAAACTTAGAACTGAAACTTCGTCCGTTACCGAGATCTATGTTAAAGTTTCATCAACAGGTTCAACTGAACTGGAATCGAACTTTGGCGTTAGGAGAACTTGTATCAAAAATGTCTTCATTGTAACGTCTATGTTCCCCTTAGTATAATCAGTAAAATGGTACGTATCGTGAGCATTTCAACTCAATTTAGTTTTTCGCGTGAACAAACTCGAACAGACATCATTTTGCATATTATTATGAGCAAAGATTGTTAAGTGCGTATCTCGCAGGCTGGGAGCCGGGATCGAGCAGTAACTGTAATCAACAAGTTAAGCAGTACTTCGTGTGGAAACCCTCGAGGCTTGGCAACTGAATCATATTTGACAAGAGGGGGGTCTAATTTCTTGTCTATTTAGTATTTAGAATGACGATCCAGGGCACGATTTGAGTGTCAGTTTTGTGATTCCTTGACAATACCACTAAAAGAATGTGACTTAAAAAATTGCAAATTGTACATATGGAAAAAGCATTCTATTCCAAAGAAATCATATCTTAAAGTTTAGTAAGATATGATTTCTTTAGGTAGTTTTATTTAGTTGACCAGATTTTATCTAAGCTCGTGATTCTATCTTCGTGTCATACAGAATTCAACCAGAAAAGCTTCCAGAGGGCCTACCGCGAAATGATTTTCGTTTTCGTTCGTGTATCTCCGTCTCTGTCGCACTTGCTAGTTCGAGCGACAGAGACGGAGATACACGAACGAAAACGAAAATCATTTCGCGGTAGGCCCTCAGAATATAAACCTCGGATTTCACCTATACCCGAATTTATTTTTAAATTTTTTAATTTACGATATTGGCATACGGTTTTTATTTTTTGTGTTATAGGAGGATCAAATCCAGACATGAAACCCTTTGGTACTTTTGGAATATGTATAGCTAATATCTGGATACCGAGCTGCCGTGCCAACTCGATGACAAGAGACAAAGGGAGGCAATCGCATAAATTATCATCTACATATTTATGGGTTCCCTGAAATAATGTCATCGATATCCTGTGTTATTTGAAAATATTATTACCGCAGAATAATTCACGCTCTCGTCATTCTCAATTAACGTGATTTTTTTGCTTGCAACGTACAATCCGAAAGAAAAACCAGCGAGAGCAATGGAAGCTTTTGTAAAATACCTAATTGTTATTTACCTAACAATTTAATCTTGGTTAGCTGTTGGTAACATTTTTTACCTAATTTAAGGTATTGTATCCACCATCAGCTCTGATGCAGAACTGGAGGATTACCAATTTCTAAACTAAGGCCCTATTTACACAGAGCAAGAACTCGTAAGCTAGTTCCATTACATTCCGGGGATGCGGGCTACCGAGGTCCGACTAGTTCGATCAAACCCTGCATTTTATGAAGCTCGCATGCGAGTTCTTGCACCATGTAAAAGGGCCTTAAGATAGTCCTAACGTACTAACACTGAAAGTTAACCAGGCCAAACAAGTTACTCGCTCATAGTAAATGCAATACGTACATCGAAGTAATGTGGGAGGAACTTGAGGAGAGTATTTTAATATTTGAAACTAATCTAAACGAAATGAGACCCTTGCCTTATGTAATTATGCACGAGTGCAAGAGATTTAACTTTGTTTTTCATGAATGCCAGGAAGATACTGTTCTTAAGTAATATTTTACAGATTTTTCGTTTTTTACGACTTCTCGTTACTAACATATTATATTCGTTTATTTTATCAACTTAGATTACTTCTTAACTTTCAATTTACAGTTTATTTGAGTGGTCAACCACTTAAAAAACAGTAATTACATAACACCACAAAATCGAAACAATTTAATTACATGAACAAGAATAAAGAGAGCCGTAAAGTTATAATTTGACGCTTACAAAGTATACACGCTTTAGAATTCACATTTTAGTTGAACGAGTTTCGTTAAAAGTTGCTGAACATCGTTACACGAGGATTACAAATTCATAAGACAAACCCTGCGAGTTTATCGAAAACATGCATGAACAGACATTTCCTGCTCGTCACGCGATAACACTTCTAATAAATATTGTAAAAGGTACATTACTCAGTTCTAACCTACGTAAACGTAAAATCAGAACCACCAAACAAGACCCATCCAGTTGCTTCGAGGTGTAAGACAGGGTGACGTTATATCTCCGAAACTCTTCACTAACGCGCTGGAGGATGTCTTCAAGACGCTGCAGTGGGATGGAATGGGCATCAATGTCAATGGTGAATATCTCACGCATCTCCGCTTTGCCGATGACATAATAATAATGGCAGAATCGTCGCTGCAAGTCTTGCAGAAAATGATGTCCAGTCTCAGTGCTGCCTCAAGACGTGTTGGGCTCGGGATGAATTTGGACAAAATCAAGTTTATGTTCAATGAACTGAACACATCATCCCTGAACCAATTTCTGTCGAAGGTGCAGCCCTCGAAGTTGTCCAGGATTACGTATACCTGGGTCAAAAGTTGCAGTTAGGTAGAGACAACGTAGAGGGTGAAATCACCAGAAGAGTGCATCTTGGCTGGGTGGCATTTTGGAAGTTGCGGTTGCGTCACGTCTTCGAGTCGGGTGCACGACGTTTTATGTAATTTCTTTTAATCTATTTTGGTTTTATATACAATTGCTTTGTATAATGTAACAGATGGTATAATATTGTTTCAGTTAATTATCAAATGATCTAATGTAACAGGTGATATAATGATTTAAGGCTATAATTACATTTAGTATTATAGTCATTTACTATATTTATTACTTGGTATAAAAAGTGATTATCATAATGACTTACTAGACATAATTCGTCAATGCTATAAATTTCAGAAGACATAAGTTGATTTTAACTTTACTAACTTTAGATAAAAATAAATGATTAATAAGTTTCTGTCAAAAAGGCTATAGCCGTGTTTCTATACAAAATTTGCCTTTCTGTCAAATGTTCTAGTAATTTCATTTTTAGATACTCATTGTAGGCAAAGGTCTGTTCCCCAAAGAAGAGCCATGTACACTTGTCAGTTTTCGTAATATGGCGGTTTGTTTTTTTTCACTTTTTAATTTATTTCTTGAATTCGGTCTTTGCGATTAATTTGATTTTTTCGTAAACTATACTACATAATAATACCCATCACTACAAAAAATATTGCATGAAACTTTAGTACAAATATATGTCAAAATAATGGAACCTATAATTTGATATTTTTTTTTTTGGTGTTCTGGTGTAGCGGCACCTACAGTTTTTATTTCATAAATTGCCCATCTATAGACCTACTACATATATTAAATTCAAATTATTAGCTTTGGTACTTCATGCCAAAAATTAACTACAAATAAAATTATTCCTTCCTTGTTTCAATGTTTTTACAGGATTGCTTTAATTACTGGCGGGCAAAGGAGCAATCCTGGCTGCGAAAGATACCGCCAAAGAGGGCAAAAACGACCTGAAATGGCATCCCCCTTTTGGTTCTCGTAAAAACCGGTTAACCGGTTTTGAGTTTGTCGAGGCGGTTAATAACCGGTTTAGAAAAATTACCAAAGCACGATTTTCCTAATCTTATATGGAATAGGGTATAGTTTCACTCACGCGGCAACCTAAACGTCATACGTCGTCGTTCAACTTGTTGTCGAACTGTATAGTTAAACACTCACTATGAAATACAATAAAGTAAATCCATAACCTTAACAAGCAAAGATGATGATGACAATGATAATGATAACAAGGAAACGATAATGACCTAAATAAATCTTACAGCGCGTATTTTCATGGGTCCTTAACTTTTCATCACGCGACCAAGTGTTGCCACATCATCCGGCCATCGCATCGGTTATAAAATCCGTTTAAAAGTAAAAATGCGATAAGGAAAGCGTTTTCTCAACTCCGACCGCGGTCGTAAAGAGAGGAAACATACTTTATACCGGCCAAGTGTATCAGGATAGATAGTTTAATGATCGCGCCGACTGACGCCTCTCAATCTGAGTCGTAATTGGGTCTTGGCACACAGCCTTTTACGATCAAATTGTGCTTGAAGCCGGCTATATCCATTTAGTGCGGAATCACCCATAGAGATGATGTCGTTAGGAGCTGAGCAATAGCATATGACATATAGCGTAGAGATACTTATGTCACCATAACGTCAACATTAATGATTTATGTCTGTCTGACCTTTTACGTGCTTGCAATGAAATATGTTCTTAACCGAATGTTTAACAAAAAAAAACATATTTACAGATTCTCAAAATAAATAAATAAATATTTTGTGGACAATCTTACACAAATCGACCTAGTCCCAAATTAAGCAGCGCTTATACTAATGGGTTGGTACGACGACAACGATAAACAGACTTATATAGATACCCAAATTACTACTTACAAAGGAGAGTCTATTATTTTTAGAATGATTACTTTCGAATGACAATATCAAGTTTTGAAGAACTACTAAGCAAAATATCACCTCGGATTAAAAAGCTAACATACGTGTGATATGGTCCATATCTGTTTGAAGACTGATCGTTGTATTATCACGACGCAGCATCTTAGGAAAACACTAAAATAAGGTTGCATATGTTAATACGGGTGTAGACTGTAGACTCAAAATATATTATTTCTTCAAAAGAATGAAGGCAATAAAATATGCATAATACCGAAAATCCCATTTAAATATCTCAAAAAATTATGATGCTACAAACGTTTTAATGTTGCTTGTTAGAGTGAGAAAACGCTCAGGGATCGTGACGTCACGACCATCGAGCGTCATAGTAAATGACAATCGTTTTATATGAAGGTGCGTTTTGCGAAAAAGGGACAGATACCCCCTCTTAAAACTTTGGACACAACTTTGAACTTTGTGATTATTTAACCTCTTGCGTTAATTTTTTCTCCATTTGACTACATTTTTAATCCTTTTTCGAGAAAATACAACATTATTGATTATTTTATTTAGTGTCTACACCCCTATTATTACAATATTTATATTAACTAGAACTGTTCGTATGTAACTACGTAAGTAAGTCAGTAAGTATGTAAGTTGTCCGTCAAAATTTCCAATCCATTTTTCAGTCACTTGCCGTTATTCGATTAAGCTGAAATTTTGGGTGTAGTATAGTTTGGATGACAATTTAATATTATGGTACTATCGAGCTGATCTGATGATAGAGACAGAAGGTGGCCATGGGAATTTAGTAACCGACGTAACCCCGTTGTGTTTGGGCTCGTTAGAATCGTCTCAATGAGTCGTTGATGATGGTATACAGAAAAGAACAGCCAGCAATAAATTCATGTACTAAAAATTTAATTTTTGGCAGAAAATTATTTTTTTTTGCATTAACTGTTGCAAAATTACAAAACCTTCAGAAATTCCGCTAGCGCATTTGATAGGACTTTATGAACGTACTTAAATATACTTCGCCGTTTAAAGAAACACGCAAGAGCTACATTTGTTATGTTATTCAGTAATTAATAATTATATTGTTAAACGTAAAATTGGCTCTACTAACACCTGTCCTGTGAAGAATTCAGTTACTGAATCATAATCTGAATCACTACAGAGCAAATAAAACGGTACACGTTGTGCAGAATTTCTAACAAAGAAGCCTCTTTTTTTTACTCTTGAGTGGTCAAGATACTGAATTCAGAGCATGGAATCAAACTGTGTGAACCCAGCCTAACTCTATCTGAAATGTCAAATTCACAAGGGATGGAATGGGCATCAATGTCAATGGTGAATATCTCACGCATCTCCGCTTTGCCGATGACATAATAATAATGGCAGAATCGTCGCTGCAAGTCTTGCAGAAAATGATGTCCAGTCTCAGTGCTGCCTCAAGACGTGTTGGGCTCGGGATGAATTTGGACAAAATCAAGTTTATGTTCAATGAACTGAACACATCATCCCTGAACCAATTTCTGTCGAAGGTGCAGCCCTCGAAGTTGTCCAGGATTACGTATACCTGGGTCAAAAGTTGCAGTTAGGTAGAGACAACGTAGAGGGTGAAATCACCAGAAGAGTGCATCTTGGCTGGGTGGCATTTTGGAAGTTGCGGTTGCGTCACGTCTTCGAGTCGGGTGCACGACGTTTTATGTAATTTCTTTTAATCTATTTTGGTTTTATATACAATTGCTTTGTATAATGTAACAGATGGTATAATATTGTTTCAGTTAATTATCAAATGATCTAATGTAACAGGTGATATAATGATTTAAGGCTATAATTACATTTAGTATTATAGTCATTTACTATATTTATTACTTGGTATAAAAAGTGATTATCATAATGACTTACTAGACATAATTCGTCAATGCTATAAATTTCAGAAGACATAAGTTGATTTTAACTTTACTAACTTTAGATAAAAATAAATGATTAATAAGACTTTATGAACGTACTTAAATATACTTCGCCGTTTAAAGAAACACGCAGGAGCTACATTTGTTATGTTATTCAGTAATTAATAATTATATTGTTAAACGTAAAATTGGCTCTACTAACACCTGTCCTGTGAAGAATTCAGTTACTGAATCATAATCTGAATCACTACAGAGCAAATAAAACGGTACACGTTGTGCAGAATTTCTAACAAAGAAGCCTCTTTTTTTTACTCTTGAGTGGTCAAGATACTGAATTCAGAGCATGGAATCAAACTGTGTGAACCCAGCCTAACTCTATCTGAAATATCAAATTCACAAGTCTCAGCGATTATTCTGGTTTTCTTTTATTATCTACTCGTTGGCTATAACGGTCCTGAAGGAAGACACTCTGGGTGTGATTATCACTTCCCTTTTACGTTTTCCGCCCTAGTCCATTATCATAAGCCCGGAAGCATCTAAACGGTGTCACTAATCAAACAATTTACCATCTAATTTAATAACAAACAGTATAGTTGGTTCCAGTTTCAGTTAAATAATAAAAGACTAAGAAACAAATAAAATAAGTACAAAGGGTGGACATAATGCCACAAGGCATTCTCTACCAGTCAACCGTAGGGCCAAACAGTGAGAAAAAAAACATGAAGAGCATAATCATCTCAACTCAAACTCAAACTCAAAATGATCTTTATTCAAGTAGGACTAGACAAGCACTTTCAAATTGTTAGTTAGTCATCTACTAATATATGAGTTTTTATTTCACTTAAATACCTATGATGCATTAATTCAATCAAAAAGGGTTCGCTTCTCGTTTTGCTAGTATTTAAAATTCTACACAAATGTACCAAATAAAGACAAGCAAGTAATGTAATGTTGCCTTCACGGTTTGTTTACTGTATAGTAGTAGTATAGTATTAGTAACTGTACGACTACTATGTGCCCGTACGACAATTCGTGGTGGCATTCTTCATACACACACGAATAAACATAAAAATACAAATAAAAAATGTTTAACGAAATTATTTTAAGATTTAAAAATTAAATTATTTAATGTCTGTGTGGTGTGTGTGATATGATGATGAGTAGACTAAATTAATTGTGATGTTAAATTGTGGCTGTATGCCGAAAGGTCTTTGCCTCACGCGCCTCACGACAAATTTAACAAAATGGACGATTGACACTTTGTATTTTTTATTGCGATTAGTATTAATTTTGTTTCAAATGCAATATTTACTCGCGATGATGAAAAACATTGTGTAGAACATGGATGGTAAGATTTTTTTCTCGAACTTCTCATCTGGCCATAAAGAGGACATTACAAACCCCGCCACACGTTCGAGATATCTAATTTTCTGTTTAGTAAAAGACGTAACAATAGTTTGTACACACCACGGAAGGTGATAAACAGATAAAGAAAGCAGATCGCACATTCCTCGCCCTTGCCTTCAACGCGGCGCCAACTACTTGCGATCTGAGAAATTATTACCGCACCAAGTGTGTAATAATTTTCAGATTTAGTCTTTATTATAACTATAAAGGCATATACTTTGTATTGTTGCCCAGACGGCTTCGCCCGCGTATTGCAAAGAACGCAGGCAAACTCGCAGAGATGAGATATATCTAGCCAACAACCATCCACGTAGGACTATAGGTAGGTAATATAGGTAGATAGGTAGGTAACTATAAGATTGAATAAGTGGTCCGACCTATAGACTTACAAAGCTACAATCTCAGAGTTTTCGTATTAACGCGCAAAAACAAAACCAGAAGCAACAAGAAGCAAGAAGCGTAAGAAAAAAATCAACGTTTAAAGTTTTGGCAATTCCACAGTGCAAGAGTAGCGTCTCTTACGGAAGTTCTCTAAGTTCTTTAGTGTGTGAAACAACTCATACATTATCTTGACGACGGTCAACTCCCCTATTTTCAGTGTTGAACATGCAAAGTTGTTTCAAGTTGAAACCGGAGCCGTCATTGACACCGTTAGCAAGTTTCAGCCAACCTAGCAAGCTAGCCAGGTGTATTGCAGAACTTGTTACTTGAGAGAATCTTGATATCGCCGGCTGCCATGCAAAGAGCCTTTCATTAATATGTAGTATAGGCAGGGGCGGTTCACTATTTGATTTCGTCGCGCCGCACAAAAACATGCCGGCCGGCCGCCTTCAGGCGGTCTATCAGTGGTTGCCGCGCGCTGTTACGGGACGCACGCGTTTGCGCTTGCATTGCACGTCATTCGCCTCATAAAATAAATATGCCGCGTCGTCTATTTATATTGGTTGAAAATATTTTTTCTTTACATTATGTTTATGTATGTAGGTAACCCAGAGTTGTGTGTCTTCGTCTTACATTTTGCAGAAACAAGCAGTTTTGATGTCATAAGTCATAACCTAAAGACAAATTACACAACTTTTGTGTAGTTGGGTGATCTTAAGTAAATAAAGAATAATCGTAATATCGTTACTAAAGTACACTATTATACTAACGTACTTACCTATAATTTAATAAGTCGAGCTGGCGGTCACCCTAGCTCTAATAAGGTTCCGCCTCCGAAAGAGCGCGTTGCGTGCGATAGAAAGAAATGGCCACATTTAGGCACGTTTGGCGTACCTAAACAGGGAATAGGTACCAGAGATATATAACCGTAACCAATAATGACGATTTTTGTCGAAAAAGGATTAAAATTATTATCAAATGGAGAAAAAAGGTCAAGCGGGAGATTAAATAATCATAAAGTTATAATTGTCCAAAGTTTTAAGAGTACATTATTCCCTATATTCCGCAAAACGCACCTTCATACGAAATTCGCTCCAGTGTCGTGACGTCACGATCCCCGGGCGTTTTCTCTTTCTAACAAACAATATTAAAACTATATTAATCTACATGCGGCTTCCAGTCAAGGTTCTCATCCACAATTATTCCTAGAAATTTTATCTGCGGGATCTTGTCTATAGAGGGAATATTAAGATCGATATTTGTCTTGATATGAACAGCCTTATTAAATTGTACATACTTCGATTTGTCAAGATTTATGGTTAAGTTATTTGAAAATAGCCAATCTTTTACTATGCTAATTGTATTATTGATCTCTTTTTCATGGTCTTTACTTGTATTCTTATTTTTGCTAGATGTCACAATAATAGAAATGTCGTCAGCAAATAAAATACATCTGTGATGCGTAATGTCAGTAATATCATTGATATATAATAGAAATAATATCGGGCCTAGAACGCTACCCTGTGGTACTCCGAACTTGTTATATCTGAATCCCGATGAAAAGTTAGTCATTTCGCTGTTTTCATTCATTTTTGTGATTTTGACACATTGTTTTCTATCATTTAGGTAGGACGACATCCATTTCACATATTCGACATCATACCCGATAAGTGTGCTAACCTTTAAGTTTGATACGTCCTTGGGGTTCCGAGCCCAAAGGGTTGGAGCATGATCCGATTACAAAACGTATGTTTGACCACCCTTTTCAAATTAGTGACACCTTTATTTATTTAGGTTAACTTTACACTAAAATAAGTAGAGTTAAATTTGCAACACTATGAGAGGTACCACCTGAAGTGCCGACCTCAATTCGATTATACGCGCAGTAGTTACATTTTTACGTATAAAAATAGGGTTAGATTAATAGCACGGTAGTGCCCCCGCCAAGACGAGTCAAACGAAGCGCAAGGGCAGGCACTATCTACCTTTTCGCGAAACGTTTTTTTGAACACTCATAACTTGTGTTTGGATAATACCAGATAAACTAAATTCTCGGGATATGATGTCAATAGTTAAACATACAAAGTTTCAATTGCACAGCTCTTATACTTTAGATTTTATTCATATCTAAAAAACGCCGATTTCGTCACTGACTCACTCGCTCACGTTGATCATCAAAACCCTTAGGGTGCTTCCTGAAGTCTTAGAACGCTGAAAGTTGGTATGTAAGTTAGTATTAGTACACAAACAACAACAAAAATCCTAATAATTTGAAGTTTATCCCCCAACCCCTTAAACTAGGGGATGTAATTTTGTATGAGACTTCCGCAAATTTTGATGCTAGAGGTCTACAAATTGATATAGGGTATAAATAATAAAATACAAATTGCAGGATTTTTAGTAAATCACCCCCTCCCTTTAAATTAGGGGATGTAAGTTTGTATGGGTTTTCCCATACACTTCTTTAAAAATTACCTTACAAAAAGGAATGAGATCCCACTAAAAACATTACATGTAAAGTGATTGCCAAGACTCCCTAGCTCACATTTAGCTTTCAGCGTTAAAAAGATATCAGATCGCAAGTAGCGCCAAGCTTCCTACTCCGCACGGCTAAACTCTACCACCTACCAGCCACGCTCTACAAATTCTATATCTTGCCTAAAAATTAAACCTATAGAGGAGAACAGCCGGTCTTACGAAAGAATGTTTGCCCAAACTGAAACGGAGAAATCCGTTCGCTTTTGCTCTCTCGTTCAATTATAGACGAATAAATAATTAGACAAAATTGCCATGGACATAATTTAGATGTTCACATTTCACATGTAGCTCAGGTATGTTTGCCGTAATTTTCAGCGTATTGCGCGGTGGTAGTTAAATGTTTGGCAGAGCTTACGTGGGAAGTTCACGACGGCAAGTGTGAACGAGCTATTAATTCCAGTTAATAGTTGCTAAGTGCGTAATGAGATTAGGGGAATTGAGATAACTTCACAACCGCAATAATAAGCATCCCCATTCCCGGGTGAACAAATAGACCACAATTATTTAGAAGTGATTCGGCAGCCCTTGAAACTTCCTTTTAATATCCAAAGGCACGGACGATTAACATGCAATCCGAGGTTTCTTTTTTATCACTGCCCGTCATGCATACAAAATGTTTAGTCTTCGCCTGGCCAGAAATTGTGACTTTTTACCAAAGCCCCTAGGGTAATCATGCTAAATAAAATCTTGAAATTATTTGGCCTCAAATAAAATATCAATCAACTGATACAACTTTAATAAAATTCTACTGACGGGTACCAGGCTCGCTCGACGCCATGGAAGGTCGAAACATTCCGTGCGAAAGTAAAATTTCGACTTCACAATGCAGACCCGACAATGGCCGGTATCCGAGACGCCGGCGACGTTGACAAATGACCAGGACTCCAGACACTTGGACAGGTGATCCGGAGAGATGTCCGGTCATTGTGTGCCCGGTTCGGAAGAGCCTAAGAAATTGACTCTAATGTAGAAAAAGTTTAGCGTGACGAACAAAATATGCCCGAGTTAAAAGAAAGAAGGCCAATCTCGTAATCAACTATTGAAGTGTTGAAGTTAAGAAAAAGCAACTTGTATTTTTTTTTAATGAAAAACATGTGATGATAAGCTACGTAGAAATAAACGAGAAAACGTTAATGCTGAGTTTTTATTCAAAATAGGTAGTTTTCAGATGTATTGGGCTGTAGAACGAGTAGGAACGTACGTCACGTCCTATTAGGGTAAATATGTATATATATATTTACTAGCTTCCGCCCGCGACTCCGTCTACGTGAACCCGGAATAAAAACTATCCTATATTTTAATCCTGGCTATAAATTATCTTTGTGCAAAATTTCATCGAAATCGGTTGAGCCGTTTAAGCGTGATTGAGTAACAAACATCCAAACTTTCGCATTTATAATATTCTGCCCGCGACTTCGTCCGCGTTGAACTCTTAAAAGGGATGTCATAACATAAATAATACCAATTAGAATTTTGGTCAAGTGCGAGTCGGATTTTAGTTTTCCCATACATTTTGAGACCCAGCGCCTGATGAAGGCAACGAGCAATAGCAATATAAAGTTTCATCCCCTTTTTCGTTCCTAAAAGGGATGAAATTTTACATCTATTATAGCCTATGTCCTATTCTGATATATAAGGTACATAACTGCAAAGTTTTATATAAATTCGCCCAGTAGTTTTTGAGATTAAGTGGAACGTACATCCATCCATCCATCCAAACATTCACGTTTATAATATTAGTAGGAAGTAGGATTAGTAGGATATTGGTAAAATAGAAGTTGGAAAAACAGTAGGTACCACATTGTTAGCATTTAGCAATTACATTATTGAAGTTAAGGAACGAGTTTAACAACTACTCTTTAATTTAACAATAGACCAACTTAGATAATTCAACACGAAACGAAGTGACAATGACCTCCAAAATCGTGTATTTGCCGTAACATGCCATCCTAATCCTAAAAAAAAACATAATTTATTTCAAACAGGTAATCTGTTACATTCTCTTTCGCTGTAGGAATATAAAGTTTTGCGATTTCGAGACTTACGCAATACGCGACCGGGCGGAGAAAGTGGATCTTGTGATGAGAGGCCGTGACGTCATTTATACGCCTTTACAATTGGCCTTCAATGGCGAAAGGCGGTGATCATGATTCTACAGCTTTGGTAGAATAATGCCGCGAGCCGGTAGGGACGGATGGATTCATATGCTGTTATTGTTCGGAGTATGTAATTTCGTTTCTACGCGGCGGTTTCGGTTACGTAGAAAGTGTAGGTTTACTCGTAATAGGGTAATGCGTGTTTATGGATTCAGACAGCTCTACATGTGTTAGGTTTTAAACCGATATCCGCTCCACCTGCCCCGTATGCAAAGGCGTCGTGTCGTATACGAGTACAGCAGTGGCGGAACGCCCATTCAAGCCGATTATAGTTTTATACTCTAAACTTTTTCATATCTTCTTTTGTTCCGGGTTGCCCACCACGTCACACATACACAACACTTTTGCATATATGGTAAATTATACCTTCCAAGCACGAAGCACGCAAAATTATCTCACAAAATGATTTCTACAGTTGTTAGAACGTGACAGATATTTTTGCGTACTTTGTAGTTCTTAATAAGCATAAGAGTTACGTGACATCTGACAGTTAAATTAACTACAGATGCAGACAACTAATTGTCATAATCGAGTGTACCAAAAGTCTTCGAACGCTTCGTAGAAATATTATAACACGAATTTAGATGACATATTTTGTCGCAGCTAAGTGCCTAACAAAGGCTCATCAAATCAATTCACAGGTAAAAGGTGCCGAGTAACAACTAATACCGACAATAACTTTATATAGGTCCATTTATAAAATTCGGGAATAGTATTGATATTCAAAAATTACGAACATGTTTAAAACGACTTTATTGCAAGAATGTATAGAGTCGTGATTGAATATTTAAGCCGCAAAATGTAAACATGTTTGCTCGTAACTTTGAAACGTACCAAACTTCGCATGTTTAAATACAATTTACATAGACGCAATGTTATGTTATGACGAAAGTTTAAATTACGTCTTAATAGACGTAATTTAAACTTTCGTCATAATCAATAATTGGATTGATCTATTTAACTGAAAGATTAAATGACAGTCTACAGATACTATTTACGAGTATGGACGGTTTATTTTAAATGCAAGTTAATTCATTTTTATTGCAAATAAGATGGCTGATCGTTGAATTTGTTACTTTGACTACTGCGACAGTGGTGTCTTGTTTCGAAGCACTTGGTAGACTGTGATGACTTGTAAAGGTGACATTGCCATTGCGGTTTACTTGCAGAATCAAGACAGTTTAGTTCTCCTGAAATTATATCCGAAACCAGAGAGGCCCAATTTTGCCAGCTCCACATTAATTTTGCTTAGCTCATCGCAACCGCAATACATAACACTTAGGAGTTCAGTGAAATCATATCTATGAATTCTAAGATACAAAGCAAACGCTGCTAAGACACGCGACTTGCTAACGAACAACTAAACTTGAATGCGAGCGAAGTATTCGCGCGGGCCAGAAACTTCGCCACATTACTCGATAATTGATAAAGTTTCGGATAATAATGTGGGGCCCGCGGAGGCGAGGCAAATATTGGTAAAACTGCCTGCCAGCGCCCGAAAAGCTGCCGGAGTTACGCTTAATGGGCCGATTCGCGAATTACTCATTACACACTGAAATCACAATTTGCCGTCCACTTCTACACGGTGGCACTACTAAAGGATCCACCGCACCGAAGCTTTAAATATGTTGACTACGTTTACACAGAAAAAAATAGTCTAACCGTGGCGCTTCGTTTTTATATTGTTTTGTTTCAGTTGCGCAGATGTTTAACTTGGCAATTCCAGAATAAAATACAGGAGTAACAGTCATCGATGGCAGAACACCAAAGCGCTGTGTTATTTTAGGCTTACCTAGTCGGGAGTAAAAACTGTCAACCAATAAAACCGGATTCTACCAAACGGGAAAGGTTAGATTTAAAATAGCATCGATCGATCGATCGATCATTCATATAATGTGGCGTGAAACGTTTAATTAAGGTCTTATTCTAGTTTGGTGGATATAAGTAAATATAGATGAGACTATCTAATTTCTTTTGCACCGGATAAAAGCAGCGGTTTAACATTAAACGAATCGAATTATTTTAATAAATATTATACTGATTCGTGTTAATTAACCACGATCAAAATCAAAGATTCAAATCTTATTATACACAGAACAAATACAAAGAAAAAAGCAGTCTCGTCCAACTAGTCTTACGTCATACACCTTAAAGACTAGGGTCAAATGGAAGAAAAAATAGAGAAAGTAAGGATAATTATAAGTTGAATTTAAAATCTCGAGACTCCGTCGAGTTATTAACGAATTAAACCCCGCTATATAAACGATATAGCCGAAGCGAGGGAATTTCGTAATTTGATATATTTTGCATAATGGTGGATTCTCTTTTTTAATCGGGAATCGGGACTCGAATCGTATAAACAAGTGCTTAATACCAAAAATTGTGTGCAAATAACTGAGTCGCATTTCGCATGAAAGTGAAAGCAATGAATTAGATACGTTAGATGCCTAGGCAGGCGATACAAATGAGTACACAATAAAGTCTTCGAGAGAACTCTATTAACAAAATGTAGAAAGAACTTGATTTAGTGGCTATCATTAGACATGGACTAATGGACTGATGCCCTATGGTTGACTGGAAAGCAAAATCCCATCCACGTAAATCCCACCTTTTGTAATACGTTAAATTTATTTGGTGTGCAACAAAGGTGGACTGAGCAATACTTTCACTCATTATCTCTTACCATCTTTCACAATTTTGTTTCGTGTTGGTATATAGTTATTCTGGTTCCAAACAATTAAGACTATTTAAAAACCGGCTGGATCCAATTCCCATTTCCTACACGGGCAAGGCAAGCATTCTTCCAAATATTTCTTCTTCTTCGGGTATATATGAACCGTTTCTATCATTTTTATTTTGCTACTCTAATCAACTCGTCTGTCTCTTATTATCCAAAGAAATTACTATTCGACAGGAAAATACAACATCATCATAATGGTTAGCCAGAAGTACGATTTCATTTTCAAATTCTGACATACCCCACCAGGGACCGGGAAACCCCTTCTTTGGCTCAAGCCATTCAAAAAGGATTAATCGTTTATTTGGGTTACCGTATCATCGGCTTAACTTATATACGGGTAAGCCCATCAACTGAGTTAAGCCTAACCAACCTTAGGGTTAGGGTTAGGGTGGGTTAGGGTTTTGATAGGGTTATTGAAGGGGTTTTTAAGGGTTTTTGTAGGGGTTATGAAATGGTTTTAATTAGTTTTTTTTTTAGATTAATTAAACTCTTTGAATCGCATTATGGAGATATCTCTACTTTCATATCTCTGTCTTTCAAACTGAGACAGAACGAGACATAAAACTAAGGAAGAAGGTCCTTCGATCGGATCCAGCTAATGATTAATATCTATTTTATTTACAAGCTTTTGTTTAACTTGACCTGTCCGTTTGTTAGTATATAAGGGACAAATTTTGCAAGTTAAATTTGACTACTTCCCGGTGACCGAATGAGCTGAAATTTTGGGTATAAGTATAGTTTGGATGACAATTCAATATTATGGTACCATTGAGCTGATCTGATGATGGAGTAGAAGGTGGCCATGGGAATTCAGTACTTAACCAACGTACCGTTGAGTTTGGGCTCGTTCGAATTGTCTCAATGAGTAGTTGACAACGGCATACAGAAAAGTACAGTCGGCAATAAAAGCTGTATCAAAAATGATTTTTTTGGCAGAAACTTATTATATTATATCATACCCGCGCGACTTCGACCACGTATTGCAAATAACGTAGGGATATTAATAAATATAGCCAATGAATGTCCATCTAGAAAGGCCATTCTTTAATACAGGTGAAAGAATTTTTGAAATCGGATGATTAGATTGATTCTCCACCCTACATACAAACTTACAATACAAAGATACAATCTCAAATACCTTTCCTGGTTATAATATTAGGTGTAAATACAGAGCGTCAAATTAAATCCTAAATATGTCTAGGTATATGTTAGACAAATGTAAGAACCGCGAAACCGATTACAACGAAATATAACGCCAACTTGCAAAGTTTTAATTTAAACCAACTGTCCGATCATTGCCTGTTCTCACACCACTAAATTCGAATTAAATGGTACTCCCCAAAGCATGATATTTTTTCACATCTCTTGCTCAAAAAGTGTGACTCTTTAAAAAAACATTTGTATTTGCTATCCATAATACAGCTAAATATTAAAATCGACCAATCACGAAACATGATTTATTTCAAACATTAGGTGTTTTTAGGGTTCCGTGGCCAAAACCGCAAAAACGGCACGGTATGTCACAGGCATTTTACTTGAAAACTATAAGGTGTAATTGAAAAAATTTTTTTATCAAAAGCTGCTCTAAAAGATTATTTTCAGAGTATTTTCTGTTGCTTTTGAAGTTGTTTTGAATTCATTCCTGTGGTTCGTGTCAAAAAGAACAAACGAGACCTGCTGTATGTCCTCTTCAATTCATATAGGGCGGATGGGAATAGTTAAGTTTAAACAAGCTTTTACTCGTATTTATGAACTGCACGTGTTCTTTTGGTTAAATCTTGAAAGCCAGATTTGATTGGATACCTATTGAACATTATGGTGTCATTGAGCTGGTCTGATGATAGAGTATGTAGGTGATAGTCTCATGAATAATAGACCCTGTTATATTCATGAACGGTCTGTTCAGAGTTGTCTTGTCATCTGTTCGAGGTCTTGAGCTCGTCTCCGAGTCTGTCCAGCAGACCTGTGTCCTATATTTTCTAGTTATCTTTCGTCTATATTCACCTTAGTTTTCATTCTAAACTCTAAACGGTCATTTGTCAAGTGTTAGAAAGTTAGACGCCGTATGGTACCTACCTACCTACTTTTTCTTTTAGCATTCATAAATCATGGCTTTACAGATTGCAATGCGCCCGTTACGCAATTTAAATTTCGCAACAGCACAGTTTACGCGTTAACAAGTTGTCAAGTGCACACGTAATGCACCGTCGGCGTCGGCCGTCATATCGCGTTGTGCACAATGCACGGTCACGTGACACCAGCACGCGACGCCGGTAACTGGGACGAGAGCGCACGAGCGTGCATCAAGGTCACCGTTTGTGTGCACTTTAATGTCTTGTTTGTATGCAACGTGCAATCGCTTCCCTGATTACGCCCGTTTTCAAATAATCGGGCTGTTTACAACGTTACTAATGCACTCGCTTGGTTACCAATCAATTTATACGGCAAGACGCTTAAGGATTTGAATCGAACAACCGTTATCTAGTTTAAACAAGTGACAGCGCCATCTAGTGGTTCACAAAACAAAAACTAAATCATCTTAATAAGTTTATCTTTTTTATTTTTGCACAGAAACCTCGCAACTCTCGTTCGCCAACATTGACAATTATAAAACAGACCATTCAATTCTCTATTCCTGCCTGGGTTCGCAAGTGACGATAGTCCGAAGCGGCTATCGTTGCTCGTCGACCCCGAGATGTACACGATAATCAATGTCATGTGACAACTTATTGTCAATTTGGTGAAATCCGTAATGTTCCGAATTACCTATTATTGCCGTGGAAACTTTCATGCGCCAATGACAGCTCTAGAGCCTTAACCTTAAGTAATAACTTATTTCTACAACATGGACATGCCTCGATGGAAAATTATTCTACATAGGTACGGTCAAGGACTTTAATTGTTGAGCCATTTAGGTGTCAACTAATTTTCGTTTTTTAATAGTTAAGCTTAAGCTATGAACTGTCCAGTATAAAGTGTGCTGTAAATGGCTCAACAATTAAAGTCCATGACTGTACCAAATCGTACCATTAGACTCATTTGAGAGAAAATTACTCTTAGAATTAATCAAACGACATCATAAACGAGTTTCTCTACGGGTGTTAAATGTAATTAAAACATTCGTCAAATAATTAAAGCCAGAATCTAGTGTAACTCGACGAGAAATTTGATTACAGTAAATTCATGACCACGGGATGTGATTGCGTTTAGAATTCGTAATGTGTCAATAAATAATATAGTACAATTATTAGCACGATGCTGTTTAACAATTAATATTAATGCGGTTGCATCGGCCGCAACGCTTATAGTGTCAATACTCCAGGGGATATCGTACCTACCCGTAGGACAAAGGAAAATGTAGGCGAAAAGAATTACATTCGCCAGAATTAAAGTTATGAAATTCATTTAAAACAGACGATATTGAGGATCTTAGGGCGGTTACCCACGGCGATTTTTTGCAGCGATACAAACGCACGACACTGAAAAACTCGCTCAAAGCCAACTTCGATGGTATAGTCATGTATCTAAGTGACATGTACTTTTATTGGAAGCCAAGACACACTTTGGATTTTTGCAACGCAGGACTCCTAATTTTACACATAATAATAACACTAATAGCATAGGTACAAAATCCCACACATGATAAATAAACTCCGACTCATTTCATAATAACCACCAAATTGAACCCACTAGAAAATTCAATATGTAATATTCATACAGCGATGTAGCTTCAAATGTACGACAAAGACAAAGCTTGCTTTATAATACAACACGGTCCTCAGATCTGAGATATACGGTAATATTACACTCATAGTTGCTTTCATAACCGCACTTAACTTACCTACCAACATATTTCATACCCTGCATAAAACAACAATATAAAATAAGCACCCAAAGCGCTCGTAGAAACTTAGTAAGCGAAATAGCAGCGTTATTAGCCTTAGACCGTGGAAAGTGCACACCGTTGCATTTATAGTGACTCTGTTCCTGTTGGAGGCGAAACTCCAAAAGTTCGCACCGGCGCGCCGTAAAACAAATGTTACCACAATGCAAGGAGGTCGAATAGTGTTGCCATGGAATCTGTTTGAGCTCGTGTCCGATATTACAAAACGTTTCTCGGTAAACGACACTGGGAGTATATCTAACCTTTGGCTGTGTCACCAGCTATATTTTATATTAGTTGTATTAGGTATAAACGCCAACACCAATTAACTGAGCATTCGTAACCCTTATTAAAATGCACATAAAGCGCGCCGATGGTCAGTTAACAGTGTTGGCGATGGTATTACGATTAATTGCAATGAACGTTACCTATTTGAATTATTAAATTATCTAGATTCTCATCAAAAGTTGTATGAATGACGCCCTTTTCTAATGGTAGGTTTACCAGGCGAATAAACGAGCATTCTTGCACCACCACAAATATTTGCGGTTAGTTTTTCAGATCATACCGGAATCCATAGGTTGTCTGCTTGGTCTAAGTCCACCATAAAAACACACATATTGAAATTGTAAGAGATGATAAAAAAGCACCTGCAGACTATTACACCACGTTATCATAATAATTCACTTCCGACATTTCCTGATCACATTTACTATGAATTGGCGCAAGGATTTCTTTTTCTTCCATACCTCATTATCACCCGTCCCTTTGTCACTCACGTCCTTCCTATTCATATCATATCTCACCTTTTCCCTCTCAACATTTCTGTACGAACCACAATCAATAATATTTTTATCGTCTAAGCAGCAAGTAGCGACCACTACACTGGTCTAAATTTATCTCCCGTCACGTCCGCGTGGTGCCAACTCGTTGTCACCCCAGTCATGCCCCAGCAGCGGCAACTTGCAGTCTAACGTCCAGCTCTATTGCTGATATTAATTTACTAACATGGCGGACGGACCAACAATGCACCGGTGACTGGCAAATTTCCAACGATCGGCCTTACTGCTGTCGCGGCAGTGCTACCTAACTGCGCCGTGGGAACTCAGAATTATACCTAAACTTTGCGCGCCGCAAACGGTACATCCGGCAGTGGGTCGGCGCACGCGCTCACGGCCGGACGCTGCTTACGCTCACAAGAAAAGTTATTCACCAATTCTTTAAAAATGAGTTCGTAATGTTTTTTACGGAACACCTAATACCTATTTCAAATACTTACGTGATACATTTTAAGGCCTGCTTGAGTTTCGGTAATTTTGTATACCCACCCCGAGCCTCCGACAAGTTTAGGTACTCCGCCACTCCATTGTTTGTATTGATTTCATGTTTATATTTATCCCTGTCTAGCAGCAATTATAATAGTTTACTTAGTAAGATTTACGGGGTGCATGCATTGCACGGCCTAAGAAAGGGCGTAAACATCGTCGTTGCTATGGGAACTTATAACCTTTTGGAAGTGCTTGGAATGCACTCGTGAGGATGAAACACGTACCTAATCAGAATATTTTAAAACAACTTATGCCTAGTGACTAATTCCAAGTTTGCAATGCTACTTTTAAACTATTATACAATATGTCGTTATTTATATACTTACGTTATAAATAACGAAGATAGGAAGGTACCTACCTACCTACTAAACTTTATTTCGTACTGTCGTCGGGATACACCTACTTACTTAAAAAATGAAGTTACCTACACAACAAGTTTCGTTTTGTTATACCTATGTGGTAGCTAGTAAATTAATAGGTACAGTTGAGTTCTCCAATATCTATACAGCCAACCTTTCATAAATATCTATACATGTGTCTTATGTCAGTAATAATAAAGCCTGTGTACAGATATTTTTGAAAGGTTGTCTGTATAGATATTGGAGAACTCGAATGTACCTACATTCAGACTGTCGTAACCATAGACAGGGTGAGAGATACTTGACATTACATTTTATTTAACATGCTGCGTTGATATGCCTGTATGTAGGTATGTAGCTATGGAGTTCAGATACTGGCAGAATCTTCGGAAATACATACAAGTCTTTTGAAAAATGAAAATTGAAAAACGATAACAATTAAATTAATCTAATCAGTGAAGTGCATGGAATGTGTGATTCTGCACGAATAATAAAACGTCCTAGCCGACACAATGTTTTTTTTAATACTACGACGGTGGCAAACATGCATACGGTCTACCTGATGGTATAAGCAGACACCGTAGCCTTTGGACGATTGCGATTCCAGAAGAATAACAAGCGCGTTGCCGACCCTTTATTGATTTGAGGATTTGTTGTGACAGCTGAACGGAGATTTTAATTTTTTTTATTTAGGTTCAATAACAATTGTTAATATCAGTACATTCATGACTTCATTCATTTTGCATTGTAAAGATAGATGTCATAATCACATATAGGTCACACAACATGCTTTATAATTTATACAAAAACCTTAGAATTTAAAATATAAATTAGGTTCTTAAAAAAAATGTATTTTTATTAGAACGTTACGACGTCTGTTACTTAGATACATACAGCAGGGCAATTGCGTCACTCTTCATACGCGTAGGTACATATCACCTACCAGACTGACAAAATATAATTGTTATGCCATAAATCTCAACATTAACATTAAAATTGATATGTAAGTATCTAAGTACGAATTAGAGCAGCCTCGGGTTGAGGCACGCACGGATCACCTATTTTGCTCAAATTCGTACGCGCTCACGCGCTGAACATTTAGAGAAGGAAAAATATTCGTGCAACATTACATCAAGGTGAAGCAATTCTAGTTGGTTACACATCATTATAAAAATATTTCAAAAAATATTAATTATAACTTCATTTCTAAGCGGTGTCAACCCTAGCGTCTATTGGCGGGCAACGACCGGCGCGTTCAAGGTCGCTCCATTGTTAAATTTAGTAGGCATGGAAAGCGGTAGGTATGCGCTTTTTTATTCAGAGTCGAGTATCTGTTCGTTAGAACTATTATATAATCTGTGGTCGCGGCCTCCGACAAATTCTGTCTGAACTTAAATACTGGCCGGTATTTCCACGCCGATAGCTGCCGGCGGGTATTGACGGTGTCAGCTGATATTTGATTAAATGACGCACTACCCTAATAAGTTTCGTTGCAAAATTGCTTGCATATGTGTAGGTATAGGTAGGTGCGCCGCTCAAGAAATTGTTTTAGGACGTTGATCAGAAATGTTTCGGGACAAAAGACTGACAGAATATGGATAAACAATCGAAATTGGAATATTCATCACATGCGCGACCTTCGCTTGTGACCTAAATCATTCGTGACGCATTTTTATTTAGATGGCGAATGAATCTTCGCGGTTCGAGAAAAATGGGGCGTTTGTAAAGTTTCCGCGCTCGGCTGTTCAGGTGAGATTTTATTCTAGAGTAATCCATTTCTTTGATAGCCAAATGTCGCGTGGAAATTTGCCTCTACGTTGTCACATTTAGATTCAGCACCTATTAGTCTAATAGACACGATTCCTTACTTTACAATATTGGATCAAGCTCAAAGTATCCCTTGATATTTGATCTAGCTTTTGTACCCGAGCGTTTAAACTGTCGTGTAAAGGAAAAAGGCAGTAACCGTGTATGAACGGCACACATTCTCACATATTTCTCCTTTAGACTGCAGTGAAGTGTTCACACCATTTGGCCACGACCGAGTGACACCTGCCTGGCTCTACGTTGTGTAATGGACCGTAGAACCGTGACCTTTCTCAGGCGACTGAGGCTCTTTCGCCATAAGTGCCTTCCTTGATGCAGCTTGCGACGGGATTAGCGGTTGCATGCAGAGATTATATTACTACTCGTGCGCATTTGGTGTCCGTGCAGCTTATTCGTTAATTGAACATTAACATTGCTGCATGCACTAGCATTCTAGCACGCGTGCTTGAGAATAAACACGTTCATCCAATTGCTAAACACGTGCATCCGAGGAGCTCCTTTAGGGAAGTATAAAGTTCTTCTTACTTCGAATAAATAAAATGTATTTCATTCCGAATTGAACAATATCGTCTCGAAGCTCAAGTTACCTTTGAGATGTCAAATAAATACTTTATACGTTGTCTCGCGGTAAGTTCGCAACCTTTAACTCGAACGGAAATAGCATTGGAGTTAAACTTAACGCGAACCCACTTTATTTGTCAGAAACTCGCCGTTATTTTAAACTCTATGTTGTTGTAAAAGTTGAAAGTTTAATGCATGGACGGCGACAACTAACGTTGTACTAAGTGCCAATATCAATTTAAGAGTGTGAGAGAAGTCATCAAGCGACATTGGATGCGCGCCAAGCGGCGAGCGACGTAGCCAAGTCACGGCTCGGGGTGGACCATGCTATGTAGGAAAACTCTACGCCGAACCCTCCCCCTAAACAAATAATTTTACAGTTACCAGACGTTTCTACGTGATTATACTTCAACTTATAGGAACATTTAAAAAATTATCGCTGTCACGAATATTTTTTTATGCGAGGTAAATTCGCAGAATACCGTGGCGTGGCGTTAGTTAACATTTAACAATAAATAAAACAATAGCTCTGGTAATTATTCTCTTATTGACCCAGGCCGAGTCGTAAAGTTGTCGCAATAGCCGAGTGCAGAATATGGCGTTTAATTCTACACCTGGGGCCGTGAGACGGGCGAGCCCAGCCATTGTATGGTGTTAGGAGAAAATTGCTTCCGAGCCGCCACACGCAAAACTACCACGCTACTTCTGCATTACTTTAATAAGCGGTTAAGGGTTGAAAGAAAAGTTAATCCCAACAAAAACATATCGTGCAAGGTGGGCTGCCAAGACTCGCAAGCATTACGCAAAGTTATCAAATCTCATGTAGAAACAAGCCCTTTCTACTACTTATTCAAACCCTACATCTTTATCAAAAAATATGACATTAGCCGTTTAAATTCCAATTCATGCAATACCTTAATTCTCTAAAAAAGATTACCATGCCAAAATAACAGATTAAAGCGACATAAATATTTAGTTATGAACGACTATAAAGACAGTTTCACTAACATAATGTCTTCCAATAAGTGACCCGCAAAGCGATCTCAGCTTTATAGTCTTTATTCATTCTAAAATTGCATGGTTTCTAGTTGGTTGTCAAAAGGTTGGCCCCGGTAATACACCTATGAAGTCGTAACTTAATGACTGCCATTCAACACTAATAGCATCAGCTTCAAACAAATGAAGACAGCTTTGAGTCGGCATGACATTAAACATCTAATTCGCAGGGACTAACGTCATTTTGAGAAGCACTCGAGTTCTGAGAGCTCACGTCGTTTGCTAAATGACCTTGTTCATCAGAAACATTAGTCTCGGATGTCATTCAGATTGTCGACTTCCTTAACTACAGTACGAACATTGAGGCAAATGTACGAACGCTTAGCTTACTCGAGCGTCCTTCGTTGTGTAGCAACAAGCTCTTCATTTTCGCGTTTTTTGCGTCTTTACCGCAAAAAAGTTTTGCAGCTTTGGCGGTCCGTTTCTGCAATGGGACTAAAACACACACACACACAGTTGGTTTTTTTGCACATTTACAATATGAGCTCATATAAGATAACAATTTGAAATGCTGCCATTATACGGTATAGCGCAATTGGGGATTTGCCACAAATTTTAATTGCGTAGCCATTTTTAAAACAATCATATCAGGATATTATCCAAACGCTAAGCCTCACCGATTGGGTTGTTTATCAGTATTTTCCAAAGCAACTGAACAATCCCCATCGAAAGTACTAAATCCAAACAAGCATCAGTTTCAACACAGAACTATACATTAATTGCTATAATCTCCGTCAAAAACAGTGCAAAAGATAGAAGCAATTGCGACTAGCGCGCCCGTAGGCGTTGCGCGTCCCGGGGTTGTTTAATCGTCGAAGTTCCTCGATACAAGCCCGGCGGCACGGAAACTTCAGCCGCAAATCTCCTATTGAATTCAAAACGTCGTATCGACACTTCCAACTCAAATACATATACAACCTTTTATAACAACAGACGCAGCTGATAGAGCAGGCTCGTTTCGTTTAATGTGCCCGCGCTAGTTAAATGCATTTATATGTATAAATATTAACTCAAACTGTTGTTTTGTTTAATTTGACTTTTAATTTGCAAATTAGAGCAGAGGGACCTAGATATTGGACATTCGGTCCAATATTTGTACTGCACTGGCTACCACAGCCACTAATGTAAATGAAATATAGTCAGTACGGCACGGACTTTACGGACGAGATTTGACACTGAACTTTTTCTTACGATAAATGGAAAACAAAATTTCCCTTGTCCGTTCATACAATGGTACCAACATTCCCGTCGAATAATTGCAAAAAGCAATAAGTCAGCGCCTAATTGGATTCACCATTTCACCAAGCCAGTCCAAGCTAAGTGCATTGTCTTCAGTACTGCGGCTACTACGTAATCAGTTCCATAAATGTTAAAGTTAAGTGCACTGGTGGCTTGTATTTCTTGCTTTTATGATATTGATACTTAGTTATATACAGTGTCCGAGTTTGAAGGTGTTCTGCGAAAACAGACTTTATTCTCTTACTAACAAGGTTGGGATATAATTGAGAAGAACTCGTAATGTGCGACCACACTATCTTTCTTATGTTTGTTTGACGCAATAATATGTCATCGTACGCCCTAAATAAAACATACATATTATTCGTTGTCAGGAGTCAAGGACCAAAAATTGTAATACCAGATTATTTATCAAAATAAATAGTAGATTAGTAGTAGGTAATGAATAAATACCATTTGGAAATTAGTTAATCGATAAAACATTGGCTAAAGCAGATTTTTTCATTATTTTATCTGGATATTTTTTTGGACAGCATCCAACCAATACCGGATGAGTTAACGCTTGTTTTCCAACGGAACAAATTAATCTTGGACCCGGACAGAAAACACTGGGAATTACTTTTAGAATTTAGTTTAATGGCGATGCTGCTGTAAGCTCGTTGGAGATACCACCATTTTTAGCTTAAGGAAGGTTGTAATTATTAGAAGGTTGAAGATTACAAGCCAAAGACAAATGAACAATGAATCTCTAATGAGTAAAAAAATGTTTGCTGAATGTTCTCTAAAAATGGTTCCAATATCGTCTTGTAGTAGCCCTAACATAAACTTTACTGAGCTTACTGCGGGCATGTTCTGAGGGCTAGTAAAGTTTATGTGTCCCCAATATTTCATCATACATACGCATTTTTTTGCATGCTGTTATTGACCTATTGTATTATTAGCCACTATAACATGTTGTTTGGATGCGAAGAGCCTAATGGGACGTGGTATTGTAGCTTGGCACAAGTATCTTGAGTAGCTACGAGGAAAGTCAACCTTAAGCTAACCTTAACACTTTCACTGTCAACAATTTCGTAGCGCTACGCTCGTAGCCGATGCCACGGTTTTCCCGCCAAGTGGCAGAAAGCGCCTAGGAACAGAGCGCCCGCTAGGCGGGCTCCTGGCACTGAAAGTGTGAAGCCATATTTTCATACAAATCAGCTGAGATAAGCTTCGTAAGCTATTCGTAGGAAATCGTAGCTTAGCTTAGTTCTGTTTTTTGTAGTGGAAACTCAGCCTACATAAGAATTATTTGGTACCAAACTCTCGGCCTATAGCAGGTCGAATGAAGACAAGACACGTACAAGGAAGCGGTGTCTTATCGTACAAGGGAACCGCAACATGACATAATTGACATTGACACGAGCCCCCGTGGAGTTTCAAGGTCAACTAGGCTGCTGGTGCTATTCACAACCCCTCACCGCTCACCTCTAATGTTATACCGTGAAGATATTACGTTAACAACGCGTAATCCAAGGTCTCCCTTACTAGTTCACCCGGAGCAGGTAAATATTATATTAGCTAAAGTGGTATCTTCTAGCGTCGCTTCAGACCTACGCTCCTTTTAAAACCAGTTCTATGAGGCGCACGGGCGGCGCGCGGACTAATATACCCCGACTTGCACTCATGTTTACTGTATCGACGGTAGACGCGTGTCTGTGTGTCTGCGTCACATCGGACGTTTGAACGGATTTGTTTTATTCTACTGTGCTGAGAGTGAGGTGATGTGAAACGTTGCGAATAACCGCCCTGGTAGTCGCAACTCTCCCGACGACTCGCCTGAGCCGAACCAATGTAAGTCTGACTGTGACCTTCAACTACGCACAATAGTTACCAATCTCGGAGTCAAGATATACAAGGGATAAGTAGTGAGGCGGGTCGCAAAGTTGTGAAAATCGCGTGGGAGTCACAAACTTTCGCGTTCATAAAGATTAGTAGGATTCAAGAGCCGATACATACAAACACGAACAGTGATTTTGTAAATGCGGAAAATATAACAGCTTCTGCGCGATATAACTAATACTACTACTATCTACTACTCATACTATATCCATCATGAAGGTTCATTCTATATCCTGGTGACAGTTTTTTTTTTACTACATACATACAAAAACTTACTCCCTCACAAAAATGACCTCCATATTTTATTTGTATTAGTATCGATACTTACGGGGCAGCGCAATATCTAAATTAGAATAAACCGATTAATATATATTGACGAATAAATAACAGATAAAATAATATAAATCTGCGGCTTCAGCGCTTGGGCTTTATTAACCCTTTTGTGCAGTTAAAAATGCGATTAGCATTACAAACGATCTCGCCATAATGTTAAGGTACTCTCATTAATAATTCCTCTGATCCTTCCAACAGGTTGCTGTTTGTTACGCTAAATAACAAATAGACATGCTAAGTCGAAAATGAGAATAAAATTATTTTTTATTGACGTTTATATTGCTATACCGTCGCTACTTTGAAAAAATCTCGTATCTGAAAATCATCAACTTTTTAGGAGGAACAATAAACATCCTGTAAATTATTGTGGTAGATCAAATAAGTTCCTGTTAGTTTCATGAGATACTTTGATAGCCAGTCATTAATTTTACAAATATTCGAATAACTCACGCAAACACTTTTTATTAAATTTACAGTTATTCGTAAGATGCAAGATTTTTGTTCTAGTATTGACTGAAAGTTGTTGAGTTACGATAATTTTGCTTTACATTTTATGGTACAAAATGAAACGAAATGTATGTTTTATGTTTATTAAATTAACTAAGTAGACCCTCGTAGAGACGAACTTAAATAATAACGTGTCTCCGTAATAAAAAAAAGATCGGCTCGAATTATTAGGGTTTCGATACCTCAAAAGAAAAAAACGGAACCCTTATAGGATCACTCGGTTGTCTGTCTGTCCGTCTGTCACAGCCGATTTGCTCCGAAACTACTGGACCGATTGAGTTGAAATTTGGTACACACACATATGTAAATTGGTGACCCAAAGATGGAAGCGTAAAGTAAATTAATGAATTCTGAACAGGGGGGCCACTTTTGGGGCGTAAACTGGAAAAAAAAAGTTTCGCAAACTGTATTGTGTGACATACAAAATGAAAGAGATTGTTGTAATTTTTTTTTATAATTTTAGCAAAAACAGATTTGAAGTAATTTAGGAAAAAATACGAAAATTTACCATCCCCCCCTTATCTCCGAAACTAGTAGGATTAAAATTCTGAAAAAAATATGGAAAATAGTTCCTTGCCGTTACAGGAAAACCTTTAAGAAGTTTGAGTATCAATCAATCGGACTGTGAGGTGTATATTTTAAAGCCCTCAAATCTACCACACATGGGTCACCTGCTCTCTTTCCAGGTCTAATAGATGTAAACCTAATTAAGTGTCGCATAGTTTTTGAAAAAATACCAGTGTACATATTTTACATTGTACTTTTTAGTCAAAGATGCTTCTGTTATTACTTTTACAAAATCGGCAGGCACATGAAGTTCTCGGTACTAAAACCTGACGTACGAGAAATTAATCGAAATATACACAATACAATAATTATAGGTACCGTCGATTTATCGACGTTCAAGTTTGTGCACGTGTGTACGTATACGAGATGTAATTATATTAGTTTAATGAGTTAGTATTAGTAAACGAAAAAATGAAATATAAATCAGATACGAGTTTTTTTTCAAAGTAGTGACGATATTTTGTTTAGATACAATAAATAAATAAATATCGTGGGACAATTCACACCAATTGATCTTAGTCCCAAACTTTATCCCAATATTTTTGAACTAACGATTACTTATTATATTTTCGATTTATCGACGTTGGAGTTCGTGCAGCATACGAGATGTATTTTTATAAGTTTAATGCGTAAATAAACGAAAAAATGGAAAAAATCAGATACGAGATTTTTTCAAAGTAGCGACGATATGTATATTTAACCGGGTGTAAGTAACGCTTTTTAACCGACTTTAAAAAAGGAGGAGGTTCACAATTCGTCGGAATCTTCTATTTTCTTTGAATGTCCCCCGATTACTCGAAGACACCTGGACCGATTTGGAAAAATATTTTTTTTGTTTGAAAGGCTATCCTTCCCAGGTGGTCCTCCTGGAAAAATCGAGGGAACTCTTCAAATGAGGCGGAGTACTGAATTGAAATCGGTTAAAACTTTGTTTTTAAAGTAAAATTATCTCTCACACATACCTAAGTACATCATGCTTTTTTGCGCGCTGTCGGTAATGCCAAACTCTATTTATTTATTTATTTATTTATTTATTTAATTGTTTACATGTGTTTTACAGGGTGTTAAATACGGTGAACAGTAGGTATCAACATGCACCCATTTTGGGTATTGCAATATACTTAGCATAATTAAGTTATGATTCAATACAATTATAGGTACATATGGGTATAGATTACATTTAAGACTTTATAGTTATTTAACAAATTAAGCAAACAAAAAAAAAACAAATTAAGTAAGGTAACATTTTATACAATTCAATTTATTATTATTATTTATATGACTAGCATTTAATTCCATTTTTAGCATTATATTATTCATTATTTTATATTATCACACATATATTCATTTAAAGAATAATAGCATTTTCTTAACAGTAATGATTTTAATTCTAATTCAATGTTTAAATGCAATTGTCAATAAAGAAATCTATATATCTGCAAGTTCTGGAAATTACCAATGACTGGTGTTGGGTGATTTCAAAAGGTACAATATAAGCTATTTTGTATATTATATAGATAACTTTCAATAATTAAATGTACACAAAATATGTGAACCATGTGAACTCTTTATTACATGCATTGATTTGATTTTCGTTTACCGACCCTACCACTAGAAGTCAGCCCAGTGCCTTCATTTTTCAATTAACAATCTCACGTCAATATCGTTTCTATTCCATCTGATTATCGCGCTCACACCCACTTGAAGATACGCATTTAATTTCAGTACCTCAAAAACGCGTTCCCGAATAGCGATCTTGTTTGATGAATGAGCATAAATTGCATTTAAATGCGTTCGTTGTTAATGGCGGGACGTCATACGCAAATGCACTGTTCGCGGCATGCTTATGACGTCACTACTCGGTTCTCATGTCAAATTGTGTATTCGCGCGCGCTCGAGACAGTATAGGAGTAGCTCGTGATTACATTATTTCGTGAATGTGGATTATATGGCAATTGTTTTGTAGGTATTGAATTTAAATTAAGTATAGGTAGTGTTTTTTTTTTAATTATACTCTTCATAACGCGGTGCCACGAGGCCGCGAAAACACTCGTCCTAATCCCGAAGAAGAACTCGTGAAGCGTTCGAAATATGTGTAAACTCTAATCTTTAAATCTTTCAGATAGACTAAATTAATGGAATAATGCAAGTTTCATATTTCAGATCATACTTTTCGCCGATTAAAAAATGCAAGCTTTTACCCGTATTGCATTACGAAGTCCTGTTCAATGATCCCATCCCATACATGTGAGACGTACAGCTCCTTGACGTATCGAAACTTATACAAGGTTACAGTTGCACAGGTTTCGAACTAAACGCTCTTGAAATTCCCGGTACGAGGCATCCTCCCAGCATCTCAACTCCTTTGTCACCGGCAACGGCAGCGCAAACATGGGCACTCGATACCGTTGAGTGCAGCGCAATAAGCAGACAGATTCCCGGCGTGTTACATGGTTAAGGTTAACGCACACTGGTCGCCTCGACGCCCGACAGTCACCGCTCCAGCTCGCGCCGGTTAGTATGATTCCTAGTGTGAAACCCTCTACAGCACCGTAGGTACACTTCTCAGGTCCGTAACGGCATCGATCCAGCTCGGGACAAGCTAACGACAGGTGGGCTGCTCGCCGTCGCCGGGTGGACATCGCGCGTGGATCCACACCTGCGGCGCGCGAGCGAGGCGGCCTACTTCAAACTTAAGATATCTGTCAATCTGCTGCTGTTGAGTCGTGTTACAGCTTGCATTGGACTGACGCCGGTGGTGCGTTTCGGAACATGTCCGGGGTGAAGTTAACCTTAAGGATGTCTTCCTTTAGTCTGCCGTGCAGACATCCCTGGCCTGAAAGCATGCGCTCGACGTTTCCGCCGCTACCCTTAGAGATCCGATGTATATTCAGATCTTGCGATGTAGAGAATGCTTCTAGCCATGATATTTTATTTATTTTCAATGACACTCCTACCGCATTTTTCAATATATACCTACCTAATTAACGGCACATAAAATACAGCAATGCCACAATAGGAAATGTATTCTAATATTATGAAGAAGAAAATGAGCTTATAGCATTGCAACTTTGTAATCTCCAGATCCACTAATCCGATTTCAAAAATTATTTCACCTGTGTATAGAATTTATACCTACTTTCTAGATGGCCACAGCCTATAATGTATTCTGTCGCTTTGCCTGCGTTCTTTGTAATACGCGGACGGACCCGCGCGGGGAGGTAATCTTGTATAAAGATATTCTATTTCCAATAGCTTCGAACAAGCAAAACAATAGCATGAACCGTTGACAGTTCATTCCCATTACGAACGCAGATGTAGCAGTAATGGAGTCGTCTGATTCACTTTACTGTAATACTGTCGACACTGTCCACGACACAAGCTAAACCCATCACGGCGGCGTAACGACAGCGGACGTTTCCGTCGCGCGGTTTACATTCCGTTCCGACGCGCGCCATATAGGGCATTAGGGCATACGGCCGACAGTGAGCCACAGATATAATTATAGATCATTCGAGTGCGCTTTTGCATGCCCAACAATATGCTTTACATACTAAGCATGCAATGTTTCGTGACTCGTTTTGAAACTTAATTCAAATGGCTTTTTAAGGTGCGTTTTATTGTTTGTCTGTTTAAACTCGAATTGCAATCAATATATCATAGCAATACTACCTCTTGTTGTATTCGTGCTCCTATTTAATAATTCTTAAAGTACATTCCTTTACAAAGTTCTTTTGCAGAAAAGCCAGAATACATATAGCATTAAAAGGAGTCAAAATAGATCATTCGAGCGCTCTTTTACATGCCCAAGAATATGTTAAATGGCACATGAAGACGATTTAGGGTTGGATCGAAATCCGCACATTTCCCACTCTTGCCGCTCTAGTATTCGATGAACCCAAATATGATGATGATGGAATTATACAGTCCATTTCAAATTTTGGATGAAAGCTTTGAAAATTAACTCAAATAGCTTTTTCTAGATGCGTTTTATCACTTGCCCGTCAAAACTCGAATTGAAAATTAAGTCGAAAAAAATATTCTAAAATAAAATAAGTATTACATGCATCCCGTCCATATATTCAAACTATCTTTGAAAATTATTTAATTACTATGTAAGTCATTTAAAAGAATTGGATGCTTGAATCCATAAATTGCGGTAACCTCAACTGGAGTTAGGTACTTTACGAAAAAATGGGCTACATTGAGTATCTAGATTATAAATTTTAGAATGTAGTGTAATAGTAGTACTATTTGATACATTGAATCTAGTGAACAGTAAGATAGTATGTTATTATTTGCACTACACACCACGCGAATATAAAAACAATAGTTAAGGACGAAACTGTTTCGATCAAAGTTACCCCTCGAATCAAGTTTACCGGTACAAGCGAGTCTATTGAGATGTAAGTCCGTGGGAACAACGCATCAGCATTAACGTATCATTGCATCAAGCTAACACCGGCCACTGCGTTCTCGGATATGTCAGCTACCCCGAGCGTTTCAGTGCATCTTCCTCTGCTTACATCGTCGATACATCACTTACACTTTGCAAATGGCATTCAGTGCGCTTATGTTCAAATTTAAAGCTACCAATAGAATGCTTACGCTTTTATAGAAACAAAATTGTACGACAACTATGGAAATAAACGCAGTAATTCGCGATCGAAACATCAATTTACTTGATTGTTCATACAACGATTAGTACAAATATCAAATTGTGACGTCATACTTCAATGCCAATTAGAATGAAACGTTTCGGCTGCCGCCAGCGAGTACCGTCTTTAACTCATTTTTTTTTGTTATTTATGTTCTTTAATTGTAGTTGCTCCCATACAAACATTTGTTCCTCTCCAAAAACTGGTTGGAATGGCATCGTAAAAAAATCTTAATACACAAGCCTATTGATGTTACCACAAGGACTGTCTTTGGACTACAACTCAATAAGGGTCTGGCCAATTAGGACTACGTCGTTTTGTATAATTTTAATATCGTTTCATTTAAACTAAGAGTACTTGTCATACGTTATATGCAATTATTACCTCCAGGCCAGGTAATCATTATCTAAAACCAAAACGAACATAACAACGAGGTTGTGGTGTGGTAGTCGCGAGATCTGCGCAGATCGTCTGACCGGTCTAAAAAGGACTCTATCGAATCTTGATACTTTGTAGCTTATTATATTATAAGAAGCATAACGCCTAAACTACGAATTATTGACCGATACGATCATACTTTGTCTTCTTATCGAGACCACCTTTCGAGTTCCGATAAAACAAGCGCGCAAAGATGACAAGTAAACTAGTTTACACATGACCTTTTTAACATAGTGATGGATAATTGCATGACACGTATTGTATCAAAGAGCGCTATTTCCCACGCCTCATTTCCCATCTACTTAGCCGTTTATAATTATACCTTATCAGTCAAGTCAACCCGGCGACCCTGCTTGCACGCGACGCGACTGCATATATAGTTGTCGATGTTCGTTGTTACTGTTGTAAGTTTAGCTTACCTGGAAAAGAAACAAAAGCTAGTTAAATATACATACGGATAATACTTGTTAAACACATTTTTTTCTTTATTGTTTTAATTCAAATACAAATTGAGTGGTTGGAACAAGGATTAATCTTTGGTTGTGTGGTGAACCGCGCAATAATAAATAGATTGTGACCTGGTACTACCCGGACTATCATCATATAAATCATCGGATCGTGATATAAATTATTATAATTGTGACATGTACTTAAATGCGAATTTATACTGTAATTTCTTATCATGAAATAAATAATCTTATCATATGCTTCTAGCTGTCAACACAACGAAACCTCAAATGAATACAGACTATGACTCTTCTCGAGTTGCACGAGTCCATGGTATCTGCTTTACCAACAGGCCGTATGCTTATTTGCCAAAGTCGGGTTATTCACAAAATAAAAGTGAACTGCGAGCCTTATTCAGTTAAAAATGAAACACTTCGCATTGAATCGGACTAATCTATCTCGTTTAATGTCCCTTTAAAAAGCCACACACAATAATGTCGCGAAAAAACCAGGCAGAAAAACGACACCGATAAAATGCCGTTTACACAAGAGCCATGAAACGACAATCGTATCGTTGTGTAATATCGAACGAAAAGGGGTCATTATACTGAGCAATATTCCAGTGGGAAGTCAATCATAAAGATAACCCACAATAATGACGCCGACAGCTACAGTGGAGGCATCCGCGCGTCCTACCCACATATTGCCCAAACACATGCGTCATATGGGGGGCAATTCGACAATTTTATCACCTCGTAAAACGGCCGTGTACGTCAGCAGTTAATTGGCGTATTTTCAGACTAAATGCGAAAATTAATTTAATATTCATTCGGTCCAATACCGACGGCTATCAAAATCTGCCCTCCGTTTACGGTACGCGCCCGCTATCGAACAGGGCCAGTGAATCGATTGGGAAGTTCGAATACTGCGTTGCTCGTAAAGCGGTTACTTGTTAATGGTGCAGTTAATTAACCACAATGTTAATTTGGAATTATGTTAAATAAAATTATAACACGGTATCCGCGTACACGGGTAATTTGCTATAATTCTCGGAAACGATCGCGATAGCTTTGTTAAATTTGGAGATATAATAATGCCACAAGCAAGAGATGATAATCGCTCGACATTTGGCGATTTGAGTCGAATCATCAATCATCAGTTACTTACCGGTTAGGCCCAAACAGACTTCTAGTATAACGGAACCTTTTAAATTCGTTTACAACTATACTGGCTGGAGAAAGAATAGTTTAAATATAAATAACGACTAAGATAAGAAAGATTAAGGGTGGGATGCACCAAACCGTCTGTAATCGTAAGCATTGTTCGTTAAAATCTGAATGTATGGAAAGTTTGACAAGTTTGACAAGTTTCAATGGAATGACAGCTGCCGGCGCCATATTTAACGTTAATCGGCCTGTGTGTGATCGTATTTTGGTGCAACCCGCCCAAATAGTTATTGTTATAAAACGTAATACGTACACAAATTATTTGGCTAAATCAACTATACTGTTGATCATAAAAATTTGTGTAAATACTGTAAATAAATTTGAAACTTGTTATAATGATCATGAAGCTGTTATCATAAGCCGAATCATGCCATTATAGTATTTGAAATAATATTTGCATTTTTGCTGTCCAATACATTTAGGATGTGTGAAATATTTTTTATACTCGTCGACTTTAATGTTTGAATTAAGACTTTTTGCACCAAACTATAATCACATACTTTTTTCTAAATATTAAAAAAACTAAAATAAATTCGACCAATCACGTGGCGCCTGTACTGAACTAATAATGAATTTGACCAATAGCACGTCGCCTTGGCTACAGTAGAAATGACATCAACGACGTTGAGCCGGCATTTCTTGCACTTCGTTTCAGCAGGGCCTAGATTTTCAATAGATACCAAGTTTGCTTAATTATTTCAGTTGACTCGTGGAAAAAGTATTGCATACAGTAGTTACACAATTAGCTCTTAAATTCTCGAGCCCTCATTGTGTGACGATTGTATAAAATTTTATTGGGCAGCCAGAAAATACACTCGGCGTCAAAAAAATCGCACATTTCGAAAATTTCGTTTCGAGCGAATATAGCTCTTACGGAATGTACTGTACCCCATTAATATGTATATCATTTTAAAGCTCAATCAACAACCTTTTAAATGAGTGGGTGTTTGTTTTTGTAAAAACAATGAGCATAAAAAAAAACGCATTTTAAATCAAAAGTCCCGAAGTACGCGTTTAGTGGGTCACTAATTGGGCACCCATGGACGGGTATAAAAGGGGGGGTAAAGATCGATTAAGGGTCATTCGCTATCCAGACGTCACTGAGATCACACCTGAAGAGCTACAGTAAGAAAAAAACATTAAAAAATGGATACCACGCCAGAAGAAGCCGCTCAAGTGATTGTACTAATGGAAACTCGACTACGACAGACTGAAGTTGCTCGGCGTCTGAATATCAGCCGTTTTCGAGTGCGTCGAGTGTTCCAGCGGTTCGAGGAGACTGGTGGCTACATCAGAAGGCGTGGATCCGGGAGGCGACTCTGTACTTCCGGTTCAGACGACCGGTACATTGCGACGACTTCCTTGCGGAATCGTTTTTTCAACGCTGTTGAGCTCCAGCAACAGCTTCGAGCAGCTCGCAGAACGTCGGTGAGCGTCTCCACGATCAGACGAAGACTACGGGAGAGGAACTTGATGCCCCGCAGGGCCGCTACGGGCCCCCAGTTGACTGCGCAGCACCGGAATGCCAGAAGAGGATTTCGCACTAGCCATGAGAATTGGACGTTCACCCAATGGAGGCATGTCCTCTTTTCTGACGAGACGAGAGTGTGCCTTTACACCAACGATAGACGCAGAAGGGTGTACAGGAGGCAGGGGGAGCGGTATACAGAAGCCTGCACCGTAGAAACCGTCAGCTACGGGGGTGGATCCTGTATGTTCTGGGGCGGCATTTCCGTCGACGGGAAAACCGAACTTGTTTGCGTTTCCCGGACTGGAGGTGGCCATGGCCAGGGATCCCTGACTGCTCAACGGTACATTGCGGAGATCCTGGATCCACATGTGGTCCCATATGCTGATGTAATTGGACCTGGGTTCCAATTTATGCACGATAACGCCCGCAGCCATACAGCGTTGATCGTTCGGGACTACCTGCATGCTGCTGGTATCAACGTTATTGACTGGCCAGCAAGGAGTCCCGACTTAAATCCCATCGAGCACCTCTGGGACCAGCTGAAAAGGCGGGTACGATCGCGTGATCCTCCTCCTGCCACACTTGATGAGCTTCATGATGCTGTCATTGAGGAGTGGAACAACATTCCTCAAGAGAACATCGTGACGATGATCAGGTCCATGACCGACCGCATGGAAGAGCTTCGGAGGGCTAGAGGAGGCAACACTAGGTTTTAAGTTTAGTTTAAGCTTTATTTTATTGTTATTCTTGTGTTTTATTTTTTTGTAATTTTTGTTAAATAAACTGTTTTTCCTTTTTCCTGTTTTTTTCCTTACGGGGTTGATTTTTAATTGACATTTTCCGATAGAAGGTTTCATTACCTTTCAAATAAGACCCCATAGTCATGGGGTACATTACATTTTGTAAGAGCAATTTTCGCTCAAAACGAAATTTTCGAAATGTGCGATTTTTTTGACGCCGAGTGTATCACAAAAAGCGCGCGTGGCTGTGCATAGTGGAGTGTTGGTGCCCACACTTATGTATGGTAGTGAAAGTTGGGTGTGGCAGAAAAGACATCAAAGTCGAGTGAATGCAGTAGAAATGAGAGCGTTAAGAAGTATGTGTGGAGTGAAATTGAGTGATAGAGTCAGAAACAGTGTGATAAGAGATAAGTGTGGAATGGATGGAGATATAGTCACGAAAATTGAGAAGGGTATGTTAAGGTGTGTAATTAACGAAGAGAGTGTATATAAAAAGAGTGGAAGCACAGATTATATAATAGTTCTAACGAAGTGGAAGGGAAGTTGGAAGGGGAAGACCTAGGCGAACTTTCTCAGAACAAATTGGAGAAATGTTACAAAAAGGCCAGGTCAAAAGTACCCTAAAACGACGAGCAAGTATGAGAAATGTTATGAAGGAGTGGAGATCCGTGATCTCTGCCTACCCCTCTGGGAAAGAGGCGTGAGTATATGTATGTATGTATGTATAAAATACTATTGAAGGTTTGGCATGTGTCAATTTATTCATAAGCAACGATGTTAATTGAAGTGTTAACGACCGGAAAATACATCAACTAATCCGATGTCAATTCATTGCTCCGTGGTAATTACTAATTAACTTAACGCTTAACAATTAATTACTAAACTAGATATTAATCTGATTACATGACTAATGCTACGAATGATTGACTATGTGAGAGATCAAAAATAACGAATCGATATTTGAGTAAAGGGTTATTTAGAAAAAAAAAACAATTAGGTATTATGTTCGTTTGCCGGAATCGTTGATAAAATCTAGGCCTCACCGAGTAGGTATCCGTTTGCTTATCAGACTAACATCAAGGCTGTACGCACAAAGTCATCGGTAGAAGCTAGTCCAGACTTAGTATCATAAAGAGGAAAATCTGTGAATAATTAAGAATTAACGGCAACGAAGCCGAACAATACAAGGTACGAGAATACTACAAATCCTAAACTAAGCAACCCTATTCTGTTAATGTCGCAAAACTACGTAGGGGCCATTGTGATGAAGACCGCAACAGTATATACAGGAAATTCACAAGTTTTGTGAAGGAAATGCTAACAAGTAAGCTAGTATTGACTTCAACATTTATTTTTAACCCTCGACGCAAACGATGTGATGTGTAAGTTTAACATGTGTATCTGTGTCAGTCGCTAAGTTCGACAGAACTTCCCATACATTCCTACGGTTAACGACTATTTGAAACAACCGAGCCTTAATCCTATCCTACTAAAATTATAAATGCGAAAGTTTGGATGTTTGGATGATTAGATGTTTGTTACTTAATCGACAGAACCGATTTGGATTCAATTTTGCACGAAGATAGTTTATAGCCTGGATTAAAATATAGGATAGTTTTATCCTGGGTCTAGTCAGACGAAGGGCGGAAGCTATTACTCAATATAGGAGCTACAGCAAACTATGTAATAACTTTAAGTGCCTCACTTTTTGGTTAGAGACACCGATTCGTCCTTCTTGCATCAACCTTACGTGGGTCATACACAGTCAGAAGAACAAAAGTCGTATTTCCTGTGTGTGATCAATAGTTAAGGGCTTAGGTAGGTAGTTAATATGTGTTTATTGCATAGAATTATAGACGAGTAGACGCCGTTTATGCGATAAAGAATCCAACAAAAAATACGGCTATATGGCCTTTACGAGGTTACATTAAGGGGGTCACTTTTCCATACAAACGTTTTCACCCTTTTCCTCCCAGGTATTTTACCCTAGATAAATGTTTTTTTTTTCAAAAAAGACCAAAATGATTAGTATCTGTGTCTGTATGTTTAAATTTTTTTGATATTCTTATTTGTGTCAATGCTATTAGGTTGCTGCAAACAATGCTTAAAACGCCCCCTTTAATTAGCAAACATAAGTCTATTATGTATACAAATCTGTCAACAATAAGCGCGAAAATCAAAACAGTCCGACATTGAGTAGGTACCTTCTCCCTATTCAGTTTCGAAAATCTTGTTACGATTGGTTAAGTTTCGGAAGAGGAAACTGTCAAGAACAAAACCGCGATTTTTATATAAGATTTTTAGTCGAAGCTGTAGTTGTCCTTATCGGGCTCACGCGCGTTCCCCACCTATGTCAGCGCAACATAAATATTGATCTAGACTGAAAAAGGACTCAGCTAATGTTCCCTGTTAACTTTGGCACTGTCCACTCGAGAGACGCGAACCTAAATCACTGTATGACCCACGTACGATCTCGGCCTTATTTCAAATTGTTGTTACATAAATAAGGCCTTCTAAATTACGTTTTCAAGTAATTTCAAGTATAATAAAAATAAAGCGTTCGCGCTGTAGGTACACGTTACACACTAAATAAGCCGTGGCTTAGTGGGTAACGTGTACAGTATTGCGTGAGTCATGCACGTGACATTACCAGACAACGCCTGTCAGTCATACCGGCTCCTTTGTAGGATGGCTAAGACGCGAACAATGGCTGCATACGTTAAACCGAAGACCTTGCAAAAGCATTCATTCCATACGATGCTGGGATCAGATAATTTGAACGTAACCAATACGTGCCTTGGTCACTTCACTTTGTTCTCTAGGCGCACAAAGGTCTATTAAAAGGCATCCTCCTCTTCATTGGCATTTATACAGAACTAGCTGCCCGCGCGAATTCGCCCACGTATTGCAGAGAACACAGGCAAACCCGTAAGTAAAAAATAGCCTATGACACACTAGTGAATGATTTTTTTAATCGTATAAATGGTACCGGAGATTACCCATTACATATAAAACAAACAAACTTACAAAGCTACAATCTCACAGACATTCTCTCTATAATATTAGTATAGATATATATAAATTGAAACGGAGTTTCCTTTGTTTTGTTGCGTTCAAACTACTACTCTGTTTCCTATTAAAGTTGATTGAAAACATTTTTTCTTGGATGATGGGCGGCTAATGATTAATACAGGACATTTATAGAACTCATCAACTGCTCCCTTCAGCGCCAAAGACGGATATATTTGCACCACTGGTTCAACGCCAATAACGGATTAATCCGTGAAGGAGTACAGTGCGATAGCAACCTACATGCATTGACATAAGGTTCAACTCCGCACTAAATGTCATGTTGACGTGGCGTGTGGTTGACCATTTTTCTTTTTAACAGAGCGTTTAAAAGGTTAATCGCGCAGCGTTACAGAGCCACGACCTATCATAAATTCACCAAGGTATTAAAACTAATGATTTAGTGAAATATCATTGACTTACTGCTGCATAAAAGCAGAAACAACTCTCTACTTTGTAATTTTGTATGAATAGTAGTTTTATATAAAAAAATCTCTAAAAGCACATTGGCCCATTAGTCGAGGCAAAATACGGTTTCGAAAAACATTAATTTATAATAGCGTTTTTTTTGTTTATTTCATTTTAAAACATTATTCTAAGATGCTTTATTCAAGAATCCACCACCCGGAAGTAATTATATAGATTTAAATTAAACATTCATTGTCTTTTTTATTTTATTTATATTGAATATTGTAAAGCAAATGTAAATGAACCTAAATAAAAATAAAAATAAATATTAATATTGATCCGGACTTTTTAGGAGCTAATTAAATAATGATTTTTTTGATGTCTGATTTTTTGTTGGATTTTACCTCTAGGTAACACTTTAATTGATAATATATCCGTTACATTAAAAAAATTAGCTATTATAAATTATTTCCAAATATGTCATTTTTTCCATACAAGTGGTCAGTTCATTGCCTGGACTACAAGCGTTCTGTGATGGAAGGGATGTGCGTCAATCCACCAGAGCTAAAACCAAGCTTTGTTTTCATATAGGTACACCGTCCAAGTCCTAACTAACCTATGACCTATAAAGTTATTTGGCACTTCTATAAAAACGTACTTTAACTTGGCTCTGGCAGAAAAGCATCCTAACTTATCCTAACACGTGGCGCTACACATGAATTACACAAATGCACCTACTACAATTTTTCAGGCTTGCTGGCCAACACGTTGCTTACTCTGTATTTCTGAATTATAACTGTATTGTGCAATTTTGCGATTGTACAATGAGATATAAACACACAGGAAAAAATATGACACATTCCTGTTGCCACCAAAGCAGATATAAGTTCCAACATTGCTTAGACTAAATAACAAATATGAAATCCGCTCGAAATAGAAACACGGCACTGTATTGCAATCTCTTTAAATGAAATGTCTCTTAAAAGCCGCAGGAAATGGTCTGCTAAGGGAGGACTGCGAACCCGTATTCTTGTTTCCAAACTCAAACCTGTCCGATTTCTCCCATTTACATACTTTCATCGTTAACCTGTTAATACAATTAGCGTAACCATGAAGTTTTATTGCAATTAATTGATAGAATAGCCCAGTGGTAACCAGTCACTCGCCACGGCGAAGACCGTTTGACTCTCAGAATAAGGGTTAAATGAAATAGCTCTGTTCAAACTGCCGCAGTGTATTCTCTTTATTGATCAATTCATTTATTCTATTCACTTATTTCCGGAGAAAGGATCTTCTTTGACGACCCAGTGCGTTCCGTAGAACAAATAAACCTAATACCATCGAGCAATTCGATGGTTCTTTTCAATTTAACAAATTAAAGGGATCTCGTGAATTTCGACACTTAAACCAATACATTTTGTTTATTAGGTCTTAAATATTGTTTTATAGATCTGAAGGGAACAACAGATAAAAGTTAATGTCTAGTTATTTGTTGACTTGAGTAGAAATTAAAGTTTAGTTACCCGTAAAACTTTCCAGGCTAAAGATTTTTTAGATTAATGAGGTAGAAAAATAAACTTGAATATTTCAATTGGGTACAATCGGCAAAATTGATTTTTGAACCGTGTCAAATTAGCAACGTATGTCAACATTGCAGGTTTTTTAATCACTTTACTTTGATACAGTTCCATGGTGGGCCATGGTCCATGGTTACATTTTTCTAACAGTATAGATACTTAAAACGGCATATAAAAATTAAATTAAATTAAATTAAAGTATATTTTATTGCCCCATACTTAATCTACACATAACAAAAAAGAGATAGGAGAGATAAGACATGAACTTAAAATTAATTATCCCGTGTGGTGTCCAGTTAAAATAGCTCAATCCCTTTCTTTCCGTGGTTGTTGTAAGAGTCGACTTTGGGAATAACGTTGAAGTGTGTTGTGGGCGACGGGCTACCAACATGTCACTTCTATATCACATTTTCTCCTTCTTTAAACCTACAACATGGAAAAGAGAGTGAAGATCATTATTACCTGTGTATTATTACTGCCTGTGTTCATGTTGACCCATATAAAGGCACACTTGCTGAGCAATTGCATCGTAAATAACTATATCACAGAACTTAGGTACACACATTACAAACAGCAAGGGTACCTGGAAAGGCAACTGGTGAGTAAGTAATGCTTCGTTGGGTAAAGTTAAAATGATTACACAGTGCCGAGCTTATTGGATTGCTATTAGGGTAGATTGCACAAAAATTGTACATAGTTAAGGACCTTAATCTAATCTATGCCTTAACTTTTTTACGTTGTGTAACGAAAGTTACCCATATAAAACGTTTAGGTAATTGCTGTTACACAATGGAAAAAAAGTTAAAGCGTAGATTAGATTTAGGCTCTTAACTATACTGTACAGTCACGAATTTTAATTTGGGAGCCACTTAAGGTGGAATATCGTATAGCAAACTGAAGATTTAGAGCTAATATTTTAAAGGAGTACCGTGTCATAAAGTTGGCCATAGACAACCAACTTACGTTTATACGTGTTTAGGGCAACCGCTCAGTAACGTCAACCGGGCATACGGTCATTCGAACATTTCCGATTTTTTTCCAACTAATTGTCACTCGTGTTTGTGGCCCTGTCTTCTCTCCGGCTATATTTATTATTTGCAAATAATATATCGTGAAAATGACAGTTTTCAATCAATTTTCTTGTCTCACACTGACACACAATGACACATTTTCGTAATTAGAAAACCGTAATGATAGCTTTTGGCAAAGAGGTTATCAAGTCAAGGGCCCATTCGATAAGACATTTAACCGACTTATCTTGACACTTCACCACTATTACTGAACTGAAGTTTTCGACCTTATTGCATTGTGAATGTTCTAACAATATTTTTGAAGGAAACGGGTCCCAAGTTAAGTTCGTGACTGTACAAATTCTTTGCAATCCACCCATTAGCATTCTATCGTAATTTATGTAATAGGTCAGAATTCGTACCAATTTACATAATAATTTCCAAATAAAGCGTGATTCGGGAATATTCCGGGAATACACGGAAGCTTGTTTCATTGCGTGAACTCCCTGTGCAATGTCTTTGTTGTAACAAGTCTTTTCTCGTTATCAAGGGGAACGCAAACTTAACACGCGCTCATCCTGCAATAGATACATATATATGTAGATATACGTAAATACAAAGCTTTTTTTCTTTCAAAAAAAAATCAGGTATACATAAATAAATCAGCCTATATACGTCCCACTGTTGGGCACAGGCCTCCTGGTCAGAAATACTCTGATAAATTTCCTCTTGAGCACCTTGTACATCAGACACATAATGTAGGGAAGTTTCTATAAAATATATAAGAAAAGCACTTTTTAAAAGTACACACTTTTGTAGCCATAGCATAAATAGGTTTATATAGTGAGGAGCTTTCATGGCTTGAATTGAAACTACATACTATATACTTACATGTGACAATTGTTACATGATTGAAACACGTCCCATGCCACATAAATAAAATTTAAAAAATTGGACCGATCACTTAAATAAACATCATGTTAATGGTTTTTATGTTCCTTGAGTAGGCCACGACTTCCAATTGACTTTAAAAGCCGTATATTAAGTACAATTGTATGACAACCGGATAATTTACTATCAAGTCACGAAATCATATGACCAAAAATTGTAAACAATATTCACGATCAATAATAGAGTATATTTGACTTTTAGTCAATGACTTCACAAACAACAAAGTCTTTTCACGAATTTTCCTACTGTGTTCAGTTTATTATCAGTGCAACACTGCAACATTATTGTGCCAATTTAATCAAACAACTATTTAAAAACAAGTGCGAGTTCAACTCGCGTGGTGAGGGTTCCGTAAAATATTGAGAATTTTCCCGTTACTTTTGAATCACAGAATACTCACTTCTTATTCCTGTAATTTTTAGGCAAGGAAATATTTTCAATATTTTTTTCAGAATTTTAAGCCTAGTTGTTTCGGAGATAAGGGAGGGGGGGAGGAATGACGATATGTCACACAATACAGTTTGCGAAACTTATCTTTGGGTCACCAATTTACATATGTTTACCAAATTTCAACTCAATCGGTCCAGTAGTTTCGGAGCAAATCAGCTGTGACAGACGGGCAGACAGACGCACGAGTGATCCTATAAGGGTTCTATTTTATTCATTTTGAGGTACGGAACCCTAAAAACTAATTAATAATTTCAGTTTCAATTAGCGATGAAAATTTGTGGAGCAAATGAAAAATAATTAGCATCCATTGGACAAATTTAACTGTGACTAATTAGGCGTTAAATTGTCTCGCACCATAACTCATCGCTATACTCACTTACCAAGCCTCTTATCATGACTATTTCACTGAATGTAAATCATACTCTACGCCCTTCATCATAGACTTCAAATTATAAAATAATACAAATACGAATTACACGTCTTTTATCGTGTAGAGAATATTTGCGTAATATTCCATTCGTTAACGCTGTTCATTCGGCTGTGCACCTTTGGTTCAGAACGTGTATTTAGGAAATTTCGCGCTTTTAATTAGAAGCCTAATTAAGTCGGAAAGTAAATAGGACGTAAGATGGTTTTTCCTTGACTTAAGATCCTTTTTCACTTTGTGACTGAACACAAAGTTGTAGACGAGACTAAAGGTCCCCGTTGTCCACTGAGACAGCGGATAAAGTGCACAAATACATCCAAAACAGCTTTAATGCACTAGGGAATAGAGTCTAATTTGGATGTCTGTGCTTGTTACGCTACGTATAGGTACACGAGGTGCAGCTAACAAGGTAAATATTTTACGTCGATGCCTTCAAAGTTACGGAAATCCTATTACACACGCGGCTTGCAAACTCGTAAATTGTTGCGCTGAATAAGGAGGTCGTTTAATGTGTATGGATTTGTATTTTACTTTAAGGTACCTAATATAGCTATTAAGGTTTTGAGGTAGCAAACTGCAGCTAAATCGGGCAGATTTTGAGGTAATAGTCCGTTAGATTAGCATTGTAAACCCAAAATATCTGAACTGCTCACCGAAATGTAGGTCATTAGGTTATAACTATGAGTATATGACCACTACGAGGACTGCGCTGAAAGTGTGGGGAATCTTACTTACGAACTTATTTTTCATATTGTACCTTTTTATAATTTCTGAACTTCATCATTTTAACACTCTGGCCACATAGAAAAAAAAAACAATTGTTCGGTTTCAATTGTTTTTTTGAACTCGTTGAGTCGCTGCTGCAGATGGAATTGTTCGGTGAGCTATGATTTGTTACGACTTTAAAAGTGGATTAACACAAAAACAATGTGGAGACCGGATGATTGCTGATTTTAGTAATCAGAATTTCAACGTGGCCGAGTATCCCTCACAGACGACGCGCGTGAAGGTCGACCAAAATCGGCAGTTACGCAAGAAAACGTCCACCATGTGCGTCAGCTGATAAAAGAAGACCAATCGAGAGACATGTGACATATCGGGAAATTCAGGAGTTTTTGGAGATTGGAATGAGTCAGATACATATTATTTTACAGGAAGAATTAGGCGTGCGAAAGATATTTTCCTGTTGGATCATTTATTGCCTGACGAGCAGAAAACGACTCGTGTCAATTGGTGCCGCAAAACATTTAATAAATTCAACGGAGGGAGCTCAAATACAGTTTTAATGTCGTATTAGGTGACGAGTCGTCGATATACTCATATGAGCCTGAAACTATAAAAACCAAACTCGAGTATGGGTTTGAAGACGAGCTCAAGCCGACAAAAGTTATTCGCTCTCGCAGCACGGCCCAGACGAGGGTGGCAGCGTTTGTCTCCAAATCGTGTCAAGTGGTTACTATTCCTCTTGAAGATCGTAGAACGGTCAATATCGATTGGTATACAACTAAATGTTTGCCGAGTGTCTGAACTAAGAAAAAAAACCCTAGTCGCCGCATCATCCTTCACGGCGACCGCTCGGAAAACAAATGAGTAAGTGGAAGGTGAAAAAGTCGAAATACTGGACTAGCCTCCATACAGCCCAGACTTAAGTCCCAACGTCTTTTTCACATACCACAAAATCAAGGATAAGTTGCATGGTCAGCGGTATCAGACAGCGGCAGAAGCAGTGGAGGCTTTTAAAATGGCCATTTAGTGGACTCCTATTTCAGCGTTCAATAAGTGTTTTCAAACCTTTCGGAAAAGTAAGTTTTTCTCCACGACGAGAGGGATCAGAATGCAACTTTTCCGTTCAAGCTACTTCTTTAATTTATTAATTGGCATGTAGCACTTACGCAACGTGCCAATTGAACACAGATCTTAATAAAATAATCGATTGTAATTTCGTCATAATCGATTAAAAACGAACATATTTCAAGTTTTAACTTAACAATGTTATATGATAATTTATGAATTTTTCGTAATATTAAAAAAAAAATGTCACAATAAATTATACGTTTTACTGAAATCAAAACTATCGATGACTGTTATATTTTCTTCATAGTCGGTGTGAAAAATGTATGTGTCGCTCAGGATTCTAACTTAGAATCCTTCGCTTCACTCTGGATTCAATGTACCGCCCTCGCCGTAAATACATCATTTTGCTCTCTTGACACAAATAACTATTAACGACTAGTTTGAACGCATGAAAAAGTGCATAAAATATAAAGGAGAATACTTTGAAAAACAATAAAAATACTTAGATTCAATTTAACCGCTTATTTTTTTCTATTCCCAAAACAGTTTGACTCTTGTACTGAGTCGAACTGCTTCCAGTAATATAGGTTGGGTTAATCGTATAATTACGATCCCTCTTCGTATTAGTATAACTCAAACATCACTCACGAAAGTTTAAATTAAGTTAGGTTACAACTGCGACCTCAACTCAACAGAACCGAAATGTATGTGCAGTTAAGCTATGACGCTTATAGAATAGAACTGCTCTGACTAGCTAATTACGAGTAGGTACGTCGTCCTATTCCAACATCTCTGTATGATATCCAAACAAATGTAAAATGAATTTCACTCAATTGCAAATTTCGAAATATGTTTTGAGTACCTACCGTTGATTAACCACTTCCCTTCCCACCGATACGTGCCACAGGACACGAGTACGTTTCGTTTGGTCGAATAACCGAATATATTAAATTTACATCATGATTAATTTACTATGCACTCGTGTGGCTAGCGGATGATTTCAACTAATAGTACGTACCTTTACCCACCAACGTTGTTATACTACTCAAGAAAGTACCGGGAAAAGGTGAATAATACACAAAATGTTACTTATTCATCCAAATTTATTTTATCACCTTCAAAGTATGCTCCTTCAGAAATGATACACTTACGCTAACAAATAATCCAATCATCGAATTATTTTTTAAACGCTTTTTCCGGAATTATATGAATTTAGTTCTCGCCGCGAATTTTCTTTTATGTCTTCCACCGAATGAAAACGGGTGCCACGAAGTGGTAGAGTTTAGGAAGAATAAAGAAGAGTTTAGGAAGAACTCATAAGCACGTGTTTTTGATAAAGTCGATTCAACGTAAGCGTTCTGTAACATTTTCAGAGACTCTGAACACGAAATTCCATTTAAGACAAACTCTTTGTTCCGTATTTTTGTCCATTATGAAATTCTAAACACACACTAGAGATGATCCAACAAAAAACAGCAGTAATCAGTCATTTATTTGCTTAAACATGGTAGAAATAGGTGGTTTAAAAGAAGCACTGTATTTAATCTAAATGACAAATGCAACTCAAACTCTATCCCAAAATTAAAAACAATGGTGCCAAACTAGCACAAAAAAGATATATTGAATTTGGAACCATAAACAAATTATCAATTCCCGATCCTTTTTTGATAGAATGTATGCCATGCCACAACAAAGCGCGCAAAAATTATCTGACGACTATATTTTCAGGGCTGTTGTGTGAGCAAGGCTCGGAAACAGTTTTAAATATACCAGTAAATACCGGTTTAAATAGCTGAATGTAGACTGTAGCTTAGTAGCTGACTATATTTATAAATATAGGAAGGTCAACGTATCACAAAATTCACAGTCAGCTACTAGGTTTCCTTCCATCATCTCACAAAACCTGACACATTCACGGCACACAACTACCCATCTTCAAGCAAACAAGTCACGTTGAGGTTCTGTGGTCAAAAGTGCCTGATTATTTTTTTGGTGATAGGAATAACCTTCCTTAGCACCAGAAAAAAGTTTCAGATCTTTCAGCTGGGTCAATAATTTTTGAAAAATATAAACAGTTTCCTTACTTACGTTTTGGGTCAAGGACGTCTTTCCTCGATCCGTCCCATATTACAAAAAAAATTTAGATAGGTATCTGTGGTACTATCCTACTATCCTATATATCCTAGTTCAGGCACCAGTCTCGACCGCACAAGTTACATAGCTAACTAATAATGCATCTGAATTAATAAATTTCACGAGAATCGGTTGAGATGCGACCTATACAGGAGAACAGTCGGACAGCGGGACAGCGCGACATCGAACATACCAACGAATTTCGGCCCAAGCTTCGTTCGTTCGATTATGACGTTAAACTCTCATTCCATCAAAATCTCTCGCCTCCTTGTGATGCAAGAAGTAAATAATCTATTATATAGCTAAGTAGAAGTTACCGAGTAACATTATTTCGTGTTAAAAGTTCTATTCTATCTGCTTATTACCTACTGACGGCTGTGTAAATAAACAACCCGCTTGCTGCGATATGTCTCCTTTGAACCGGAAGGCTTTCGCAACTCTTGTATTTTCCCAATAGCCTTTGTTTAGTTTCCGGAGCATCATTATTTTGTTTTAATAACAATTGCACATCAACACAATTGACTGGTTGTGCAACAACGAAACTCGTAGACCGTTAATTAACGTAATCCAATTAAAAAATAAACTGAATTGCTTTGAAATTGTTCACATAAGGCTTGTTCACGAAAAAAAGTAGCCACTGTTGTATAATTCAGGTTTTCAATAGGAAATTACATGTTTTAAAGAATTTAATGAAAAAGAAGGTCTCGAAGAAGGTATTTTAAACTCATACATAGACAAACATGTCGCATGTAGTGACATTTAATACGTGAGTTTAACCGTGGATTTCTTAGTACTATTTTATCTGTAATAATGAAAACTATTTTGCCAGCGCACAACGATAAAGATATAATTTATATTAAGTACAGGGCACCAATATGTATTCACTCAGTTTTATAAATATGTATACTACAACCTTATTGTTGCAGATAAGGTCTGTGTACATATTTTTGAGACTTTGTGGTGTATATATATTGGTGCCCTTGACTGTACAATAAATTAAAGCGCAGTCAAAATGTATTCATAGCTTTGCAAAGGATCAACAATAAGCAACACATGTAATTAGTAGATAAATATCTACCTATACTCAAATGCCTTTTAACAATGAAATGTCAATGAGCTGTGGGTATCAGGGTTATTCTTTAATGAGCGCTATTGTTTTCTTGTTATATGCCAGACGGCGTCTACTTCGTACGACGATGATACTGTTTTTTTATATATTAGCCATAAACCACAGGAAGAACAAGAATAATCGTCTATATTGTGTTTAATATTATAGCATTTTAGGCTAAATCTTTTGCAAAAAACTATAATTCGTTTATAAACTTTTTGTTGAGTCGCGCGCCACGCGTCTTAGCAGCAGGTTGTGCTCGACCTACATATTTCCTTACTAGTCAGTATTATATTTGCGCCGTAGAATTTTATCGCTCATCCTGCGCCAATCAGGTAACACTCATGTAGACGCGCAGTAAATAATCTGTACTGTGCCTTGAATGACAATAGGGGTGTGTAGACTCAAAATGTATTATGACTTCAAAAGAAAGAAGGCAAAAAAATGGCAAATGAAGAAAATTCCATGATAATATCTCAATAAATTAAGAAGCTACAACCGTTTTAATATTGCTTGTTAGAGAGAGAAAACGCTCGAGGATCGTGATGTCACGATCCTCGAGCGTCATAGTAATTGACAATCGTTTCATATGAAGGTGCGTTTTCGGTAAAGGGGCAGAACATACCCCCCCTTAAAACTTTGGACACTTATAACTTTGTGATTATTTAACCTCATGATGTCAAGGTACGTGAACGGGGAGTTGATCTTGTATTACGATATTCCTGAGATGCTTGAGCATGCATTATTAGATCGTGTTGGTGTGACAGGCTGTTGGCGCGGACGGCTGAGCGCGGCTGGCGCGGGCGGGTCGTCTGTTTATGTGATGCACGTCGCAGGTTGCAGTCCCGGGCCTGTTATTACTTTATAAAATTTCATGTACGTGATGATCGACGGTATTTGTTTTAATATGCAGTGCGTGCATTCTTGATACTTGCGTTGCTTTTTAGGGTTCCGTACCTCAAAAGGAAAAAAAACGGATCTTACAGGATCACTCGTGCGTCTGTCTGTCCGTCTGTCACAGCCGATTTGCTCCTAAACTACTGGACCGATTGAGTTGAAATTTGGTACACATATGTAAATTGGTGACCCAAAGATGGACGCGTAAACTCGTAAAGTAAATTAATGAATTCTGAACAATGGGTGGCTGGTGTGTGCTCACCACGCGAGTTGAACTCGCACTTGTCCGGTTTTTCTGCTTTTGACTACTTTTTAAATCCTTTTTCCAGAAAATACAACATTAATGATTGTTTCATTTAGTTTATATATCCCTATTGACACTGTCAACTGACAGCATCCTGATACCGTACCGACTCTGCATCGCCAAATACGAAAGTAGCCTAACAAGGTATACAAATGCCAGGGTGGCATACTTGCACAATACCGCCGTGGTCGTGTATGTTCTTATCTAAACTCAAAGCACCCCCACTAAAGTTACCAATTCACCATACTCTGTGTATTAAAGTGGAAAGTGTCATTTCGTAATTTGTATGCGGGGTTTCATTCGGTGTCGTCATAAAGCGAGCGAGCTACTGCATCGTTAATGTCAGCGCGCGTAGAAATTGTTTTATTCCAAAACTTTGGATACACAGCAGTTTCAAGATAACAACGGCATTATTCTGACATCCACGTCCACGCGCTAGAAAACAATAGACGTAAATATAAACTAGTGTTTGATGTTAGGCTATTCGCTTGTTTTGTTTTGTCTCTCTGTGACGTCACGCCCGCAATGCCGATCAAAAGTGGTTCAATTTAGGCATATTTATGCACCTATGAATGTCGATAAACTACCACCGGTTCGAAAAGTAAACCTCTGCCTCGAGAAGAACCGGCGTAAAAAACTCGGCGAGGTGTCATTTTTTCAAAACAGTATACAATATATCATTTCAGTATCAGAGTATTATAAAATTTTAAAATTACATTGCTACAGTAGAAAGCCTATTTATTTTACGAAGACGTCAAATATAATAAGTGTTTGAACATGCTTCGAGAAAAGGATGGTACGGCCGTGCCGCTTTTTTTTGCTCGACTTGGCGGGGACACTGCCGTGCCCCCAGATAAGTGTTTGAACATGTGCAAATCATTAATATATATCATTTTGGAATTGCAATTTGCGTGTGAAAACTGAAGCTAAAAAAAGTCGGGTTCTACAATAAAGGTTTAATTGTACATTTTTTTCACGGAATTTCCTTTAACGTCAATAATATGACGAATTTTTCCGACAGATACACAACTTTCTATTATAAAATAATATAAATGCAGTTTGACTTTTGTATGAAAAACGCATGGGTGCTCAACACTTTTGACCACGGCTGTATGTATATTATACTGCAGTAATGATTGCAGCCCCAGCTTATAACATCAGATTTCGAAACACCGACACCGAAATTGAAAACACTAGTTTTCTCGATTCGCTAAAACTAGCTTGTTACAAACGGTTCCCGTGTTAATAGTATTTTATGCAACAGTTATATAATATGGGTTCTTAAAATTCGAGAGTCGCTGTAACAAAACGAGCTTTAGCGAGTTTTGTTAATAAAGACTCGAGAATTTTAAGACCTAATTATATAACGTTGCATACAGTACTTTTTCTACGACAGCTAGAACCAACTTATACTTTTAGTTATAAATAAATAAAAATAGAGACATGTAAAAACAAACATTTTATTTATGGTAATGAATATGAAGGCTTTGAATGGTGTTTTTTGTTATGATTATTGGCGCGTTGTTTTGTTTTAAGATCTGGGACATATTTATTTCATTTTGTAGGAAGTCCGGAGCGGTTGGCATTGGAGATGGATCAAATTCAGTTACAACCTCAAAAGTTAAATAAATTGCGTTACCAATGAACCTAACTGACAATTGAAAATAATTAAATTCCCGCGCTTTATGTTTTTTTATTACTATAGACAACAATACTGTTTAAGTAGATGTATTTTTCAAACATAAAAATCTTTTGGAAAAATAATATTCTTATTTCATATCTGTAATTTACGTAATAATAAACGAGTCTTTATTGTAAATATGGCAGTTACAGTAATAATAAGTTCATTTACATAAACTTTTGTCATGGATGCGGTCATGGAAACATAAATTTAAATAAAACACTTTCGCGCTGGCACATGGTCTGTAGGCGCTGGCCACTTTAACGCAAATTAAAAAAAATACCAGTTGGCTTATAATTTATTATAATATCCGTCGGAGCATTATAATGTAATTCATAGATCATAGATTTAAGTGGAATCACGAAAAGTGTATATTTTTAATATTGATGTTAGCCTTTTAATTGTCAAATTACAGTGCTGGAGTAGAAAAAAGGCTATTTGTTGTATTTAACGGAAACTTTTAAAATAATACAATACCTAAAGTTCCAGTGAAATGAGACTGTTGCCAACAATCGGGATTCGCAAAAACAATTAGACCAGAAACATGTTTTGTTATAGCCGATTCTAGTTCTCAACCGGATAAGTTCCAGATAACTAAGTTCCAAGTCCAAGGCACGGTTGGGTTACACTGCCCATTTGGAGCTGGAGAAACTACAATGAAGTTGGCGAACTTTACTAACGCTTCGAAGTACACGTATAAGTCAACGCACGTGAAAAGAGCTCCGGCGGCCATACGTTTTGATATGGAAAGAAAGAAAGAAATAATACATTAATGTAACGTCTCAATTTACACAATAACCGCTATGAAACCGCCGCACGAGCAACTCACGATGAGACGGTATTGTTGTCTTCTCTTAGTACTCCTTGAATAAAAGAGACCGAGATAACCTTGCTGCGACAAAAGTTGCCCGCGAGCGACAGTTCTGACAAGCCACGGGTAATACGTGACCAGGGTAACACTCAAAACTACCTCCGAACAGTTTTAGCCGTCTATATGTTATAAGAAGTATTAAACACAGCGACAATAATGAAATTTTAAGATTTTTAAAAACCCGCCTATTTCCTTTTTACAAATATTGTAGCATAGTCTACGTCACTCCCATAACCACAACTAATATGAATCTAACGACACCTCACATGTTAAAATCGGTATCCCCTCATTTGTTATAAAACCAATGGCTCTAAACTCACTTTCCCTAAATTAGTTCAATTCACTAGCTATAAACTCAAATACTATAATAGTTACTACTTGTTCTTGTTATAATGTTCATTTGCTATAAATGTTAAATGGTCTAAACTTATTATCTATAAAATTTATATCTATAACATTCTCTTGGCAATGGTAGGTAATGGGGAATGGATGAAATTTTTAGAAATGCCTGATTATTTTTTTGGTGATAATACAACCTTCCTTAGCACCAGAAAATAGTTTCAGATTTTTCAGCTGCGTCAATTATTTTTGAAAAATATAAACAGTTTCTTCACTTACTTTTTGGGTCAAAGACTTACATAAACACCTAATTATCTCGAATGTGAGCAACATTTAAAATAACCAATTTTCGGTTAAAACACTCACAATTTCACTGTTACGCAAACGGTGGCTAGACCTAATCAGAATATAAACTAAGCTGTTTGTATTCAGTTGCAATACTTATTCTATTGTGTGTAAATTCTACTCAAGTTCAGCAATACTATTGAGCGTTTGACACGAATGCTCAGTCGAACAAATCGCGTATGAGCCGATTTAACGAGCGGCAGAACGACTTTCGGTTTCGATCGTCAAACGACCAATCAAAACATTATCGTATCGTGCTGAATGAGTGACCTCTACACGTTACTCGACTCAGTTCATGTCAATTTGGAAATTCTAAATTTGCAGACTGTTTTCATGAAGTGAGCCGATCGTAATAACTCAGTGCCCCGTCATTACTGTGGGTTCCAGAAGTGAAAGTGAAGTATAATCCTTCTTAACCCTGCAACCCCCTCTATCTCAAAGAACGTTTTAGTTTTTTAAATTCTGTTAGATGTTCTAACAATTTGCTATTAATTATGCCTTCGTCATCTACCAAATTTTACAATAGTTCGTTCACTATTAACTTTATCCGACTGTGGAACTCTCTCCCTCTTGACATCAGACAAGCAAAATCTATCGGCAACCTCAAATCCCTTCTTAGAACATTATTTGTCTCTCCCCTACCTTGATTGTATTTTTTGGCTGACTGTTTATGTATCATATATTTGTATTTGTGTTATTTGTATATATGTATGATTGCGTATGTATGTTTATATATAGAGCTATTTATATACGTTTATTTTTATAATTAATTATTTTGATTTTTGGTTAATAATAATCTCTGGCACCTACTGCATAATCTAGTTTTATCTCTTTCTCAGATACCCAAAGGTTGTCTGGAAGAGACCGCCTGTTGTCTACCTCTACCTACATGTTGTTGTATTGTTTCTCTCTGTAACTGCTTTGTTTGTATGAGGTGTGCAATAAAGAGTATTTGTATTGTATTGTATTGTATAATTTTCAACAACACGTTTATTCAGATTATGATATTATATTTTCATCACACTTGCTCGTAAATGGTGTTATTCCATGCCTGTATACAGATGGACAATGGCCTACATTGTTCCCGCGGGTATTATGGCGAGTTTGTTGACTAGTTGACCAAGCGCCGCAAGAATACTGCTCTGTGATTGGTTGAAATATTGAAGCTGCGCGCTCCACTAGCACTGATCTGGAAGTGAAGTTGTTAATTTTTGATTGGTGCTGCTGTATGAAACTTAGATTTTTCTGTCTTTTGTAGTTATTTATTTCCTCGCAAATGTGATGAAAAACATTGTGTATAACACGGGCGTAAGAATATTGCAAACTCGAGTCATCAAAAGCCCTCCGCTTTGGCGTTTGTCTGATAGACTCTTGTTCGCAATATTCCACTTACCCTCGTTAAACAATGTACTATTACTTAAGCTCCTATTTTCAACTAGATCAATTCAAATACCAAATGTCAAGTCACTAACGTAATTGATATGATGACTGTTCCCAAGTATAACATCTCGCCTACAATTAACTACCATGCAGTGGCACGCTTAATGCAAGTCTGCACTCATTACTCCCCGAAGACGTAGTGAATAATTGTACACTTAAGACTGCTGTGAACGAGGTGTGAACTGGGAAAACCGCATCAGAATCTATTGTGGTTCCCGTCAACACATTTAATTAATACTGTAAGTCTGGTGACGTTTCGTTGCAGCAGGTATTCAGTCATTAGCGAACGTCTTGAAACCTATTACTCTCGGACCGCAACTTCTAGATTAATGGACGAAATTACGTATGTTTAATGGTATAGATCGTGCAGACGTCACTGAAAACTTACTTCATGGTTCTTGGTGGTGTTTCGAGTAAAATCATTACTAAAAAGTAGGTTATTTTAAACTAGAAGTACAGCATCATATTGGAGGCAGGTCTTTAGTATTATGGATACTTAACGTCTCTCAATAAGGTTTATTCATTAGACCTGCACCATTGTACCTACTAACTTAAACAGAAATGCATACATAAAAAAACAATCAACCTTTCTGTACACAGTGAAGCGAAACGATCCGCATATCCAAATACGACTCTAAAACTTTTAAAAATAGTCTTCAAACGCAAACTGTCTATTCTAGTACATTGCTATCAAATTGGCTATAGCGCCCTTCAGTTGCGGTTAAGTTAAAATAAGGGCAGATAAGAGAATATGGTCAGACCTTTTTTAATTTTTGATGTTAAAATTGCCTTAATTTTTCCTATAATTTCAACATTTATATGTAAATTTATTATTTGAACGGCTGGGAGACGTGGGCCTATTTTTTGTCTGTGTATTTTAAGAAATGTCTTGTGTACAAAAAAGTATTTACATACATAAATATACGGCGAACTCACGCACGATGTTAAAAACAAATTCAATCGCCCCTGTTTGTTAATAGAAGATATACGGTCTCTTAACTTACCAATTTCGTGATATAATTATAACAAAAGGGGCCCTAACAATCAGCACGTCGTTTGCACGTATCGAGATAAAATCCAATCTGAATTAACCTGAGAACATGACATTCGTGATCATGAGCGTAAGAGGTTGTGAACAGGGCTGTCATTCATAAATCGACCAATCGCCAGTCGAACCAGCATCAGTTTAAAAATAAATAGAATAAATTTATTTCAAGCATCACAAGGCTCATCCAAAAAGATAAAAACATACAGTTTAGGCTTCTTAGACACACTTATAATGAGCACCAAGGCTCAATTTATACTGGGTAATCTAGGTGAGACAAGTTGTGTGTGAATCGCATCACACCGTGACCAGTGGGTAAACACCGGGACACTGCCGACGGGACGTGACAAGCTTGGCAAGGGGACGGTCAACGTACGGTGAGCTCTAAAAATATGTATACAATTTTGAGTCTTATGCCTCAGACATAACTACCGAATGGAGCTGGACTATCGACGACACTCAACTGACCATTCATGAACGTTACTGGAACGAGATAAGGTGCGTACATGGTCAATAAACGTTGTTCGCTGGCTACACTTAAGTCACAATTGTACAGACCCCGAGATGCACTTGGTTTTAGGAATTTTAAACCAAATGCCATGTGAATATGCAATAAGCGATAAAAGCTATTTTTGTTTCACTAATATCTTACGAAACCAAAACACAAATTATACTATGCGAATAGAATCTGGGGGCACGGCAATGCCCCCGCCAAGTCGAGCAAAACAAAGAGACACGGCCGTACCATCCTTTTCTCGAAGCCATTCAGGCATTTTCAACATCCTTTAATTTTGTGCTGGCTAAAGCTAGAACTCGGAATTTTCAGTAACATATAGTGCATAATATGGCTTACATACATTCTCAATAGCATTCAATTCGAAGTATTAGTTTAAGAACTATTGCCCGTAACAATTCCTTAGTTTTGTCACTGACATACTCTGATGATCGATGATCAACATAATTCTAAGGTACTTCTAGCAGATCCACAAGCTCCAACTTTTAAACATAATTAGTTTTTAGCCTATCAATTCATAAAAAAAACCTAAAAATATTGCAATTTCAGTCACGTTTCAGAGATATACAAACCGCACAAGTAATCCTATACAAAAACCACCATGTGAGATATTTCGTAGAGCAAATTAAGTCAGGCATTCTTATTAATATTTATTTGCTTGCTTAATAAAATTTTGTGACTTGGCTATCACACAATACTACATAGTTTTAGGTATGCAAAAATTAATAAACGCAGTAAGTAGTAAAGTTGTGTGATTCCCAAGTTGCAGAATTTTATTTAGCAAGCAAATAAAGATTAATAAGAATGCCCGACTTGGCTCTACGAAATACCTTACAACGTTTTACGGTGGAAGAGTTTCGAGACTTGGCCTATAACAAACAAAACATAAATAACAATAGTCAAAGCAACAAGATAACCTTTATTCAACCAACCGCCATCAGCAAAATTTGTTATCCACTCTTCATTTCCGTTTCGCCCTACGATTGACTGATAGAGATCGCCAGAAGGCATCCGGCTGGCCTTTTGTAGGTACTTATCTATATTGTGTAACACTTATCTATATACCTAGGTACAGCCATATTATATCATTGGACATTTACCTACCTCGACCTATTTGTTGAAGGAAATCATTGAGATAATCTGCTTACATCTGCAAATGAATCTAAATGAAAAGAAGCCCTTAAGTCCTCACTCTCATTTGTCCTCTCATCTAGATGAGTGTTTGTACCCAGAAGCGGGACGCATAATATTACCTACAGGCTGATGATGAGGATATGCTCCCAAAGAAAAGACACTTTTAATTATAATTCACCGCATTGTAACCTGCCATCACTGCCTTAACATGTTAACATAATTTTCACTGAAAGATGGGTAGAGGCCGTCCGCCCTCGCCCTGCTGGTCGATTACGTAACGTTTCGTACGTGTGATAGAAAGATATTAAATGTCATTTTTTGTATGGGAAAATGACGTTTGAGTAGTCCGAATAACTCTCGTTCGAAAAGTCAAACATTTACCCTTCTGGTGGACGCGTATAGAAAGATAACCTCAAGAACGCCCGCGTGAACCGTCAAGCAGTGAGCAGACCCAGACCATATAATGGGTACAGGAGCGGATGAAAAAGAAGATCATTTTAACCGAAGGATGGACACGAGTCATCGACACAAATTAAGAAGATTGTTTAAGGTAAGTTGTCAGCTATTGTAAAACGTGTTCTCAATTTTGCTGCATAATGGGCGCCTACTTAATTTATACCTCTTCCATATGACATTAGATTTTTTACGGACAAAGTCTTGGTTTATCTAGGATATCAAAGGAAAATATTGTACTAATTTTACTTATTTCGATTATTATGTGTTTATCAGATATACCAATGTAAATGTTTTTGCTTTTCAAATGGTTTTCCTTGAAAATGCAAGACGATTAACGCAGGATTTGTCTAATCTTATATTGAATAGGGTAAGTAACGGCGTCATTATTGACAAACAACAAAAAGAACTTTTGTGTACGACCCAAATTATTATCAAACGGAAATAAAAATGTTCTTTTAATAGTTTTGAACAATTTACCCGAATCATGACCGTCCTCAAAACCTATTAACCAAATTACCGTTTTATGAAACGTGATTGGAGTACCAACCGAATTGGTTATCGTTTAAGTTAACTATTTGACGGTAGCCTCATTCAAACCTAATTAAACTACGGACATTATCAGAAATATGTGAATGAGTACAATCTAGACCAGGCCGCGTTATAATTACTACAACTGCAATTTCTAGTGTAGGACCTCGTGTAGAGTTTGTTCGGATTGCTACCTACTAAAATAAAATTTAAATCCTTCCGTCGACACCGATATATAAGAAAAGCATCGTGTTATATACTGTCTTATTCGACCGTCGAAAGAAAAACAATATAATTACTACCTTAGTGGGATCGTAAATATCGTAATAGTTCACAAGCACCCACAAGTTAAGCAATACATGTGCAATCTTAAGGACACTATGACTCGGAGGCAACTTTTCATCAAGGGGCATGTTTGTTTCCTTAAATTAAAAACCGTGTGGACACAATAATTTATTTATTACACCTACTTTGACTTTAATCATCATACCCCTTCCACCTTCGCTGTCGATAAGACATCCGTCACTCGCACTCGCACTTGTCAGAACGTGACGGATGTCTTATCCACAGTGATAAGTGATAAAATGGCAAACATGCTACGCCCGCTGCGATGTTAACTTTACAGTAAAACAACGTCTACCAATTTTACGGGGCGCCTCGTGGATTGCGGCATTTTTGCCACTCTATGAATATGCAGGGAGGCAAAGAGTTGTATTGCTTCCGGCAAACGAGCGCACCTCTAGTGCCGTTATTACCGAACAATTTACCACGGCCACGGCTAAACCAGCAAACAAAGGGAGGCGCCGCTTATTTACCGGCGCCCGGAAGGAAACTTGGGAACGGATGGATCCCGGAATGCGATACGTACTTGGATATTTTTAAGGCAAACACTGATGATTCGATTGTGCCGAATAACCAATTTCGCGGTGTAAGTTATGTTTCTTTACCTCGGTGCGAAAGTAACTCTGCTGCCTATCCCTCTGCCTGCTTGTTAACTCTTCATGCTAAAACCTCTGAACTGATTTAAATGAGAGGATGGATGAAAATTTGTATGTGAGCGCAATTAACAAGCCGTACACCGACGAGTCGCGCGCAGAAGCTAGTTGGCTATAATGGAAACTCTTCAGAACAAGGTGCAAAAAAGATAGCATTCTTTAAAAGGAAAATCTTTAGCTTAATAAAGAGTTGGAAAAGTTACCCACAAAGCTTTGGTCTAAGACTATTATTATAATAGAAAGAAACAAGTGCAACATAAGTGCCCTCTCTGAAATGCTTCCTGTAAAATTAAGCACGGTTCAAAAAGCCGTTGCACCGTGTTTTTTCTAAAGCTTATAAATATGTAAAAAGTGGTCGTTTGTCGACCGCGCGGCGCTCGGTCCTCGTTTGTGTTTTTCTTATAAAATTTACAACCGTTAAACTGGCGAACAAAATGGCTGGTGCTTATTTACACGGCGCGGAAAGGAAGTCCGAGCGAACGGATGGCCCGCTGCTAGAGGAAACACATAAATCACTGAATTTACGGCAAACAGCTGAAATTCGTTATTATTTTTTTCAGAGAAAAACACGTCTACAAGCGGCTTACATTACACTAAGGCCCCGGACTTATTCCGCCGCGAGAATTTGCTTAATCGACTTTATACGTACAACAAACACGAATCAAATTCAAAACCAACAATATTTAAACGTTTTCGCAGAGCAAGCTTCTTGTTTTACTGATAAACAAATTCCAAACAAAACGGAAAATTTGCCGTGATTCTGGAATCGAAGGAGGTTGAACTGTTATGTTTACCGAACAACTTAGGAGTTGTGTAATCCGACAATTTGCCGTTGCTAACTCGAAAACATAACAAAACAACGCGAACATATTCCCGGCTGAAAGGAAGTTCACTTGAAAAGGCAACTAGCTTCGGGAAAACCTTATATTGTTGAATTTATGATATGTTCGTACGGTTCGTTCCAGTTCCAGAGGTCATTCTCGCCGGTATCTCCGCGATATTTCGTTGAAAATAATAACAGTAACGTACTGCCTGTATCGCATAACGGGCTTCCATTTCGTTGCAATTTTGTTTCCGACAGTGTCCGCGTTAAGCACCATACGAATCGGGAAGTGGAGATGTGTAAACTGATTGCGATTATGGGGTAATAATTCAGGGTTGTCAGCTATTTGGCAATGGGGACGGAGCGCAATGTTCTAGATAAGTGTTTATGGCCCAATTAGTGGCAAACGAAATGAGGCCTATCGACCTCGACGTAAAACTGATAATGGGCGAGATAGGGCGGTACGACGACGTGTCGGGAACTTATTGGCAACTTTACAATAACATATTGATTAGGAAAGTTATAAGCGGCGTATCAATATCGAAGCTTATAAGGCCGAAAATATAGGCCAGGTATAATTATTTCTTAACAATTTTACACAAAGTCGGTCAATATACGAAGTCATTAGCCGACTTTCAAATAACTTCAATGCTATCAAATTAAGTTGCACGTTGGCTTGATGGCTTCACGTGCGACTCCCAGGTTTAGGAATTTACGTTAATAAAGTAAGCGCAATATTCCGCAGTGTCTCAAGACGAGTGTCTTTGACCAGTGTGTGTTGCCAGTGATGACGTATGGCACGGAAACGTGGCCGCTTACTATGGGCCTCATAAGAAGGCTCAAAGTCACCCAAAGGGCAATGGAGAGGGCTATGCTGGGAGTATCTCTGCGTGATCGCATCAGAAATGAGGCTATCCGCAGCAGAACCAAGGTAACCGATATAGCCCTCCGAATCGCTAAACTTAAGTGGCAGTGGGCGGGGCACATTGCATGTAGAACCGATGGCCGTTGGGCGGAAAGGTTCTTGAGTGGCGACCACGTACCGGAAGCGATATACAGGGTGAAAATTGTAATGGGCCAGTAAGGGCAGGTGTCCTTCTGTCTTCTCCGGGGGGCGTCGTGGTGGAATGTTCGCGATCCCATGGCGCCCCCTTAACGGTAATGCGGGTGACGCCGGTGTGTTTTTAGTGGGTATGCTCCTCGGATGGCGGTGGGAGGAGAGTCCCACATAACCCCCAAATGGGCCTTCCCCGGGTCGGGGGTATGCATAAAGCATTTTCACATCGTCAAAAAAAAATAAGGTGTCCTCTTCTTGACCTCTTGCTACCACGTGAAAATGGACATATTAACCTTTACCAGACTTCTCAGCTATATATATATATTTATAGCTATATTACTTAGCTGATTTAAAAAATATATACAATCAGGAAGAAAAACGTTAGCTTTAATTTTTATTTATTTGTCAACTGCTCCCGTTTTTATAATCGATCAACAGATTGATTACTTAAGGTGCAATTCCGTGCATCGCGGCCGATTGCACCTTTAATGGGTAGGTATACATATATCGGCATGTATTTTATTTTTAGTAAACGGGACTTAATCGCGTATAATTGACTTATTTATTTACCTCTTTGAGGCTTCCCGACGTTTCGGATGTGTCACAACATCCTTGGTCGCGATCGCGGGAGGAACTGGCTTAAGCGGGAATCAACATCTTCTTGCTGCGCGGGTTTTTCGAACTAACCGCACTTGGTTTTAAGTCCCGTTAAGTAAAAATTATGTGTGAGAATCGTGAAAAATTAATTCAATATGACATGTATTTTGTTTAGTCGCTATTAGAGAAAATGTTCAATTTGAGGTTTCCTTTCAAGCAATCGTTTTAATATGTCGAGCAACCCAAGGATAACTTCCTAATGCACTAGGAACAGTTTTTTTTAAAGATAAGTCACGCGTAAACTGTGTTAAAAACAGACGACAATCGACTAATAGAAATCATCACGTGACTCTTGGCAAGTGTATGTGAGTGCACTTCACCAATAACGAATACGTATGAATTTAATTTTTAGTCTCAAAAGTAAGCACAACTGCAGAACTGAATAAGGATAACTTTATCCTCTAGCAGGCATAATTTCTGAAGGATTCCGATTTTTGATCACATGCCAACCGAGATTTTTTTACAGCGGTATTCGTTTCAAAATGTATTCTTTTTTGTAGAAGAATTCGTTTTATAAAAAGCGCCTGAAAATAAATGAGCGTACATAATGTCGATGAACCTTTACGCCGCGTCATATCTTTTTATGTGTTGGGTTAAACCTGTTGGGAAACAGCCCTAAACAAGCATTAATGTTAATATTAAAAAAATACGAAAACATCAGAGTAATATATCTATGCTGTTGTTGTCAACTACATGTTTTAATTAAAACATCGACCAATTCGATGTTTTAATTAAAAGTGAGGGAAAATCCGGAATTACAAGAGATACGTAAATTTGCTCTTAGAAGCAACGAGACTAACGACTTTAGAATTAAATAAAAAACTGCATTAGGAAGGTTTGACTGTCCAATACTTCAGTGTTGGATTGGGCAGGTCAAATCTACCTTTAAATATATTAAGTAAATGTATGTTCTCTGTATGTTACTTTATGTTGTGTGTAAAATTATATATGTAAGCTTTGTATTGACTAACCTAGTAATTAATGTAAAATGTAACTAACACCTCGGTCGATGAAGGCCTGAAATATAAAGTTTCATTCAATCATTTATTAATAATACACCCTATGTATTAAGAAAAAAAGCACAAGGTAAAAAAAGGACTTCAAGCATCACAGAAAAAATCTGAAATGGATGTTGTTAAAAAACTAAAATGTACTATAAAAGCAACATACATTTTTTTCCGTAGTGCGAGCAACATGTGAAATAACATTGTTTTAGCTTCCACAGAACAAAAGGCACGTAATATGTACATTCATGTTAACTCACAATGTCAACTTTCAGTTTAACATTTGTATTTTGAAAGCCTGGACAACACGGATGTGAAAGTATTTTCCACAAATACAATATAGTTTAGGTATTTTATTTACTCTATTTCGATAAAATGAGTGAGTAGGGTGTTTTATATATTCTAGTTAAACTATATATACCTACCTACAGTAAAATAACAGTATCTACAGGCCCGATGAAATTCAACCTTACATTAAAGCCATTATACCACTTAGGGATAACTATTCTCATTAGGTACTGTCATTAAACATACAATGGTTATTCACTTACAATTCCAAGGTCATTGTTTTTAGGTTAAACAGTAAAAGCATTGCGAAACAAGTGATCTTGACCTCTCTATTGTTTGAGAGCATGGCTTTACAATCGCTTACATAAACTTCACCTTTCGACATTCTTAACTGCGCGGTTGTAGCCTTTCGAGCTACAACCGCGCAGTTAAGAATGTTAAGCAATGTCGGTTTTTGTCTGCAATTCCACCCATTCTATTAATTAATATACCCAATTTAAATATTCAGGAGGAACTGTCGTAATGTGCTAATGTCGCCTGACTGTGTCCCGTATCGTCTTCGTGACTGCCGGTTGCCAACTAGGTGAATTAGATTTAGGTAGTTCCTTTTTCAATTTTGTAACAAGAAACTATCGATGTCCCGAATGTTTTCTTCGGGTAGGTATATCGTTTGACCTCTTGTCTAAAGGCATTTTTTCTGAAACCGTCTCCTTAAAACTTATTTAAATAATAGTAGGTATCATACAGAACCATGATTGAAAAAACCAAGAATCGCAATTGTTGAGGTCTTACCGAAGTCTGCTTGTTTGATCGGTGCACTCGCTTGGAACTATTCTCACGAATACTATATACCTTCCCAAGTAATTATACGTTTTATTACCGTATGATTAAAGTTTTATCCAATTCAGGTACAATGATTACATGGGTAGGAAGTTGATACGATCCCAGCCTACAAGTTCCCGTGATAATCGTGGCATTAAGCCTAATAATATTTTAAATATCATAAGTTAGACAATTATTTATTACTAGCTGCCCGCGTATTGCAAAGAACCTACGTAAGCTCACGGGATAAAAAAACACCTCATGTCCATACAGAAAATCCATTCTATACACAGGTGAAAGATATTTTTGAATCCGTAGTAGGCCCGGAGATTACCCTACATAGGCTACATACAGCGGGGTCAATAACAGTCGTTACCATGGTGATAAGCACACCGGCAAGGTATTTCAAAATTCGCCGTGTCGTCACAAGACACTGTTGGCCTATAGGGGTACAGACTACAGCTTTGGATTCGATGTACCCGTGTTCGAGACCAAGCTAACGTTATCCGGCATGCACTTTTCGTACCTATGTTTTAAAATCTTAGTGAGTACATTTTCAATACGCAGAGTATCATAGAGTAGCATGGAATGTTCTAGAAAATGTAATAAGCGAATAGAACATTCGATGCTTACGACAAATGTATGGGCTTTGATATTCGAGAAACGTGGATGTAGGACGATTATCTGGAAAGGAGCGAGTAGTATTGGAGACTGGAAGAAGAAGAACAGTGGAAACAAGTGGTGAATAGTAAAGTGACCTAGTGCAAAGTAAAGTGTTAGCTGTGTTAGTACAAGCAGGCGCGGGCTCTGTGTACGTGTGTGTGTAAGTTCCAGTGTTATACCAAAAGTATTTTCGAGTAACACCAAAGTTCGCAAATGACTTAAGAACGTCGGTAAGAATCGGTTAACGCCTGACATTAACGTTACGTAAACTATTTCGCCGACGGGGTCGCACTAAACTATGTAACAACAATTTCTCAGAAACCAACCTGTGCTACTTAGAAGCAAAAGGCAGGAACTGTCGACCAGCGTCATACGTTTACACTGCGTATTTATTTTCTTTGTATTTAACCTGCAGCATCGACCACGACTTAACCGCCGATCCAATGACCTAAAGCAGGTTAATACAGCATAATTGATTTAAAACGAGAATAAAACATTTACCCAATCACTAAGCACTGTATCGCGTGACTATGAAACTTACAAAGTTCCCTTCAAACACAATAACAATAACTCTATTCTTGGAAACAATAAGGCAATATGAGATTATGTTTTTTGGGACAACTTTGCTTTTTTCTTTAGACAAGTCGTCTGACATTGAAGTAGTGCCCAACTTCGATTACTTCCTTGGTCGACTGCCTTCAACTTTAGGGTAAGCTATGTGCTTAATTTATTATGTAGGTACTTATCATTTGGAGCCTCGGAAACCATCCTCTATAAACTAACAAAACCGAAACTTTGGGACTTGAGATAATCTCCTCTTTTGTCAATATTATCAGTCAAGGCTTTGAAAGCTGCTTATGGTATTAGAGCCAATTGTAAATGGAGTTTTCTTTGATTGCCCTATGCGAAGCAAATAGTTTTTTAATTACAATACACTTGAGTCTTACGGGCCAATGATATTGAGAAAAGCGGATGATTTAGAAAATGAATGTTGCTGTTGTTGTACAGCCGATGTCGAAGATGTTTACACTTCTGCACCTTATTACGTAGTAATAAAGCGAAAAATGTATACATATCTTTGACATCGATTGCACAAATTATGATTATGCTAAGAATGTTCAATTAGACATCAAATTTCATACTAAGTCAGTTGAAAACCTTATTTATATAATGAGAATTGGCGATGGTTGAATTCTGCACGCAGCGGCCACGGCCAGCCTCTTAATCGTCAACATTATCACGTCAGTTCCGTGAGAAACTAGGCGGATATTCACAACGGCTACTTTATTTAATCGTATGGCGTTTCATATAGTAAGAGTATATATACATTATATAAAAATAATGGCTTATAGATCCACATCCAGACTGCACAACCAATCCACAGCTTCTGCTGTTCAATTATTCCGTAGCTTATTCCGACCACTCTTTCTTCCACGTTTCCTTCGTTGTAAAGCCATTCTGTATGAGTTATTTGGCAGCCATCCTAGTCGGTTGCCGTGACTTAAGCCTTTGTGCTGGTGGTTTGATAAACTCCCCATCATGAGCCGGCAATTCACGACGAGATATATCTTTCCGGCTTCATATTATCATTGCAAAACTATAAAGTAGAAAACGTTAAAGAGTTTTATTTCATATAAGTTTACTTCCGTCTGCTTGATCAGTTGCATTGTGTTAATTGAAGAAAAGTAATAACTGTATCATTATCCAAGTATCATTATTATTTTATCGGGTTATACACAGTGTTGCAACACACTGCGTTTTTTCTAGGCTCATCTTTCCCTGGCCAGACTCTAGCAGCGCAAACGCCTCTAGTATCGTGGACTCGGCCGTCGGCTTCAGATGACGTAAGATATAAGCTTGTTAGTTAAACAATCGCACGTGCATTCATACGATGACTACATAAACATAACTAGGCCTAAGTAAGACAATAACACATAACATACAATTAATCCTATGCGATTAACATAACCCGCAGAGCCGCTACGTCTATACCTACTAGCCGCGGTACAAACGGAAGACATGGTGTTGTCTCTTTCACGGTTGTATGGTATTGCAAGAGACCTTGATATAAGGAAAGCAATATGATTGCTATAATCTGTTTGTACTGCTGTATAATCAATGTGACCAAAGTATGCTCATTTCATTCCTCCTAGAAAAAAGCTTTAAAATTAACCGAATTAAGCACCTGCATTAAGGACTGCATTCACCCGCACGCCTGGCAAGTGATATCTACAGCAATGGCACGCGAAATCGTCCCACTACGTTATTCTATCAAACATCACTACATACAAACTCGCTAACTTGCAAAATCACTAACTTACTAACTTTACCTCCTTAACATTTGTAGACGCTACCTACCCGCCTGCATTTCAAACTATGGAACTGGACTTTAGCTTTAATTGACTTTGAAATTCAAAGTCAATTAAAGCTAGTTAGGTATGCATCGATGTAAATCTTAACCCCACCTAAGTGCTGAATAAACACGTAAGAACTCAATATTAGTACCTTCAACATTTATGTTAATGTGTGTTGTAATCGAACGAGCAAGCGAAGCGAACGAAGTTCTATGCTTCAACTTGGGCCAAAATCGTTTGTTCGGTGTCTGTCTCGCTGTTCTCCTCTACCGTTCGCATTTCTCAACCCATTCTCTTGAAATTTTGTGAGCAGGCTCGTTAATTATATAGATTTTAATCGAAAAAAATAAAGACAGGCTTGCGATTTACAGCTCATTGAGCCACTAGTTTAGAATCTAGTAACTCGTCAGAGTTTGGGCAAAATTGTAGTCATTAAATTGCACTTGGTTAAGATGAAGATTGAATGCAGTCACACATGGCACAGGCATGAAAACTGCGAAAATATGGCTGCCTCGAATATTACGAATCTTCTTCGACTGCCTAATAGCTGGTGTAATTATTCAACTCGCTACTACATCCAGTGAATGAACGGAACAGGTGTAACTTAGTGGAAACTTCCTTAATTTGTTAGTAAGAGGGATTTGACAAAGAGAAATGAGCTCGACTAAGTGCCTACTCTGTATCGCCTCTCAACGCCTCCGCCAAATTAGGGCAGTCAGTTTAGATTCAACCAACATGACAACAAAACGGATACAAATAACTTTTATGGGCTATTTGCAAGCAAGTTGTGTCATCAGAAAATCCCGTAAATCGGTGAGCGTAGCGTAAATGGCCCACGATTACAGAAAAGGACAGTAAAGACGTCCCAACGAGACAATAAAACGAAATATGACAGCTTCGCGATTTATCACCATTAAGTGGCAATTTCTACTTCAACAGGTAATTTATTATTGTCGAAACTTGAACGCCGTTTAGAGAGGAGAGATTAGTCAACGTCGATTGTTGCCGGCGTATAAAACAGTTAGCCGAAATATATAGCCAATTTTTACTTAGGCACTTTATTAAGTTTTGTTTCAATTCTGATGCGCGTAAAAGATTTAGCACAGGTGGATATTGAAAAGGTTTGAATCGCCTAGAATTTTATATATTGAAGACACGTTTTTGTATTCACATTCAAGCCAGTCACTAAATTTAAATCTTCAAAAAAATAATTCGATGCAACTCTTTTTTAAGAAAACCACCAGACATCATGTGCCAACGTGACTTAAATTGATGTGTAGACAAAAACAAAACGCAACGACCGTGCAAATCGGTCACCTTTGAATATAATTTACTTATTATAGTCGCCGCGAATGTCTAATGTTTAATCATCATCAGAAAAGCACTGGCTAAAACAACTCTGTGTAGGTATAGATAGGGTTCAAAATGAAATAAGCACACGGTCAAGATCAGTGGCCAAATTTACTGCAACCACTACGATGTAATCAGCATTGAGGTTTAATTACTGCGAGTCGGCCCCGTACACGTACACTGTACAGGTTTAATATTCATAGAGGTATATTTATAACAAAGAATACCTACTGGGAATATCAAACATTATTAGCATATGTAGTTGAAATAAAACTACTAAGTATATGAAACAAGTAAAACGGAAAACCAATGGTATGGTACAACAGTATAAGAGAACCGATAGACTTAATAGTGCTAATGAAAACAGTTTCGATTGTTTCCCATACCAGTATTTTTTGACAAATTTGCGTTCGGCGCTTGAGGTCACAAACTTGGATTATTCATTGGGCCAACATAATAAACAAGTCTGCAAAAAATCACAACTACCGGATTTGACGCAAAGTACCCCGTACTTTCAGGCGACAAGGTTACTGGATTATAGCGATAATCTCTGTAAATTTGTAATGAGCCAATTTCTAATCGATTTTCACTTTATTCTCCTTAATAGATACCTACAGCAATCTAACAATTATGTCTGTCAGCCCATGTAATTTACCGTAGTGGGACGATTTCGCGTATCATTGCCGTATCACTTGTGAGTCGTGCGGGTGAATGCAGACCTAGATTTACCCATCAACTATTAAGAGCTACGAACATCGAACCGATACGCTCATTCTAATTCTGTTCGACATTCGCTCAGGTGTAATTCGTTATATGTGGGTAATTTGACTGTTCCAATTCACAATAGTCTAGAATCTCATTAGGTATGTGAATAAATTAAACCTGTCAAAATAAACATGAATAATGTTAATGTCGCAACACAGGCCACACCATCAACATTGGTTTTGATTTGTATAGAGGAGGATTAAAAGACTACTTTTCACGCGCTCCCATGAATGAAATCGTTATTATATTTCTTTGTACCGTGGAATTGGGTTTGTTAGAAGTGCTTAATTGTGTGGTTTTAGGGCGTTAATTACGCTGCCGGTTCCTTGAATTAAGTCATTAAAGTAACATATTTCTTTTCGGCACGCAATATAGCAGCATCGGCGGCATGGTCTCGCCACTCTGAAAAAACAAGTTCTCGAATTGTTATTACCCTGGCGTCGTCTAAATCCTTAATCACGCATTACATGTATTTAAAGGCAAAATGGGTTTTCTGCCTTTTTTCCGAACTTTTTTTGGTCGAATTTCACTTGCTTTTCTTTTCTTTTCGCCGATAATTCACTTTGACAACTAATAACCATTGGCAATTTTTTTGTATGATAACATTGATAACGTTTCATTTGGTTGAATTATTTAAAAGTAGATTATAATAATTACTTACTTAAAACTTTTGGGATACTTATCATTCGGCTAGAAGAACAATTTTTCAAAGAATGGAATGCTAGCTTTCATTATAACGAATCTTCAAATCAATAAAAGGTCGACAAAGTGCTTGTGACTCTTCTGGAGGCACAGTCTTCTAACCATCAGTACGTCTAGCACAACTTGCGTCTACTGTCTCACTCGCACCGTGCAAATTAGAAGGAGGAGGGTAGATCTTTCTCGACTCGCGCCGCGGCGCGGCGTCAGTTGTGCTAGCCCCGCTGGCAGGCTGAATGCTTGTTTGCCACCGTCATAGCATAAACATATCAAATACTAGCTTCCGCCCGCGACTTCGTCTGCGTCGACCCGGGATAAAAACTATCCTATATTTTAATCCAGCCCTGCTAGCATAACTTGACTCTCAACTCGCGCGCGACATAGACTGTCCATCACTTTCTGATTAATGCTGTCAAAAAGTAACAGATAGTCTATCACGCGCGCGAGTAGAATAGAGAGTCAAGTTGCTAGCAGGGCAGGCTATAAACTATCGTCGGGCAAAATTTCATCCAAATCGAACCAGCCGTTTAAGCGTGATTGGGTAACAAACATCCAAACATCTACATCCAAACTTTCGCATTTATAATATTAGTAGGATTAGTAGGATCAACCTTCACAATTAACACAGTAGGTACCCTTGTTCGTTCAAGCATTGTGTCAGTCTCCTAGTTTGACAAGGTCGACCGTTCACAGCCCGCCAGCTTACACATCCGCCTTTTAAATGCAACATACACACCAACTTAACCATTATTTTCGTACTAGGCCAAGCTGCACAAGGTCTTTTGATACTGAGACACGACATGATATAGTATGCTCTATTTAATTAACTGTGCGTAATACAGGATGCTACAATTATTATTTTAAATTTTTATGTACCTGTAAATGGGAAGTCAAAGATGTTTTCAACCTTTGCATTTTATTTCAAAGTAATAAGGCGAAAATAGTATACGTACATCAAGAAAGTTATACATTGATCAAGAGAATAAAGAAAATATGGCGACCAAACTGACTTCTTCACTTCTTGTAGATGTCGGTCCAAAATATGCGGTTTCGAAATAAAGAGTTTTTTTTTATGTCACAGTTAGTAAGCGAATATAAGCCATGTCCACAGGCTCTGTTAAAATATGGTCGCGTTTTTATCATTTATCGCTATGACAAAAGGTGATCAATGTTTTGTCCAGAGCAATATTCGTCCAGAGTTGCAGACGGTGACCAGTTTTCTTTCATCTTAACAACAGAAGAAATGACAATGATCTATATTTAAACCGGGTATCAGACAAGACCCTCGACTTAAATCAAAAATATACAATAACAAAACGACGCCCAAGCAATTATGTAAAGCAAAATATGCGAAAGAAATGTCAGCGATCAAAAAGCTGAAATTTTATCTCACTTTAAAGAATGTCAACATTATAACGGAATTTTATCCCGATGACTTTCAAGTCTCAGAGTGATTTTTGCAATTTTGAATTTGGAACTTCCTTCAATTTCTTTAGACTTCAAAACTCGTTTTGACAGTTTATTTAGTAGGTACGAAAGAAATCACAATGTTGTATCTACTGAAATAGTACCGAAATCAGCATTCAAATTTTCTTTTCTATCATTAATAAGGGTAACCTTTTATTTTGGGACACAGTGTATATTATATACATTTTTCAGATACTAAATATCCTGTTGCACCTCAAGTACGCTGCAGGATATACTATTTCGATAACATACTAGAAGAATGCACAAACAATACAACGGAATGTAAAACAGGTATCAAGTAATTTCAGGATTCAGCTTAATTGAAAATTCTTTTCTAAGATTAAGACTTTAGGATGTTTAAACTGAATATTTCTTTCTAGGACATTAGTAAATCATATTTTACACCGATGAGGCTTTAATCTCTGATCGACATACAGTTTCACTAATCAAGAAACTAAAAAACTTTAAAAAGTTTGTTGCATGAATGTTTCTTTGTGTTTCTGATTTAGGTAAGAAATAAAAATGCTGTATATGCTGACCAGAGCTACAGCCTTGGCCAAAAGTATTGAGCACCCCACGTTTTCCTTTGTAACTTATGGATAAAGTATTATTTTTCAATTTCATAAATGCACGAAGACGTAAAATATAATAAGTGTTTGAACATGTGCAAATCATTAATATATATCATTTTGAAAATGCTATTTGCGTGTAAAAACTGAAGCTAAAAAAAGTCGAGTTTTACAATAAAGGTTTAATTGTATATTTTTTTCACGGAATTTCCCTAAACGTCAATAAATATCACGATTTTTTCCGATAGATACACAACTTTCTATTATAAAATATATAAATGCATCCTTTCAAGTTTGACTTTTGTATGAAAAACGCATGGGTGCTCAATACTTTTGACCAAGGCTGTATAAACTGAGAAGGCTAAGTAAGGTATGCAAATAGTTTATTCGTACAGACCGACCTACGTACAGAATGTTCACAGATTATTTTTACTAAACGGGGCTTAATCGCGTATAATTGGTTTAACTATTTTTTGTTGTTCTTTGCCATGGTTACAGGAGTCTTCGAGGTTCACCGGGACAACATAGTTTACCGAGCCAATTATATTTATTTACATCGAAGTTTCGGACTTCTTGCAACTGCATCCTTGGTTGTGAGAAGACTGACGAGAGCGGGCATCAACATTTTATTGTTACATTTGACATACTCCTCATGTACAGCACCTAAACTCACTGTGAACTGGGTAGTACATAATTTAAAAGTTGGTTACCTCGAATCGAATCGCCGTCAATGAACAATAGCGGAACAACTGCAATAATGCATCGTGCCTTTCTTCTAACAGACATAGCGCAGACAAAGACTTACCACTAAAAGAGAGGCCCTGCTAAAAGCACCATTTACGTGGCAATGGGACCAATTATCTGTAAGACGTGAAAGGCACGTCCAAATATTATCAGGGCTGGTATTCACAAACTTATACCGACCTCTCAGGTGAACCAGTGTAAATCTGGCCTCCGATGATGTGTATGTCTTTCGAATATTGGGGTCAAGTTACAATTGGGATACGGACAGGTGACAGGTGACTCGAGACAGGCTGTTAGTTGCAAAGCCGGCATTTTGGAGGTTCAAAGTCAAAGGATCTACATTAAAAATTGAAAGTCGATTCGTGATTCTTACAGAATGGAAGTATTTACATCCAAAATTTTACTTGTACCTTTGTCAGCGCGTTTTTTTCATGTCACTGAATTTATGGTAGGTACCTACGTAAGGTAATAATTTCATTCAATTATTGCATAATAATCATGTCATACATTGGGTCTTACAAATAATAAGTAGGATCGAGACATGAACCCTATTCAGGGTACAGCAATTAATACGAGTAATGGATATGTTTCGCTGGCCGCCCACAAGGTGGACTGTTGACCTGTTAAAGGTCGCTGGAGGCCGCTGGATGCGGGTGGCGCAGAACCGGTCATTGTGGCACTCTTTGGGGGAGGCCTATGTCCAGCAGTGGACGTCTTTCGGCTGATATGATGATGATGATGATGATGTTTCGTTCTCAGACAAAAGACAGTTTCCCGCTAGATAAGGATTTTATGCAACCTTATGCTGCCGGGTACCTTCAATAATCGACAATGCATGAAAACGAGAAATATTTTCGAACTAAGCAGAATCATTAAGTATATTAAATGTGTTAAAACTTAACAGCGACCTGAAAAACCTAGGTTAAATTATAAATACAAGACAATTTTTTTTATGAAAGTCGAGTAAACAACAGCAAACCAGGTTATTTCGATACAATTTAAAACAGCAACTTTCTAAACTACATTACCTCTACCGAGGTTCTGTAATAACAATTTTATTTGGCGCGAATACAAGCTTCTTTTTCAATTACACTATAGAATAAGATACGACTTTGAACACGTAGAATTTACTAGCGAATGGCTATCTATAAAACAGCAGGTCTCCTTTAATTGGACAGGGTAATGGAACCGCTTACTTATGTAATAGCATTGCGACGTTGGAAAAGTCCAGTTTATAAGTACACTATACAGTTTTGTATAGACGAGTTGTAGACAAGGCTATCTATGACGGTTGCTTTATCGCTAGCTATACCTCATTTCAGATACCTAACATTGGATGTTTAAAGGACAAATTCGTCTACGTGTCTTAGTTTATCTAGGGTAGCAAAATGAAATATTTAACTGAATTAACTTATTTCGATCATTCAACCTCCTGGATCCTGACAATTTTTGAAAGATGTTAAATAAACCGAGAATCCTTTATAAAGTACTTTGCTCTTGAGTCCTTAACCTTCCACCGCTTGATTTAAGATCTAAAATTATTGTTACCGTGTTTCGCCATTATGGCCACATCTTTTAGCGGTAAATATTATGTACTTTATAAAGTACACTCGATTTTTTGGGATGAGTTTATTTGCGTAGTGTCAGGACTTAAAGTGAGCGTCCATTTCGTTCTTTATAAAGGATGCGGGCATCCAGGAGGCTATAATCGCATGACGGATGATTAACGCACGATTTTTTCTAATCTTATATGGAACAGGGCATGTGTCACTGAATTGGCAATAAAGGGTAATTGAATTTACTCGATAGTCGCGATAATTAATGCACTAGTGAATGCATTAATTACCGCGACTATCGAGTATCGCCGGGTTTAACTATCAAAGGAAAGTAATATTTATTAAATAATCACTTTCGAAGCCGATCATAACGCCAGTTTTTTTTTCGCAATTATGCAATAAATAGAATATAATCCCAGGGCGGTTCCGTGATATTTATTACTAAGGCCCAATTTGACTCAACTGGAATAAGGGTTTACCTGAGATTAAACATCAACATTGAAATTAACTGTATAATAAATCCCGGGATTGGAAGTGCTGGTGGACACTAACCCTCTTATTCATTAAACTTAAAATGCCCCTTATAGTGTATTTTTTTTTTGGATTGTGTTTGACATGTGTGATCTGATTGATACGAGTATTATGTTATTTAATTGTTATTTTTATTTTATTTTTCTTTCCGCTTCTCCTCATTATTGTTATTGAATTTTTTTACTTAATTATTATTTGACCTTGTTATTTTTGTTAGAAATCGAAATTATTATAATTTAAAAAAATTTGACATGTAAATTGCTAATTTTTATAATTATTATTATGTAATTTAACGCTCCTCCAAAATATTTTGCACGCATGCACGCAGGCTGAGTGCACTAGTACAGTATTGTATTGTATTTTTAAGAACTATGTAACTGCATTCCGAGCAAAATAAAAATCTTTGAATCTTTTTATCTCTGCTAAATAAAATGTGCTTTGTCCCTTTCTTACAAACATCAATGCCAAAGTGACAGATAAGGACGAACTAATTTCAACGCCATTTTAGTTAAAATAGGCTTGTAGAACGTTTATCTATACGGCCGTAACTATATAAATAATTCTGTATTCTGAGTTACTAAAGCATGCTTTTGTTTTTGTTTGTTTTGTTGTAAGCGAGTCATTTTGCCGAGAATAATTGTATATTGAAAGCTTGAAGTGTTTATAATATCAAGTGCTTACAGTACAGCTCTTTTTTTGTACTTTTTTTATTTTTGTTTGTTGGATGGTGCAAAATGCCAAATAAATGATTTATCTATCTATCTAATACTAACACTAGAATAAGTATTAATAGAATATTTAAGGTAAACGTCCGAGTGCTCGACGCTGTACTGTACTAGTATATGGCATGGGCACTCTATTTCAAAAGCAATATGGGTTAAATTCGAACTAAGAGGATTTTCCTTCATTCGAATTTAAGCCATGTCACTTTGACATAGAGTGCCCATGCCATATATTAGTACAGCGTCGAGCACTCGGACGTTTACCTTACTAACCAAATAATTTTTAACCTCCGCCGTTCGTGTTTCAAAACAATATTTTCCATTTGATTGGTGTTGAGCATACCTACAATAGCTGCCATCTACAGGAAAACGTGGCAAGTAAACGTCAAAGAAAAACAACGTGTGTTAATTTTGTTACAAACTAGCAAAGAACGAAGTAAATCCCTGTTATGTCTCCCAACTCCCCGAAATCTGTTTGTCTCCTTAGCATCAAGTCGATGAGTGAGACATTGGACACAGCCGCGGCGACGCCGCCCAGTCGTTTTGTCGGCCATCGACAAACTTCAGCTATACAAGTGCATTGGGTCGGAAAGTTCGAGGTTCTTTACGAAATTTGTCCCATATAACGCATTTTTCGACGATTCATTGAGTTGAGGGCGAAGACACGATACTTGACGCAACTTTGTTTTAGTTTAAGTGTAGAAAGGTCAAGAAAACAATGCAGTTACGAGAAAGCATGCATACTAACTTCTAGATACTATACAGAGAGAACTATACACAGAAGTCCGATTACGATTAGCGGTCATAGATCACAATGTAGTTACCAGAAAGCAGAACGCATACCTACTAACTTCCAGATAATCAACTATACACAGAAGTCCAATTAATCAAGGGTCTATTTTTTTTAACTATTAGCGGCTCGCACCACTTTATCCGCCTATTGGAGAGAACCCAGGTCCCGCGTATCCGGGATAAAATATTCATTCAAAAGAGTCCATCCTAAAAGTCCAATCTATACAATGGCGACAGAATTTATAAAACCGGTTAAGTAGTTCCGGAGATTCATCATCATCATCATCATATCAGCCCAAAGACGTCCACTGCTGGACATAGGCCTCCCCCAAAGAGTGCCACAATGACCGGTCCTGCGCCACCAGCGGACTCCAGCGACCTTTACCAGGTGGGGCCTTGTGTGGGGCCTACCCACGGTGCGCCTTCCGGTACGTGGTTGCCACTCAAGAACCTTTCCGCCCCAACGGCCATCGGTTCTACGTGCAATGTGCCCCGCCCACTGCCACTTAAGTTTAGCGATTCGGAGGGCTATATCGGTTACCTTGGTTCTGCTGCGGATAGCCTCATTTCTGATGCGATCACGCAGAAATACTCCCAGCATAGCCCTCTCCATTGCCCTTTGGGTGACTTTGAGCCTTCTTATGAGGCCCATAGTAAGCGACCACGTTTCCGTGCCATACGTCATCACTGGCAACACACACTGGTCAAAGACTCTCGTCTTGAGACACTGCGGAATATTGGACGAAAAGATGTGCCGTAGCTTCCCGAATGCTGCCCAGCCGAGTCGGATTCGACTTCCGTCCGGAGATTACTACCAGCAAACTTACAAAGATACAATATCACAGACTTTTCCTTCTTATAATTTTAGTATAGATTATTAGTATACTGGGTGGAACAGATCGATGGACTTTTAAGCAAATTGCATATAGATCAGGAGTAGTACTTTACTTCTCACAAGTAACCATATTAATATTTCTAACAGTTATATACCGGGATACAACTTGTTAAACTTTGGTGAAAAAAACTGTATGTTTCAACCCTATCCATTAGATTCAATTACGTCAGCAAGATCAAGTAAATTACAAACAGCAACATTATGAACCGACCGTTGACAGACCTTATGTCATTGCAATAAGGTTTAAGAATAATTAGTTCACTGTATGTGATGGTATGACTTGTGAGTGTCAATTTCAAATGTAAATAAATAATAACTAAGTATAGAATTAGGGTTGTCACTAAGATTAAAATATTTCGATTTTTATGTTTTTTTTTTCATTTAAATCCAGCTTAACAATTATAATAGATCGGTTGTACGTCCCTTATATAACACTGTCCTTTCAGCTTAGTCCAAGCAAATGTTCCTCCCTGTATAAGTATATCACAGAAGTATGAAGTATAGATATAAACCAACTTTCCACCAAGCTATCGACACAAAGGACACTTTTACTAAACTCGCTAGAAATCAATACCTATACATCATCATCATCATCATATCAGCCGAAAGACGTCCACAAACAACAATACTTAAAACAAAGTTCTCTTCTTTCGTTAATAAAGATCTAATCTTTTGTAAACACGAGTAGGCTCTTGACCGTCCCAAAATACGAGTAGGTAGGGAAATATCAAGTTGATTATTTCCGTAGCCTCAAGCAATACGTTTGCAAATATCGTTCAATATACACCGTGGGTCCGAATAACCCGAGATACTTCAATAGTCTTAGAGTATATATTTCTACACAGGAGTTGTACGCGTGCCATCATAACATAACATAAGGCTCGGAAAGGCTCTTTGCAGCTAAATTAAGAACTGGTCTTAAAATAGCTGACGTTTTACCGTAAATAACCTACATATTGGGCGGATAATGGTTTATTTGCCGCAACCTCATACTGACTCAGTTGCGGCAAATAATAAAAAGTGGAACTATGACAAGGACAACGAATGATATATCCCTTTCTGTCACACTTATTGAGGTTTGTATACGACCATCTCGCTCGGTCGTAGTATTATTATTGCCATAGCGTGTCCTGAATAATTATAGGCCCAGGTCAATAGTGGATTATTTCCTGACCATATTTAGAGACTCAAATGTCATACACAGTTTGCTCGATTCGGTCTAATCTTTATGCAAACGATTTTAGGTCGTAACTCGGTAAAAACCTCATTAACCAACACTCGTCAGTTTTTGACTCAATATCAATGTGGCAGGGAATGAGATTACTCGAAAAATAAATTTGATAGTTCGAAATGCATGGCTAAAATCTGTTGGATAATTCGGGCCCACGGTGTACACTGTACCTACATTTCTAATTTGTGGATAAGGGCTAGTAATCACAACGGTTACCGATAACACGTGTCAGGCGAACCAGTAAATATAAATATGACCGATTGCTTGTAGTTGTTGCAAATCTCGGGGTAAAAAAGGGGAGTTGACACCAATAATGTTGACATTTTCTGGACATGTTATGCGGAGGGCTGATAGTAATGTTGCTAGAAGGGCATTAAGTATGAATGTGGAGGGTTGCAAGAGAAGAGGTAGACAAAGAAAAAGGTGGATGGACTGCGTGAGAGACGATATGAATAGGAAAGAAGTGTGTGATGAGTTGACGGGCTATAGAGAGGTATGGAAGAAAAAAACATGCTGCGCCGACCCCAAGTAAATGGGGTAAGGACAAGCGAATGATGATGTTAAATTTTCTCGAAAAATGACTTAAAATATTGTCAAATGGAGAAAAGTAAAGCAGGGGATTAAATAATACAAAGTTAGTAAGTGTCCAAAGTTTGAAGAGGGAGTATATACTTCGTACCGTGTCGCTTTAATGTCACGATTGAACTGCGATAGAAAGTTGTCAAACTTACGAGTTCGACTGTACCATCGACAACACTAACCAATCATAAACCTTACTGCAACGAAATAAGGTATATTAGTGGATACGCCACCGTGTCTACTCTATACACGGGACGAGTAGTGAGGCGATTCGGAACAGTTGCGAATCGCATAGATGTTGGCATCATTCGTGTGGATATACGCTCTACGTACATTTCAGTGTTACGGGAGGGGACACTCACCTATCATGCTTTCGTGATTCATGTGCCTACACCGATGACGTCAATGAGTACCTAATGATTCAATCAACTTGGTCCCATCTAATGAAATAAAAATAACGACGTGGTAGTCATTAACCTTTTGACAGCGAGGGTGCAAAACAAAACGGTGCCCAACGGTGGCCATGTTTTGGCCGACAATAGCCGGACAAAATATGAATAAAATTAAATTTGTGATAAATATTGTCATGTCAAAATGACAATATTTATCAGTATTATCATGTGGCCGTTCGTGGCTTCAGTTGCACGAGTTTTCGTCCGCGTCCACAGCCGTCTTTAGCTCTCACAGGGTTAAAGGTTTATCGAGGGTACACGACACGTGTTGCGTTTTAGGTCTATGCATGATGCTTTCTATACGAATCTTTAATATATTTCGAGATAAAGAAAGGTAAGTTGCTACGATATTCCTATGGAGGTACTAAAAGCTTTCAAAATGTTGGTAGACTGCGGGATACGGTAGGCACAATTGGCTACTTTCAATTAAACAAAAAATTACGAAGATATGGCCCGTTAAAGTTTCGTGTGACGTCACATTATGGTACACTTTTTAGCCTAATGTGACGTCACGCGGAACTTTAACGGGCAATATCTTCGTCACTTTTTGTTTAATTGACACACAAAAAATACGCGTCCAATATTTATTGATAAATCTAACTGACGGACTAAATTGAATTATATTTTTTTTACCCAGGAAAGTACCCAATAAAGTCACTTAATCAAAAAACCAGACAAGTGCGAGTTCAACTCGCGTGGTGAGGGTTCCGTATATAATCTAAATTTCATAAGTGTTTTTGAATACTCAAACTTCTTATAGGTTTTCCTGTAATCTTTAACCAAGGAACTATTTTCCATATTTTTATCAGAATTTTAATCCTAGTAGTTTCGGAGATAAGGGGGGGGGGTAGTAAATTTTCGTCTTTTTTCCTAAATTACTTCAAATCTGTTTTTGCTAAAATTATAAAAAATATATCTAACATGCTTACAAAAACCCCTTTCATTTGATATGTCACACAATACAGATTGCGAAACATTTTTTTTTAATTTTCCAGTTTACCCCCAAAAGTGGCCCCTTTGTTCAGAATTCATTAATTTACTTTACGCGTCCATCTTTGGGTCACCAATTTACATATGTGTACCAAATTTCAACTCAATCGGTCCAGTAGTTTCGGAGCAAATCGGCTGTGACAGACGGACAGACAGACAACCGAATGATCCTATAAGGGTTCCATTTTTTCCTTTTGAGGTATCGGAACCCTAAAAAATTGCTGAGAAACCTTATATTTATTTTAAAAGGCCTATCGATTGCCATACGTGGACTTACAATGTTTTTTTTTGACTTGCAGATACATTTACTTATGGAGTATTTTTTTAGTCATTTCATTACAGAACTATGTAGCGGCTAACAAAATACACCCATCCTCCAAATTTTATTCAAATAGACCTTACAGTTTTCGAGTAAAATGCCTGTGACATCGACAGACAGACAGACACACGACGAAACTATAAGAGTTCCGTTTTTGCCATTCTGGCTACGGAACCCTAACAATAGCACCCAACATATTTAATGACTATACCTAACCTAGGTAAGTTATTAACTAACATGTAGGTAGTACCTATACCTTTTGATATTCAATTACCAACAACAGAGATTGCCGTTATTAGAGCACTTTAACTATAATCATATAAAGGCAACTGGCAAGGAAGGTAGCTACTGCTACAGCCATTTAAAAACAATGAATGAATATTTTATTTGTTAATAGTGGGTTTACAAAACAATGCTTTAAAGTTGTCATACTACAATGACCGCAAGCGGAGCCCGTACACTTGTCGTAAGTTCAGTACAAATACTGCTCACGAAAGTCGCTGTAAGCAATATTTGTACTGAACTTACGTAAGTAACTTACAGCTGTAAAGGCTGCCATAGCCATAGCCCTTGCAGTTGGATGTCCAACTCAGGATGGACTATTCTGACAGTTAATTCTATATACTGTTTTTTTCGCAGGAGCCCGCTGGATGCGGGTGGCGCAGGACCGGTCAATATGGAACTCTCTGGGGGAGGCCTATGTCCAGCAGTGGACGTCTTTCGGCTGATATGATGATGATGATGATGACTGTTTTTTTAAGAGTTCCTCCTTACATATATATACAAAATATACAATCTTACAAAGCTACTAGCTTTTACATCTAACGTATAATATTAGTACAGTCAAGTGTAAAAATATAGGTGCATATAACTTAGTCATAAATATGTCCCATCACTCTTATGTCAGCGGTAAGCCGCTGGCATAAATATATTAATAGTTACGGTTCATATTTATGAGAGGATTAAATCAAAACATATCTTTGCAGTTGACTGTACCTAGAGCATTATAGACTAACCCCTTTATTCATAAAACTTTAACTGCCTCGAATAAATAAAATGTGTTATGTCCCTTTCCGACGAACACAAATGTCAAAATGACAGATAAAGACAAACGAATTTTAGCGGCATTAGGAATGTTGGCCGTTTATGAATATGGTCCTTATACGCTAAACTACCCTTTATCTATAAAATTAAATTTTTTTCAAGTTATTTACAGTTCTTTGACTAAGTAAGAAGCATGGTTCTACCTCTACATATAGTAAACAGTACAATAATTACATTGAACCCGTTTTATCGTACTTGTCACAACTGTTATCGATTTTCCTGCATGGCAGTTAACAACAACTACATTACGCGAACGTTATTTTTTATCGCTACGAAATAACACTTTAAAACATGAATGGATTTTACAATTACACGTGTCAAATGTTTACAGAAACCTTATTCATACCTTTACACTTCCAATTTGTATTTACGCACCAAGGTGCGAACAAGTTTTAGTAGGGTAGTAGTGAGATGCGACTGTGTTAGGCCTCTCACAGACTGGCGCAGCCTGGCCGCGGCGGTCAATAGTAAACTTGTCATTAGCTGTCAAATTTACTACGGACGACAGCAACCGCATGCCGCGCCAGTGTGATGCAGGCTTTATACAACTTATAACCTGCACAATTTTCATCACAATGTGGCTGTCAAATAGACTAGTTAATTATCTAATATGTCCATTCAATGTGCCAATAACGTCATAACATTTTATATTCATATCAGGGGACAATCTTACTGACACAAATAGAACTAGTGCCATAGTAAATAGTAAGCTCGTACGGTGCCGGTTAATGTACGGCCCGATAATACGCGTCCACGGTATCTCTATATCTTTTTAACTTATGCTAAAAAAGAGAGAGAAAGATAGATGGACGCGTATTATCGGGCCGTACATTAACCGGCACCCTCGATAAGGCTTGTTATGGCTCCTAGACGACTATTTGTGCTTATCATCATGAATATTTGTTTCTGAGTCTTGGATGTTTCGTATGTACCCATTTATTTGAGTATTTATACAAATTAAATATATCATCATCTAGTACTCATAACTAGAGTTGGGATGTTTGGTGGCATTGGGGTGAACAAAGAGCAACGGAGTCGTTGTTATATGTTTTTTGATTGAATGAATGAATTAATGATAATGAATTAGATTCGTGCTAAATTGTCGCGTAATATATGTATTAATTATATTTTCATGATCTATATAACAAGTCCAAAACATACGTTATAATTTAAATAATCACATTTTGATAACCAATTGATAAAACGCCTACATTACATTACACAACAGTTACAGTATTTAAAATTTTATTTTTTTCTTTAAAAATACCTACTTACTATCATCAGACTTTTTTAAGAATGTTGTTGCTTTGTTTTTTATTTCAGGAACAAAAGTAAAACATTCGGCCTTTTTTTGCATTCAATTGCTCCTAAATAAAAAATACTAAGTAAGAGAATTCCTATCACACACATACATAACGAACTTGGAGCTATTTCCATTGTGCGACTACTAGTAGCAAGTTCACAGCTAATAGAAGTAAAAAAACTGTAACTGTTAATATGAAGCATAGTGAAAGAGGTTAGTTTGTTTTTATCTGATGTTCCGATTGCAATGGGAACATTGTAAATGCATGCCATTGAGTCCATTGTGGTGAAGAATATCTGAACTTGATTCTATAAAAATGTTAGTCACTTCTGTAAATATTGTGTACATTTAAAAACATTGTGCAATTAATGTCACTTCTGTTGAATTATGTCCTTACAAGGGTGCATTTTCACCATTGCGGTGAGTGTGCTTTGTGCTAGCCTCATGTTTGTTGAAACATGATAATATGAGGTCCCAGACAACTAGGAGTCGGACTACACACCCAATGAGAATGAGCCCTTATTACAATAGTACAAATAGTTGTGAAGTTAACAAAAAATGATGGTTTTGTTCCCGAATGTCTTCCGAGCTAAGTTGGCAATCGGAAGTGACCAATATTTTTGAACCTTTTAACTGTTGGAAATGGAATCATTGATAGTAATTGATGCACTAACACAAAGATTGATGGATTAAGATTAAGTTTCAATTAACATTTTTTAAAACAGCAAAACCCAACGAAATGCTTCTTTCACTTGAATTACCTAGCATTTTGCACACTACCTTCTTGAAATTGAACTTTGAACTACATTTTAAGTGCAATAATACTTAAGACTTACATCTTCATGCGACTCAATTAATAATGTGCCTTTTATTGGCCAAAGTGGCAGTCGGATGGGAGCATCATGATTATCTAGAGAAGGTCAATCACTGCAGTAAAGTTCATACAAATGGAATCAGCAAAGATTTCTCTTAAACAGCAAATCAATTGTTGAATTGCCAAAGTTTAACATAGTTCACTTCGGCATGTAACAACAGTGTTAAAATATGCTGATATCACCTTTTAACACTAAAATGCATGGAGAAATGAAGACAGGTGTTGTTAGTCCTTAATTCAGACAGTATATAAATGTGGTTCACAAACATGAACTAGCAAATAAGTTAATAATATAAGCCAAAAAGATATTCAGTTACTCTGTTTTCTTCAAAATAAAAGTATAACGAGTACACGTGTAAAGTTTAACAATCAAATCACTGGAAAAATAGGTTAAACATGACATCACTAGTAGTGTTCTTTTAATTTCTGCTCCGATATGGATAAGATTGTCCCCTAATATTTACTTATTTAAATTATAAGTAGGTAGAAAATCAAGGCATAATAGTGAAATACAAACAAAAGTAATTGGAGACCTCTCATGAGTTTGAACATAGTGTTAGGAGGAAGCTGAAGCTGGCCAGTTTTATCCAGTTATCAATTTAGTTTTATATATTTTGATTTTTACTCAACATTTCTGCTGGAGTAATTATTTGACAACTAATCATAGTAGAAATAGGATAAGTGTTTTGTTGGAATCTTATTGGATTGAATCTATTATCAGTAATAAGTAGGATAATCCATGATTTAAAGAGAATATAATTTTGTTGCGATTTAAAGTGAATATAGCGGTACGCGGGCTAAGCCTTACATCCTGCTGTGCATTACTTCCTTGATATCAAGAGCAAACAACTTTCGCCGTTCTCTGGCCTCCGCCGCGCCGTCGCTGCAGATCCGCGCACGCGCGGCCGGCCACGCCAAGTGCAACTCGTGCGCACCTCGCACAACCAGAACAGGCGTTTCTATAACATTACGCAAGTCTCCAAACCGCCTCACACACATTTCGATCAACGCCAATGATTCCCGTTTCACTAGCCACGTAACCATAGAAAACGCATTATCAGCGCATAAGCAAATTGAAAATCATAACAGGAAACACTCACCTTTTAGGCTATTGGTCCAAATCCGATAAATATCAAAAACCTTCACTCACAAGAAACACCACACAAAAAAATTATTCACCTCTTGACATCTGACATGATTCAAAGAAATTTAATAGTAATATCACAATTTTATTGCACCGTTAAAAACTACGAAGTAAAGCGTAGTTATAAAAATAATAATATTTAACAAAAACTATGCAAAACGATCACAAAAATAGCTTTACAAAACATAAACAGAGCAACCACATTTGACAGTACCGATGGTTAAACTGACTGACATTTGTTTGTAGTTGCCAACTGCTTAGCTCAGCCATCGCTTCGCCCCCACTTTTTGATAGTACCAACTTCAATTATTGAAATACAAAGGAGGGTAATAAATAATCTTTGCATGCGGAGACTACCCATTTTTGTCAGGGTAATGTTATTCCTACCCAATTCTTGGAATACTGACCCTTTTATTTCGAATACCTGATCCGACCCAATTTTTCCTAGGGCCATATTTTTCTCCAGAATTGCGTCCGTTCCTTTCCGTCTCGCATTATTGAAAGTTTGTTGTTATTAAAATATTAAGATGAAACTGAAATTCCAAATTATATATTTATTTTGTAATCATTATCCATTTTACTAACTTAATGTGCTATACTATAAGAAGTAAATTTTTAATCGCGTAGGATAATTTTTGTTGCCACTAAACCTTTTTGGGTAATGACAGCTGGGTGGCAATATATAACCGGTAACACTGAAACCCAACTGTCAACTGTCACTTTTCGTCATCAACGATTTGTCATTGTCACACTACTTTATCAGTTGATTGTGTATCTCATTTTAAGCTAAAAATATATGGAAAAACCCTTGCTTTGTTGTACGTAATTCATACAAAAGTTTTAGAAAAGATAGTAGCCCCATTAATAATGTCTAAGTTCGAGGATAATCCGTTTGGGGATCCTACCATAGACAACCCATTTGCTGTAAGTAGCCCATCGCAGTTATCGGAATTTCTGCTTTAGCAATTCAGCCGCTTTACTCTGTATGTTTTCTTGTAGGACCCTGCCGTCCAGCAAGTTGCTCGAAGTACAAACAATGCAACACAAGGTCTCGACGACTACAACCCTTTCGATGGCCAGGCCAATGCCAATCAACCCACGGTAATTTGGTTTACTTTTGTCGAGTCAACGGGTTTTGGTATGTCGATACGGTATCAACGGCTTCCTAACATGTTACCAAGGCATGCCGAACGAGTTGAAATTATTGAGTTGAGTTGAATTTCAATCAATTTCATCTCATTATGATGCTGTGTATGCTTATTGCAGTACTTTTCCCATTTTAATTAAATTGTGTATAGATAACGGGGAAATGTATGAGTTGTAAACAATGCAATCAACATGGGTAATAGTCATTTGCTTTTATTGACATCTTCTATTCTAAGTGTTATGACTGTAATATTTACTGCATATCCACATTATTTCTCTGAGAATTAAATTTGTTATATTATCAAACCAATCATAATATTTATGAGGACATTGCTTGATGGATTATATATCATTGGTGGTCTTGATTTGTAGAATCTGTCTTTTTGCATCTAAATGTTTACATTTTATTTTATAATTATAAGATACTTTTTGGTAAGAGTTCATTTGGATATTGAAATTATAATATGATATAGATTTTATATTATATAAGTATTTTTTGGTCCTTAGCTGCCCCATCATACTTATACAAAGTTTGAATCAACCATAATAGGATATAGAGTACATTTTTTAAAATCTAACTAAACAAAACAATTGCAAAATTGTTCCAATTTAGAATGATGCAAACCCCATTGAAGAGGATGTTACCTAGAGTGGCTGCAAGATATTATAATCCAGGCTAACCCATTTGCTATTTCCATGACTACAGGCTCAGCAGCAACCACAACCAGCGATCATGCAGGCGGTGTCACCGCCCACAAACACCCAGTTCAACCGTCCACAGCAACAGCAGTCGCAGGGGCCACCTAATAACAACCTCACCGCAGACCTCTTGGTAAATATGATACTCTATTATTATCTGGAATGTGCTATTTATGAGTGAAACAGGCTAACAGCTTGTTCCTTGACCTTACGAATCTTCACATGAATATTGACTGGAATAAATAAAAAAAATCACAGCATTGGATTTAAACAAGCAAAAAAATAATAGACTAGAACAAAAGTGAAAAAAAATTACTGAATCATTAATTATTTTTCATATTAAGAGGTTGCAATGTTGTGTGTTTATAAAGTTGCCTGACAACCACACAAATTAGCTTAGGTATGTAGAAACACCACACGTATGACACTAGCAAGGTAATTATACAGCATGTTTCATAATTCCCCATGAAAAATAAATTATTTATTTAACCGAATAAAGGTGCCAATCCTAATAACCACGTCAATCAAACTGAATTGTCATAGATTATTTTAACAGAAGATAATAACTGTTTTTGCAATCTCAATAGAAGGAAATCAAACCACTTTCAGTACTGGCGTGTTAAAAAGACAATGAAAATATGGTGTCAATTGCAAGTCATCTTAATAAATCTTCAAAACCACAATGATTATTAAAAACTAAATAAAAAATAATGTCTATTCCTTAGTTTTATGTTTTCAGGGTTGCCTTTCAATTATATTATTTTATGTTTTATCCAAATTCTGATTTTTTTGGGTCCTTTTAACCCCCTTTCTGCTTTACGGGTATTTTTGTAACATCCTGTATTATGAGTGTTTTTTTTTTATTTCCAAAAACTGATTCAATAAAATGATTTTATGTACTTAATTATCGAACCTGTTCACAAAACTATACGTGAGTCAGTTGAGAAATTCGACCTGTAGAGGAAAACAGCCGGACAGAGTGACAGCTGGACATCAGACATACGAACGAATTTAGGCACAAGCTAAAAATTTAATTAAATTTGAAAATAGAAAATAATGCGTCAGCCTTGTTACTGTTCAAGGTTAATAGGAAAGATACTGAACTCATTGAATTTTCCTGACTGCAAAAGCAGCGGAGCTCAACCTACTTCCTATTGCAGTTATGTGGAAACCCCACTGCAGTTTAGAGTCTAACGTAATACCTAAGAATAGAGTTGACTTTACAAATTCTATGGTTTCACCATTAAGTTTAATATTTGAGGCTAAGTTTACATTTGAGTTCGCTAGTGTGAATTTTATACATTTCGTATTTTTCGGATTCAACACTAAGTTATTGGCAGCAAACCAGTCAGATATCATGGACAGGGTATTATTTGGTTCAATGAGTTCAGTATCTTTCCTATTAACTAACCTTAACTTAGGCTTAACATAAATGGTAGATCATTTACATAAACAAGGAACAGGAATGGACCTAAAATAGATCCTTGAGGTACTCCTATCTCCACCACTGTCTCTGACGAAATGGCCCCGTTTATCGCTACCTTTTGATTCCTTTGTGTTAAATATGACTCAAAGAGATCTTATGCATGTCATCTAATGCCATAAAATTTAAGTTTACAAATTAAGGTACTTTGATCTACACAAACAAATGCCTTGGAAAGGTCACAGAAGACTCCAATGGCATCCTGCGACTCTTCCTAAGACTGCAGAATGGATTTAATCAAACTTGCACCAGCATCAATAGTTGACCTACCCTTTGTGAAGCCGAACTGCTGTGCGTGCAAAATCTTGTTATAATTAAAGTGAGAAATCAATTGCGTTAGCATTATTTTTTCAAATATTTTGCTAAACGCGGGTAGGATGGATACGGGACGATAATCAGAAGGATTATCTCTATGGCCTGATTTGAAAATAGGAACTACTTTACTACATTTCATTAAATAGGGAAAAATGCCATTGTCTATACAACTATTAAAAATAAGAGCTAGAGTAGGTGCAACAACCTCCAAAATGGCTCCCAGTACCTTGACTGACACGCCCCATAAGTCCTCCGTTCTCTTTATTTTTATCAATTTAAAAGATTTCAGTATATCTAGAGGAGAAACATGATGAAAATTGAAAGTATCTACGTTCTCTAACTTTACATTCTCACTCAGAAAAGATTCAGCTAATGTACTAGACGATTGCAAACTTTTTGTTGTCACGAACGGAATTTTAGAAAAGAAATTGTTAAATTCATTGGCTACTTTTCCTGCGTCAGTTATTAATGCATTCTCTATCTTCAAAGAAATGGTGGAATCGCTTTTATTCTTCTGCCTCTGCCCAGTCTCTGTGTTTATTATTTTCGAGACTGTCTGGGCCTTGTTATCGGAGGACTTTATTTTATTATTGCTTTAGCTTTCGTGCTCACAATTTTAAACAATTTGGAATAATTCCTAACATACTGATGGAAGCATTCGTCAGTGGTGGTGGTGGTCCTCCTCTCATAAAGTTGGTACAAGTTATCTCTACTTTTCCGGATTCCGGCAGTTGCCCACTCATTGAATGACATTTTACTATTAATCTTAATACGTTTTTTACCACAAGTTCCATTAAACTCTTTACAAACGGTATTCAGAAGCATTTTGAAATGATCGATATGATGATTAACATTTATAATATTCTTTGTTATTATTACCTACTAATTAGATAAACCCTTTTTTCTGATTATAAAATGAGTAATTGTCAAGTCACATCAAATAAATAAAACAGTATTCAAGTTTATCAGACTTGTTATCAATTGTTAAACATAAAAACTACTGTTATGGCTATCATTGGCGGCGCGCCCATACAAGCCGATTCCCACTGGCTTGCCTAAAATGTATTTCTAGGGAAGCCTATATAGTTATATACTAAACACTTTCATAACTTTTTTGTGGGTTCCCCATCAAAATTTTTCACGCGCCGCCACTGATGGCTATGCACTATATAGCACGTTTTATTAGGGAAAGTGATATCCACCGAGCTTCACAATGATACATGTACAATTGTAGATCTTATCAATGTGATAGTGATGAGTCACAATTAACGGTTCCACTATCAGCCAAAATGGTGTTTGTATTGTGCACATATTCGCTTCTCATGTAGATAAGGTAGACTATTTCCTGATATGTTTGGCAACATTAGAAATAACTGATTAACTTTTTAGACATTTAACCCTGGATTAAATCTTAATTATTTATTTAAAGACTTAATATTCACTAATAAGTTAATGTAAGTAAAGGTAGAGTATGTGGTTGTCGTTGGCATTAACGCATTCACTGCCACCGACGCATATATGTGCGTTTGCCTCCATACAAGTTTGTTCCTAGGGGGCGTGGCTCGGCAGCAAATGTGTTATGTTCATCTTTTGTGGATGTCTACATTTTGAGGAATAAAATAAAGATAAACTTTTTTTAAGTTTCCCAGTCTGGAGAATGTAGTGTTGTATCAGAGTTGAAATATTTATTTTACTGGTAGGCCTCAAGGGCTCTTTCACTATATTATTCGACTATCTATCAAACTCAATTACAACCAATCAGTTGTGTTGTGTATAATGCTGTTTAAGCATACTCTAACGAAATTCGACAAATGTTTATTATCTTTTATGCACTTTTTCACTAAAACATATATACGCTAACCTATGTACATTGCTATTTACCATACTAACACTTGCTTTGCTTTCCCATTTTGCACAAAAGGAGTTAAAGGTAACATATTAGAATAATATTTTACACTTTTATCATCATATAATTCGCTATTTTCACTTACATATATTAAAAGGGTCATGAAAAACTATTTGCGGACTATGGATTATTCATTTATTTAAACTTTATTGCACAAATATACAAATAAAAGTACAATTGGCGGACTTAATGCCATCAGGCATTCTCTACCAGTCAACCGTTGGGCTAAACAGAAACTTTAGTGGTGCAGGATCCTAAATACTGAGACTCGAATAGAAACACAAATCAATTAATTACATGAATATACATACTTATATAATGCATACAATATAAACTTACTTATACATACTTAAATACATACAATTTTATGTACCCATACAAAGATTATGCCGACTAGCCGACTAATCGGCTCTGAGGTGGCCGACTCGTAGCTGACTACAAATTTGGCCGGATAGTCGGCTTTCCCGACTAGTACATCTCTAATTATTCTATATGATGAAAATAAAAGTTCCTATTTCTATACGATGATTATTTGTTGTATTTAAGTAAAGTACTGAAATATAAAACTTGAAGTAATTATTAGTATCTACCTGTTTTTGTGTTTTCCAGTAAGTCATAAAGTGCCGAATATTCGGTTTCATTTGCCGACTACTCGCCGACTATTCGCCGACTATAAATGTGGCCGGATAGTCGGCTTTCCCGACTAGTCAGTACATCTCTAGAAAAAATCCAATTGTATCGGTAAAAATCGTATAGAAAAGACTTATATTAAGTTGATAGCACATCTAATTTTATAATAAAATACTATTTGACCCCGCGCTACCGCATTTTGGTCAAATAAAACGTACTTACTGATAAAAGGCAAGAGCTCAGTCAAATCGTCAACGCCCACTCATGATTAGGTCATTCAGAATCACTGGTTCTGGCAGATCTAAATATACTTGAGTCCTATTTGTGTGTCCTTTAATTCAGTACTCATTCTCCGTTCTCGCCGAAGTAGTATTAGAAGCAAGGACCGGAATTCTTCATAGCAAAAATCAAACTGTCAGAGGGTTTGACCAAAGTGTTTTATCGATAAATAAATGTCACTTAATCACATCGTCAAAGTAATGAAATCAGGCTTTTGGATATATACAATGTATGTAAGCATAATGTTAAGGAATAAAACAGAAAATATTTTTATTAATCATTTTAGTAACACGGCACGGAAATTACTTATGACAATCAAGTGACGTAAATGGCATATGTGACGGGCATGATTTTTTTTAATATGGAGATGCAGGTTGCTTATCAAAGAGGTCAAATGTTACAGAATAAGTAATCGTATAAGTCGATATGCGATAATATTCCGTAACATCGGTAAGTGGAAGATCAAGATCGGTCAAAGTGGAGACATACAGTGAAGGTTAATGTGCAAGCCTTCGAAGAACGAAGACGTAACGAACTCGATGCTAAGCGCGAGGAGTTGAAGGCTCGACCACCTGCGGCCATACACTACAATTTTGTTGGAGGGGTGCTGACCTGTAGGGAATGTGGTCGCACATTCTCTGCAAAGATAGGCTACGTCAGTCACCTGAGAGCTCACGAACGACGCTCCAGTTAGCCAGAACTCTTCTCTTTTTCCAGTCGCCGTGGTCGAAATCGGCCAGGATGATGATGAAGTGGAATTGTCGATAAAACAGTTTGGTCATTCCCTCTGACAGTTTGATTTTTGCTATGAAGAATTCCGGTCCTTGATTAGAAGTAATACACAAAAGGACACATTTATAAGACGGTGTTTAATACAGTGTCACTAGCCAGCCAGTAGTTTCAAGTTAGCTGGTTCAACCTTGCTCCTTTTAAAAAGCATTCAATTAGAATTCCGGTCTTGCCAGCCAGTCACTATTAAAGTAAGCCTTTAGTAATAACCCCTCTGCCTAATAAAAGACCTAAAAACAGTGTGCAAAATCATGAGTCGTGAGTTGGAACTGCAGAGGCGGCAAGAAGAGCTGGAACGCAAGGCGGAGGAGTTAGCACGACGCGAGGCAGAGCTTCGAGCCGGGTCGGCGGGGCGAAGGAACAACTGGCCCCCTCTGCCCGGCTTCTGTCCAGTGCAACCGTGCTTCTACCAGGACATCAACGTGGACATACCGCTTGAGTTCCAGAGGATCGTGCGGCACCTTTACCACCTGTGGATGTGTGAGTGCTTTGATTTTTACTTATGTTAGACGATTATATATACCTACCTAGGACATATTTTCCAATTAGGTTAACTTCGAGTCTGCGTTGTCAGTGTCATATACAAAATGCGACAACTTAAACTAGACGAAAGACTAGTGTCCTGTGTATTTGTGAATAAATGTGTCTTCCTTTTTTTCTTTCTTTTTTTATGAAGTCGCAATGGCATGATTTGAATTTTCTAGCTGTTAAACATTGGTCTTGTTGGATAAAGGTACGTAAGTACTTTTATTTATTCTGTGGTCAGGTAGGGTGGGCAGGACGAAAGTAGCCAGTTTGCCTAAGTTATGAGCCCTACTTCCTACCTACTTCAGCGGTGGTTTTTTTGGGTTCCGTACCTAACGGGTAAAAACGGGACCCTATTACTAAGACTTCGCTGTCCGTCCGTTCGTCCGTCTGTCACCAGGCTGTATCTCAAGAACCGTGATAGCTAATGAGTTGAAATTTTCACAGATTATGTATTTCTGCTGCCGCTATAACAACAAATACTAAAAAACCGGCCAAGTGCGAGTCGGACTGGGGCTCCCCTAGAACAGACATGATTTTTTTGCCGTTTTTATAGATAATGGTACGGAACTCTTCGTGCGCGATTCCGACTCGCACTTGGCCGGTTTATTTATTTATTTTTGTGTCGCCATTTGTAACTTCTGGTTTTAAACCCGGTATAAAACTTGTAGGTACGATTGTATCTAGTAAACTTTTATATTGTTATGTGTTGTATAGTCCACGCGCTGATACTGGCCCTCAACATCATCGGCGCGATGTGTATAATGTTCGCGGGCGGCGGCGTGACGGTGTTCGGGCTCTCGATCCTGTACTTCGTGCTGCTGACGCCGTTCAGCTTCGTGTGCTGGTACCGGCCCATCTACAAGGCCTTCAGGAGTGATTCCTCGTTCAACTTCATGGTCTACTTCTTCATATTCCTGTTCCAAATTATCATTACCGTCGTGCAGAGTATTGGGTTCAATGGAAGCGGATATTGGTGAGTGATGCTCAGTTATCTAGATGGTCCCCCATAAAGGTGGACTTTCGACTAGCGCGGCTCCGGCGTCACTAACGCAGCGTCAGTGACGCGGCGATAGAGCGGTAGTACTATGCAGTACGGAAATGTATGAGGGCACGTTCGAGCGCAGCGTCACTGTCGCAGCGATAGCTGACGCTGCGCTCGAACGTTACCTCATACATTTCCGTACTGCATAGTACTATCGCCCTATCGCCTCGTCACTGACGCTGCGTTAGTGACGCCGGAGCCGCGCTGGTCGGAAGTCCACCTTAAGCGTACCTATACATATACAGCGTGCCTCTGACCATCGGGCAACTAATTACTATTTTCAATGTACGCCATCCTCTAAAGTAATTCAGAGCGTTTGTCACGCTTGCTTGGTTTTATCAATTTAGATCTCTGGCAATTCTTAAAAATCAAGTTATTTTCAAAAGTTGTACAGTCAGCAGCAGAAGTAGCTAAGCACTTTAACATGCTCAGAATGATCTGCACAGAACCTTATTCTCTTGACATTAGAGTCCGTGTGCAGATCAATTTGAGCACTAGGCCCGCTTAGCTACTTCTGCTGCTGACTGTAGACTACAGTTTAAATTGGGGAATATAATCGACCCTTGCAATAAAAGTCCCAAAGGTCAGAGGCATGTTGTAGATTGTTCAACTAATCTTTCAAGACATAGCATGTGGCAATAGTTTTTTGATTTAAATCTATGTATAAAGATTAACTTCGTAATTTTTTAACCAAACACATACAAATAAAAATCTTAATTGATTTAACTGTTTACAATGTTATACTCATTTGCCGTCAATATGGCACAGTGGTTAATGTGTGCCCACATAATATGTAAAATTAATAAATATGCAAACAGTGGTTAAAAAAACTTATCTACAGTTTTTCCCCGTCTCGTTATCAATATTCTCTAACGATTTTTTAATTGTATTGACTTTTAGAATCTTGGATCTCAATAAATGGTGTTTTAAGTTTATACTATCTATCATTAATAAGATGTAAAAAGATTTCATATTTTTGTTACCTCGCATGTTTCACAGCTAGCACATCCAAAGCATTTGCCACCGCACATCTGGTGGATATTCACCCTAAAACTCATAATTCATATTTATCCTTTAACACATTCAGTGCCAGCCAGGTCTAAAGGCCGTTTAATGCGCGCCTACGAGCAAAGCGCTCACCTAGCGGGTTCCTGGCACTCAGTGTTAATAAATAACCAAAGCTTGTACGGTCAGGGACTTTAATTGTTGAGCCACTTAGGTGTAACTAATTTTGATTTTTTAATAGTTAACCTACGAAGTGTCCATTATAAAGTGAGCTCTAAATGGCTCAACAATTAAAGTCTGTGACTGTACTATGGGTACTAGACGACGATATACATACTTATATACATAAATAAATACGTATATACATAGAAAACATCCATGACTCAGGAACAAATAATCGTGCTCATCACACAAATAAATGCCACTACCGGGATTCGAACCTGGAACCTCCGGCTTCGTAGGCAGGGTCACTGCCATCTAGGCTACTGAGGTAGTCAAATCGCAAATATTCTGTAATATTCTATTAAGGCGATGCCTTGATTCGACTCAATTCTCGAAAACCACGCCCCCTTGACAGAGATACGCTTATGCCTTCCGTGCCGAAAAGAGATGCAACACTTCGGGAAAGGCTTTTTTGGACAAATTTCGATAAATACCTAACTCAGTTAATTCATATTCCATTGAGTGAGATTTTAGATGTCGTAAATAGGGATGTTACGGAGGCGGCTTTACCGGAGCCGGAGCCGGATCCGGAGTTTTATTTTTTAATTTAACGGAGTGGGATCCGAAGCCGGAGGCGAAGTTGGAGCCGTATCCGAAGCCGGATCCGGAGGTTTACCGAAGGCGGAGCCAGAGCCGAGTACCTTTTAAGTGGAAGGTTGATGTATTGAAGGGCAACTTAACTTCGGTATAAAATTAACGGAGTCGGAGGCGGAGGCGGAGGTGTGAAATAAAAGATAGCGAAGGCGGAAGCGGATCCGAAGGTGTAAAACCAAACGGAAGTTCCGTCTCGGATGCGGAGGCGAAGCTCCGTAACATCACTAGTCGTAAAATAATGTATTAATTGAGTAGGCTGAGTAAAAAAAGGAAAATAAAGAAAAGTCCCAACTTTGGTTTTTTTTTTCTATGAAGGAAATTTTATGCAATCATGTACCGATTAAATCGGATAAACAATCATATAGTCGTGAATCATATATCCGAAAATCAGGCTTTATTGTTGCCTAATCTAGTCAGAACGGCGTTTCAAAGAACGCGATAATAGGGGTGTAAACAGACACTACATAAAATAACCAACAATGTTGTATTTTCTCGAAAAAGGATTTAAAATGTAGTCAACTGGAGAAAAAAGCAACGCAAGAGGTTAAATAATCAGAAAGTTATAAATATCCAACGATTTAAGAGGGGGTATGTTCTGTCCCATTTCCGCAAAACGCACGTTCATATGAAACGATTGTCATTTACTATGACGCTCGATGGTCGTGACGTCACAATCTGCGAGCGTTTTCTCTCTCTAACAAGCAATAATAAAACGGTTGTACAGGTAAATTCCATTCAAGACGTTTTTGCATTTGTAGTACTTAGTATTTCTATATTTACAGGGACACACGTACACGTTAACGTAGACAGACACACGTATGTGTGTGTGTGAGGTTGGCTACAGAGGTCACAACTACAAATGCAAAAACGTCTCGAAAGTAATTTACTTGTAGCTTCGTAATTTTTTGAGATATTTGAATGGGATTTTCGTCATTTGGCATATTTTTTTTGCCTTCTTTCTTTTGAAATAATAAATTTAGAGTCTAGTCTACGCCCCTATTTCCAGTTGACCCCTTAATCCTTGTTGCAGTGGGTTGATCACTAGCATCGCAATATTCCAAACGAACATCGCCGTCGGGATCATCGCGGTCCTGATCACTGTCGGCTTCATCACCACCGCCGTGGCCGACATCATGCTGATGGCAAAGGTGAGAGGGGAAAGTCGCGTCGAGTCGTTTTTTTTTCTAATTTCAACTTTATTGCGCATTTATCATCATCATATCAGCTGAAAGACGTCCACTGCTGGACATAGGCCTCCCCCAAAGAGTGCCACAATGACCGGTCCTGCGCCACCCGCATCCAGCGGACTCTAGCGACCTTTACCAGGTCATCAGTCAACCTTGTGGGGGGCCTTCCAGTATGTGGTCGCCACTCGAGAACCTTTCCGCCCCAATTACCATCGGTTCTACGTGCAATGTAGGCGCCCACTGCCACTTATGTTTAGCGATTCTGAGGGCTATATCGGTTACCTTGGTTCTGCTGCGGATAGCCTCATTTCTGATGCGATCACGCAGAGATACTCCCAGTATAGCCCTCTTTATTGTGACTTTGAACCTTCTTATGAGGCCCATAGTTTATTTTTATATTTGTATAAAAATAAAAGTACAATTGGCGGACTTAATGCCTTCAGGCATTCTCTACCATTCAACCATTGGGCTAAACAGAAACTTTAGTGGTGCAGGATCCTAAATACTGAGACTCGAATGGAAACACAAATCAATTACAGATGTAGTGCATAATAGTTTTCCATCGTGTGTATATGTATGTGCGCTCATGCACATATTTTATGTATCTACATACAAATATACTCACTTAATTTACCCAATAATTTAGTTACTTAATCTGAAGAGTTAATAGTAATTATTAAGTATTAACTTGTTACCTTTAGTAGGATTGATTTGCTAATTTTGCATATACTACCTGTTTACCAGTTATCCGCACTGCCGCGCTGTACCAGAGGGGTATATGTTGTCCTCGATCCATAGCGACATACGTCCTTTTGCTCATCGCGGGCGTGTAGTGTTGAGTTAGCTATTCATATTGTTACTTTCGCCAACCGTTTTGATAATATTTCTTTCTGTGTTTAACTTTACCCACATATTTTGTGATGACCTTACTACTAATTTAGAATTAACATTAATACTTGTATATTGTAACAACAATGAGAGGAGTGGAATCCTGTTCTACCGTGATACAGTCTTTACTAGTACGGAGAACAGACGACGCTTACTCACTGTTTTAAATTACCCTCTTTGCTACCAGATATTTGTACATATCATGCAAGCAGTTATAACCTATATGAAGGCTAAATAAAGTTATATTTTTTTTTATCGTATTTTCACGGAAACGTACGAACGTGTCTTGCTATTTCAGTCGATCACAGTACAAAAGCTGGACAAGTGCGAGTTCAACTTGCGTAGTGAGGGTTCCGTATATAATCTAAATTTCATAATTTAAATGATGTATTATGAAATTTTATTCGAATGTATCAAAATTGCTATGCTCTAAGCATCAAGCACTCCATACAAAATAAACAAAAATATTGAGAAGTTTCCCGTTACTTTGAATACTCAAACTTCTTATAGGTTTTCTTGTAATCTTTAGACAAGGAACTATTTTCCATATTATTTCAGAATTTTAAGCCTAGTAGTTTCGGAGATAAGGGAAGGGGTGGGATGGTTAATTATGTCATTTTTTCCTAAATTACTTTAAATCTGTTTCTGCTAAAATTATTTAAAAAAATCTGAGATGCTTACAACAACCCCTTTCATTCGATATGTCACACAATACAGTTTGCGATACTTTTTTTTCTAATTTACCCCCCAAAAGTGACCCCCTTGTTCATAATTCATTAATTTACTTTACGCGTCCATCTTTGGGTCACCAATTTACATATGTTTACTAAATTTCAACTCAATCGGTCCAGTTGTTTCGGAGACAAATCGGCTGTGACAGACACGAGTGATCCTATAAGGGTTCCGTTTTTCCCTTTTGAGGTACGGAACCCTAAAAAGTACTGAGGTTGACTGATGTAGCATGACAAATACGACCGTTACCGAGAAAATACGATGGAAAACAATTATGCACTACATCTGTAATCGAACGAAATTGCAATCAGACTTTTTTTCACATCTGCTATTCAGAAAAGACTGACCTCAAATGGGGGATCAAATTTTTACTTCCTCCTCGTCTTACCGGAAATTTTCTGGTTGATTGAAATTTTCCTCACAGAAGGTGTGAAAAGCAGTACGGTGCCACACAAAAATATTTCCATCTCGTACGTAAATACTTGAATTCCTCGTTACGTTCAAGATTCTACTTTAGAATTGTTCGCTTCACTGAGGATTCAATACACCGCGCTTTTCGTAAATATGTCGATTAGCTCCGTTGAGACAATATACTGTTCCTATTCAGGTCCATCGCATCTACCGGTCGACGGGCGCGTCCCTAGCGAAGGCTCAGACGGAGTTCACGACCGAGATCCTGCGCAACCCGCACGTGCAAACTGCCGCCTCTAGTGCCGCCGCCGCCGCAGTCAACGCGCAGATAGCGCAGGCCAACCGGTACTAGCCGCGGTGAGTGCGCTCACCACCGTTCATATTTGGGTCATTATTTGAGAGTTTCAACTAGCGAAGGCTCAGACGGAGTTCACGACCGAGATCCTGCGCAACCCGCACGTGCAAACTGCCGCCTCTAGTGCCGCCGCCGCCGCAGTCAACGCGCAGATAGCGCAGGCCAACCGGTACTAGCCGCAGTGAGTGCGCTCACCACCGTTCATATTTGGGTCATTATTTGAGAGTTTCAACTAGCGAAGGCTCAGACGGAGTTCACGACCGAGATCCTGCGCAACCCGCACTTGCAAACTGCCGCCTCTAGTGCCGCCGCCGCCGCAGTCAACGCGCAGATAGCGCAGGCCAACCGGTACTAGCCGCGGTGAGTGCGCTCACCACCGTTCATATTTGGGTCATTATTTGAGAGTTTCAACTAGCGAAGGCTCAGACGGAGTTCACGACCGAGATCCTGCGCAACCCGCACGTGCAAACTGCCGCCTCTAGTGCCGCCGCCGCCGCAGTCAACGCGCAGATAGCGCAGGCCAACCGGTACTAGCCGCGGTGAGTGCGCTCACCACCGTTCATATTTGGGTCATTATTTGAGAGTTTCAACTAGCGAAGGCTCAGACGGAGTTCACGACCGAGATCCTGCGCAACCCGCACTTGCAAACTGCCGCCTCTAGTGCCGCCGCCGCCGCAGTCAACGCGCAGATAGCGCAGGCCAACCGGTACTAGCCGCGGTGAGTGCGCTCACCACCGTTCATATTTGGGTCATTATTTGAGAGTTTCAACTAGCGAAGGCTCAGACGGAGTTCACGACCGAGATCCTGCGCAACCCGCACGTGCAAACTGCCGCCTCTAGTGCCGCCGCCGCCGCAGTCAACGCGCAGATAGCGCAGGCCAACCGGTACTAGCCGCGGTGAGTGCGCTCACCACCGTTCATATTTGGGTCATTATTTGAGAGTTTCAACTAGCGAAGGCTCAGACGGAGTTCACGACCGAGATCCTGCGCAACCCGCACGTGCAAACTGCCGCCTCTAGTGCCGCCGCCGCCGCAGTCAACGCGCAGATAGCGCAGGCCAACCGGTACTAGCCGCGGTGAGTGCGCTCACCACCGTTCATATTTGGGTCATTATTTGAGAGTTTCAACTAGCGAAGGCTCAGACGGAGTTCACGACCGAGATCCTGCGCAACCCGCACGTGCAAACTGCCGCCTCTAGTGCCGCCGCCGCCGCAGTCAACGCGCAGATAGCGCAGGCCAACCGGTACTAGCCGCGGTGAGTGCGCTCACCACCGTTCATATTTGGGTCATTATTTGAGAGTTTCAACTAGCGAAGGCTCAGACGGAGTTCACGACCGAGATCCTGCGCAACCCGCACGTGCAAACTGCCGCCTCTAGTGCCGCCGCCGCCGCAGTCAACGCGCAGATAGCGCAGGCCAACCGGTACTAGCCGCGGTGAGTGCGCTCACCACCGTTCATATTTGGGTCATTATTTGAGAGTTTCAACTAGCGAAGGCTCAGACGGAGTTCACGACCGAGATCCTGCGCAACCCGCACGTGCAAACTGCCGCCTCTAGTGCCGCCGCCGCCGCAGTCAACGCGCAGATAGCGCAGGCCAACCGGTACTAGCCGCAGTGAGTGCGCTCACCACCGTTCATATTTGGGTCATTATTTGAGAGTTTCAACTAGCGAAGGCTCAGACGGAGTTCACGACCGAGATCCTGCGCAACCCGCACTTGCAAACTGCCGCCTCTAGTGCCGCCGCCGCCGCAGTCAACGCGCAGATAGCGCAGGCCAACCGGTACTAGCCGCGGTGAGTGCGCTCACCACCGTTCATATTTGGGTCATTATTTGAGAGTTTCAACTAGCGAAGGCTCAGACGGAGTTCACGACCGAGATCCTGCGCAACCCGCACGTGCAAACTGCCGCCTCTAGTGCCGCCGCCGCCGCAGTCAACGCGCAGATAGCGCAGGCCAACCGGTACTAGCCGCGGTGAGTGCGCTCACCACCGTTCATATTTGGGTCATTATTTGAGAGTTTCAACTAGCGAAGGCTCAGACGGAGTTCACGACCGAGATCCTGCGCAACCCGCACTTGCAAACTGCCGCCTCTAGTGCCGCCGCCTCCGCAGTCAACGCGCAGATAGCGCAGGCCAACCGGTACTAGCCGCGGTGAGTGCGCTCACCACCGTTCATATTTGGGTCATTATTTGAGAGTTTCAACTAGCGAAGGCTCAGACGGAGTTCACGACCGAGATCCTGCGCAACCCGCACGTGCAAACTGCCGCCTCTAGTGCCGCCGCCGCCGCAGTCAACGCGCAGATAGCGCAGGCCAACCGGTACTAGCCGCGGTGAGTGCGCTCACCACCGTTCATATTTGGGTCATTATTTGAGAGTTTCAACTAGCGAAGGCTCAGACGGAGTTCACGACCGAGATCCTGCGCAACCCGCACGTGCAAACTGCCGCCTCTAGTGCCGCCGCCGCCGCAGTCAACGCGCAGATAGCGCAGGCCAACCGGTACTAGCCGCGGTGAGTGCGCTCACCACCGTTCATATTTGGGTCATTATTTGAGAGTTTCAACTAGCGAAGGCTCAGACGGAGTTCACGACCGAGATCCTGCGCAACCCGCACGTGCAAACTGCCGCCTCTAGTGCCGCCGCCGCCGCAGTCAACGCGCAGATAGCGCAGGCCAACCGGTACTAGCCGCGGTGAGTGCGCTCACCACCGTTCATATTTGGGTCATTATTTGAGAGTTTCAACTAGCGAAGGCTCAGACGGAGTTCACGACCGAGATCCTGCGCAACCCGCACGTGCAAACTGCCGCCTCTAGTGCCGCCGCCGCCGCAGTCAACGCGCAGATAGCGCAGGCCAACCGGTACTAGCCGCGGTGAGTGCGCTCACCACCGTTCATATTTGGGTCATTATTTGAGAGTTTCAACTAGCGAAGGCTCAGACGGAGTTCACGACCGAGATCCTGCGCAACCCGCACGTGCAAACTGCCGCCTCTAGTGCCGCCGCCGCCGCAGTCAACGCGCAGATAGCGCAGGCCAACCGGTACTAGCCGCGGTGAGTGCGCTCACCACCGTTCATATTTGGGTCATTATTTGAGAGTTTCAACCACCTCACTCTCTTACACACATTTTTGAAAAATATATACTGTGAATTGGGTACTTTCCTAAAAACATCTATTTAGTCCGTCAGTTAGATTACTTAAAATATTGGACACGTATTTGTTATTTTATCAACGAAACAAAAAATTATGAAGATATAGCCCGTAAAAGTTTCGCGTGACGTCACATTATAGTACACTTTTTAGCATAATGTGACGTCATAAGCCTCCCCCAAAGAGTGCCAAAGTGACGGGCCATGCGCCACTCGCATCCAGCGGATTCACGCGACTCCCTTTTTTTTGATTCTCCAAGAATACATTTTAATAATCAATCTTTGTCTAAAATTTTTGGGTATGTATGTTCTTTAATTGTAGTTGCTCCCGTACAAACATTTGTTCCTCTCCAAAAAGTGGTTCGAATGGCATCGTAAAAAAATCTGAGTGAAGTTTTTGATGCTAGTTTCGGATAGTTTTAAGATGTCCTAATCAGAAACGAAATCGAAAGCAGCCACTACTTCGAAAATGTGACCACGAAAGTGATTCGGAACTATCGCCCAAATAATGACCCATTCCTAAGTGGCAAACATTTGCCATCATATTTTTTTTTCAAGGGGGCCATTTAATGATTTCTATCGATAAACAATAAAATTTTAAGATATACGTGGTTTTTTTCTACTTAAATTGTAATTTACATTCATAAATATCAAATTGACCCACTTACTACACATACAAACCACCGGTAGGTTCTCTGGGTATTTCCACATAACAGATATTAATTCAGACATACGGGTCAATTTGCATAGTTTGCTCAATCGTGTTATTCAAACACAATTACCTATTACTATTACTATTAACATAATAGTGACGGCGAATTCATACTTCATTTAGCATAATGTTTAATTTACGTATTCAGATATAATATAAAACTAGCATTCACCCCGGTTTCGCCCATATGGCTGTAATTCTCCTTCCGGGACATAGCTGTTCACATGACAGAATGTCCAAATTGTTCCCCACAAGGTGGACTGATGACCTGGTAAAGGTCGCGAGAGTCCGCTGGATGCGGGTCATCGCGGCACTCTATGGGGGAGGCCTGTCCAGCAGTTTCGGCTGATATGATGATGATTTACAAATGACGCACTACCCGCGGCAAATGTTTTATTTACATTTGCATAAAATTTATGAATCTATAAATGAGGTTAACTTGATTAAATGTCGTTTATAAATGTATGGTAACAATCTCTTTTTAACAGGTTTTACGCACTAATTATATTCAGGTTGGTTTTAAATAATACATAGAAAAATTATTATCTTTGTTTAGGCAGATCTTTGAAAACTCATTATTTTGAAATACAGGATGAAATTATATTTATATGTATAATTGTTTCAGAAGTGGCAGGACCGACGGACCGCTCTGATCGTGCATTTAGAAGTACGCTGTGTACACTGGAATGGACTAGGGTTAGTTCGCTTTTACTGATATTTTAACTGTTCCATGTCTACTCTACACGATTCGTGAACTTGTTAACCGTAATTATTGTTGTTTTTTGCGCGATTTAATTCATGTCTTTGAATCAATTCAATGATAAAATATTGCGGAAAACAGTCTAATATATCATCGGTTGTCAACGAAAATTTACTAAGTAACACATATTTGAAGAAAGCTCGTATTTCAGTATCGATACAGTAATGAGATTCGAGGATTCTAAGAGTAGTGTTACAAGTGAGTTTTGGTTATAAAATGATGATATATGTATAAAATTAACAATATTGTTGGGTATCACCGAAAAGATATAATGTTTTGTTTGTTACTGATAGCTGTATAGACGGTTAGTTTACAGCCAAATTGACAAGAGGGCTGTGTGTGTAATCATAATTCATAAATATAATTATTAAAACTTATTTATATAAAAAAATTCAAACAGGCTACTTTACATAAAATATTATATAAATTAATTAATTTAGGTAGTGCAACATAAATAAGCGATACACACATCTAGGGCCCTATATTACAAAACTTACAAATTGCAATTTACAAATGACACACGAGTTTGTAAATTTAACTATGGGATTTACGCTCTGTGATGCGATATTAGGCCTACAATTCAACAATTTTGTTGACTTGTACACTTGTTAAGTTTTGTGGAATGTGGCCCAGAACATCTGTGCTCTTAGTTCTGTGACGTCATTACCGCGCTTGTATTATTGCATACCAGTTATTCTGATAGTGTTATGTTACTTAATTTGTATTTTGGTTAGGTCGTACCTGCTTAGGAAGACTGTTAAAGTAGTAAGTTTGGATAGTCCATAATAAAAGACTAAAGAAAAACTGGGCACGAAATCAACTTTTGCAAAATATCGATTGTATTAATAATCATTACACATGTAACAAACATTATGTATGGTTAAGATTATTCAATGTGGCCTACATTTATAAAACTGTCATTGGATTTAGAATCCTACCTTGGACGGTAGAGCTGCTTTACTTTGATGCAATGGGGAATGGATGATTTTTTTAGAAATGCCTGACTATTTTTTTGGTGATAGGAATAACCTTTCTTAGCACCAGAAAAAGTTTCAGATTTTTCAGCTGCATCTATTTTTTTAAAATATAAACAGTTTCCTCACTTACGTTTTGGGTTTAATGGGGATTTGTCTCATATTGCAAGAAAATGTCTTAAATATCCGTGGTAAACTGACACTGGCAATTATATTGACAGCTGTAGCAGCTATATTTGTCATTGCCAGGGCCAGATATTAATTAATTCATTCATTTCATTAAAAATATTTTTTTGTAGTATGACACGGATCAAGGAAAGTGTCTTATTTGCCGTCCTAAACCCAAAACGTAAATGAGGAAACTGTTTATATTTTTCAAAAAAAAAATGACGCAGCTGAAAAGTCTGCAACTTTTTTCTGGTGCTAAGGAAGGTTATTCCTATCACCAAAAAAAAAATCAGGCATTTCTAAAATTTTCATTCTCAAATGTTCCATTTTGTAACTTTCATTTGTCATACAAATAGTATTGTTAATTTTGGTTACAAAATGGAACATTTTAACTTTTACTTGGTGCCGTCACTAACGATGGATTTCTTCTCGCGAAAATGCCCAAGTATAACGGTCATACTTGTGTTGCACTGCTTTCTGATATAAAATATGTTATTATATTTTGTTTAATATTATATTTTAGTGTTAAGCAACGCCAACACAATTATTAAGTTGATTGCTAATTTTATAAACAATGAGCTTAATGATGCTTTAATGTTCTACAAAGTCTAATTGGAATTTGGTTTCTACGGCGGGTCGCGGTGGCTACAATACTTAATGTGTCCTACGTCTTGTTATTTTCTCTGAGATTTCGTTATGAGAATTGAGAAATATTTTAATGCCGTGATAATTTGTATATTTGCGGTCTGAGGGCGGGTTGCATCAACTTACAATTACAGAGCGATCGACGTTAAATATGGCGCCGGCAGCTGTCATCCCATAGGAACTTGTCAAACTTTCCATACATTCAGATTTTAACGATCACCGCTTACGAATATCATAATCACCCGCCCTTGTTCATAAGTAAATCGTTAAAAACTGTTCCTAAACTTCAAATAAACCTATTTATCCATCAAGCCACCGCTAAATTAAATTGTTTCTTTGAATAAGGCCGTGTTATATTATGTTCATTAAAGTGCGATTTTGGTTTTACGTAAATTATATTTTTTTACTTGCGCACTTTTTGAGCTGAGCCTTACTAGATTTTATTACGTTGTAGAATGCCCTTAGTAACCGAGTAATATACAAGAATAACTGTTTAAAGTAAATGTAAATATTTTCTAACTTTAATTTATATTCATGTCCATGTAAATTAGGACTACATATATAGCACTTGCTGTTTCTTAGTATAAACACCATTCAGTATGGATTTGGTAGGTGTGAACTGATTAATATAAACATTCGGTTAGCCTAGTTTCGGAATAGCAAATAACTATAAAGAGACTCGACTAACTAAACGAGCAATCAAAAATATTTACCATACCTTTTGCCATTTATATCATCAAAAACTTTAACTAACACTGTAGCAGGTAACTAAAAATTATTTAATTTATTTTTATATAAGTATCATGAACTGGGGAAACTCCTATCAGAACTTCGCAAATTACAACTAAATAAAATGTTAAGTATTCTGTCTTCAAAATAAAGTACCTACATATATAGTGACAAACCTAAGGGCCGTTCAATATAATAACCTGCCTTCACGTTGACCGTTGTATAGGTTCCAGTTCTTAATCGCTAACTGATGTTTTGGTTACAAGTACCAAAGTTTTATTACTTACCCATTCACTGACAATCGGCCCTAGGCTAGTTTTCCACCTAAGCTATATTTTCATACAAGTGGTCACAGCTTCATAGTTTTCCCAATTTATATAAAAACGTTAGCATGTCCAATTTGTATGAAAACGTATAGTTTTGGTAACAAAGCTGCGTACAAGGGCACCCGCATGCACCGCAGCACAAGACTCCATAGTTATAACATTGTATAAAATAAAAAGCTTAAGAGTTTTTTAAGCATTACTAGTCAACTGACTAAACGGCTTAGGAAAATAAAAGTTATATGAAACCCGCTTTCCTATATCAGTACAGTAATACCTCGATCTTACTTGAAAAGAAATAATTCGTGTCTTTAGATTTTCTACCTTATGCAAATATTCATAAAGTATTTATTACAACCCTGATGCTGGCTTGAAATACAAACTATACATAAGGTAGATAATGGAATCATATTCAATCTGTCTTTTAGTGTTTCAGATACTTACTGAAGTAACACAAATTCTTGGGTAAATTGCCACTGTTTCCTTGCCAAAAAAAAACATTAAATTGATTTAATAATCAAAGATAATATGTACTTGTGGCTAAGTACTTACGGACTTGAACCAATTGAATAGAGTGATATGATTCCATGTAAGTAATAAATATGCATGTAGCCGAGATTGATGACTTTCGATAAATATTCATGTTAGTCGGGGTATTACTCAGTATGTGGGCACATCTGGGCCTAGAATAATGTAAATTATTGTAATACCGTCCTTACCAGATAATGGCAGGCACGGAAATCTATCTGAACGTTTAACTGTTTTGTAACTTAAGTCATGTTATATACTTATGATTAATAAATATAGTTTCAATTAAAGTACCATGTTTTATTAAGCTTTTATATAAAATAATGGCGTGTAACCAAAACCGAAACTGTTTGATGACTATTAATTTGAATAGAATTCAAATGTATTGTTCGGAGAAAAAAAACATTGCTAGGTACTTGTTTGTAACTATGCTAAAAGATTGTCAACAGTTATGAATTTCCCGGGGTGCATTTTAAATGTTTCTAGTTGAGGATAATGGTCTGAAATCCGCGTCTCAGTTTTTGTTACGCTGTCACTTTACACGCCACCTAGATATTTATAGTACATTGTTTAACGAGGGAATATTGGAATATTGCGAACAAGAGTCTATCAGAAGCCCGACGCAGAAGGCGGAGGGCTTTTGATGACTCGAGATTGCAATATTCATACGCCCGTGTTATATAAACAAATATTTTTCATTACATTTGCAAGGAAATAAATAACAACAAAAGACAGAAAAATTATGTTTCATACAACCGCACCAATCAAAAATTGACAACTTCACTCCCAGGACCCAATTTCACCAACTTGATGACAATTGTCACCTGACAACGACAATTCTCCGTACATTGCTGGTTCCACAAGTAACCTAGCGACCACCTTAACTTCTAGAACAAGCAATGTATGACGAATTGTCATTGTCAAGTGGGTAAAATAGGGGCCAGATCAGTGCGAGTGCCGCGCAACTTCAATATTTCAACCAATCACAGAGCAGTACAGGAGTACTCTTGCGGCGCGTGGCCAAAAAGATTTTTTTCAACCAATCACAGAGCAGAATTCTTGTGGCGCGCGGCCAACTAGATTTGCTTAAACCAATCAGATCACACACAAGCTACAATAGACGACAGATACAATTTAAGAAAAAAACCATTACGCCCGTGGGCGTAATTTAGGTAATTGTAGCTCTGTATGCCTACGCGTTATGAAGCCCTTTACGTGCAAGTGTGATGAAAACTATCATACTGTTTGTTGGGGTAAAAGTAAAAGATATAATGTTGTAAGGTATTTTTTATTCCATAATTATAATTACAACTCACTTCAATCTATGCATACACTACAGTATCAACCTCTGTTCAAGTACCGTTCAACTGCACGCGTTACTCGAAATGCAAAAGGCAAAACACTTGACGAACCCCTAATGTGTAATTTATGACGAAATTTTACTATCTAGTCGCGTAGTCGCACTTATCGGGAGACATATTAATGGACGTCAACACGTCAAATTAAAAATATAACAACTAATTGAACTTATTTATTCTTGTTATACAACATATATGTATAATGTAACGCTCCGTGCTCATTTTCAGGAAATACTCCTACCACACAATAGGGATGGTGACACCAAATAAAATAATCAACAATGTTGAATTTTCTCGAAAAGTATTAAAAATCAAGTCACATGGAGAAAAAAGTAACACTAAGACAATTATAATCACCAAGTTTTAAGAGGATTACAATTTTTTTTTCGCAAAACGCACCTTCACATGAAACGATTGTCATTTACTATGACGTTCGAGACCATTTCACGCAATATTAAAACGGTTTTACTTGTCTTCGTAATTTTTTGAGATATTTTAATATGATGTTCGTCATTAGCCATATATTTTTTGCCTTCTTTCTTTTGGAGTAATAGTAAAATTAGAGTCCCCAACCCTATTATGTCATTTTGAGCGCAATAGTAGGCTAGGTCTAGTATGCCTAGGGCCTTGATTTAGTCGATTATTAGGTGACGACGGCGAAGCGAACCGTTGGACGCACTACGTCTGCGGCGCATTGGCGTGCGCGTGAGCACCGAGGCGACCCGGGTCCTGGCTCGGGTAGTGGAGGCCCGGCGGGGGCAGCGCGGGGCCCGGCGGCGGCCCGGGCCGGGGCCGCGCGCCCGGGGGCAGGCCGGGGCCCGGGGGCAGCGCCGGCCCCGGGGGCAGGCCGGGGCCCGGCGGCAGGGCCGGCCCCGGGGGCAGGCCGGCGCCCGGCGGCGGCGGCGGCGCGCCCCACGCCCAGGCGGGGCCGGGCCCGTAGTGGTGCAGGTTGAAGAAGTCGTTCGGCCGGTGCGGCGGCGGCATCTGGTCACACATATGTTTCCGTCAAAAATTTAATTTATCTACACACATACTATAAACCCGCTAAAAGGCGTTCAGAAACTGGCAGTAATGACCATTTTTATCAATAAGATTTATAAAAATTAATTACTTGTCTCTGGCCGTAGGTAATTTTGTGCATATTTTCATTAAGATATCGATATTGATAAAGTAATGACTTTCAAATTTCGAAGCGTTCGTTATGGACATCTAGTTGGTCACGATTTGAAATCTAGTCGGCCATAGCGGTGCAATGGCGGTTATTCTAATGGTTCCCGAACACATCATCATCATCATCAGCCTATATACGTCCCACTGTTGGGCACAGGCCTCCTCTCATGAATGAGAGGGAGCTCAACACTCGTGTGATCCTATTATGAAACTCGCTGAAGCTCGTTTCATAAAACCACACTCGTGATTGAGGCGCCTCATTATGTACAGTCACATAAACTACTATTTTGGTACAAGCGTTTGTTGCCAACTGTACTTTTCTGTTTACCGTCATTAATTACTAGTTGAGACGATTCTAACGAGCCTAAACTCATCGGGTTACATCTTAAGTCCTGAATTTCCATAACTGCCTGTCTCCATCATTAGATTAGCTTGAATGTACCATAATATTGAATTGTCATCCAAACTAGTTACTCCAACCCAAAATTTCAGCTCAATCGGTTGAAGTGGATCAAAATTAAGTTGCAAGATTCCACCCGAACAAACATAGTTACGTACATTGCAAGTTAAATAAAAGCTTGTAATAATTAAGACTCACCAAAAATATTCACACACATACCTTTCTAGAGTTCACTAGAAAACGTGGTATAAATATAAGTTCCTGGGCAATTGAGCTCTGCTTGGGTGAAAATAGAGAAAATATGGAGAAAACGAATTTTCCTGGACATGAGACCAAGTTAGATCGATTTCTCGCCCCTGTGAACCCCTATATTCCAAATTTCATCGAAATTGTTAAGAGCAGTTTCCGAGAACGTGATCGCAAATATATATATATATATACAAATATTGGTTGTTTAATCGACTGAGACAGGACCACACTGCCAAGAGTACTACCACAAAGAAGTTCGATCCGTGAACATTCCTCCCCTCCCCGTTGCGTATTAGTTTGTATTCGTCCAAGAGTGCCTTGATAGGTTCAGCAAGATATATCTGTAATGTGTCAGCTGGTTACCTGCGGCGGGAAGGCGTGCAGGAAGGCGGGCGCGGGCGGCAGCGCGCCGGGCAGGCCGGGCACCGGCTCCAGCGCCGGCAGCGCTTCGCTCTTCTCGTTCGCGCCCTGGCGACCTGCAATACGACATTTTCCCATACAAAAAATGACACTCAGGTCTACGTTGATCTATGACGTAGGTACGTAGGTACAAAACGTTACGCAATCGACCTAGCAGGTTGGAAAATTAAAATTCACAACTCTAGGCCCCGAGACCAGACAAAACCTGTATAACTCAAGGGTTCAAATATATCAGGGACGAGCTTTAAACAGGTCATGAACAAGGGATGCTTCTTGAACTACCTAACCGAAACCTAACTAAAACATTTTATAATGAAGCCAGATTGCAGCAATTTACTGACATTAAAAGGCTTGTACTTAAGCATATTAAAAAAAAATAGGTAACCACCACAATTATACAACGTCGCAGACGGAAAGCGTGGCATGCAGATAATAACAATCCCGTTGACGCTTGAAACAAACGGAATGTAGGGCGCCTGCAGTGCCCTGATTGTAGGCCACAGAGTTCAGTGGATTCAGCGCAATTTGCAAGCTAACTCACTTTTCGGAAACAATCGACGGTCGCTCGCAAATGTGGAGGCTATTCGTGTTTTAACTTAGTTGGTGATCGAGCTACCAACTTTTTTTCTTTAAATATTCTTTTTACAAAAAAACAATTCATTATTTTTATTATTATTACCAACTTAATCAAACATAAATTAAATTGGGTCAGGCTCATAAAACACACTTTCCCGAAATGTGCACTTCCCCTAAATACACTCATGTAGAAGGAGCACTTTCTCGGAATGTGCACTGTTTTAAAAAGTGCACTTCCCAATTAATACACTTTCTCAGATAAACCACATTCTCAGATGGTATATGGGTCATTCTTCTTTTCGACCGACAATAGCCTGTCCTTCGTCTTACTACGGCATCTCATTTGAGTAATGATTTTACGGTTTTATAATGTTAGAAAATTAACGTCCATATTATTTTATTAATTAGTATTATTTAATATTTTAGTTTCTCTAACTACCATTTTTTTTAAACGTATTTTTATCGTAGAAGTCCGTGACAGAGTGGTAAACCAAAATGTAGTCCCCACTGAAAGAGTCCACTTTGTCACATATTTTTTTTAAAAACCAACCGTAAACAAATATGTATATTGGCCGGCAAGGAAACTTTAATTAGTGTTAATGAAGAAACCACTGCATTTTTTTTAAATCGCACTTCAAAATCACAATTTTCGATAGTTAAAAACCAAAAAAAAAGGAAAACCTCGGTTCATTGTCGGTAAAAAAGAAGAACGACCCATATAATCTCAGAAGGTGCACTTTCCCAAAAAGTACACTTTCTCAGGTAAACCACATTCTCAGATGGTATATAATCTCAGAAGAACTTTCCCAAAATGTACACTTTCTCAGATGGTACAGAGTAGAAAATTTATATTTTAACATAAAAAAATCCCCTGCAAGGGGGGCCCATGGGCGGCTCGCGCAGGCTAGGGCCCGGCTGGCAAACGCCACCTTGACTATATGGCCAGTCTGAGCCTGTGAAATAGTGCACCTTTTGAGAAAGTGTCCCAATTGGGCAAGTGTACCTTTTGGGAAAGGTTGCCTTATGGAAAAGAGCACCTTTTGAAATAGCATTTTAGAAAAGAGCACCTTTTGAGTACTACAATTGGGAATGTGTATCTTTTGGGAGTGCACATTTTGCGGAAAGTGTACATTTCGGGAAAGTGTCTTTTATGAGTATGAGCCTGACCCATTCAATTCTTTATCGTCATGGTGTGTGCATATTTTAATTTCCTTGACTGAACAGTTTTCCAAATTGAAGTCAATCAAAATAGTCAAAAATAAGACAGTTTATTGTCAAGTTTACTTTACCGAATAATAAATAATACAAGCTTGACTACAATTCAATTTTAACCACAGCAATAGCGCAACAACAGTAATAACTTCATTGTTTCGTAGTTTTTATCACGATCTTGTCCTTACCAATAATAATCCTTATCTTTACAATGTTTAGTCCTAAGAATAAAACAAAATCTACAACTCCAGGGAGCAACTGATTCAATAGATAGGTACTTAAAATTGCTATCTTACCCTGTGATTTGCCCCACTTGATGGTGAGCCTCTTGCCTCCAATCACCAGACGGTTGAAGGTCTTCTCTGCCGAGTGTTCGGCCGCGCTTCTAGTTGTGTACTGGACAAAGGCACATTGAGCTCTTGGCACCAATGTAAGAGATCTGAAAATTAAATTCAAGATAAAATCATAATTATCACAGTACATTGAACTGCTGGGCACATGCCTCTTCTGATGGATAAGAGGGATTCAAGTCAAGTTAATAGTACCCTCTATTTTAAGGGGATGATCCATTGGCGAGCAAAATCGTAGATACGCTGATGATCCCGTGTACCAACAGGCTAACCCACCAATGGAGCACCCAAAGCCCACAGCATCGTTAGCTTGCCAATGTATACAGAGTCTTAACAATTCTGGTCAGAAAAAAATACAAAATAGTGGTCAATGTATTCATGCTAGCTTACTTTGTCACTGCCAACAAATTAATAGAGCAACGCTCGCAGCCGATGCCGTGGTTTTCCCGCTAAGTAGAGGAACAGAGCACCAGCTAGGCGTAGGTGGGTTCCAGGCAGTTAATGTGTCAAGAGTCCAATAATGAACATACCTTATTTCTCCATACTGGTAGAAATGCCCCCTCAACTCTTCTTCTGAAATGTTCTCGGGAAGGTTGCCCACATACAGAGTCGTGACGGTTCTGTCTTCAGGAGGCGGCAGGGCGGGCATGGCTGCTGCGCGTCGCATCAGCTTCTCGGCTACAGGATCATTGACTCCATAGTATCTGAGGGAATGATGAATAGTTTAGGAAAGCTGACATTCCTGGGTGAACTCAGTAAGTTCAGAGTCTTACCCATAACAAGGCTCATTGAGCTTACTGCTCATATTTATAATTATTGTCCAGTACCCATAACACAAGCACCAATGAGCTTAGTATGAGATAGTTTGATTTGTGTAAAGTCTAGTAGCCGTTGCCCCATTACCCTAGGCCAGGGGTCGGCAAACCGCGGCTCGCGAGCCACGTGCGGCTCTTTGAAGGGTCATTTGCGGCTCTTCGAGGACCTCTCATAAATATAGGTTCAAGGAAATGTGAGATTGAACATTGTGTAAATGGCTCTTTACAATTCTTAAAATATATATGTTTTACTGAATCTGGCTCTTTGGTTAAAAAGTTTGCTGACCCCTGCCCTAGCTCCCAATCTAAAAAAGATGCCCAAAGTTGCAAGTTTTTATAATTGAACTTCAGGCTAGCCAATATCGTTATACCATCATCCTAGTATAGAAAAATGTAAATAAAATTCAAATATCAAGCATAATGCTGTTAAAGAATGTGAAAGTTGAATCTTATCAATGGCTTAAAAAACACTATGTTCCACTAAAAATCATGAATATAACAATATTGGCTGGAGGATGAGCTCACAATAACTTTAAAAAAGAACTAAAATGCATACCTGTCCTTAATGTTCTGATCAGCCAATGGATCATCAGGGTCGGTAGGCTTTTCATGCCGGTATGGACACTCCTCTCCTCTCCGACACTCCCCTTTTACCCAGAATGAACACACATGTGGCCTATTCCTTTTATAATAAGGAGCTGTTCTGGCCAATCTCAGCAGTAGATCCGAAGCACCCTTAGACTTGAGAGCTGAGTTACTTGGCTGAGTGGAATCAAATTTAGACATTTGGCTATCTAAGTTCTGAATATAATATTCTTTATTGACTTCATTTCGAGGTAGATCATCTTGTATCTTAAGTGCTGCATCTCTAACTTGGATCGGCAGCCCATATTCCAAGTCCAAGAGGCAAGTTTGGCAAACATTTTTCAACTTAGAACATGTTTGACAAATTTCTGTCTTCTTGAAACGCATTCTAGCCCCTGGACACCAACGGAAGACAGTAAATGGACGAGCGCATATTTTACACTCCTTGCCATATTTTTCTTTTGTCTGAAAAAATATAAATTATTTGACAATAACAACAGGCGTTGATCAATAATTTATTGTAATATGCAGAGGATCCATACATTGTACGGCCAAATAATCCACGTAGCTTTGCTTTATAGAGATCCTATGCTGATACATAATTTAATAGAGTAACACGTTACCTACCATACGAATATACGGGTTATCTCCGAGGCATGTTTGGCACAAAATCGGAAAGTCCTGGAAAATAAAAATCATGATATAAGTCACTATATATCTAAGAGTTACAAATACCTCTAGAAAATATGGTTCTATCTTACCGAGTCTTCCCAATTCTGTCGATTATAGGTGTTCGTTGATTTAGACACAGCCATTTTCAGATATTGGTAATGGACACCTTAAACTTAATTATTAACTGCAAACTAAACTAAAAGAAAGGTTTTTAAGCAACTTAAAGAAGGTTTGATTAACACAAATTTATTTATTAATTACGAAACTGAAATAAATAAATTCTTTACGCATTCTGAGGAAAGGATGCCAAATTGCAAATTGTCAACCATGAACCATCAAAGCACCAAAGAGAATATCAAAGAGAATATAACCACTACCTACGACAGATAAGAACTAAAAGTCTATTGTTTATGGTCTAAGGACGTGCCATTCACGATCAAACATAGGGGTTGGTACATTAGCTGGATCGTGTCAGAGCCACTTAAATATTTTTCTGTCTGATAGCATCACTATGTCTTGGTCCGCATAACAGTAAAACAAAAAATAAATAGAATGACATTTGTCTATGAATGTCACACTCAAACGTCAACTAAGTTTGACATAAATTAAGCTTCGAAGCGCTTGTTTATTTTGTAAATTAATACATAATTTATAAACTTTACATTACTTACTTATTATTGTTCCGCAAAATCATTTCATAAGCCTCAAGTTTCTAGCAAATAATAATGTCCATAACAACATTGGTAAGTCACTGACGCAGCTAAAAATATAACCCGGCAAAATGCAGCAATATGCTTTAATATTGTCTTTTTACAGTATTATTTACAATTAAAAAAAGAGAATGCACACGAAGACTCAATCTGGTGTTGTGCGTGGAGTAGAATAGGCAGTGAGAAGCAGAAACCCGATGAAAATGCGGAAAATAACGAGAACTCACAGTAAGCTAACCTAAACAAATTCGACATAGTACTCGTTTTTTGGCTATGTTTCGTATATTTATATTTAAACATATTTTTTTAACAGGGATTCAAATCATTCTCAAGAAGGCGTTGAAGACTACATCATCACAGGTGGATTGGATGATGTGATTAAAGTTTGGCAATTGGATAATGGTAAACTTGAGTTGAGGCACCAACTGGAGGGCCATTCTCTTGGCGTCATTTCCGTGGCGGTGAGCCCTGATGGAAAGAGTGAGTAAGATTATATATTTTATGCATAGACCTTAGTATTGTATTTGTATAATCAATAGTGTCTTATATAAAGCTTCCAGGTTCGTAATTAGATTAGTAATATAATGAGCATTCAAAAATTCCCAAAGAAACTGTTGGTTTTCCCTTTTTATTTATTGTAGTATTTAGTAAAATGGCTTCATGTGATTATATTGACCATTTTATTAATCTTTATTGTCTTTATTCATAAACATCCATCAAACCTATTTTAGTTAATACACCATTAAATAAATGGTCCTTATTTCTCACTTTGAAATTGTTGTATGTGAAAAAGGGACAAAACAAATCTAACAGGGATTTGTAAAGTTTTATGAATAATAATATGTACATATTTAATGTCCGCAGCATTAGCCAGCAGTTCCCAAGACTCGTCCCTCATCCTCTGGGATATTGCATCTGGCGAAAAACTCAAAACGATGGAACCAGGCTCCTCAGATGTGTGGACGCTTGACTTCTCACCAGATGGCAAGCATGTGATCTCGGGCAGCAATGCAGGGAAGATCCTCATGTTCAGTGTGGAAAGTGGGAAGCAAGAACAGACATTGGATACTAGAGGGAAATTTACATTAAGTGTTGCTTATGTAAGGCAATTTTTGGTTCTATACTTTACTACCTACTTAGCTTCACTATTCAAAATGCAAGGCTATAATCAAATATTGTATGCTTATTTTTCAAACATTATTATTTTGTAGTTTAGAATAAATGCCAGCCAGAATAGCATCAAATTAAAATGAAGAATAAACCAGGACACTTAATAACAAGACAAAGTTTTCCTCGCTTTAGAACATGAATAGCAGAAATATTTTTACACTATTTAATAAAGCAGTAGCTGCTCATGCGGCTCCACTCGCATTTTACGAAGAATGCAGATTAGAGAAAAATCATCAATTACCATCCCGAAGAATTCTATATACTGGTGAAAGAATTTTTGTAATCTAATGAGAGTTTGGAGATCACTTCCTACAAACTTATTAAGCTACACCCTCACAAAACTACTCACTTGCAAACTTTACCTCTGCAATATTAATATAGATAATATCAGTAATGGTATGATTTGTAAGTTATTATGTAATCGGAATCAGAACATTTTATTGAATATAAAATTTGTGTCACCAATCATTTATCCACCATAACTGTTTAGGAAGAGGGTGAATAGCAACACAAGTTGGTTCAATTCTTAAATTTGAAAAAGGTTGCATAATAACAATAATAAATAAATAAAATACCACCAGTAGTTTAGGCCCCGCCTCGCTGCTGGCGGCACCCTAGGTTAGGTTTTTATAATGATTTTATATTTTGTATGTATAGTTTTATATTTTACTTTTTATATTAATATTATAAAAAACTAACCTAAGATGAAATTTAAATAAAGAGAATAAATATTAGGGAACAATCTTACACAAATCGACCTAGTCCCATAGTAATCTCAATAATATAGGTTTTTCTATCCTTTTCTTTATTTATGCTATCTGTTTAGCATTCGTCCCTTAGCAATTAAGTGCGAGAGGTACAAATGATATATGTCCGAATAAAGGTCCGGCCACACTGGTGCTTAAAAAACGGTGACGGTACGGATACGGCCTACCTAGTATGAAGTTCCATGTCAATAACGTCATATGTCACTGCGATTCCGTACCGTAACCGTTTTTTGAGCACCGGTGTGGCCGGACCTTCAAACACGATCAGTAGCTAGGCAAGTATCATCAATATTTTCTACAATGATCATATTATATAACAGAGTCCAGATGGCAAGTACATAGCAAGTGGAGCTCTGGATGGCATCATCAACATCTTCGACGTGGCCCAAGGGAAGCTCGTCCACACGCTGGAGGGCCACGCGATGCCCATCCGCAGCCTCTGCTTCTCACCGGACTCTCAGTTACTGTTGACTGGCTCTGACGATGGTCACATGAAGCTATATGATGTGTGAGTATCTTCGACGTAGCCCAAGGGAAGCTCGTGCACACGGTGGAGGGCCATGCGATGCCCATCCGCAGCCTCTGCTTCTACCGGACTTTCACTAATGACTGGGTCTGACGATGGACGCATGAATGCTATACGATGTGTGAGTACATAAGCCGCATCCCCACTTCCGAACATGGCAGTCCGCCGCGTGATTCCGGCCCGTGTGGACAGTTGCAGGCTGCATGGCGTCCGTCAGAACCATATCCCTATCTTGCTCTATCTCATAGCTTCCTACCGCTCATGCCGTCCGCTGCCCTGGAACTATAGTAATTTCGACGCTGTTTTACTCGCACGGGCCACGCGATTATCCTCTGCTTCTTACTAGACTCAACTACTGCTGACTGAATCTGACGATCGCCACTTGAGGCTATGATTGTGGGAGTAGTTTCTAGAACAATATCTTCCTTTGCTAATCCACTAAAGAACGTGCGGGTGCGGGTCTATTAGTGACAATTCACCAATCATTCAGTGATCAATTCCTTGCTGTATGAGTCCATAATATCTTCGACGTGGCCCAACTGGTCTACACTCACGTAGTATCTTGAACGTAGATCAGGGCAAACTCTCGACTGTTGGTGTTAACGCAAATTGATTGCCACCCCGAGTTAACCGTAATAACTAAGGCGTCACTAAGTGCTCTCGAAATTGCGTGATTAAGTAGGTATTCTCAGTTCGCTTTCGTGAGATTAAATGTGTATATTCATTACTTCGAATCGCTAAACTTAAGTTGTAGTACGTGGTAGGCGTGGCACATTGCACGTAGAACCGATGGCCGTTGGGGCCAGGTTCTCGAGTGGTGACCACGTGCCGGAAGGCGCGGCATGGGTAGAGGCCCCCCACAAGGTGAACTAATGGTAAAGGTCGCGGGAGTCCGCTGGATGTGGGTGGCGCAGGACCTGTCACTTTGGCACTCTTTGGGGGAGGCCTATGTCCAGCAGTGGACGTCTTTCGGCTGATATGAGGATGATGATAATGATCTATTACTAAGTTATTGATGAGCCAAATATGACTGCAGTGTCCACGCGAACCTCGCCGGCACGCTGTCGGGGCACGCGTCGTGGGTGCTCTCGGTCGCGTTCTCGCCCGACGGGAAGCGCTTCGCGTCCAGCAGCGCCGACCGGACTGTCCGCGTCTGGGACCTGGACACCATGCAGTGCCAGAATGTGTTCAAGGAGAACAATGATCAGGTATTCTCGCAGTGTCCACGTGGGCACGCCGTGACACGCGTCTTTCCCATAGTAAACAATCAAATTATTGTAATAAATAATAAATAAATAAATAATAAATAAATATTAGGGGACATTCTTACACAAATCGAACTAGGCCTATAGTAAGCTCAATAAGGCTAAGGCTGTAATAAAGTATAAATGAAAAAATATAATTAAAATCATAAAATGATATGGACCTTGAAAGTTTAGTTTTTTTTTTTTATATTGTCCAACAGTTTATAGAAATAAAATTTTATGACAACTATGGACCTAAACACAGTATTTCGTGACTGGAACTGGATTTACTTGATTTTCCATGCAACGATTAGTATAGAAATAGCAGATGTGACGTCATACCTTTTTATGTCAATTTGTATGAAGAGTGCCGCCAGCGAGGTCAAATCAATCAAATCAAATCGTTTATTCGTAAAACATAGGTTCTTATACATAGGTGTTATGAACATTTACAGGTGTCACTATGTCTTCGCCATAAGGCATACAAATAGTCATAACATAAATATGTATGACACAAAAATGAGAATATATTAAACAAAATTATTAAATAATCATATTAATCATAATAATCATAATAATAGGTCAATCTTTGTTTCAATTTTTTGGGTATTTATGTTATTTCATTGTAGTTGCTCCCATACAAACATTTGTTCCTCTCCAAAAACTGGTTCGAATGGCATCGTAAAAAAATTGCGTCTACTACACTCCTATTGATTATGTATATTTGAATGTTAAGGTTTCATCCTATTCGCCATACAATGAAATAAATAAATTTCCAAGCTTTTAAAAATTTGTTCAGTTTGGAATAGAAGAATAGAATAGAAATATATTTATTTGGTGTGACACAGAAATTACACAAGTGTATAATTACATCTGAAATTCACCATATATGCATATATGCTAAAGGCGCTGGTTTTCAGGGCACCCAGAGACAGATACAGAACTTAAAATATGACTTATACATAAGAAAACCTAATTAATGAGAAGGAGAGGTCGCTGATTTCTTATTGATGAGAGAGAGAGGCTATTAGGCCTATTAATTAATAGCTATATATTGTAGTGACACGATTGATTGGCCAGCTCTAGTAGGTATTTGCCAAGATAAACTCTAAAGAACTAATCCAGGGACTAGTGCCTACGTTATTGTATTTTGTTTTCTGTTACAGGTTTGGGGAGTGAAGTTTAATGCAGACAGCAATAAAATAGTATCTGTGTCAGAAGACAAAAGTTTGATTATTTATTCATGTCCGTTATAGCGTGTATATAATGAATTAATTAAGTAATAAACATTGTATGATATTTTTAGTTTCATTTAATGACAGGTATTATTATTAACTCATCGATATTGAGCCAACAAACACCCTCTGCCTCACAATAGCTACTTTGCATTCGTTGAATGGATATGTTTATACAATACAATACAAATACTCTTTATTGCACACCTCACACAACCAAAGCAGTTACAGAGAGAAACAATACAATAAGATGTAGGTAGAGGTAGACAACAGGCGGTCTTATCGCTGTAGAGCGATCTCTTCCAGACAACCTTTGGGTATCGGAGAAAGAGATAAAACTAGATTATGCAGTAGGTGGTGCAGAGATTATTATTAATCAAAAAACAAAATAATTATAAAAATAAACGTGCATAAATACCTCTATATATAAACATACATACACAATCATACATATATATGTTTAACACAAATACAAATATATGTGCTTTTCACAAATAATTATCAACCCCATTTGTATCAACCCGTCCCAAATGTATATATATAATGCCACTCCATTTGCATCAACCCGTACCAATTGTATTGCCCATCCTAAACCTATGCCACAAATGTATCAACCCGTTCCAAATGTATCATTCCGCCCCACTCGTATCAACCCGCCCCAAATGTATCAATCAACCCATCCTAAACGTTTCAACTCGCCCCATTTGTATCAAATCAATCCGCCCCAAATATAATATACGAAGCCCGGCCGAGCGCTGTAGTGGACCTTCATCTTTAAAATATAGCATGGAACCAATTGACTTCGCTTTGTACCTGAGACGGCGACCGAGCGAGCGCGGCGGACGGCACAAGCGGTACGAAGTTCTTGCAAACCACTTTGTCTGCCTTAAACTCTAACTAAATAATATACTTAACTGTGTTACCTATAGATATTATTAATTTGAATATTTGTTGCTCCAAGATAACTATGTGAATGTTTTATATTTTTTTAATTTGAATGTTACCGTGTAAACGTTTTGGTGCAATACTGTAAGCTTATACGTGTCTTAAATAAATAAATAAGTATAAGGAGGTGCTACACGTACAAAATCGGTGTATTGGCTTTGCTGTTTCTTGAATAAATTCTATGGTTTATAATAAATCCATCCATTCATCCATCTCTATCGCTCGAACTAGTAAGTGTGACAGAGACTACGAACGAAGTTCGTTGTCGTTTCGCGGTAGGCCCTCTGACTCTGATGTGTCGCTTTCAAGACCGTCGACCACAATTATAAAACGTTCGGTCTGGGATTCGACTAAAGGATTTTTTTTTCTATACTCTTATACGTCTTCAATTTGTATTACAATATTTAATTTAAAAAAATACTAGTTAAATCCAACCAAACCAACAGGGGGCCTACCGCCAACGGCATTCGAAATTTTCCCTCTCTGTTGCACTTACGTACGAACTCGCAAGTCTGACAGAGAGGGAAAACTTCGAATGCCTTTCGCCGTAGGCCCCCAGGGCTTACCGCGAAACGAAATTCGTTTTCGTTCGTGTATCTCCATCTCTGGCGCTCGAACTAGCAAGTGCAACAGAGACAGAGATACACGAACGAAAACGAATTTCTTTTCGCGGTAGGCCCTCAGTCAGTCATTACCACAGCATAACAGCGTCGTTGTTCTCTTCTACATGTCGCAGTTCTCTACAGATTCTCGTGAAATATTGTGAGCAAGTTCGATCAAAGAGAATATTGAGTTCGATATTCATATGTTTTTTTTGTAAATTCAGTTTATATATTTTTTTAGAAAAATAAATTTTAAATAAAAGACAGACTCGTTGATAAATTGTTTGGTTTGAGTCATCTATAAAACGACTGAATTTCAGCTGTCACTGTCAAATTTGGAGATACAACGCGCAAGTCGTGCAAACTTTAAAAATATAATAAAAATAAAGTTAATGTTTTTAATTTAAAATTATTTATCATAAGCAAGGTTTAATTGTTATGAAATAGTTGCGTAGATTAAAGGTGATCTATAATTAGGAAAAAATGCCTGCTCCTACAGCGGTAAGCACATAACCACTAAGTCATTGTTTACGTTAAACATCTGTTTGCGGCATTCGCGTTTTGATTTATTTTTAATATTTTCCCAGTATTCCACACTACTGAAGAAAGAAAATGCTCACGACGACCCAATTTACTGTTGTGCGTGGGCTAAAACGGCTACTACAGCAGATAATAAGTAAGTTACACTGCTTTCCTGCATAGTCATAACACAAAGTACTTTTTCTCTCTTTTACCTATCCGCATTTAACATAAGAAGTGTGTGAAGGGGCGGCCTTAGCCATTGCAAGGCTCCGGGCTGGTACATCTTTGCGAGGCACTTGCACCTAATATTTTTTAATGTTTTTTTTTTGGTTTACCCTATCAGTAAGGTTACCATAACATAAGGTTAGGTTACCAAATTGTTAGGGTTACCAAATCGATAATGTAAAAGGGGTTTTCCGGTCCATGCGCCCATCTAGTGGATTGCTGGCACTGAAAGTGTTAATATGTTTTAAATGTAGTAATATAAATATGTTTTTGTAGGGTACTTAAAGACTTCATTGTGACGGGAGGCCTAGACGGCCTGGTAAAGGTCTGGCTGTTTGAGAACAACAGATTAGAGCTGGTGCATACTCTGGCAGAACATTCTATGGCTGTGGTGTCTGTTGCTATCAGCTATGATGGTCATAGTGAGTCAAGATTTGTTATACTTACAATTTAACCTGTGGTATGGCAGGATGTGGTTAATGGAATTCCATTATACTGCCAGAATGTGGATCCATGTTCAAACAAAATTGCGTTATATTAACAGAAAAATAAAATGATTAAAAGGAATCATTTGAATGTAGATCCATGTTCCTGTACCATACATATGGTAATTTAATTTATCATAGCTCCAGTGTAGCAGGTTGTTAGCCAGTGTGTGTACAACAATAAGAAGTAATTAAATCAAAAAGTTCCATTATGTAATTTATGAATTAAACCATACGGATATATAATATTAGTCAGTATATATAAAATAAATAAAATAAAATAAAAGAGCCATTATTTATTTCTACCATAATTTTACAGTACAGTAGTTTTCAATATAGTATATATATGGATTTATTATTAGTCAGAATATACAGATAATTAAAATAATCTGTACATTTTGTAGCCCTAGCCAGCACATCCCTGGACTCGACCCTGATAATTTGGGACCTGCTGTCCGGGCAAAAGGTCCATGAGATCCAGAACACAGGCACCGATGTGTGGAAGGTGGCGTTTTCGCCTGACGGCTCTCACATAGTCACGGGAAGCCATACAGGGAAGCTGGGGGTCTATGGCATAGAGAAGGCATGCTTGGAAAGGGTTCTGGACACTAGAGGGAAATTTGTTTTATGTGTTGCCTGGGTAAGTTGAATTGATGTATAGAATTTATTATACTGACGTGAATGATGTATATGTTAACAATTACCACAGTAATACAGCTATCATTGAAGAAATTTGAGATTAAGAAAACAAAAAACATTTTTTAATACTCTAAGGTTAATTTAACTGGAAGAGATCCCTTAACTTAAAGGCATGAGTTCGCCTTTGTACTTTGTAGGTATCATTTGTTATGAATGTATTTCTAACCTGATACTGTCTATAATAAAGTGTTTACATATATACATATTCAAAACATATAAATATAAACTCAGTTTAGTCTCACCTACTTAAAGATTACTGAATGATTCTTTTAAACTTTAATCAGCAACACTTGACCACCTACTCTATGACCACCTATGTGCATGTTTTCCTAACCAGAATCGTTTGGACCTTCACAACCTTTGCCAAATAAGTTTTCCTTACTAGATACATTCACCAAGTCAAATATCTGGAAAATTAATGTAGTTAATGTTTCTATTAAATAAATAATTACGTACACTGCACTGTGACAGATATTAATACATTTAAACAAAAAAATCTACAGCCTTTATAAAGTTTTCTGTATTTAGTATTAATGAAATGTTCAGAGCCGCCACGGCAAGTACATCGCGGGCGGCTCCACAGATGGCGTTGTGTGCATCTTCGACGCGGCGCAGGGCAAACTGCTGCACACCATACAGGCACACACACAGGTATAGTTTCATTTTTTTGAACTGAGCTCTTCCTCTTATCTTAAAAACAACGCCATTCAAGTAAGCAAGACCATGTGGTCGGTGCACGCCAGTCTCTCGTCTTATTCAATAGATTCAAAATGAATTAAAACAATAATTACACAGCTTTTACAAGAACTTCATAATAGCTTTAATTAAGGCTAATTTTGACATACATATTGAATTTTACCGTTTTTTTAGCTTAGAGCTGGAAATTTGTATAACTACTAGCTTTTGCCCGTGGCTTCGCTCGCGTACTAAAAGTAATTTTAACCGTCTACAAAAAAGGTGCATCTCAGTTTGACCCGTAGTTTCAATTGAATTGCAATTTGGCACAAATACTTTCAAGAATTTTCATGTCGACAATGTTAAATTTCAAAATCGTTTTTTTCGTAATTAACGTCCCAAAAACACCATAAAAACGACACCCATGTCGATTTTCAGACTTTCGCTCTGTTGATTTTAGGTCGTTCATTCCTTTGTTATCGTGCCCAATACATGAATGAACAAAATTTATTCGTTCAAGTTTTAGACAAGGGTTAGCACAATGAACATCTTAATAACAAAGATACGTAGGTACTTAATATGAAATCTCACTTATATATATAAAACCCAACCATTTATCCATTTCATTCTAAAGATATATTAATTAATGACAAATTGTTGTAATTATTAATATGTAAAAAATATCTCTTATAATTGTATGTAATTGTAAAGAGTGCATTTAAATTGTTGTATTTTGTGTTTAGTATCAATATTGTGATGGTTGACTAGTATAAATTGTTATAACATTATACAATGATTATCGAACAAGGGAGCAAAGCGAAAGTTCTATGCTTCAGCTTGGGCCGAAAATAGTTTGTAGGTCCAGCTACTAGTCAACCGATTCTCGTGAAATTGTGTAAGCAGATTCTTTAATTATATAGTTTTTTTTTTGCAGAATCACTTTTTCGAAATTAAAAAAAAAAAATTTTTTAGAAAAAAGTCCGGCTCCCGAGTTCTACAGTTCCCAGAGCAACTAGTATAATTAATTACTACTTATACTTGTTCCCAACCAAAGTGATGACTGAGGCCATAAAGAAAGACAATGCAAAAGAGATAACGCGAGCCTATGGTTTTATGGCCTCAGTCGTCACTTTGGTTGGGAACAAGTATAGACCAAAGGTGAGAGGCTGCGCGGTGTTACGTTTGTCTTCGTTCAACTATTGATGTCAAAACGTTCAACTATTGGGCACAGCATTCACCTTAAAACCATTTTTAATAAAATACTGTATTGTAATAGGAGGGTTTAAAATCTCGACAATATACCAAATCGTAATAAAAAAATAAAATGTGTACAAACAAGGTTAGAACTCCTCGAAAAAAACATTGTAAAGTTGGGATAGTCGCTTAAACGTTCATCTTTTGGTTCCACGACCTTAAGATCTTTGCATTTACCACACAAGAAGGTAGGTACCCACTATAATGTACAATCAAATGTTGTTATTTTTGGAGTCAGAACTTCTCATGATTTGCAGTTTATTTTGAGTGTGTGTATGTAGATGGGGGAAGGTATTTGTTTCAGGCCGTGAACAGCGTCGCGTTTTCACCAAACTCCACCCTTATCGTGACCGCCTCGGCCGACGGAGGTGTGCACACTTATAACGTGTAAGTTGTATCCCACTGAACACGTCTCATATGCAGTCATTGCCTAGACTTGTAGCTTATACCTATCACTTTCTGTTTTAAAAAACTACAACACTTATCCAAGGAAGTATCTGAGGCACATACCCAAATTAATGTTTGCATACAATCCTTTGGCTCGCGAGCAGCTCGTCGCTCAAATTCGTACGCACATTTACATTTTGTATAGCATCGGCGCACACGCACACCGGGCGTTTAGTGGACGCGCCCGCCCGAGCTATAAACTGCGGGAGTGGCTCACGCTCGCTACTAGTAGCCGCGTTGAGTAGTGGCCACTAGGGCTGTAATGAGTGGGCGCTCTGAATCTTCTTTCTGTTCACAGAGCAAGTGCGAGTCTGCAGAGCAGCATATCACTCTCACTCCCCGCTACGGCGGCGTGCGCTGCCGGGCGCGCCGCCGCCGCCGCCGGCGCCGTCCGCGTCGCCGGCCTCGACAAGCTGCAAGAGCTGCACGTGTTCAACGAGCACACTGGCGCTGTGAGTGTGACGTCATGTTGTAGCGAGCCTGCAGAGCAGCATATCACTCTCACTCCCCGCTACGGCGGCGTGCGCTGCCGGGCGCGCCGCCGCCGCCGCCGGCGCCGTCCGCGTCGCCGGCCTCGACAAGCTGCAAGAGCTGCACGTGTTCAACGAGCACACTGGCGCTGTGAGTGTGACGTCATGTTGTAGCGAGCCTGCAGAGCAGCATATCACTCTCACTCCCCGCTACGGCGGCGTGCGCTGCCGGGCGCGCCGCCGCCGCCGCCGGCGCCGTCCGCGTCGCCGGCCTCGACAAGCTGCAAGAGCTGCACGTGTTCAACGAGCACACTGGCGCTGTGAGTGTGACGTCATGTTGTAGCGAGCCTGCAGAGCAGCATATCACTCTCACTCCCCGCTACGGCGGCGTGCGCTGCCGGGCGCGCCGCCGCTGCCGCCGGCGCCGTCCGCGTCGCCGGCCTCGACAAGCTGCAAGAGCTGCACGTGTTCAACGAGCACACTGGCGCTGTGAGTGTGACGTCATGTTGTAGCGAGCCTGCAGAGCAGCATATCACTCTCACTCCCCGCTACGGCGGCGTGCGCTGCCGGGCGCGCCGCCGCTGCCGCCGGCGCCGTCCGCGTCGCCGGCCTCGACAAGCTGCAAGAGCTGCACGTGTTCAACGAGCACACTGGCGCTGTGAGTGTGACGTCATGTTGTAGCGAGCCTGCAGAGCAGCATATCACTCTCACTCCCCGCTACGGCGGCGTGCGCTGCCGGGCGCGCCGCCGCCGCCGCCGGCGCCGTCCGCGTCGCCGGCCTCGACAAGCTGCAAGAGCTGCACGTGTTCAACGAGCACACTGGCGCTGTGAGTGTGACGTCATGTTGTAGCGAGCCTGCAGAGCAGCATATCACTCTCACTCCCCGCTACGGCGGCGTGCGCTGCCGGGCGCGCCGCCGCCGCCGCCGGCGCCGTCCGCGTCGCCGGCCTCGACAAGCTGCAAGAGCTGCACGTGTTCAACGAGCACACTGGCGCTGTGAGTGTGACGTCATGTTGTAGCGAGCCTGCAGAGCAGCATATCACTCTCACTCCCCGCTACGGCGGCGTGCGCTGCCGGGCGCGCCGCCGCCGCCGCCGGCGCCGTCCGCGTCGCCGGCCTCGACAAGCTGCAAGAGCTGCACGTGTTCAACGAGCACACTGGCGCTGTGAGTGTGACGTCATGTTGTAGCGAGCCTGCAGAGCAGCATATCACTCTCACTCCCCGCTACGGCGGCGTGCGCTGCCGGGCGCGCCGCCGCTGCCGCCGGCGCCGTCCGCGTCGCCGGCCTCGACAAGCTGCAAGAGCTGCACGTGTTCAACGAGCACACTGGCGCTGTGAGTGTGACGTCATGTTGTAGCGAGCCTGCAGAGCAGCATATCACTCTCACTCCCCGCTACGGCGGCGTGCGCTGCCGGGCGCGCCGCCGCTGCCGCCGGCGCCGTCCGCGTCGCCGGCCTCGACAAGCTGCAAGAGCTGCACGTGTTCAACGAGCACACTGGCGCTGTGAGTGTGACGTCATGATGTAGCGAGCCTGCAGAGCATGTCACTCTCACTCCCCGCTACGGCGGCGTGCGCTGCCGGGCGTACGTGAGTGCGTGCGTGCGCGCGCGTGTGTGTGTGTGTGTGTGTGTGTGTGTGTGTGTGTGTGTGTGTGTGTGTGTGTGTGTGTTGTATATAAGTTGTATTTTAGCAACCCATTTGTCAAAAAAAAAATGTCAGCCGGTTCGGTGACAACCGTAGAGCATAAACACATAACTGGAGTAGCCTTTCAGTAACTTACCCCTCTGTAAAAAACCTTGCACAATGTGCAAAAAATCATACAAAGACAATTTCACGATCGATCACAAAATCACCTCGCAAGAGAACACTGATCATAAAACTGCCCGCATGAGTAAACGTTCAACCACTTCAAGCATTTTAAAACAGCGAATATGTCAATAACCTATCAAGTTCCCGCCCAACTTATTTTTTTAATTAGGTAAACGGCATGACTCATGGTGCCAGTTTATATGAAATATATAAAAAATTAAATACATTAAAATTAATCACAATTTTACATGTTTAATTTAATGTAATTAAAATTATTAAAGATTAAACGGGATTGAAATTTAAAAACATTTTAGTTCGTAATGAATTTTATTTCTACAATATTATTTCTTCATTTAAAACTTCTATTTAAAATTTGAGACATTTTTAAAAACGTCACTACAATCACGTAGTAAGCGTTTTGTCTTTGACAATTAAAAAAAAAAGAAAACGCGGGAAAACTAGCACACTACAAACGGGTACAATTTGTCACACCAACTTGCAATAATTGGAAAGAGACAAGTTGTTGTGACAAATTGCTAGGCCTTTAAACATATGAGCATTTGGCTGTTTGTAGTAACTTGAGTCTAGTCTAAGTCAAAAATGTCAAAATATATGGTTAAAAGGTAAAAACGTATACAGTAATGGAATTTCATACACTTTCTGGCCTCTAAAAGTCTACAGTAATGACTTAACTTTTTAAATTTTCGCTCTTCAGTAACGAGGAAATTCACGCATTATTTTTCCTAAGTAAGGCGCACATTTCCGAGCATATTGGAGAAAAAAAATATTTTTGACAAAAATTTATTCATTTAATGTATGAAAAACCGGACAAGTGCGAGTCGGACTCGCCCACCGTGGGTTCCCTACAAAATTGCAAATGTATAGTTTTCAGATTTTTCCCTGTGCTTGTTGTATAAGACGATAGTACTTGCAAAATTTCATAGGAAAGTACCCTATAAATTTAGATTCCCTTGAGAGCGTCGAAATATACGTTTTTTGCTGCATAAACGGCCTTAACCTTTTTTTTTACGTTAAGTTAGAAGTTAGACTTTTTCACAGCTTTAAGGGACTGTAGACCTGAGTATATGGTTTTAATTTCAACTCGATACCCCTCCACGCTTTCCCGAGATAAACTGTCTTGACAGACAGTCACACTGACGGACAACAAAGTGATCCTATAAGGGTTCCGTTTTTCCTTTTGATGTACGGCATGTTAGGGCATGACGATGAAAGTATTAAAAGAGTCTATCAGAGTGCCAGCTAAATGTACAATTCTAAAACTGTTCTCTAAGGTAGGTAAACAATTGGTTCGCAGGTGTGTGACGTGCAGTTTAACCCTGAAGGAGACAAACTCCTGTCGGTGTCCAAGGACAAATGCATCAACATCTACGAGTGCCCCCCGCTGCCCAAGCTTGAAGCCAACAAATAATGCTGTAAAGTATATATATATTGATTTTTAATACAATTGTTTTTATATACCTATGAACTTTTTTTCGGCCCCTAGTCTCAAAATGTTCTTAAAATCCTCAAAGTATCCTCTAGTTGTCACTACAGCGAATCGTCAAATCCATAAAGGGTCGACAACGCGCTTCTGGAGCAAGCGTCCATAGGCTACGGTGTCTGATGGTAAGCAGGCCGGCCGTATGCTTGTTTGCCACCGTCATAGTAGTCGTAGTATATAAAAGTAATCCTACTAGGGTCTAGCAAAATATTTCAGCAGCGTGCCAGCTGCGTGGACCCGGGATAAAAACTATCCTATATTTTTATCCAGGCTATAAACTATCTTCGTGCAAACATTCATCCAAATAAGTTGAGCCGTTTAAGCGTGATTGAGTAACAAACATCCAAACTTTCGCATTTATAATATTAGTGGGATGTCCACAGGCTACCTGCACGAAGCCCGCGGGCGTCCTCCCGCCGCGTTGACATAAGTCTTTCCCCTGGGAACTAAAGCGAAGGGCTGACGGGCACGCGTTGCTGCCAGCGGTTGTGACTAGGATAGTATTTTCGAGCAAGGCGCGTGTTGACGAGGTATTTCCGGACTCTTTTGGTTTTGAACTCTTTTAATAGTCTGAAGTTATCGCTTAGCACCGTAAATATGTCAAGAAGCAAAAATACACTTACGAGTATAATACTTATGCCGTATCGTCGTCGTGTCGCACCCGCCCCGCAGCCGCAGGGTTCCAGCATTACCTCCCCTAAGCCGTCTGGGCGTTTGATTAATTTTGCCGGTACGCGGATTGGGCTCGTATCGTATCATGATAACTCACCTTGGACGGGGAGCTCCATTAAATATCTTAAAACAATGTCTAATCCTTATTGTTGAGAAACCAATCAAGTTGTTGCTTTCGATGTAATTAAAACTATTTAAGTATTCTTTTATCATTGGAACATGTTACCGTATTTCTAGTCCTTTCGTTTCGTCCTATGGCAAAGAGAGTCACGTTGACCAATTTTGGAACTTAGATCATTTTAGCATTAGGAAACAAATATTTTGAAGACAAACGGGCCCAAACCAAGCAATGTTTGTACTATGGTGACTAGACGAATATAAATACTGAAATGCATAGAAAATATCTAAGACACATAATCCCCGGAAACAACTATTCAATGCTCATCACACAAATATTGACCCTGACAGGGACATAAACCCAGGACCATCCGCTTCGTAGCCAGGGTCAAAAAAAAGGGCCAAACCAGTCGTCAAATTTAATCGGTCCTTCGTTAATATGAAAATGCTTGTAATTAAGCAATGCTGTCCGAAAACTTTTGTCTGTAATGTACACTGAAACAAGGTTTCATAATGCCGTTTGGTACAATTCAAACCATTTTGCTAACATTGGAAATATGACAGGGTTCCCTGTTTTGTGAATCTTTCCGCAAAAACCAATATAATATATCTATACTTAATAAGGTGTAAACGTTTGTCTCTGTCAGTATAACCTACTACCTATTTGTATATAGGACTGAGATGAAAACCTTTAGAACTTTAATCTAAACTGCCTACAAATATTAGGTTTAAAACGTTACCGAAACAGCGATTTACCGATACGGGTGCAGGTAAAAATGAAAAGAGATTGCTTTTTATCTGTGCACGGCAAATTGAATGTAAAGTTGATTTCCCTGCGGGCCTCGCCGCAAATTAAGCCGATGCCAATTGACTTGCTACAATGTAAATATTTTTGATAAATCCTTCCCTTTCTGTCGTAATTACTCGCACAATGAATGAATAGGGAACTCAAACACGGCTTGGGGGATAATAGACGGGGAAGCACTATGTGGTTTTTAGGTTGCGGAAAATAAGGAAAATATCTACCTACTTTGCGGTGCTGTTATTGTGGTGTTTCGGCCATACAGATACGGAAAAACATTTATGTCTGCTGTTTGCGAAAGAGAACATCATCAGCTTATATCTTTCACTGCTAGGCCTAATGAGAGGAGTATGTACGTACGTATAGCAGGGCGTTTAATAAGTTCTCGGTATCGGCACGATTATGGCTCATGATAATAATAATTTCTGATTATTTTTCATACTGTGCCACTATTCATGAATACTTACACTAAATATTATCTCACGGGAGTTTTCTATATAAAACTTACAATAAAATAAGTAAAAAAAAGATATTTTTAATTTACTTTTCTTTAATAAGTAGTTAAACAACGACGATGGTAACATAGCAAATATTCTGACTTCATTAAAAAGGTTTTTTTTTCGGGGCGATTTTGGTAAAATTTTGCCCCCGTTACACGTATCCCTACCGAGCTATCCCTATTGGTAGGGATAAGTGCATGACTGCGGTATTTTGTAAGGTGGAGGTGCTTCCCCAGCTGGGCTGCTTCAAACGAGATTATATTCCGGGTCAGTGTAGTTCGACCCGTTTATCCTTTGCAAAACGAACGTGCAAAATCGTGCACGATGCCTAAAAGACTTTGACGAAGAGCTATCTACCATCCTACCAAATCACATGCCGGACTATTCACATAGCTCGTACATAATGTCCGTCGCATGTCCAGCGGAGGTATCGGTATCGTAATCACGCCGCCGGCTGCCATTCAATGAGATGAAATCACTATGCGAGGATATGAATAATTCAGGTGCGGTCCGCCGACGGCCGGCCTGGACATCGATATAAAGTTTTCATATGTGCTGTACCTAATAGGAGGAGATGGCTGCTCGAGAACAGTTTAGGCTTATTGGGCGCGGGTATCAGGATTTGATGGTAGGAGCGTCCCAAAGTCTATGAGAAGTAACTTGGTTTTTTTTAAGTAGCGGCTCTTGGTTCATAGAGGACTTGGGTCTTAAGCGGTCGGTATTTTTTATTTATTTACATTTTAATGCTTTGGGCTTTCGGAACTTACCTATACTGTATCTGAACTAAGATCCAAAATGTGACTGACTACTGGTACATTATCTATGGAATTAATGTCACTTAGTGCATTTAGGAGCAACAGTAGATATCATTAAGCATAATTCGGAAAACCACCAAAATTGGCTGAGTTTACGATGCCTTTACGTATTTACCGTAAATATCTTGCCTGTGCCTGTGATCTACCAGACCACCGCCAATTTCATGTTATAGATAACTTCATTAAAATCATTACATTAATACGATGTTGAGATATAGAACAGACTCTATGCCTCCAAATATATAGTATTTCGCGCTTTGCCGTTAAATAAGTAAAAGTGGCTAAACTAGCTCGCTTTAGTTAATTAAGCACATGCATTCAGCGAGTGAGTGCGTTGCGTTGTATTGATCAGTCTCGTGTTAATTGGTAACGTCGAAGTCCATTGCTATTTAAATTACCCAGTTCAGCCAATTGCGGGTACCATTAGGGATTAGAAATGTAAAATGCATAACGTACGTTCAATAAATAATTTATTAGAATCTATTCATAATAAAAACAGATAGCCTCAACTGCGTGAAGTCAGGTTAGTCTAGTGGTGGTAAGAGACGGCGGGAGAGGAGAAGGTAACGTGAGCGGGAGCGGCGGCGTAAGCGACCTTGGCTACGGGAGCAGCGTAGGCGACCTTGGCTACGGGAGCAGCGTAGGCGACCTTGGCTACGGGAGCGGCATAGGCGAGTTTGGCGACAGGGGCGGCGTAGGCGAATTTAGCTACGGGGGCGGCGTAGGCGACGGGAGCCACGGCGATCTTGTGGGGCGCTTCAGTGGGGTGTCCCTCATAACGGACGATGGCGTTGAATCCGTGCTCCTTATCGGCGGTGTACTCAACGATGCGCTGGACGCCATCGGGCTGCACGAGAGAGTAGGAGCCGTGCACGGCGTCTCCGTCGCGGGACTCCTGCTGCTGCTTGATGTCGCCGGTGTGGTGGTCGGCAACAGAGTATTGGAACTCGTAGTGGGCCGGGGCCTCGTGTTCGTACGCCAGCTTGGCGACGGGGACGAGAGGGATGGCCGACGCGGCCACGGCGAGGGAGAGGATAGCGACGAACTGGAAAGGAATTAATCGTTATAATTTGTAGGCAAAATATTTTAATATTTTGCCTACAAACAAGCGCACGGTCTATCTGTGATTGGCATCTTTACTATATCAAGAAGCGTTGTTAATACACGATTAATATTTTAAAAAAGCTAGCAAGTATGAATTCTTTTATACTGTGTTAGCTGTACAGGGTGAAATCGGGGTCGTGGAGCAAGAAGACCAAAAGAGAATAAGATGGTCATACTGAACAACTTTTCCCATGGGACCGAGCCCGAAATCGCAAAAAAATAGGAGCCAATTAAGAGTTAACTGTGTGTTAACTGTGAGTTAATTGAGAGTTAATGTAAGGAACAGCTGATTTTTTTTGCGATTTCGGGCTGAGTCCCATGGGAAAAGTTGTTCAGTATGACCATCTTATTCTCTTTTGGTCTTCTTGCTACACGACCCCGATTTCACCCTGTATATTGTTCAAAGTACTAAGTATAAGTTCAAACGGGGCTGTGAGAGAAAAACTGAAACTATAAGAGATGAAATGATTAGTTGTTAGGAACCACGATAAAAAAAAAATACATTCAAAGATTTAAAAAAGCCTCATAGATACTCGGTCCGGAATTGAACCAGGTCAAGTATGTCTAAAAATCGGAGTTCATTTTATGGCAACAACTAATACTGCTATAGGAATTTAGGAATAGGATGGACATCGACTAGGTACTTACTATATCTAAGATCACAGGAAAATGCCGTATTTCATAGTTTAATTTACAGAAACGGCTCAGGCAAGGCGAATGTTCTTTAGTAATAGGTACCGGGTAGCATTCGGCACTATAGATATTCCCAATAATAATGGGAATTTATTTCAAAAGTAAACCTATCCAATTTTGATGCTTTTAAGCGAACACGAAACAGTTTTAAATGCAAAAACGATATATGTATATACGTACAAAATTTGAATATTTCCGTAAATTTCTGTTTCTTGTGAATATTCCCGGTAGCGTTAATGGGAATATTCCCGGGAATAGCACATCAACATACGTGGCTGTATGGTGAAGGCGATTTGCGTGTCATTAACCAAGTACCTAATTTAATGAAAACAGATAGTTATCTATACATATAATAAAGCTGAAGAGGGTCGAAAGTCTGTACATGGAAGATAAACGAAAAAAAATTGGCTGGGGATCTATACATATAATAAAGCTGAAGAGGGTCGAAAGTCTGTACATGGAAGATAAACGAAAAAAAATTGGCTGGGGATACTTAGAATTGATAACAGAACACGTTCCAACAGTTTTTAGAATTTTTGTCTGTTTATCTGTTTATCTGTTTATCTGTTTATCTGTTTGTCTGTTTATTTGTCAGAGTATCACGTGGAAACGGCTTAACGAATTTTGATGCAAACTTTACTAATCTGTCGAGAGAATCCCCGGATAGGTTTTAAGCTACAAAAATCTTAAAGATTAGGGTTCAAAGGGGGTAGAAAATGGGGTTGAACTTTGTATGGGAACTCCTTGAATGTACGAGCTACAGACTTGAAAATTGGTAACCATAAACTTGACTGGAAAGTAAAAACGACCCCATTCAAACTTTTAGCAATGTATAGATAAAACGTGAAAAATATGGGATGAAAATAGGTTCTGAGGCGACTAGAAACTATATAATGTTGCAAGAGCGGGGTTATAACAGTATCATTACCATGGTAACATGTCGTCAATATATTCGAAAATTCATCGTGTTCTTACAACTGATAGTTAGTCCAGTGGTTTGACCCATAGCTTACGGAGTCGGTGTCCCCGAGTTCAAACCCAGCAGCATGCACTTTTTGTAGTTTTAATTTTTTTGTGTCTACTTTTTTGAAAATGTATATTTTTCAAAAAACGCAGAGAAGCTTATTGAATAGAGGATTTTGATGCAACTTTTACTTAATCGGTCGAGAAAATCCCTGGCCAGGTCATAGGCTGTAAAAATGATAAAAATTAGTTCAAAGGGGGTAAAAAATGGGGCAAAACTTTGTATGGGAACTCCTCAAATCCATGAGCTTTAGACTTGAAAATTGATAAACATACACTTGACTGGAAAGTAAAAAGAACTCCATTCAAACATTATAAAAAAATATAGATAAAACGTGAAAAACCACGGGATGAAAATGAGTGCTAGATGGCTAAAGACTATCTATAATAACCAAAAATGTTTGATATCTCAACCGATAGTAGCTGTTAGACATTAGAAACCTAATAATTTTGGAAACTCAGTCGCTGATAACGTCGCTGTTAATATTGAAATCCAGCAACCTTGATCTTCGTCTTCCTATATAATTGCTATGAATTCAGAGGTCATCTAAAGATGTATTATAGGTTGAGTTTAATACTTACGTCGAATTAGCATAGTTCACCAACGTCAAGAGACGTGGGTATAAAATTTGGAAACAACCGCATTCCGCGAAGAATTAAGTAGGTACCATTTTTTTATGTATAAAACTTCAGCGTTTGAGACATTCAGAAATATTATTATGAATACTCGGGTATAGTGCAATAAAGAGTATTTGTATTGTATTGTATTGTATAGTGAGCGTCCGCATGAGCTAGCTCTCGGGCCTTCGGCCCTCGGGCTCGCATAGAAGCGATGTATTGGGCCTTTCATTCATACGAAAAGCTCGGCCTTCAGGCTCGCTTGCCTCGCCACTCACCTTCGGGACTTTGGAACTCAGATTTCGCTTTCAAGACACTTGGAGATAGTGTGCGTCAGTCCTCGGGCTTGCATAGGAAGCGCTCTCTTAAACGGTTCTTTGGGCCTATCATTCCAACGAAAAGCTCGGCCTTTGGTTTCGCTTGCCTCGCCGCTCTTCTTCTGACTTCTCTCGCTCGGGACTTTGGTCTCCGGTTTCGCTTGCAAGACACCTGGGTTTAGTTAGTGTTCGTGCGAAGGCTCGCCCTCGGGCCTTCGGCCCTCGGGCTCGCATAGAGAGCGCTCTCTGAAGGGTTGGTTTGGTTGGGCGCTTGCCTCACCCTCAACTTTGGGACTTAAGGCTCATGTTTTGCTTGCAAGACACCTGTGGATAGTAAGTATCCATGGAGTCTCGCCCTCGGGCCTTCGATGCTCTGGCTCGCATATGGAGCGCTATCTATAAGGGTACGTTGGGCCTTTCATTCCTACGAAAAGCTCAGCCTTCGGCCTCGCTTGCCTCCCCGTTTACCTTCAGGACTTTGGCTCTAAGGGGTAGTTTGACAAGACACCCGGAGATATAGAGTATCTTTGGGGTCTCGCCCTCGGTCCATTTGTTTCAATTATGAAATCTTATATTTAAATTCCGGTTTTGGTAATTTTTCTTCACGCATAATTTATAGAAATGAAATCGTAATAATCTAATTTATCAGGTAGTAGGTATCGTATGGTGAAACATAAGAATATCATGTCATCCATAATTTATACGCGTACGAAGTCGCGGGCAGAAGCTAGTAATTATAATAATTAAAAAGCTCACCTTAGCGGCCATTGTTGCTGATTTGATTGTCAGTGGTGGACTATGACATTTACTGACCCGCACCACTTTTTATACTTCGATTTGCGCCTACAGGCGCCCAGCGGCGGCCTGAGGGCTAATCTGCTACCCAAAATAGAAACGCACTAACAATATATTCACGTCATACATTGCCGGTCCTTTTTATTTGAGTATAGTATACTAATTCACATATTGTGAGTTGAAGGTCACTGTGTGTCACTCGAGAAATGCATAACTAGATCAACTTGATTTGACATCATGATAACAAGTTAGCAGGTAGTACTACGTTTACTTGCATTAGAGGCCTACTTTCACGCTTGACTAATTAGTTTAGATATGGGACCTTAAGTTTCAACATAATGCAACCTGTTGTAACATTATAGTGTATAGTGTAAGTACTCGTAATGAATTAAGTTTTTTGTACTTGGGAGCTTTTACTGGTATAGTATGGTTATATGGTATACCTCCAGATGATGTAGGTAGAGTCGTAATTTAACTTTGCGGTCAACAAGATTTCTACTTATTGAAATTAAATTCAAACTGTACCTACCGAGATCCTAGACATGGAACGTGACCAGTTAGGTACCTACCTAATTATAGAAGCTTTAAAAATAAAACAGTCCAGATCAGTTTCAGCTGTTTTTAGGATTCCGTAGGTATGGTGGGGTTTGAAGTCAAAAGGAAAAAACGGAACCCTTATAGGATCACTTTTTGGTCCGTATGTCTGTCTATCAAGACTCTATCGAGTTAAATTTAAAACGATATACTCAGGTCTACAGTCCCTTGAAGCTGTGAATTATCAAATTCTAATTAAGTTAATGTAAAAAAAGATGCGGCCGTTTATGCCGCAAAAAACGTATATTTCGAGACTCTCATCAAGGGAATCAAAATTTAGACTTATCGTGTTATACTTCAAGTACAAATCTGAAAACTATACATTTGTAATTTTGTATGGAACCCTCGCTGGGCGAGCCCGACTCGCACTTGTCCGGTTTTTTCACCAAAGTTAAGCTAAGCTGTGTTAACATACAAATATACCTTCAACACCACACAACATATACAAATGTTACAAGCTTTGTAGCTTAGGAACTTAGCTTGGCTGTTGTGTGTGGAAACAGCTTAGTTTAAAAAAATCACATCTTCAGAATACAGAAACTGGTTTACTGGTTAACTACTTACTGCTACTGCTGTTGCTGCTAGTCTTATTCGTTCACAACATAAATATGTGTTAAATATTGATACATCTTTCTTTGTAGCCAACTTTACCTCTCCGCTTGATTATGATGTGCGAAAGTCCCAAAAGGTTGCGAAACTTATCTAACCCAGTGGAACGATCCTGATAATTAATTAATTCTAAAAATTTCCTGTAGGGAATTTACTTAAATTTTTGTGAAAGTTTCCTGAAACGAGTTATTTATTATTATTTTGGAATCTTCCCGCAACTTGCACATTTCCATCCTTTTGCTAAGTCCCCTTCCCATTAGGAAGCCATACCATACCAACTAATTGACATAATTTTATCATTCGTCTTTGTGGACGCAAAACTGTACTAGTAGTTTTATTTAAACGCAGTGTATAGTTTAAACAATAGTCTTAAAAAGATTCGTGCAAATATAATCACCACTACTTAATAAATTACTTGATAAGTAGGCGCTAAATATTTTTAATAGCATTTAATTTTGCAAATTACTTAGCAGAGCACTGCAATTTTTACAAGGAGAGCAATCAATCTTTCAATGTTGCAATAAAACCGATCCCACATATACGGTAAACATTTACGAAAGTGTCTTCTATAATTTCAAGTTACTTACAGATCTAAAACATGTAAAACCGGTGATTACGAACGCGACTAACTAAGTTGATCCCCGAGCTTTCTCGGCCGTAAGACGAGTGTCACTGTAACTGTTAATTACGGAGGTCAGGTTAAGTTGGTCGTATGTGGTTGTAATAAAAGTGGTCTTAGTTTGACCGTGGCCTTGGCCGAGATGGCGTGTGCGCATAATATGTGTAACCACGCAGAGATTTGATCGATGACAGTTCGACAAGCGTGATATGATAATTAAGACTATTGTTTTAGATATAGGTATGCAGGTTTGGTACTGATAGTGGCCGTATTGGGTCGTGGGTCATGTACCTTACCTTAGCTTATGTTTATAATAATCTGAAAATTAAATAATATGTAATGATCTTTGATATTGTTTGTTACTACCTTTTCTAATAATAATCAAAATAAAGTACTTAGTGTTTAACTTTACTGTACTTTATAATAAAATAAAATAAATTTTGATGTTTTCCCAAATTGTTAAGTTGATAAATTTAGGACACCCAGGAAATGAATCGGAAGTAGGTAAGGATTATTTTCAAAGATATATACTAAATAACTTCCTGTCCTGTACCTATTACAAAAAATGCAGGCGGAGCTGCAGGATTAAATATAGCCCATGTCCATCCTAAAGCATTTCTACTTATATAATATGCTGGCTGGCAAAAGAATGTTGAGTTTTGTTTATTAAGTTCCCCTTCGTAAAGCTTCCTTATCTTTAATGTGTTTATTTTCTGCCCATATTTTCAATCATTGGCGATTTGCAATGGTTATTCGCATTTTTTTCCTCAAGTTTTATTTACAAGATTCGGTTCAAATAATTTCGTCGTTTAAATTGATTGAAACAAATAAGTTTCTATCAAAGCTAACCTTCATGTATTTAAACATAGCGGATGCCAATAATGTCCAAGCAATTGCGATACTGGTTAACGTGAACTCTTACAATCATGACAATTCAGTTACCTACCCAAGCGTAACAACTTATGTAAATGAATAGTTTGGCAATTTGGAATTGGAGTAATGATATCGGCTACAACTGCGAGATCTTGTTAGACGAGTTATCACGCATGCTTACCAATGTCTAACCATATGTGTACAAGATTTTCGTGTGGCTTTCTTACTTCATAGGTACACCTATACTTACCTATAGGTCGACCGCTTAACTGAGACGGCGCGGTTATGATTATGATTAGAATAAAAGATAAATAACTTAAGCAGGTACTTAATAGTACCTACCTATATCATATAAGCGGGCAACCCTCAACTTTTATAGACACGCGTAGAGATTATGATATTTTCTATTATAACTCGCGTTACTATCGCAAGTTTGGTGAAGTGGAACTGATGATGAAGACCACAAGATGATTTATGGAACTCCTCAATTATGTAAAGGACTTCAAAGATTCTGATATGTTTCCGTTAAGGTAGCAACTAATGAAGTATCAAAGGTGATTCTGAGATCCTTGAGGAATCGACGGATCTCCTCAAATATTGTCGGCCCACATATTATACACCTACAGACAGAGACTTGGATTCTTTCTGTAATAATGAACGCATTTGCTCTCGGAAAACAGTTCATTTGGTAAAGTGGAAGGGAAATGTATGTATACATGTGGCTTTACGAACTACCGAATTGAAGTCGGTTTATACTTTGTTTTTATAGTAAATTATTATTAAACTAGCTTCTGCCCGCGACTTCGTACGCGTATAAATTATGGATGACATGATATTCTTATGTTTCACCATACGATACCTACTACACTGATAAATTAGATTATTACGATTTCATTTCTATAAATTATGCGTGTAACAGTTCAAATCCTCATAAACTTTGTCGTCAATAATATTTAGTTATATTGATTTACTTAATCTTTATTGCAAACGAAGTACCTAAGTAGAAGAAAAATTACCAAAACCGGAATTTAAATATAAAATTTCATAATTGAAACAAATGGACCGAGGGCGAGACCCCAAAGATACTCTATATCTCCGGGTGTCTTGTCAAACTACCCCTGAGAGCCAAAGTCCTGAAGGTAAACGGGGAGGCAAGCGAGGCCGAAGGCTGAGCTTTTCGTAGGAATGAAAGGCCCAACGTACCCTTATAGACAGCGCTCCATATGCGAGCCAGAGCATCGAAGGCCCGAGGGCGAGACTCCATGGATACTTACTATCCACAGGTGTCTTGCAAGCGAAACGTGAGCCTTAAGTCCCAAAGTTGAGGGGTGAGGCAAGCGAGCCCGAAGGCCGAGCTTTTCGTATGAATGAAAGGCCCAACCAAACCAACCCTTCACGAACACTAACTAAACCCAGGTGTCTTGCAAGCGAAACCGGAGACTAAAGTCCCGAGCGAGAGAAGTGAGAAGAAGAGCGGCGAGGCAAGCGAGATCAAAGGCCGAGCTTTTCGTTGGAATGATAGGCCCAAAGAACCGTTTTAGAGAGCGCTTCCTATGCGAGCCCGAGGACTGACGCACACTATCTCCAAGTGTCTTGAAAGCGAAATCTGAGTTCCAAAGTCCCGAAGGTGAGTGGCGAGGCAAGCGAGCCCGAAGGCCGAGCTTTTCGTATGAATGAAAGGCCCAAGGACCCGAGGGCCGAAGGCCCGAGAGCTAGCTCATGCGGACGCTCACTATACCCGAGTATTCATAATAATATTTCTGAATGTCACAAACGCTGAAGTTTTATACATAAAAAATGGTACCTACTTAATTCTCCGCGGAATGCCGTTGTGTCCAAATTTTATACCCACGTCTCTTGACGTTGGTGAACTATGCTAATTCGACGTAAGTATTAAACTCAACCTATCATACATCTTTAGATGACCTCTGAATTCATACCAATTATATAGGAAGACGAAGATCAAGGTTGCTGGATTTCAATATTAACAGCGACGTTGTCAGCGACTGAGTTTCCAAAATAATTAGGTTTCTTATGTCTAACAGCTACTATCGGTTGAGATATCAAACATTTTTGGTTATTATAGATAGTCTTTAGCCATCTAGCACTCATTTTCATCCCGTGGTTTTTCACTTTTTATCTATATTTTTTTATAATGTTTGAATGAAGTTCTTTTTACTTTCCAGTCAAGTGTATGTTTATCAATTTTCAAGTCTAAAGCTCATGGATTTGAGGAGTTCCCATACAAAGTTTTGCCCCATTTTTTACCCCCTTTGAACTAATTTTTATCAATTTTACAGCCTAACCTAACCTAACCTAACCTAACCTAGCCAGGGATTTTCTCGACCGATTAAGTAAAAGTTACATCAAAATCCTCTATTCACTAAGCTTCTCTGCGTTTTTTGAAAAATATACATTTTCAAAAACGCAGACACAAAAAAATTAAAACTACGAAAAGTGCATGCTGCTGGGTTTGAACTCGGGGATGCCGACTCCGTAAGCTATGGGTCAAGCCACTGGACTAACTATCAGTTGTAAGAACACGATGAATTTTCGAATATATTGACGACATGTTACCATGGTAATGATACTATTATAACCCCGCTCTTGCAACATTATATAGTTTCTAGTCGCCTCAGAACCTATTTTCATCCCATATTTTTCACGTTTTATCTATACATTGCTAAAAGTTTGAATGGGGTCGTTTTTACTTTCCAGTCAAGTTTATGGTTACCAATTTTCAAGTCTGTAGCTCGTACATTCAAGGAGTTCCCATACAAAGTTCAACCCCATTTTCTACCCCCTTTGAACCCTAATCTTTAAGATTTTTATAGCTTAAAACCTATCCGGGGATTCTCTCGACAGATTAGTAAAGTTTGCATCAAAATCCGTTCAGCCGTTTTCACGTGATACTCTGACAAATAAACAGACAAACAGATAAACAGATAAACAGATAAACAGACAAAAATTCTAAAAACTGTTGGAACGTGTTCTGTTATCAATTCTAAGTATCCCCAGCCAATTTTTTTTCGTTTATCTTCCATGTACAGACTTTCGACCCTCTTCAGCTTTATTATATGTATAGATAGATAGACTACAATTAGCTATAAAATATTAAAGTCGGGTTAGGTACATATTTTGAGCACGTTAATTGAGAAAATATTTGCCTTTGACTATTTTTTTTTATAGTGACTGGTAAAAATAAAAATATATACTACTGTGAGGATATGACACCAAATAATTCTAAATTATTACTAATCGAGGTGATTAAAGTTTCTCAATGTCGATTATGCGTTAATGAAACGTTTGATTCTATTTTTAGGGTTCCGATACCTCAAAAGGAAAAAACGGAACCCTTATAGGATCACGCGGTTGTCTGTCTGTCCGTCTGTCACAGCCCATTTGCTCCGAAACTACTGGATCGATTGAGTTGAAATTTGGTACACAAATGTAAATTGGTGACCCAAAGATGGACGCGTAAATTAAATTAATGAATTCTGAACAAGGGGGCCACTTTTGAGGGGTAAACTGGAAAATTAAAAAAAAAAGTTTCGCAAACTGTATTGTGTGACATATCAAATGAAAGGAGTTGTTGTAAGCATGTCAGATATTTTTTTTTTATAATTTTAGCAAAAACAGATTTGAAGTAATTTAGGAAAAAAGACGTAAATTGACCATTCCACCCGTTATCTCCGAAACTACTATGATTAAAATTCTGAAAAAAATATGGAAAGTAGATCCTTGCCTAAATATTATAGGAAAACCTATAAGAAGTTTGAGTATTCAAACACACTTATGAAATTTAGATTATATACGGAACCCTCACCACGCGTCCCACGCGAGTTGAACTCGCACTTGTCCGGTTTTTTATGTAAATGTGAGTACTGATTTTGTCGCTATTAAGTACTCTAAAATTTTACCAAGGTCAGTCACATTGCACAAAATCCGGTACTAATAATCAAAGTGGACTACTTTTTTATAAAAATACAGAATTACGATTTTTGTAATCATCATCATCATATCAGCCCAAAGACGTCCACTGCTGGCCATTGGCCTCCCCTAAAGAGTGCCAAATTGACCGGTCCTGCGCCACCCGCATCCAGCGGAGCACCCCTGACCCCGCTGGTATCCTGGCCGCTACCACAACCAGGGTACCGGGGTATCCGGAACCTCGGGGCCGTGTTTTTTTTGTACTTTGCATAGGGGGTATAGGTATGCCATAATCGCCACGCTTGGAATGCGGGTTGGTGATCGCAATAATATTCTATATAATTATTACGCGTCTATATAATTATTTTGGGGTGCGTTTGTCAGCTCAGATATTTTTGCAGACATATTTTCCTAGACAAATTTTGACTCAATTAATCATACAACTTTACATACAAATTTCATTTTCCATTCCGTTACTTTTATGCAAGCATGTCAAGCAAAAAAATTAGGCCACTAATAGTGATTATAGTGAATATACCCTTACATCTAATATTTGACAGCTGTCATCCCATCCCAGTATAATTTATGCCATCATATGTCATCATTGACGTTTATTGTACCGGGATGGCGGCTGTCAAATATCGGCTGTTAAAAAAATCTAATTATAATCTGATAGGTAGGCACAGTCATAAACTTTAATTTGGGACCCACCTAAGGTGGAATATCGTACAGCAAACTCAAGACATTTTAGACCTAATATTTTAATGGGGTGTCATAAAGTTTGCCATAGACAACTAACGTTTATACGTGTATAGGTGCAACCGCTCAGTAACGTCAACCGGGCGGAACGAGTCAAACGATCATTTCCGATTTTTTCCGACTAATTGTCACTCGTCTTTGTGTCACTGTCTTCTCTCCGGCCATATTTGTTATTTGAACATTATATTTCGTGAAAATTACAGTTTTCAATCAATTTTCTTGTCTGACACTGACAGTCATGTTCGTAATGACAGCTTTTGGCAAAGAGGTTATCAATTCAAGGGCCCATTCGATAAGACATTTAATTGTCTTATCTCGACACTTCACCAGTAGATATTATGGAACTGATATTTTCGACCTTATTGCATTGTGAATGTTCTGACAACATTTCAAGGAAATGGGTCCCAAATTAAAGCTCGTGACTGTACGTTGTAATTAATACATCGAGCTTATTCTGTTAAACAACCGGTTCAGTAAAATCATGATTGTCGATTGTTTATAATTATATCCATAACTTAATTTCTCACGAAAACAAGAGCAATAACTTAGACCTATTAAAATTACATAATGATTCATTGATCCGGTTTTTGACCCTAGACATCACACAAGGCGTGTCGGCGACTCGTCGCAACGATGCTCGTATAAATAGTGCGTACGCGAACATCTCGGCACACTGACGACCAAAACATTCGACATGGCAGTCAAAGTGAGTAGCATCTTAATATTAATATCACCAATTAAAATATTCAATCAAGTTTCATAAAATATCTGAAATAATCCAGTTTGTTCTACAAGTTCGCGTTACGCAACAATCGTACTAGGTACGAGTAGGAACCTATTTATGAGCAACAGTTGCCTGCACAGACATTTTGTTGTTAATGAGTTCTTGAAAACGGCTTTAATAATTTCAATGAGATTTACAATACATACCGACGCGGTCTACGGAACGGATCGGACCGGAAAATCGATCTAGCTAGGTCTCATTTCCGGGAAAATTCGTGTTATCCGGGTTTTGACTGATGAAAGCTGTCTCCCGGATGGTTTTTGATTACTAATAAGTTATTAGTAATAAAATAAGTAACTAAGATTAGATTCAATGTTAAAGCTTTAGGTACACTTGATTCTACGGAAATGGAACAAGGACTGTCCTAGGATAAACTCTATTCTTGATGGTTAGTTGAATCGTCTATATTTTACAGTAGTATTATATGACAAAGTTTGATTACTGGTTATTAAAAGAATCAACCCCAATTGTCAACTGTGTTTACACACAAAGCCAGGCAATGCAGTCGATAACTTTTTTCCTCATCAGATCGCAACCTTCTTCTGCTTGGTGGCAGCCGCCGCTGCCGTGGCCGTGGAAGTTGCCCCGGTTAACAAGGTCGTGTACCAGGAACCTGAAGCCCCCGTCCAGTACGAGTACGAGTATTCTGTCCAGGACCAGCTTTCCGGAGACTCCAAACAAGCCAAAGAAAATCGCAACGGCGACGCTGTTCACGGCTTCTACTCTTTCATGCAACCCGACGGCGTGCAGCGCATAGTCGAGTACACTGCCGATAAGATCCACGGGTTCAATGCGGTGGTGCGATACGAAGGTGCTCCCCAGAAGGTTGCGTACACGGCCCCTGGCGCTAAGGTGGCCTACGCGCCCGCTCCTGCCCAAGTGGCTTACGCCCAGCCCGTTGCCAAGGTGGCCTACGCCCAGCCCGTTGCCAAGGTGGCCTACGCCCAGCCCGTTGCCAAGGTGGCCTACGCCCAGCCCGTTGCCAAGGTGGCCTACGCCCAAGCTCCATCTCAAGTGACCTACGCCCAAGCTCCAGCTCAAGTGACCTACGCCCAAGCTCCTGCTCAAGTGACCTACGCCCAAGCTCCAGCTCAAGTGACCTACGCCCAGCCGATTGCTAAAGTCGCCTACGCCCAGGCGCCAGCACCATTCGCCTACGCCCAACCTATCGCTAAAGTGGCCTACGCCTCGGCGCCAGCTCCCGTGGCTTACGCGCAGCACGTCGCGAAGGTCGCCTACGCCCCAGCGCCAGCTCCCGTGGCTTACGCGCAGCACGTCGCCAAGGTCGCCTACGCTCACGCCCCGGCCCCGGTGGCATACGCCCAGCCCGTCGCTAAAGTAGCATACGCACAGGCTCCAGTGGCCTACGCCCAAGCTCCAGCTGCGCAACACGTCACCTACGCGCACGGCCCAGCTCAAGTTTACGCATCAGCACCTGCCTACCACGCCCACCAGGGTCATGTCACCTTCTCCTCGCCAGCTGTCTCATACCAACACTAGTATTGTTAAGTTTAATATTTATTTCTTATATCAATAGCCAATTGATTCAATTTTCGCCTTTTATTTTTTCCCGAGCGGTCAGTGGGGAAAGAATTGCACAAGGAGGCGTCAAAGCGGCGTATCCGATATCAAAACGCTACAAACGAAGTTAGTAGGAAGCGTGCGGGTAGTGTCGGGGAATCAATTGAATTATGTAGCATTATGAGGCGAGGCGCTCCGGTTACGCGGCACGTAGGGCTCGGAGCGCCGGGGGCCGTCGGCGGCCCGCTCTGACGCATTGCTCTTGACACCTATTCATTGGGCTAGTTTAGCGCGCGACCGCCTAAGAATATGTTCCGAGAGCCCCCTCTGCCACCCTGCGATCCCAACTACGCGGGGGGCAGGGTATTTCCCCTTGGCCGGTCTCGGACAAACTGCTGTTTGAACGTGTCGGCGGGTAAATTATGATTGCAGGCAAATATAAATTGACAGCCTCGACTGATGGCGAAAGTGGTTGTTAGGACGAAGCGGAGGGCTTGTAAAACGTGTGATGTGAATATTTTATTTGTGCGCCCCGTAGTGCTGAACTGGCGTGAGGGGTTGCAATAATATTTAGTTTATGAAAGGGCTGCTTTGAATGTTTTAAACTTTGTAGAATGTCTTTGGTGTTGTTAAATGTGGCACTCAAATATTTTTCTTGATATTGATTTTTAATAGTACAAAGTAGGGGAGACTGGGGTTAATAATCAGTTCGGTAAATGTGTTCAGCCCTAGCCAGGATATTTGGCTATGTAACAACAATGGTTAATTTAATATACCTCATTGTGGTATATTTTTGTAATTATAAGCATTTTACAAAACATCGGAAAATGTTTCAAATAACCCTGAGCCTGGGTCAGATGAAACTAAGGCTGCGGTCAGTTGAAACAACTAAGATTAAAATATGTTTTAAATTATTATAATTACTTAAATTATTGATTTCCTGCCAACCTACCGGATATCGTACTTACGAATGTAACATAATTTAGTCCCAATTGACTTTAACATACTTACCCATCATTTAGGACTTATTTTGACAACAATACCCTATTTTATTTACAACTAGCTTCTGCCCGCGACTTCGTACGCGTATAAATTATGGATGACATGATATTCTTATGTTTCACCATACGATACCTACTACACTGATAAATTAGATTATTACGATTTCATTTCTATAAATTATGCGTGTAACAGTTCAAATCCTCATAAACTTTGTCGTCAATAATATTTAGTTATATTGATTTACTTAATCTTTATTGCAAACGAAGTACCTAAGTACTTATAGTAGAAGAAAAATTACCAAAACCGGAATTTAAATATAAGATTACATAATTGAAACAAATGGACCGAGCGAGGGCGAGACCCCAAAGATACTCTATATCTCCGGGTGTCTTGTCAAACTACCCCTGAGAGCCAAAGTCCTGAAGGTAAACGGGGAGGCAAGCGAGGCCGAAGGCTGAGCTTTTCGTAGGAATGAAAGGCCCAACGTACCCTTATAGATAGCGCTCCATATGCGAGCCAGAGCATCGAAGGCCCGAGGGCGAGACTCCATGGATACTTACTATCCACAGGTGTCTTGCAAGCGAAACATGAGCCTTAAGTCCCAAAGTTGAGGGGTGAGGCAAGCGAGCCCGAAGGCCGAGCTTTTCGTATGAATGAAAGGCCCAAACCAACCTTTCAGAGAGCGCTCTCAATGCGAGCCCGAGGGCCGAAGGCCCGAGGGCGAGCCTTCACGGACACTAACTAAACCCAGGTATCTTGCAAGCGAAACCGGAGACCAAAGTCCCGAGCGAGAGAAGTCAGAAGAAGAGCGGCGAGGCAAGCGAGACCAAAGGCCGAGCTTTTCGTTGGAATGATAGGCCCAAAGAACCGTTTTAGAGAGCGCTTCCTATGCGAGCCCGAGGACTGACGCACACTATCTCCAAGTGTCTTGAAAGCGAAATCTGAGTTCCAAAGTCCCGAAGGTGAGTGGCGAGGCAAGCGAGCCCGAAGGCCGAGCTTTTCGTATGAATGAAAGGCCCAATACATCGCTTCAGAGAGCGCTCTCTATGCGAGCCCGAGGGCCGAAGGCCCGAGAGCTAGCTCATGCGGACGCTCACTATACCCGAGTATTCATAATAATAATAATATTTCTGAATGTCACAAACGTTGAAGTTTTATACATAAAAAAATGGTACCTACTTAATTCTCCGCGGAATGCCGTTGTGTCCAAATTTTATACCCACATCTCTTGACGTTGGTGAACTATGCTAATTCGACGTAAGTAATAAACTCAACCTATCATACATCTTTAGATGACCTCTGAATTCATAGCAATTATATAGGAAGACGAAGATCAAGGTTGCTGGATTTCAATATTAACAGCGTCGTTGTCAGCGACTGAGTTTCCAAAATAATTAGGTTTCTTATGTCTAACAGCTACTATCGGTTGAGATATCAAACATTTTTGGTTATTATAGATAGTCTTTAGCCATCTAGCACTCTTTTTCATCCCGTGGTTTTTCACGTTTTATCTTTATTTTTTTATAATGTTTGAATGGAGTTCTTTTTACTTTCCAGTCAAGTGTATGTTTATCAATTTTCAAGTCTAAAGCTCATGGATTTGAGGAGTTCTCATACAAAGTTTTGCCCCATTTTTTACCCGCTTTGAACTAATTTTTATCATTTTTACAGCCTATGACCTGGCCAGGGATTTTCTCGACCGATTAAGTAAAAGTTGCATCAAAATCCTCTATTCACTAAGCTTCTCTGCGTTTTTGAAAATATATCTTTTCAAAATATACATTTTCAAAAACGCAGACACAAAAAAATTAAAACTACAAAAAGTGCAAGCTGCTGGGTTTGAACTCGGGGACACCGACTCCGTAAGCTATGGGTAAAACCACTGGACTAACTATCAGTTGTAAGAACACGATGAAATTTTGAATATCTTGACGACATGTTACCATGGTAATGATACTGTTATAACCCCGCTCTTGCAACATTATATAGTTTCTAGTCGCCTCAGAACCTATTTTCATCCCATATTTTTCACGTTTTATCTATACATTGCTAAAAGTTTGAATGGGGTCGTTTTTTCTTTCCAGTCAAGTTTATGGTTACCAATTTTCAAGTCTGTAGCTCGTACATTCAAGGAGTTCCCATACAAAGTTCAACCCCATTTTCTACCCCATTTGAACCCTAATCTTTAAGATTTTTATAGCTTAAAACCTATCCGGCGATTCTCTCGACAGATTAGTAAAGTTTGCATCAAAATCCGTTCAGCCGTTTTCACGTGATGCTCGGACAAATAAACAGACAAACAGATAAACAGATAAACAGATAAACAGATAAACAGATAAACAGATAAACAGATAAACAGACAAAAATTCTAAAAACTGTTGGAACGTGTTCTGTTATCAATTCTAAGTATCCCCAGCCAATTTTTTTTCGTTTATCTTCCATGTACAGACTTTCGGCCCTCTTCAGCTTTATTATATGTTTAGATTATTACAAACAATATCAAAGATCATTAGATATTATTTAATTTTCAGATTATTATAAACATAAGCTAAGGTAAGGTACATGACCCACGACCCATGACCCATTTTCTACCCCCTTTGAACCCTAATCTTTAAGATTTTTATAGCTTAAAACCTATCCGGCGATTCTCTCGACAGATTAGTAAAGTTTGCATCAAAATCCGTTCAGCCGTTTTCACGTGATGCTCGGACAAATAAACAGACAAACAGATAAACAGATAAACAGATAAACAGATAAACAGATAAACAGATAAACAGACAAAAATTCTAAAAACTGTTGGAACGTGTTCTGTTATCAATTCTAAGTATCCCCAGCCAATTTTTTTTCGTTTATCTTCCATGTACAGACTTTCGGCCCTCTTCAGCTTTATTATATGTTTAGATTATTACAAACAATATCAAAGATCATTAGATATTATTTAATTTTCAGATTATTATAAACATAAGCTAAGGTAAGGTACATGACCCACGACCCATGACCCATTTTCTACCCCCTTTGAACCCTAATCTTTAAGATTTTTATAGCTTAAAACCTATCCGGCGATTCTCTCGACAGATTAGTAAAGTTTGCATCAAAATCCGTTCAGCCGTTTTCACGTGATGCTCGGACAAATAAACAGACAAACAGATAAACAGATAAACAGATAAACAGATAAACAGATAAACAGACAAAAATTCTAAAAACTGTTGGAACGTGTTCTGTTATCAATTCTAAGTATCCCCAGCCAATTTTTTTTCGTTTATCTTCCATGTACAGACTTTCGACCCTCTTCAGCTTTATTATATGTATAGATAGATAATGATCGACAATTTTTCTTTGTTTTGTTTATTTCTCCCATTTTCTACTATTATTTCAGTATTATTTTCTTTTGTGGTATTTTAGCACAGATTATCGACATATTTTTGAAATTATTACGTACAAAAAAATACATAGGCAAGTAGTACTTTTTCTATTGCCAAATATTCTTCGTAATTTCTGTAGAAAAATATCGGAAGCCTCTGGGTACGTTTTTTGGTTTATAAACAAAATAATATCCCCAAAAATTCTTACTCCATGTGGTGAAAAAGCATCCTCGTAAAAAATCTAATGTGTCCGATGCCGCGAAACTTATGGTTAGACAAGTCCCCACACTACATACATTCCTCGAGACCCCGCCGATACCACCAATAGTCTAGGAGTTATTAAGCTTGTTTCAAACGACCCGCGTTCCTATTGACCCCAGTCTCTCCTACTAAAACGGTGTATAAATAACAATTTCAATAACAGTTTTTACCAATGAAGTCCGTCAAATTAAGACATTAATTGGTGTAAACTTTTTTAGAAATGCTCCTAAAGGGTTTCAACTTTAAGGACGTAGAATAATGGATGTTAGAATTATTGTACGCAAGAATAGTTATTTATTATATGTAAAAATACCGAACATTTCTTTGATAGCAGGTAAACCACTATACCTAACTTATCTAGTATCAGAACAGCGACTAAAAAAGTTTAACAAAAAATTCACTAAAACTTAACCGGTCATACTACATAGGTTTGCCTATCAGCTTATCACATCATTTCATCGGGTAAACAACTAGGTAACAATTCTGAAAATCAAAACTCGCATGAAAAGCATCAAAAACATTGTGTGATGCAAAATATTTACCAACATGTCACATCACAAAGCTCGTAATTACAAATTCACTGACAGAGTTAATGCATTTGGGACGCATAAAATAATCAGCAGGCACAAATGTTTGGTGGAGTTTTTCAACCCGCAAAGGGTTGTCGTGATAATCCGCTATTATCGGATGATAAACTATTACCCCGCTCCCCCTACCTTTGGCCCTATAACTTTGGGACCTTACCATAATATAAAAGCTTGTAAAAGTGAGGCGCATCGCGTTATTCAATTTAGAACCGAGAACGCTCAGTTGAAAACGAAAAAGTTCTAAGTAGATTGTGTTGTACTAAAGCAGATATTATACCTAACTTTCGATGCTAACCTAGATTGTATTTTAGCCGTAATTATTGTGTTATGTTATGATGAAGGGTTGATGTTTTTTACAAAATGATTTTCTTTGTTGACCATAAGCTGGAGTACTTAATTGTATGGTGAAACATGTTATGGACTACTTAGTGTTGTTTGTTGCGTATACCAAACCATTGTAACGTTATGCTGATTACAAGCCAGATGGTCATATATCTAAAACATTGGTGCCAAATATTGGGTTTGTAACTTTTAAAACGTCAGAATGACTTTAAATATTGAAATATTTTTGAGGATATACGTCCATTGCCAGGTACAGTCACGAACACCAATTGTTGAGCCATTTAGGTGTCAACAATTTTTGGTTTTTTAATAGCCAAGCTATGAAGTGTCCAGTTTAAAGTGAGCTCTAAATGGCTCAACAATCAATCTTCGTGATGGTTAATACGAGTAGGTACTTACAGCCTTCCTTGCGATGGATGAAGTTATTACTAATTAGTCTCCCTGCGCGAAAGCGAGTTGAGGGACTTCAAATTAAAATAAAATCTTCACTGAAAAATGAAGAAGTATGATCTGAAAATACATTGGTACGGCCCAGGATCTAGGATTCAATATATTCAAACCTATGATAATGGTTGAAAGTAGAACATCTGAACCACCTTCGCTACAACCATATTGTTCATGTGGGGTTATTCGCTTATTCCCACCTGTTATATACCAGTAAAGGTAGTTTCAGATTCACTTCAATGGTAACGAACTGGTGGTAACAGGTGGGAGGGAATAACCCTTCGTTACATACCTCTTCATCATCATCATCATTGTCAGCCTGTAATCGCCCACTGTTGAGCATAAGCCTCTCTTCGAGTACGCCACTTATCCCGATCCCGTGCTAGTCTCATCCAGAAATGACCCGCGGTCTTTTTTACGTCGTCAACCCATCGAGCTGGTGGACGACCTACGCTTCTTTTTCCTGTAAGTGGCCACCAATCAGTTAACGTTTTCGTCCACCTACCGTCACGCTGCCTGGCAATACCTCTTCACTAGAAATGAAATTCTCTGCAAAGCATTCTCACTTCTTGTTTTTATAAACTTTTGTTAGGTTTCCGTACCTCAAAAGGAAAAAAAATAATCACTCTGTTGTCCGTCTGTCTGTCTGTCTGTCTGTCAAGACCCTTTATCTCGAAAACGCATAGTACGCATGTATCGAGTTTAAATTAGAACCATATACTCAGGTCTGCAGTCCCTTGAAGCTGTGAAAAAAGATGCGGCCGTTTATATCGCAAAAAACGTTTATTTCGACACTCTCAAGGGAATCAAAATTTATAGGGTACTTTCCGTTGACCTAGAACTATGAAATTTTGCAAGGAATATCGTCTTATATACATTTGTAATTTTGTACGAAACCCTCGGTGGGCGAGTCCGACTCGCACTTATCAGTTCGTACGCAAGTAGGTACTAGGTACTTGAAGGTAGGGTAATGTGTTTGATACAATTATGTTTGTCAAATAATAATAAACGAAGTTTATTAATTTCAAATATTAGAGTTCCTCGGGATTTGTGAGTTATATCCATTTTGCTTTACGTATTAGTGCCAAATTGATAAAAAAACCGGCCAAGTGCGAGTCGGACTCGCGCTCCGAGGGTTCCGTACAAACCGTATATACGTTAATTATTAAAAATATTTTTATAATAATCATATAATAAAAATATTTTTAGTTCCATCAGCAACTAAAAATTTACGGGTTTCGCAATTTTTCCTTTATCTGTGTTATAAGTATACCTAGATATTTTTCTAGCAGGAACAACATTTGTTTAGTGCTTGCCACAATAAAAATTTCGACAATCCTGTTATCGATAAGTACATACTACTTCAACGACAATACGTACATACAACACAGACATATATTGGCTATCTACCTAGACGCCGCGTGCACCTACACTGTAACCATATACAGAGACACAGATTTTTTTTGGGACCAAAAATGGGTTTGGGAAAAACTACATGTTGTGACATTCTGCGTCGATTTTAAAGACAATTTCGGTGTGTGTGTGTGTTATAAAGTAAAGTAGGTGATAATTAATTCAGTGACACGAAGAAAGAAAGTTACGAAAGTAATGCAAATTGTTTTCTGAAGTATGTAAAATATAAATAAACTAGCTATTGCCCGCGGCTTCGCCCGCGTACTAAGAGTAATGTTAACCGTCTACAAAAAAGGTGCATCTCAGTTTCAGTCTTTTATATATTTAGATCGACTCTACATAGACTCTGCATATCGAACATAGACCCTACATATCGACTATAAATATCGAATCTAGATATCAACTCTACATATCGACTACATATCGACTCTACATATTTAGATAGATGTCCACTGTGTACTTAGATAGGTGTCGACTCTACATATCGACTCTACATATCGACTCTACATATTGACTCTACATATCTGGACCCCCATATAAAATTTCGCCCCTTCTTTTAAGGGGTTGGGTGCAGATTACCAAAAAAAAATGATGCACGATTTTTTTGCTAGTCAGAATTAGCTTTCTACCTTGAAAATTGCGGAATGCTCCATACAAACTTCCACCCCCCATTTTGGGGAAGTGGGGGGTTAGAAAGAGACAAAAAGTAGCCTATGTCACTATCCATCCCTTCAACTATCTCCACTTAAAAAATCACGTCAATTCGACGCCCCGTTTTGCCGTGAAAGACGGACAAACAAACAAACAAACAAACAAACAAACAAACAAACACATACACTTTCCCATTTATAATATTAGTATGGATTGATAATTTTGTTATTATTATCAATTTTTTAACGCACCCTATTACCCTATATATATTTGTATTTATTTACCTCTATGACGTTGAAGTGGTACTTATCGATAACAGGACTGTAGATGTTTTTATTTTGTCAATCACTTACAATAAGTCGTTCGTGCTAGAAAAATATCTAGGTATAGTTATAAGACGTTGCTTCGTACCAAATTTCAAGATTCTGAGTTCACGGGAAATACCCTGTAGGTTTTGATTCCCTTGCGAGTTTCGAAAATTTGCGGATATTTGCGGCATAAACGGCTGTATCTTCTGATTGCGTTGGCTTAGAAGTTTAATTTTTTCACAGCTCCAAGGGATAGTAGACTTGAGTATTTGGTATAAATTTTAGCTTGATACCTCCACGCGTTCCTGAGAAAAAGGGTCAGACGGACGGACGGACGGACGGACAACAAAGTGATTCTATAAGGGTCCCGTTTTTTCCTTTCGAGCTACAGAACCCTAAAAAGTAACAGTTGCTACTTAATCAGAATCCTTCCACAAACACTGAGCATAAGTTTAAAAAATATTTCATTATGGTAACTCAGATTCATGTCAAGTAAAAATGAACTTTTGGGTCTACCAAAAATCATACCCATATTCAACGCTGTAGCACAGTTATAGGTTATTGTTGTCAATGTAACCTCTTGCACGGCGATACGATATAAAGTCCAACTATTTATAATGGCCCTCTGTAGGTATATCAAACTAATCATTCCATTCTTATTCCAACCTCACCGTCCCACCATTCAAGTAATTAAGTAAAGCCTAACAACCTCTATTCAGCAATAGTTGCTAATCGTCGATCTGCGCCACGCGCCGCCACGTGCCTCTATTCGACATGCACTCGTCGCGCAGTCCTCTGTATTGTGAACAAGATTGTTTTCGGATGACCGCATATCATAGAATAATGAAATTTGTTGAGGCATTCGATACCGTCGTAGACCGTCAAATAGCAATGTCAAATTAGTTAAAACTAAGTAAATATAAATTGAATTACAACGTTACAACGAGTTAGCGTATTTTATTAGCTCCCACCAGTGCTGTCAGTTTACTACTAACTTCTACAATTTTCTTCCGATTTTGTTTTTTTTTACTGTGTTGTATAGCCTAATAGTTAAGTATTATTTACAATATTACACACCATTTTTGCACAATGTTTAGACAAAGATCTTTCCAGAAAATCTAATGTTAGCAGGCTTTTCACTTTTTTCACTATTATTTTGCAAGATCCTCTTAAATTTATGAATACATATATTAAAACACAATGTTAGGAAGAATTATAGCATGTTTGTTTAGCTTTCACGTGATATTAACATACGTTTATATATGGTTCGGGTAAAATTGTGTCGTACAGTCAGCATCAAAAGTAACTACGCAATCGAAGACGTCAAAAGCTCTTATTCCCTTTTAATAAAGACTTTTGACGTCTTCGTTTGCGTAGCTACTTTTGATGCTGACTGTACATTACTTTTGTGTATCTTTTCTAGTTTTGCCGCAATCTGAATGTCTATGGATTTTTCTTGGATTTTTTTTATACTTCTGCTAATATAATACTTAAACTTGGGTATATAAATTGAAATTTAATGTAGTAATGAATTATAGACAATTTATTAAAATTTCATTTAATATCCCACACGTGTGTGTATTATACGTGGCATGGTTTGGATGTCATTTACACTTTTCAAAACGCAGTTGTGGCGATTTTGATGACGTCATTACTGGGGAGACCGATTCCTTAGAGATCAGGCAGTTTTGGGGTCCTGCTAGGGTTTCTCATTTCTCGACCTTTTTTATTTCCCGGAGCACGAGAATTCTCGACCACTATTTCCCGGGAATTCCCGGGTTGTCGAGAAATACGGAAATTTTTAAAAATATGTGTGATTTAACAATAAAACTTCGCTTTTTATGCAATAATCAACAACATTTATTAATCAACAACGTTTATTTTTAATGTCATGTGACTATAACAATAGAAAACTTTAATAAAGCGAAATAAACTCTAGCGAGATCTTTTAATCATTATTTCTACAAACAATTAGAACTCTTTTTCTTTGGAATAAACAAATAAAATATCTTCTAAAAACAATGTCATCATGTCACCACAATAAAACTTAGTACTTTACATACTAAATAATTTACTTTAGTCTCTGTCTGTACTCCAAATTTTTAAGTATGTAACATAAAATGACAGTTTTTCGATTAGGTATAAAAAATAACAATCAGACTAGCTTAATAATTACGAGTAAGATACCTTAGTTTAGTCTTTGTATCAACTTTTATATATTTGTTATAAATGGACAGTCTTTTCGTTACTACGTACGTAAACATAAGAACCTAATAAATAATTAATAATCTTAGACTAATTACAATCACAATTTAAAGCGGAAACTGCTTCAAAATCAAAAGCTAGCCCACTATGTCTTGTTATTAAGGAAATAAGCCTTTAAAAATACGAGGGCATTTATAGCATCATCTGACAATCGGTTTCGTATTTTCGTCACAAAGTTTCCAGACAAGGAGAAAACCCGTTCATTTTCTGTCGACGTAGGCTTTACTGACATAACAGCTTTATACAAGTTTTCCAGATTTGGTGTTCTTTTGCCAGTTGATTCATATAACTGAAACTCTTTTTTAATCAAGCCTCTTGTTAAAACAGTTTCAATATTGCTCGTAGTGTCTGTGGCTGCCATTTCAATAGCCTGTTTTAGTTTCAGCTCAAAGGATGTAGCTTGCTCGAGTTGCTCGTTTTCTGATGTCTGTATTAAAGTGTCATCTTCATCTAAATTAGAGCTGCTAGGAAATAATCTATTGTACAGTTCTTCTGTAAATCGTATCAAAGCTGTCTTAGTGCAATTGCGTGTACCACTTTCATTATAGTTCTGAAATATGGTTGGGTTGTGAAGGTATTTAATTAATGTAATCAAGTTAATATTGCGCCTATTTTCAATTTTGCTCATCAGATGGTCCACGAACGTTGTGGCTAAATTGTTTTCCATAGACTTTAACTTATTTATCAGCACGTCTATTATTGCCTCCGATGTCAAAATAGTGGCATCTTTCCTCGATAACGCTTCAACAGACAACTTAACCGGGTGTAAAACTGCCAACAATGACTCTAAAACATCAATTTTGGCGTCTCGCCACATTGAGGACATATTTAAATCGATCAATGCCTTTTTAATTGCATTTTTCAGTTTAAGAAATCGTTCCACCATCTGCATCATCGAGTTCCATCTTGTCTGGACATCTAATAATAAGTTCAACTCATGGCCGATTTCTTCTTTGACGTGTTTTTGCAGCGTGATGTTTTTCAAAGGACTCTTCCGAAATAATTTGACCAAGGCTCGTGTCTCTTCCAAAACTTTGTTGATATTTTGGGTATATTGTACATTATTTGTTATATCAGATTCTAACTCGCCGTCGTCGAATAAAAAAATTTCATCATCATCACTGTCTTGTCCAGAAATGTTTTGTTCTAAAGCTTGATTTGTTGGTTCAGTAACATCAACGTCGCTCGTATTGTTTTTTTTTTTGCAAAATGTAGCCAACACAGATAAATGAATAGCGTGATTTAAGCATAGGACCATTTCAGCAGGGCTTTCGCGTCCGAACTTTACCATGACGTTTGGTCCATCACTAGTCACAGCTACGACGTCTTGTTCAAAGCATAATCCAAACTCTTTTAAGCGATCTTCTACGATTTGCCTCGTCTCCGTTGCCCTACATTGACCCGGTATGAAAACAAGTCCCAAATTATGAACCACGCCGTCTGCATGATGGAGACAAAGGTTGAAATACCTTCGATTTCTCAAACTTGTCCACTCATCGATACTCGAGACTGAATCGAGCGGATTGGTCATTACGTAGTTTGCACAAAAAAGTAATGGTTTCTTTCTTTTTCTCTTCATAAAATTGGAGTATTAAATTCATGACTCCAGACTCATTTTTGGGTAACCTGAAACCTCTTTGCTCTAAAGATTCCCTTATGAAATCGCTCCTTGTAATTTGGCGAATTGTGAGGCCATCTTTTGCTGCTAATATGGAAATTATTTCCCCGAGAGACTGTTTGGGTTTCGGTTGAAATGTAAGAGTCTGTTGAACTGACGTCTTAGGTTTTTTAGGAGCCGACGGTTGCGCGTCTTCAGCACCAGTAGCTCCAGTGTCACAGCTGGCTGAAGTGGATGGCATTGGCTCTGTTTCACTTTGACATTTTATCGAAATCTTATGTATATGTTCAAGATGCCTTACTAGCCCGCTTGTATTCGAACCTTTCATTGAAATTTTTTTAGGACATTTGAGGCATTGTGCGGCTTGTATGGACGACGACTTGTCATCTTTAATTTTAGTGAAATATTTCCACACTTTAGATTTCTCCATCTTTAAACTGTTAAACAAAAAATAATAAATAGTTACTTTACTTTTAAGGGAGAAAAGCGAAATGATGACAACGACTTGAGCATTTAGTTCATAAATAGAAATGGAACTAAATTTCATTGGAAAAATGAATAAACATAACGACTTCACAAATTATCAAATCATATAGGCAAGGCAAGAAACACACTCATAACAAATTGATTCGTTTCATTTAAACTGAAACTCAAACGATCATATATTTTGTTCAATACCACAAATACCCATATAAGAATTGAAATAAAACGGAAAAAGCAACATAATTATACTAGTCTATAAAGAGAAAGTAAATTACTTACATTAGAGAAGTCGCCCGCTTAAATTTATATACTAATTCAGTCTAATTCGCTCCGAGAGCGACGCACACGCGCTCCGCCGCCGAATTCAAAATGGAGACTGGCGTGTACGAAGGGAACGGGGAGGCGGCGGGGCACTGTCGGTCACTCACACGCCGCGTGGCAGAGCCGCGCGCGAGCGTAAACGCTTTATTATGATTTTAAATTTTTTGACTGAATTTCTCGATTTCTCGATTTCTCGACCACTTTTTTCTCGTCTCGAGTAAGGCAAAATTTCCCGGGAATTCTCGGTTCGAGAACTCTCGAAGAGAAACCCTAGGTCCTGCCCTGCTAGCATAAATTGACTCTTGACTCTACTCGCGCGTGAGATAGACTGTCCGTCACTTTCTGGTTAGTGCTGTCAAAAAGTGACAGATAGGCTATCACGTGCGCGAGTAGAGTAGAGAATCACGTTATGCTAGCAGGGCAGGAGACATGCCTAATAACGGAAGTATTTTCCCGTAACAACATGGGTAAACGTCAAAATCGTCCTTAAGGACGATACGATTAATTGTGACATGAGATTTATGAGCGAAATGGTATATTTAGATCGCCCATTTTGAATTGTAAATGCAAATGTGCTGCAAATGTTGTACAAAATAGGTTAAAAGTAATCTTTGGTCACACATGTGAGAGGTATCTAAAACAAAGCCAGATTAAAATGAATTATTCTATACTAGGGCAAGGTGGTGCAAGAGTGCGCGGACAATAAGAGGCGCACCTAACTTTTGTCGAGTCCTATGAGAGCTATGAGTCATTTGCATCTAACTTCAACGGTATTTTGAAGCTACAGTGAGCCAGTATGAGCTGTCAAAAAATATTTTAAAAACGTGCAAAAACTTGATTATCAGCTAAGTTGGCAGATGAGTTATGAGTTGGTTATGAGTTTTGATGTATTATTGATTATTTTGTAAAGTCTGCTATTCATGGAATCATGCAGTAAATAATATTAATCAGTATGTATTCCCGCGTTAGCTAACTCAACTAGTAAACATACGGATCTAGATAATAAATACTGGTGTTTTGCACTCGATGTCGTTTGTCGTTCAATATTTTGTAAATTGCCTTGGTGTACAAGAGTGCGCAGTGTATAAGCGTGTATAATGGCGCGCGTCGTCTTACACGCCACTGAATTTCATTTTTGTGATTTGTAAAACAATGTTACACATATAAATACATATATTTTCAACGTCATTGTTTATTTACGTGGGTATATGTCTAGGTGAAAACTATTGACTGAATGGCAGATTTGTCCATAATCCGAATAGAAAAGTTGTTCGCCGTATAAAGCTGAAATCGAAAAACAAACTGAAACTAAAAGAAAATAGGCCAAAATTTATGAATGACACAAAAAGAAGTAAAGTCTGCTGATGTGTCGGTTGTTAAGAGGTATACAATGAACATTAATGATGATGATGATGATGTCCTCCCAGACGTATTCGTCGACGGCGACATCCTGACAAAAATTATTATCTAAAATTGGGAAACTTTACGTGCATGGGCTCGAGTGTGACTTGCAAAACCAAATTTGGTTTTGAACGTACGACCGCAAGAGACACAGTGAAGCTGTCCAGTAGCGTTATAAGTATAGTGGTAGGAGGGCTTGGGCCGAGTTTTACGGAACTGGCGTTTGGCGTCCAGATCTTCGAGACGGGTGCGTTCAAAGTCATTGATACCTGTATTGACAGCAGTTCGCCAGTCCGATCTCTGAGTAGCAAGTTCCTCCCACGACTCACATGATATGCTGGTGGCAGACAAGTGGCGCTTTAGGACATCCTTGTACCGCAGATACTGCCCACCAGCTCTGCGTTTACCCATAGCTAACTCAGAGTAGAATATAGCTTTAGGTAGTCTTGATGGTGCCATACGCACAAGATGTCCACACCACCGCAATTGGCCTTTTATAAGCAGACATTCCATACCCGCCATGTTCGTCCGACGTAAAACCTCCGAGTTTGGAACACGATCCTGCCATTTCAGCCGAAGAATAGCTCGGAGACATCTTAGGTGAAAGGAGTCATATAGGTAGTAGAAGACTTGGCTGAGTGTTTAGAATGATGTTGACAATGAATGTTGGCATGAAAAATGCATTGCTGATCTAGGGCGAGAATTCTACCGGTGCGATGTAACTTTTGCGCTCATAATATAACCAGCAGTGTAAGAGAGCGCATTTTTTTAAACGTGTGTTATGTCTAATGTGACGGTTATAATTACGTTTTTGGTTGTTATTTTTTTAATAAAAAATGTTTCACTTAATAAAAGTTAATATGGATTAATACATATAATATTTTACTTTTTAATCAGCGCACTTTCGAAAGTGCGCACTCTTGCACCACTTTACCCTATTACATCACATACCTACATGTTCCAAGTAAACACACCACTGCAAATACAAAATATCACCTCAGTATTTACCATTAATACCAATCATACCTCGTACCTATACATTTTTGTGCCTGCCTAATATTATTTGGACAGCCATCACCCAGAAAACAAGAAAAATCAATGTCTGAAAATGACAAAGAAACACGAACGTCTATGTATTTCTGTTTGTGGGCGAGGAGGCGCTCAATTGTCTCCATTTACATAAACAGCGCTTCACAATATTTACAAGTGTAAAGCATCTGTCTCACCCGCGTTCGTCTTTCTCTCTCATTGCCTGAAGCATACTCCGGAGGTATTCCTATGTGGCGGTTCTTCCATTTGATATTCAAATTAATTTATAGCCAACATATTTTTTGTGACATGAATACACAGCAGAGTAGGCGTGCGAAGGACGACTGGCAATAATACCAAAATCCACGTTCGAGCGGCACTGACTCCTGCCACAGCATACCCACAACGGAAAGCGAAAACATGGACCACGACCACTTCGATAATGGAATTACAGAAAGTTGCCATAACACCTGAAATGGTTAATTGTATAAGAGCTGACTCCTCTACAAAAAAAAAACTGCTTCTACTCCACACTAACATTAGATCTTTATAAAAAAAACCATGTTCAACTAGAAAACATAATAAATATGTCATCGTAGTCACCGAAGACAATTACGTATGGAACACCGAACTGCGCGCGAACAGAAGTCAATCGTTGCCTACGCGCACAAAACTGTTAAACACTACTAGCTTTGAATAGTTCGAATGCCTTATTGGTCAAGTGATAGTGCCTAGCGGATATAAAACGTGTGTGCAATTTACCGCCCACCTCAATTAAACGTGACTTTATTGGTGAGTTATTCCAATTGCTGAAGTGCTGACTAAATATCCAATGAACATGCACTAATTTATTAACATGTCGTGATAATATCACATGAAAGCAACACCAGGGTAAAAAAATGAAACTGTCGAATCGGCGTTTACGGTCCTCGAGCCAGGCCCGGGGAGGCAGCGGGGTCTGAGTCGGGGCCGGAAGCAATTAGCCAGCGCGCACGCGCGGGCTTCCTCCGCCTAATTGCCGTATCGCTCGATGTGTCCCATTATAATCCATGCTGATATTATCTGTGGATTAGTTACTGTTGCTGGTTGCGGCGGCTACTGTCTTCATCACGGATCACGTCAGCTGTATTACTATCTGTGGGTTGCGGTGACTATCGATTGCTTGTTTGCCACTAATCTATGCGACATGATACCAACGCGGTCCACATAGCTAAAGCCAGTCAGAGATAGTCCAAGCGATAATTCTTTGATTATGAGGGAAGGCTTATGAATTGAATTTAGCTACCTACTTATCAACATACTTGAATATATACTGGGTGGAACAGATCGATCGACTTTTAAGCAAATGGGATATAGATCAGGTTTAGTACTTTACTTCTCACCTAGTAACCATATTAATATTTCCAACAGTTACCGAGATACAACTTGTTAAACTTTGGTGAAAAAAACTGTATGTTTCAACACTATCCAGTAGATTCAATGACGTCAGCAAGATCAAGTAAATTACAAACAGTAACATTATGAACTGACCGTTGGCAACGTGCATAATAAGTACTACACGGCGGTACTTTCGAACATTGAATGTGAACTTTTCTTGTGACTTGTGACATGTGTCAATTTCAAATGTAAATAATAACTATGTATAGTATTAGGGTTGTCACTAAGATTAAAATATTTCGATTATTATGTTTTTTTTAATCCAGCTTAATAATTATAATAGATCGGTTGTACGTCACTTATATAACGCTGTCCTTTCGGCTTAGTCCAAGGAAATGTTCCTCCCTGTATAACCACTTTCAACTTTTTAGCTCCATAAAACGGAAATCATGATTCTCGAATCAACTAGTTTAGTTGGGAGAAGTTTTTAGTCAAAGTCAAAGCCACTTTGACTTTGACTAAAAACTTCTCCATAAGTTTAGAACTAAGGGTTTCAACAATAACCTCAGTTTAGTCATCCCTACCTGCGTACGTATGTACTTACAGTCACCGATTTTAATTGTTAGGCCATTTAGCGCTCACGTAATACTGGACAATAGCTTCATAATAAACCAAAATTAGTTGACACCTAAATGGCTCAACAATTAAAGTCCTTGACCGTACATACCTTACACGTAGGTACAGTCACCTGCAATATGTGGCCCGACAAAGCGCGCTAAAGTAGCTATTTAACATTTTGACGGCATTACTATTAAATTTAATTTAGTAAGCAGCAGAAGAAGCTACGCGGGCGAATACCTCAAAATGATCTAAACAAGCTCTTATTGCCTTGCACTACATACGTTTGTGAATCGTTCGTTCTGCTGACTGTACTTGCCACACTCTAGTTAAATCGAATCATTCTAACGATAAACAATAAAATTATCTTACTTTAACTTCATCTGAATCAATTTGGAATAAGAAACAACATACAGACAACTGTTGAGTGGAATATTAAAACGCCTGCACCAAAAACCCGAGCAAAACGGCCCGCCGTAACACTGCCGACATAATGTCATTGGAATAAAATAAACGTGCATAAACGCAATGCAACCCGTCATTAGCAAAACTAATGACTCGCTAAACACTCCCTTACTGTATTCCCAGGGCGAGCTTTGTTCGACCGAAATCTATTTATTCATATCGTATTGCTAATTTCAGGATTAGCGGGCGCGTTCCGTAGGTGATTGAATTATCCATTCCTTTTGGCGCGTCCCGAGGGAGGGCACGGCTCGCTTACTCGTTGGGATGTCTCATCAACTTGTTACACGCGTATTTAGACTAATATTTTGGCTGTGTTTGGAATAAATTATATGTGTTTAAAGTATAATTTCTAGACATTATTGAGAACACTACAACCCGGTCACAATATCTGTGCACCTGACCTCGTGACGTCATATCGGCGGTCTGGGTACGGTGTGAAAAAAAGTTTTTTCGAGAAATGTCGAGGTAAAAAAAATGTACTAACCTTTTCAAATCAATTTATTATTGATGAAGGGTTTGTTATTAAAAAACAATAAGAGAGGCGCCACATTCCAGCGAGGTGCACAGATATTGTGACCGGGTTGTATTTAGCAGGTAAGTAGAGTATGTAACATGGCGCAACGCCAAAATGTATACCCACTCAAAGTATAGGTGAGTAAAAATGCACGTGTCTTGTTAATTATCAGAAAAGTATTCCCTGTACTAAAAATAAAAAAAACCTTTTATTTCATGCCATTAATACAATACAATAATATCTTCTTTACAATCCATTTACATTTATATTAATTTTATTTGCAAATACTTAAATTATTTCTAGCAACATGCATTTATCTGAAACAATATTTTTTATCACACTTAAATCTTAATCTAGTCTTGTAATTAGTGTACTAGAGCATGAACCCCTCTCAGGTAAAGGTATTACTAACCACTCTGGCTATTACTAACCAGTTTGTTTCAGCTATTTTTAGGGTTCCGATACCTCAAAAGGAAAAAACGGAACCCTTATAGGATCACTCGGTTGTCTGTCTGTCTGTCACAGCCGATTTGCTCCGAAACTACTGGACCGATTGAGTTGAAATTTGGTACACATATGTAAATTGGTGACCCAAAGATGGACGCGTAAAGTAAATTAATGAATTCTGAACAAGGGGGCCACTTTTGGGGGGTAAACCGGAAAATTAAAAAAAAAAGTTTCGCAAACTGTATTGTGTGACATATCAAATGAAAGGGGTTGTTGTAAGCATGTTAGATATTTTTTTTTTATAATTTTAGCAAAAATAGATTTGAAGTAATTTATGAAAAAAGACGAAAATTGACCATTCCCCCCCCCCCCTTATCTGCGAAAGTACTAGGATTAAAATTCTGAAAAAAATATGGAAAATAGTTCCTTGCCTAAAGATTACAGGAATACCAGTAAGAAGTTTGAGTATTCAAAAACACTTATGAAATTTAGATTATATACGGAACCCTCACCACGCGAGTTGAACTCGCACTTGTCCGGTTTTTTTTAAAATATCTTCCTCCCAAGGAGTATCCCGGTTCTACTTCACTAATAATATCCGGTTCGAGGACCGTACGTCCGAACATAAATTGCCCTTCGGCAACTGGAGTCTATGTTAACCCTTTTCCAGGCCGGCAGTTGGAAAATGACAGTCGGATGTCAGTGTTATTCATTGACATTAAGATATTATGTTTGTTAAGCAGTATGTGGTCGATATAACGCCTCTGCCTGGAAAAGGGTTAACAAGATATACATGTCTTTTCATTACATTGTTTCGGTCCCATACTTTAATCCTTTTTCAGGCAGAGGCGCTATATTGCCGTCATATGTACTACCTGTCAAAAATATGCCGATGTATCTTAATGTAAATTAGTAAGACTGTAGATTAGATTGTCATTTTTCAAATATCGCTTTCGTCCTGAAAAAGCGTTAAGGGTTAAAATCACAGAACACTATAAATACTATAGAAAGGCGACGTAGGCGTGGCACGCGCGCCACTACTGCGCTCAAAGCTTTCGCGTTTCGCGCCATCGTCGCCCTGATCGCCGTGCAGTTGCACTCATAGTTGTAGGCGACGTGGAGTGGATGAGGTGGCGACACCGGTCCCGATAGAAACCGAGCTTGATACCTCTTCTATAGTATTTAGTGTTCCGTGGTTAAAATGTTTGCCTTTCGTTTTTTTTTGCTGTATAGGTATTTGCCATAGGCATTGTATATCAAAGACATAACAATTATGTACAACTATGCAAGTTATCCCGGTATTTTCGGATAGTTATAAGACCTCAACACTTAATACGTTTAGAATTAGAATTAATTATTAATAAATAAATAAATAGAGACAAAAATTGTACCCTTAGATATCTATCTACACTGACCCATTGTTAGGTATAGCAAAGGACGACACCGTATAGATAATAGTACCTTCTGGCACAGATTAAAATACTTATGTAAAAGAGAGATCCCCATAAATAGAAATTAAGTATCTAAAAGTCAATCTTCCAGCAATTAAGCGCATGAATAGAATAAAAGCAGACATCAGGCGAAAGATTCGCCCGCCAATTGTGATTGCGTATCCACGCGTAAACCTTCAATAAAACCGTCATTAATTGAACGTTTAGCTTATAATTGTGATGGCGTCGACAATGGTTGGAGTGGGCCTGTGTTCACAACGCTTACAACGGAACCAGTATAAGTAAATCTCAGGCCACGACTTAAAGCGGCGGCGGGGGCAGCGGCGGTGGTATGGTGTGAGCAAGATGCTACGTTCTGCCCCGCTATTCTGTACGCCGCGGTTCGTAGTAATTAAGCGTAGGTAGAGGTCTTGTTTCGTAGTTCTTCGATTTGATATTCAATTAATTTATAGCGAACAGATTTCGTGACATTGCAAGATATCACTGCAGTAGGTCCGGTAATTTATGAGTGAGTGAATTGATCAGACAGAAATGTCGCACGAGTTGAGTATTTGCTAAGATTGAATAGAATATAATCGAAATTTATCCGTCGAAATTTATTATAAAAAAGCCGGTTCTTCTCAAGGCAGAGGTTTTCTTTCCGAACCGGTGGTAGTTTATCGACATTCATAGGTGCATGTAATATGCCTAAATTGAAGAATAAATCACTTTGACTTTGACTTTTATTTGCAAGCGCCCATCATAGGCCACGAATCCACGATGCCTGTTTACCACTAAGTAGTGGCTAGTGATCCATTTCACGAAGCTACAAGTAGTACAAGTTAAATTTTACAAGTCTAAACATGCAACATAGGTCAAGCGCTTTAGTGTTGCCAATTTAGAGTTGTAAAACGGTAACTTGTAGCTTCTTCAAATGGCCGCCTAGGCAGGCCGTATACTTTCCCATACCGTGGTAGTTTGTCGTGTTACAAAATAACAACTTAAAAAAGTTGAAAAACCCCCGACATTTTCATTACAAATGGCTCGACTTTGTTGAAATGTAACTAAGAACCATCTTGATCAAGTCAGCTTTCTGATAAAAAAACCGCATTAAAATCAGTCCATTCGTTTAGCTACTATGCCACAGATATACAAGAGACACAGACACGTCAAACTTATAACAACCCTCTTTTTGAGTAGAGGGTTAAAAACTCTGACCGTTGCTACACGGGGTCAAGTAAGATTGGAATCGTATTGTGAGAAGAGAACTGAAGGTTTGTGAATGGCAAGTAGCCTCTCAATTATGTGGCATTCAGTGTCGCTGTTTGCAGTGCCTCGCACTCGGAGAGCGCTCATTGGCAGGCGAGGAGGACGCCCCCTCTTTGTGGACGGGCCGCGATTGTTCCTATAGCTATGATATAGCAAGTGTCTTCATATGCTGTAGATTGCCTAAACTAAAGAGGTTTTGAGTAGACTCTACTGTTTTAGTACCTAGTTTTGCTGAATATGGACTTGTACCTATTTAGGTCATTGAAGAAAACAGACGAAATTCTAGTTAAACTTGTCATATCCACTAGCTAGCCACATTCAAAAATTACAACATCATCGTCAAGCCTAAAAATACTAATTAAGTTCAGTCTTGAAATCATGAAGGGTACATTTACAGGGTACTTACTACTACTACTGTATGCCATTATAACACAAAAACTTTGTAGTCTTTGCTTCAAGCAAGAGAGCAAATATGTATATAAGGTTATTTAAAAGCACGAAGGTTAAGCAATAGGTAATAAACAAAAACTAAAGACCTTTATCCCTAAAAACAACAGCTCGCGATGGACTTTACCTAGCTCGACTCTCCATACAAACGTAATTTGGTTCTCATTTTAAAACAACATGAAACTTTATACATACAATGGGAACCGCCATGTCTAGGTTGGAAACTAGTTTCTGTTGCTAGAAACTGAAATAGAAAAAAAAATAGAGACGAGTAGAACGTTTTTCATAGAATGTCTCTAATCTCTTGAATTGTTTTCTATTATAATTTATAGCAACAGGAACTAAGTAGTTTCCGACCTAGATACGGCGAAGTTTGAAGTTATTTCAGGATGCCGTTTTAAAATGAGAACCAAACTATGTTTGTATGGGGAGCCGATTTGAGTCGACCTTGCTGGTGACTCATATGCGCATTTTTTAACGCAAATACGTAAAAAAGTTGAGCAATTGAATAGTGCGTTGCCACCCACGTCAAGTTAAAAAACCGAGCGAATTCGTCAGACGCCGCTGGCCTGTCCCCTACTGAATCCCTAGCTTGATAGTTATTATTATTTGGCAACATTTACTAAATAATTTGCTCGTTAAACGTCCGCCGATCCTCCCCTCTTCTAACTACCGCATTGTGTGGAGCGATTTGCCTCCCCAACTAACGACTGGATTCAACCAATACGACAACGACATTAATTACTTCGCCGGCTTTTGTGACGATATTTGTAGCAACATGCTCTTTTGTGCGGTATGAATTATGAAATGAATAACGTCCTGTTATTAGAAACTATCGCGAACTCTTACAATGCCCTAATAGAGTTGATGAGTTTTCTCTAAGCTCGTTTTTGTTGAGGATAACATCGTGTAGGGATTAATACGAGAGCTTTACTAACTAAAACTTTAATCGAAATAAAATAATTAAACAAAATTAGTAACGAATATTCAAAAAGTTTTGGAATACCTTTTAAACTTGACCAGTTAAATAATTGTGAAATTATCACTGTGATTGACGTGATCTTTTTCTAAGTGATCGATTGGGAGACATCGGTGCATATTGTGTGGGGAGTTCCACCATACCCTGAACTGTTTCTTGGCAGGGAAATTCCTGGCCCCGTGGCCCTGCAGGGCCGTACACAGCCCGCACAGAGACGAGTGCGTCGTGGTACCCCAATCTTCTATCCTGTACAGGTTGGTCCACTTGAAGAAATTTTCGACCAGCGATTGGTTTGCCGTGGCCTCGAAGATTGTGTGCGCTAAAGTGTATGGGTGTATTTTACAAGCATTTATATAGGACTCTGGGGGCAGGAACCTGTGAATGATGAGACTTATTTAAAAACACGTTCAATTTACAGCTCAATTCAGTTTGTTACCTTAAAAAAAAAAGTTTAAAAAAAAGTGAAGTACCTGCTGTAATTTGCCCCGCCGTAGACCACAGGAACTGCGTAGTTTCTGAAACCATCCATAACTTTCTCCGATACGTAATCTTCGACGATAGAGTTTTCAAACGCCAGAATAAACTGGTAATTTTGAACCAAAATATCGTTACAGACGGAGCCCTTCGCGCAATGCCTTGCCTTGTCGAGTTTCAGACCGAAGTGGTACAGATGTTTTTCTAATCTTGCCATGTACTCTAAGCTTTCCGCGCTACAATCATCTGCGAGCCACACAACGGCTTTTCTTTTCCTTTGCAAAATGGATTTTATGTTAGGTTTGAGGGGACTTTCACTCCTTGTCCAAACCACCTCCCTGGACGGCGCGACGATCTCGCCCGAGGCATCCCGTACCACAAAGTACCTCCACAACACATCGGAATCAAAACGATACGTAAATGTCCAATTGAAGTAGTCATCATTGTATAATTCGCAAGCCGGGTACTTGTAAGACGATTCGATTGACATGAACACGTATATCTGCATCGGAGTCCGTTCCTCCGGTCTCTGGTTAGAGTTCAGACTGTTGTGGCCGAATATAATCGCGTCATATTCACTGAGAATGTGCAACATGTCCCTGTCTGCGGTAAAAATACAGTTGTCTGAACAACTGAAGGTTGGAAAGCTGCCGGTTAGGTTCGTTGTGAGATATTGGTCTTGCCATGAGAGGATTATTTTGGTGTTTGCATCGATATATGACGTAGGAGTGAAGAAGTTAACGGCGGATAACGCGGAGCGCATGGTGTCAGTGAAGTCGAGGATGGCGTCGAGTATCCATACGTGGAGGCCGACACATAGCGAAATTAATAAAAGCGTATAAAACATACTTTTTATTGAGCATAGCCGCCAGAAGGAAAACCGGGAAACCATGCCGGTACAACATTGATGTGGATATCCGGATTAATTCCAAAATAAAAACCAGAAGAACGTCCCTCACGTCAGACTTAAAATGACAATCAGTGACAATTTGACATTACACCTATTTTCTTTTTCTTTGTCACATGAAAGCTTTTTGTGGTTCGATTACTTACATCTTGTCAGTACCAAAGGATCGATATAATTATCATTTTCTTTATCTCATAGCCGGTAAATAAAATAATAATTGGCATGTTCCCTTAGCATATTCCACACGATACAATCCAAATGAGCACCTTGCATTTTTATATCTATCTAGGACTATTTTGACCTTCATAAACTATAATTTATGTCAAACTCAGTATAGCTAATACAGCTATGTGTGCGCATGGACTTATTATTACTAACCCCTAATTAGTAATAATAAGTCCATGTGTGTGCGTAACACAGTCTGTCACACAGAGTACTTTTCTTGGAATGTCAGCCTTCTGTCAGTAAAACAGTAAAATCTGTCAAAAGCACTGCCAAAATACGCTCAAATTTTGATTTGACGAATTTTATACTTTTAACTATTAAAATAAGTTATTTTAAATGCATGACTGTCAATTATGTGTTTAGGTGAGTTTGTAATCAGAATTATCTTTAAATGTAGGTGCCGCCGCCTGTGGAGGCTTTTTATATGCGAGAAGCGCTACAGTTTCCATGGCAGCTCAGTGCAGGTTGGAGACTATTGAAAATCTACCTAAATTCTAAATGTCTAATACATACATTTCCAAACCGGACGTAAAACCATAAGAAAATCCTAAACGGGCACAACTGCATGATCATTGTCCGTCCGCGTGGGAGAGCTACGATCCGTAGACGACCATTCAAAAACCTATTGTGCTTAGGTGGCAACTCCATCACCAACCACTGATAAAGAGACAAATTTAGACAACCTAACAAAGATTTAACTCCCCACTCATCCCAGATTAAGATCAATTCTGTACCAGAGCACGATAAACACTTCACACACAAATACTCAACCTTTCAAGTACAGTTAGTCGCAAAAACTACTGGCCACTGGTCTCGCGACTTGCCTTTGTTGAAATACAGTTATTGTTGACAAAATAACCATTGTTGACGTGTAAAATTCGGGAGAAAAAACGTGACAATAGGGTTATAATTGAATTAAGACCACTTGGAGGCGTCAGTGATGGATGACCATTCTTGGAATGCCGGACTGACCCAGTTGCTTATACAGGAGCCAGGCAGCTGCGGGGGTGTCAACTTCCTTGCCAACCAAACAACGCCGAGGAAGATGAAATTATCCAGGTGATTGTTAAGTATACTCTTAATTTGAACATACGTGGAAACTAGTTAAAGGAAATAGAGTAAGTAGTTATTTTTTACACGACTACGGCAACGCCTAAAGAAGAAGTGTGATAATTTTATACAATTACAGCAAATATGTATTCACATTTAGCACTAACAGTTCACGCAGTCCTATAGGGGAATTATAATAAACTTATAATATTAGTATTGTAATTCTCATTTATTTATATTTTAAGGATAGATACATATATGTAATGAGAGGTGTAAGGAAGTCCCTAATTCGTACTGTGCCAGTAAGACCAGAACCTCTGGAGGAGAAAATGTGCCCAGCACCCCAGCAGTCACAAGTATTATGATTTATGATAACTGTATAATTTGTAGACTCTGTCTCAACGACAGTGTAAAATCACACGATCACACATTGGAATCACAGCTGTAAAAACTAACCGCGACCTCGATTACATCAACAATGCCAAATAACATTACCGGACTGGTAATGGTAATCCACCGGCGCAATATTTGCCAAATAAATAAAACTGCTGTGCTGTGCCAAATTGACACGAAGTTGAGGTTGATTAAGTGGTCATTAAAGCAATGAAACTGCAATCGACTGAATTGCGCATAAATTTAACATTTTCATAAAATTCACCAAATACATTTATAGGGTTTATTACTAAGATATACATATAGATCCTTAGGAGCGTATAGTTGTAATTTTATCACTTATCGCTGTCGATAAGACATCCGTCACTCTCGCACTCGCATAGGTACCTACTAGCAAGAACGTCACCGATGTTTCATCCACAACAACGATAAGAGATGAAATGGCAAACATCATACGTATCCTAGATCGGTAGATAGCCGCCCCAGATTGTTAGTAACTACTTAAGTCCCTACCTCGCGAAACGTACTCTTTTAAATCGCCCGTGGGTACGTTTATTCAAATTCAAATTCAAACAGTTATTCGTGACAACACAGAAAATAAGAGAAGATATAAAATTAAAAAAGTAAGACAGGTTGTCACGAAACGGACCCAGCTCAGCATGTTGCTAGCTTGACATCCAGCGCTGGTCTTCCGCAGGGTCCATTCGGCGAAGGCACGGAAGAAAACAACCGAAACAAACAAATGAAAATAAATAAATCTAACAACAACATATAGATACCTATTTGAATACAAAAGATAATGAAAAAGAAAAAAAATAACTACTATATAACTAACATACAAATTTTATTGGTATTGGGATCTGGATTACATTTTGAAATTTTACCTACTTGTAGGTATCCGTCGTCATGAATTTATTATTATTGTAAGTCATTTCTTAATTGAAGTTTTGCTGTTTGACTCTTAAAAGTCTCCTTTTTCTAACCTTTTTTCAAAACACTTTTTTTTTTAGATTAAGAGCGGCTGTTATAGGAAATAGTTATATGAAGTGACGTCGATGTTACGAAAGTTAGTCTGCGCATCCACCACAGATATGTTACGCTGTGTTTCCAGACACCTGTCTATCTAGCTTGTTAACTAAAGTTTTACGAAAACACATTTAAGCACATCTCTGATGGATTCGGATTTCGGAGCCTTAGAATGCAAACATTATATGAAACACTTACGAAAGTAACCTCACAATATTATAAAAGTTTTATCCGAACATCTCGGACATCCGGTATATTCATCTCGCAGTAATTCAACAAGTTATTGTTCAGAATCTAAACCGCATGTTCCCAAGGGTTAATCCATAAGCTGTTAAAATATTTATGGACTATTTACGTATTGACAAAACAAAATGGTCGACAATGGGCCCGCTATTGTTCCCGCTTGCAATTGTTGGCAGTAAGTCGTGATCACTCTATTGACCACTCGAGTGCTTCCTATTGGGGTGCCATGCGATGGGGCTTTTATATTCAATCTTTGAAACGAAAATATTTGTTTTAAATTATACTGTATTTCAATTTACCTACATTTAAGTAGGTATAATCTAATGTCTTTTAAAATGTAATAGATACCTATAGGTTAGGACGTACTTACGTACCTACTAAGTTTCTAATGGAAACCAGATAAGACAGAAAAAATAGCGCCAAACTTAGAATCCAAAATTACAAATTATTTATTAGTGAAAAGTTCCCTAAAACAATTCAATTTAATCCGTAGGGGATCTTCCTGCAGGAAAACTTGACATGAGTATTAGTCTATTCGTTAACGTTTCTAGTTTATGATAAGTCTCCAAATATTTTAAGAGTATATTAAGTATCGTATAATAGCTACGATAGCCCAGTAGCTCAGGCATGCGGCTGTCAAACTGCGGTCGTGTGCTGGGTTCGAATCCCGGCTCGTACCAATGAGTTTTTCGGAACTTATGTTCGGAATATCATTTGATATTTACCGTTAGCTTTTCGGTGAAGGAAAAACATCGTGAGGAAACCTGCATACATCTGCGAAGAAATTCAAAGGTGTATGTGAAGTCCCCAACCCGCATTGGGCCAGCGTGGGGACTAATGCCCGTTCCCTCTCATCCATGAGAGGAGGCCTGTGCCCAGCAGCGGGACGTATAGGCTGATTTATTATTATCACCAGGTGGTGAGTAAGGTTCGCCAGGTCCCGAGCATGCGCTGTGTTGAGAATGAGGGACCTGTATTTGTCTCCGACTATTAACACAACGAATCAATAAATGCTTGACAAGGCGCGTGATTCTTCTGTTGTCGCGAACGTCCATATGCAGTGACAGATCCAGCATTTTGGTTTTCGGGGAAGGGGGGGCTTCAACCTTTTTGAAGGGGCTTGACTATACTACAATTGGATTTTAGCCGATAAGTATTTTAGCTGTAAGATTTCTCCCAGAAGGACTCAGATGGTTTTGGGGGGGGGGGGGAGCTTGAGCCCCCTAGCCCCCCTGGATCCACTAGTGTCCATAGGCGACGGGGTCTGCTTACCAACAGCCATGTGCTTATTTGCCTCCATCGTAGTATTTAAAAAAAAGCACCGTTTTCTCGTAGTCCCAATCAGTCCTATTGAAATGAACTTAAACATCCTGTATATTATGTATGTACCTACACTCAAACTCTTCCTCCAACACTATATAGGTAGATTAGGTTCACTAGATATCTTAAGATGCCCGAAGGACAAACAGACCAGAAATAGGAGCCCCGGCAGAGCGGGGCTCCGTCAAAATTGACGAAATACCATTACACCTTGACGTATTTGACCTACATTTGACGACCTCTGTCTGACCCTGCCTACGAAGCTGGAGGTCCTGGAATCGAATCCCGGTCAGGGCATTTATTTGTGTGATAAGCACAAATATTTGTTTCTGAGTCATGTATGTTTTCTATGTATTTAAGTATTTATTTATCTATATAAGTATGTGTATCGTCGTCTAGTACCCATAGTACAAGCTTTGCTTAAATTGGGACTAGGTCGATTTGTGTAAGATCATCCCCAAACATTTATTTACATTGCCATTGTTACCGGTGCTGAAGACAATCGTACTCGCACAGGAAGGGGGCTCTCGTAGTGAAGTGAAGTGTAACACCGCGTCGTCAAGTGTCGAGTCCATCGGCCACATGGAGTGTAATCCACTTACCGCGGTTAATCCCGCGCATTGTGGTGGAAGCGCCCGGCCGTATCTAATTCAATCACAACTGTTGTGGGATTGTTCGTTTTTTTAGTACGGTAGCTTCCTGCACTGATTCAGTTTTTGAGGGCATTATGGTAATTCGTTTAGGTACATATTGGCGTATACTTTGTTTAAAGGCACCCCTATGGATTGATGTGACACATACATATGTATTACGTACTACCTATTTGTTTTTCGCTACGAAGCGAAGTGCCGCTGCAGTCTTTGTTTAAGGAGACACTTGCCTAGCCTACTGGTTTATAATACAATCTTACACAAATCGTACTATCCTCTTAATAAGCTCAATAAGGCTTGTGTTATGTATTAGGTTAGGTACAGGGTACAGTCCGTACAGTCGAGTTCTCCAATATCTATGCAGACTACCTTTCAAAAATATCTACACATGCGTCTTATGTCAGTCACAATAAAGACTGAGTATAGATATTTTTGAAAGGTTGTTTGTATAGATATTGGACAACTCGACTGTATTAGACGATAATACAAATACTTCGATACACAGAAAACATCCAAGACTCAGAAATAAATGTTTATGCACATTCCCTTATATTTGAAGTATTTGATTTGAACCCACGGCTGTATAAGCTTCGTGGGCATGGTCAGTACCCACTAGGCTGAATTCAGGCGACAGTTGGATGATTTAATTAGGTACTTAGTTATTCACACAGGTAATTCAGTTAAACGGTTACAAGCTAGATAATCTTTACAGCCATCGAAGCAAAACTGACACTTCATTGCAAAAAATCATATCTAACCCCAGTATCAGAGCTTACAAATATCTCCAATCTACAGCAAGATCACGCAACGACAAGAAACATTTATTGTGTTTACACAAACGTAGGTGGTAATCCGAGGATCTGGCGATTACTTATTCAAAATATTAACTCAGTGGGAAAGGGGACCCGTTTTGTACCCGGCCTCGAAAAAACCCTAATAATATTATTGGGCTCTAATTTCTCTTGTTAGTGTTAATCGCGGGTATATAAAAGTGTCACCAGCGGTGAATGGAGGTGCCAATTTGTATAGAGTTACAACTTGAATGGGTCGAGGCGCTTTAGGTGTGGTATTACACAATGCCTTGAGGTTGCGCAAAAAATGCCTACCGAATAAGAAGTCCTAGTAAAATAATATATAAACCGAGACATCGTATTGATATCGTCTTAGTAAATATACAATTGGAATCTCGCAGTTCGCAATAAGTGGGCATATTTTATCTGAAGTAGGGTCCACTTCAAATTCGATATGATTATTAGCAGTAATAAAAATATTGATTTTAACGTCACAATTCCAAAGTAACACTAATATTGGCTTCACAAATTATTATACACATTGAATGACATCTATAAAAGTCATGAAAAAAATAGGGACATTATATTTAACACCAAAAAAATCAACACAGGGCCAGGCCTTTGAAACCTACTCTTCTTTTTCGTTTTATGTTCATGTATTGAGTAGGTACTATAGTTTCTCGGCGTATTTGTATATCTATAGTTAATGCCGTGTAATATTGTATATTAGTAAAAAAAATGGTATCAAATTGGAATGCGAACGGAAATCTCTGACCTACCTCTAGGGCTCAGCGAGCTGTCTTTGCTAGGTGTGTGTAGGGCTGTGTATGTCACAGACGGCCCCTCCCCGTAATTAGCTCCCTCCATCGGCTTCCCTTCCCTGAAAACACGGAGCTACCAAATAACAACAAGTTTTGCACGTGTATTTACTAAACGATGGGTTTATTTGTGGCTGATTTCATGTTCTTTTACGTTTAATTTATGTAGGATTTGAGTAAAAAGGAACGTATGAATGATGTATTGTGAGTGAATGAGATAGTATTAACATAGTGTGTACAAGTATGAAAGAGAAAGAATGAATGACTAAGATTTTTAGGGTTCCGTAGCCAAAATGGCAAAAACGGAACCCTTATAGTTTCGTCATGTCCGTCTGTCCGTCTGTCCGTCTGTCCGTATGTCACAGGCATTTTACTCGAAAACTATAAGGTCTATTTGAATAAAATTTTGAGGATAGGTGTATTTTGTTAGCCGCTACATAGTTTTGTAATTAAAATGACAAAAAATTTTTTTTTAAGGATGCACTCCATACATAAAACTAAAAGTCAATTTTTTTTTTTCATTGTGACCCCCCGTGTGGCACATCAATCGATAGGCCTTTCAAAATAAATATAAGGTTTCTTAGCATTTTTTTTGATTAAGTGAATAGGGTCGGAGATAATCGCCCCGAAAGTCACTACAATTCTGTCCCCCCCCCTCTAATTTTTGAACGGTGTATTTTATAAATATGGAAAAATTCATGGACATAGGGCTTATTAATTTCATTCACCGAAAATTGTTTTGAACAAGATCGGATGAAAGGTTTCCGAGATATTGCTGAAAAACTGCCTTCCTCAAAGAAAAGGACGTAAGTGCCGTAAGATTTCTATGACGATACGACCTTTTTAATAGGCACGGAACCCTTCGTTTTGCGTGGTCCGACACGCACTTGGCCGGTTTTTTAGATATTAGAGACGGAGGGTTTTGGTCTAGAGGAGATTGAGATCGGAGCTATAAAGAAAAGACGTGTCTGTTACATTATATTTGATTTTTATTTAAAATATGTATAGTTTTTGGAATTACAGTGTTTTCTATCATCGCCACTCCCCACATTTATAATACTTAATTGCTCATGGTTAAGTTATGTAAGGTATAATAATCTTTTCTTTCTCTAATAGTCCGTATAAGTAGGTTGCGAGCGGTAGATAAGTTTCTCACCAGTAAGTTAGTTATCTAAGTTTGCTTTGAAACTTTAAACATCTCTAGGAATATTCATATTTGTTTATGTTAATACTATATTGTGTTGTATACGTCCCTCTTCATGTTTTCTTTAGTCCTACGTAGGTACGTACAAAGACAAACTGTTTTGGTTCGAAAAAACTTAGACCTTTGATCACACAAGCCGACATTAGATACCGAAAATATAAACTTATCAAACCATCCTTTACATTTCAGATACTATCACTTATTGGGAAGCGGAAGTTAAGATATGAATCACAATAATAGATCAGATAAAAGCACGGCAATGTTCCGGGTGCCGGTGATATGTGCAATAGATAGATAAGTAAATGCGTAACACGATAAACTAAATATCGACAAAGACATGGGGGTGGAAAGCAAATATCTAGTCTTCGATTTAACTTTTTTTCAATTTCATATAGAATAGGCGAGTGTAAAAACATGTGTGCACTGGCTTTTGCCCACGACTTCATCCGCGCGAAACTCGTTTATATCGTAACTCCATACAAACTTTCGCTCCCTATTCACCCCTCTTAGGTGATGAATTTTGGGATAAAAACTATCCTTTGTCCTTCCCCGGAATTCCCGGATTTTTTTACAAAAATATACTCCGCCGCAAACTTGGTTTCTGTGATCCACCTCACCATAATAGATGCATGTAGGCTTTTTAGGGTTCCGGACCAAAAAGGTAAAAACGGGACCCTTATGTCTGTCACAAAGTCAAATATCTCAGGAACTACTAATGCTATCAATTTGAAGTTAGCAAAAATTCAAAGTCTAGTTAATAGGCCAACTGGGGTATCATATGAAAGGGCTTGAGTTGCACATTCTAAAACAGCTTTCCTTTTTTTGTCTACAGCGGTAAAATTTAGATTTATAAACAAAAATGTTGAAAAAAAATACCATTCCCCCTTATCTCCGAAGTTAACCAATGGAAAAAAACCTTAAAATTCGTACATATGAAAGTATTCTGAAAGTACCGTCTAGCAAATAAAAAAAGAATTAATGAAATTAATTCACTTGATAAAGAATTATCGCTGAAAAACCTACATACATACCGAGTTCCTTGGTAGCGCAAGTTAGTAACAAAATGCACCGATAAATGGAGCTGTAGGTACTCATGACTCATGACTTAACTACACTATGCGTTGTTAAGATTTTTCCAAAATGAATGGGCGGGGCAAGACGGGTAGGTATGTAGTCAGATTCGCACTTGACCGGTTTTTTTCAGTATTATTTTGCATATTTTCTTATCACCGGCCGTAAGGTACCTTTTCTACTAAAGCGTAGGACCAAATTAACGGACTTGTAATTTACATATACTAATAAAAACTATACGTCAACAAAATGTTACATTACCTACATCTTAGTTTCCGAAAGAAAGTATGTACAGTCATGACGGCTCTCTCCCTCAAGAAAAAATGATAAAAAAATAATATTAGATTTAAAAGCACAATCGTTTTACATCTTAAATACACTCGCATAGCTTCACCCGCAAAGAAGCCAGTCTTATTAAACACACACGAGTGCAATCTCAAATTATGTCGACTCCCGAACAAATCGTCTGAGCACGAGGGTCGCTGAGGGATTATCTTCAAATAAGCGTATTACTGCTCCGAACCGTGCTTTGTGATCCAAATAACTACGGCTTCGCCCCATACGCCACATGCTACAAAAATAGTCTACCAACTGCATCAGTAACTGCGCTAACCCCAATAGTTTAGGAGACGTACGTGTATTCTGTGACTCGAATAGAGAGGATGCTGTAGACAAAATATCGTAATACAAACTCCTTGTTGGGAAACCCTCGGAGACCAGACGGTGCGGCTTTATTTGCGGATTTAACGAGTAGGTACCTAACTAAGGTTTCCTAATACTTTTCATCATTCGTTGTAAATTTTGAATCTTTGCAGTAAATGAGTGAAGAGGATTTACTTGCTGAAAATATAATTAATATGAATTTGTTTGTGTATGTTTCCTGCCTTCCTGCCTGCAAAAATTAAGGGCTATTTTTATGCTCTTACGTAACGTAGCGCAATCTGATTATGTTCAATCAGATATTGTAATGTCTCTGAAAACATAACTCAAAGATGATTCTAAATCAGTATACCTCTGAGACGATTACTCTTCATGTCCATGTCCATAGTCATAGTGAAATTCAAAGGCCACCTTATTTCCCATCCTGTCGAGAGAGAATCCTATTTCCCTAACACGTGTAAAACACCCCACGTGCGGGGAAGCGAAATCTCCTCGATCGATAGCGTGGGAGTTGTTTCGGGTAGACATAAACAAATTCCCCACAACTGAAAGTCAGCCGGCGGCGGGGGGCGATTAGCATAAAATTATCGCTCGAGAGAGGCGACTTTACACGCAGCGTGAGGCGTGTATTTCAGGTAAATGCCACTTGTAATGTCACACATATAATGGACACTTGTATCCTGCCAACCTTGATATACGAAAACTTGGAACTTCACAAATAAAATTAAAGACACAATTACAACCTGCCAACGGAGAAGCCTATTAAAAATAAGGAAAATAGATGTAACATAAGAAAGAAAACAATACTGACTGACGCTTTTCATCAGGCCAATGGGCAGAACATATATCCAAGAGCAGCATCATCCCTTTGTTAATCTTAGAAAAGTTATTTACATATAGGACCAAATTTGACGGACAAAATAGGATAGGGTACTACGCTGGCACAAAATGCAATTTTTTGTATGGGCCACGTGCCAACCCGTATGTTGTCTTAAGGCTGAGGATTTCAATCTGACCAGACATTTCATATCCGATTAAATTATAGGTTCCATCAGCGCTCTGGCTTGCCATGGTATATCCTGAATTGGGATCGTGTTTTATGCTGATCCTATTTCAATTTGTTTTCTAACATCGTTTTGCCTAATTTTATTTAAACTAAAATTGTTTGGCATAATAGCTCACTTTGCCTAATTTTTATTTGAATGAAAATCATTTTGTATATAGGAATATACAAAATGAATATACACTTCACATAATTTTATTTTGATTGCATTTAGATTGGACTCTAATGACTCTTCATAAATGCTGAGACTTCCCATGTGAACTTGAAGTGGTAACATATAATGCACTTTTGTGTTACTCGGGACTCCCCCGCCCTCCACCCGGGCTTCCGCCAGCAATTCTTTTCGTCAGCCCTTCGCGAGCTCCTGGCTCCGCGGGCTTTTATATACACTTTAGGGGTAGGACAGACAAGACCACGTAGACTTCCTGGGGTGCTCTGATTCGGATTTCGGTGAAGTTTTTTTGATGTTTTTCATTACTTAATGAATTTGCATTTTACTATCTTATGGCGATAGAACTTACGAGTAGCTGTTAGACATGCAATAACAGTGTTTCGCTCACAGCAGCTTTTGTACAGACAGTGATTTTATATCGCCGACGCAAAAAGAGGGGTGTTATAAGTTTGACGTGTCTGTGTGTCTGTGTGTCTGTATGTGTGTGTGTGTGTCTGTCTGTGACATCGTAGCTCCGAAACAAATGGACCGATTTTAATACAATTTTTTGTCCGAAAGCTGACTGCTGTTTTGTTGAAGCTGGGATGGTTCTTAGCTACGTTTCAACTAAATCAATTCAGCCGTTCTTGAGATATTAAACTTTGAAATGAAAATGTCGGGGGTTTTCAACTTTTCTAAGTTATTAAATGAAATAATATTCGGCAAAGCAAGAGTTTTAAAAATTGTCATTTAGGGTAAACGTAGGTATTTCGAACAAACAATTAGGTATTATGAAAAATTTAGTTATAGGTACAAACAATTCATTATAGAAAAAGTTGTTAGACAAATTGAAATTAGGCAAAAAGTTATTAGGCCAGTCAAGGGAATCCCGTTAAATACATATATTAATATCAATGTGATAATGGGTAGGCATCATAGGTATTATAATACGAAATGTCGAGTCTGATTGAAACAGGTCGACCTAATAAAAGCGTGTTAAAAAAGGCTAGCGTCAAGAGTACTACCTACTAAGAGTAGTACCTACTTTTGGAATAAACATGCTACGCGTTACGCGTTACATGCTACATTGTAGTATTGGGGCACGCTAGATGAACTAAGCCGAGTGGGGGTCTATGTCTATCGGACTTAACGTCGTCGTTGAAATCAAATTGCAATTGCCGCTCCTCTACGTCTTGAACGATATTCACATTTTGCGATGTTAAAGCGTATTCTAACTACATACCTACATGTTTTTGAGCATCCTTGCCTGCAACGATATTATTAGCAACAATAGATCGTGATCGTGACCGAGTCGTACCCGTTGCATCGCGGTGTAAACAACACTTAATACCTCCTTTTGTGACGGCTAAATATTTTGCGAACAGTTTCTTACACAAACTCCGTCGTTTCTAATTCAATATTCCGTTGGTGCGCGTTCGATTCTCCGGCTACCGTTTCATAGAGAAGTTTAGCGTAAATTGTTATTGAAGTTAAATCTGGGGAGCAACGGATATTACTGTAGATATGTAGTTGTGTGTAGTTAGTGTATTAGAAAAGGTGGAATTTTAATGCTGCCATAACTATTAAGTGATCTAGCGGTGAGCAAGGCCGTAACGTTTATGTGATATGACGCTAATTGCCTCATGTCACATAAAAGTAGCATAAGAAAATATGTAACAGTTTAGGTAAAGGTCGATTTACAATAAAGTGTGTTGAATCTTTTATTTTTTACTCGATTAAAATTGTACGATGTAAATTAGAATGAGTATAATCCTTTAAGTTTGTACAAATCCCGTTAGATTTTTATGTCTTCTCTAAATTATAAAAAAAAATCCCTTATTTTAGATTACAAATTATTTTGGTGACAATAGTGAACTATGCTTTACACACTAATAAGTAACGTTACATAAGAAACCTAGATTGCAAAGTTATATATAAGAAATTTCATACAATTAGTATAAAAAGTTAGATAGTTACGTAAAACCGCGGCGGCACTCGCACTCAAAATTGATACTAATTTTGTTTTTTTGAGACTGTAAGTAGGATGATGATATAACTATGCTGCCAAGCTATTAGCATTCATCAAACATGAAACTACTATGCCACCTGTATTCATACGCAAACCAATGCAAACTTGACTGTAAATAAAGTCACCAAATGGGTAGGTGCCTTGCCTACCGTGTTACATATTGGATGACGAAGCGACGTGCATACACAATTATAAATATGGCCGACAGGAACAGCTCTGTTCATGGAGTACGTAGTAAACAGTGTGGCCAATTTACTCAATCGATTTCTTCCAAGTAATTGGTAGATTTAAAAAAAAATGGTTGTAAATGTCGTGTTATATAAAAGCGTATGAATCGGTCTCGCGAAGTTTTTTGATGAAATAAGTACTATTTTAAAGCTTAATTACGTTGTGAATGTAATAAAACGCTTCTCAAACTAGGCGACTAGCTGAAAAATACATTGATTATGCTCGAAAAAACCGAGGAAGTTTAAAAATAATAGTTTTCATTTTGTGGCACACAATCACATAAAGAGCGTCGTCGTCTGACATTTTTAAAATCCAATAAAACATCCGCTTTCGTTCGCTATAAAATAATTCATTGACATTGATCAATGACATACGTCATATATTTACTACACATTTTCTTACATAATTCATTAGCTACTACTACTGTATTAATATGACATGATATAGTAAATATTATACGTTCGTTTTTTTTTAACATCACGCACCATAATATTTGAAAATGTTTTTGAATGTAGTTGACGTGTGGCTTGTCACGTAATTTTTTTGTTGTGCCTCCGCGAGAAGTGGAAAATAATGAAGGGAAAAAAACCAGTTTTTTTTTCATTTACCTATGTTTAAGGACATGAAGGTCTGTAAAAATATGCATTAGTAACCCCGTTATATAACTCTTTCTCGCCATCAAACGTCACAGTTTAGCGAGTTTATATAAAAACTATAAAATGTAATTTTTTTTTCTTAAATAAATAAAAAAAAAAAATATCCTCCTCAATCCTGATTTTATTTGGTTACCATCGCTTGCTTGGTTTAGCTATAATTTAATTACACTTTAAAAATTACCTTGATTTTTAACCCTCCACGCAAAAAGAGCGGTGTTATAAGTTTGACGTATCTGTGTGTCTTTGTATCTGTGTGTCTGTGTGTCTGTCTGTGGTATCGTAGCTCCTAAACGAATGGATCGATTTAAATGCGGTTTTTTTTGTCCAAAAGCTGACGTGATCGAGATGGTTCTCAACAAAATCGCTTCAGCCGTTTTTGAGATTTTGCACTTTGAAATGAAAAAATTGGGGGTTTTTCAACTTGCCTAAATTGTAGTTATTTAACATTTTCGTAAATAAATTTGAAACAAAAGAAGATCCAAGGCTGATATTAGGCATACGGTGTTCTTAAGTCCTGCCACTACTCCACCTAAAAGCATAACCAAATCCTTTTTTTTTATTATCTTAGCCTCCTAGACCCTTTTGTATAATTTTGTATGTAACGAAATAAGGCCAATTTTACAGCCTTGCCTCTATTTCTTATGACCTGAGAATCCCAACTAATAGTCTCACAGGCGCAGAACACAAAAAAAAGGAATTCATTATTTTATTGATGTAAGCATCCAGGGTTAGGGGTCGGAAAAATCTATACATATTATGCGCTTAATAGATTGAAATAAACGACTTACTATTCTACACTAAGTTATTCAATCAACTATACTGCACACAATAATTACACACTTTACAATTCAATAATAAGCGACGCCCATACACATAAAATCATTTTTCACCACTCGAAACTGTACGCTTTATAAACAAAGCAAACATAAAATAAACTGCGTACATTTAGGGGCACAAATGAATTTATTTCTGTTAGTACAGTCGCTGACAAAGGTCTCGGAGCGGTGGGCGGGGCGCTCCGCCCCGTCTTAGCGGCAATTAGGACTGTGTTGTGTTGCCAGGTAGAAATAAATCAATCTGCATATTTTATACCCCGAAAAATATAGGACAAATCACGACGAGAACCTTAATTCAAATCAGCAAGGACTCTATTCGAATGGTAGATAAAATTAAATAATTGAATAATATATATTCTAAGAAAATTTGGATTGGTAGCGCGTCATTGGTAATGTAACTTTATTGTCAACAATCATTTATAACATGTCTTTTCCCAAAAGTCAATTCAATCTGACACTTAGCATCTCATAGCATACATATTGCTACTTATTCGAAAAAAGTCGGACTCGATTTTAGTTGTTATTCATTCAAATAGACATAAAATTAAAATAGTTTTTAAACTTGGCTGTTTAAAAAATATAACCAACAATTTTTTGTGCCATCAAAAGTACATTAAACTTTGAATTATTATAAAAAAAAATGTTGCATTTGATTTTTGTTATTTTGTTAGGGTTCCGGACCAAAAAGGTAAAAACGGAACCCTTATGGTGCGACTCCGTCCGTCTGTCTGTCTGTCACAAAGTCAAATATCTCAGGAACTACTAATGCTATCGATTTGAAATTTGAAATAGTTGTAAAAAAAGCTAATCCTCGTGTATGGAAAATGAAAATTTTTAATATATACTTTTAATTTGTATAAAAAAGGGCGGATAAGAGGCTGGGCAAAAATTCAAAGTCTAGTTAGCAGGCCAAGTGGGGTATCATATGAAAGGGCTTGAATTTTACATTCTAAAACAGTTTTTCTTTTTTTTTCTCCAATGGTAAAATTTTGATTTATAAAGAAAAATGTGGAAAAAAATACCATTCCCCCCCTTATCTCCAAAGTTAACAAAGCGAAAAATTTGAAAATAATATATATGATTAATATTAACGTGAATATTACCGGAAAAGTATAACGAGACCTCTATCTAGCGTAATTTTTTTATATTCTTCAAAAATCATATGTTAATTTTGTTTGTAATTTAATACTTCTGTGTTTAATTTTTTTCCTTCAAATTCGTATGATAGTGTTCTGAAAGTACCTTCTAGAAAATTAAAAAATAATTATCGAAATAAATTCACTTGATAAAGAATTATCGCTGAAAAACCAACATACAGTAAGGGAAATGTATTAACGTACCACCGTAGAACCCTATCGCAATAAGGTGACATACCACTCGAGTTTGAGTGACGGCGGCCTGTCAATTGCGACAGGGTTCTACGGTGGTACGTGAATACATTTCCCTTACTGTACATACCGAGCTCCTTGATCGCGCAAGTTAGTAACAAAATGCACCGATAAATGGCGCTGTAGGTACTCATGACTTAACTACACTATGCATTGTTAAGATTTTTCCAAAATTAATGGGTGGGCAAGACAGGTGTGTTGTATGATATTTCGTACGGAACCCTCGGTGCGCGAGTCAGACTCGCACTTGACCGGTTTTATATTCGTGCTATGAATGTTCAAATGAATTTTGGTATCGTCATTGCTTGTGTTTTTATTTGTCCAAGGGATTAGGTCGAACTTGCAACTTAACTGTCAAAGTGAAGTGGCGAATGTGAAAAGGAATCATTGTGAAAAAAAATCAACAGTAAAAAGATAAAAGATTTACGTCTACTCATACTCGTAATAAATATAATAAGTATGGTACACAATTTTCTTAGTGTGTAGTTGTTTGTAAGTAGATACCTATTGTAATGTAGTTGTAATATAATTGTGTGTAAAATTAAAACAAGGAAGGGCTTAAATAACATATAACAAGTTTTGAAGGAAAGTAGTGTAAGATGCACGCACACTGTAATATGTAACATAGAGATCTTGTTTTTACGTCGGTGGGAAACAAGCGCACTGCCCGCCTGATGGTAAGCTGTCACCGTAGCCTATGGACGCTTGCAACTCCAGGGGTGTCACATGCGCATTGCCGACCCTTTAAGAATGTATCATCATCATCATCATCATATCAGCCGAAAGACGGCAACTGCTAGACATAGGCCTCCCCCAGAGAGTTCCAAATTGACCGGTCCTGCGCCACCCGCATCCAGCGGAATGTATGCACTCCCTATAATTCCCTCGGGAAAACCTCGGCAAGGAGCTCATTTCACAAGCGCTGTTCGAGGGAGGAAATTTCTCTGAAACAGTACCGAACCCATTTAAAGTAGGATAGGAGGCTATAGGATATCTCTGTAGGCATTTCCTATTAAAGGGTACATTTCTTACGAATATAATCCGGTTCGAGGGACCATATCTCCTTATAGAAGTTGTTGTTTACTGGTAATTACATTCTTATCCAAATTTTAGCGAAATTTCTATTATTAAATAGGTAATAACGGTAGATACCTATTACCTATGTATAGCCATCTCGTCTATAAATGCTTTAAGTATAAGTAGATACCTAATCAGAATATAATTCATAAATCTGTTTATCTACTTAAGGTAAGTGGACATTTGCTTCAGTAGCACAGTCAACTCCTGTACCGTCTTACTCGCACTAGGTACTATGCAAATTAGAAAGAGGAGCCCAACATTTTCTCGTCTCGAGTTGCGGCGTGCGTTAGCCTAGCTGATCTGCTAAACACCGGACGTAAAATTATTACCGAAAGGACGGTATAGATTGAAAATAAAACCGGTTAAGTGCGAGTCTGACTCACGCACCGAGGGGTCCGTACAAACATTCATACAACAAAACCGTCTTTCCCCACCCATTAAATCTAAACAACGCGTATTTAGTAGAGGATTTAAAGAAAAATAACCTAGATAGAAATACCGTTTATTATTATTCTGGTAGTAGCTTCCGGGCTGTAGGAGCCCTTATATCACTGCGACCATTGCTGATCTATTATGATCGCCACTTACTACAATTCTTGGTCAAGTTTTTCAAAAACCCGAAGAATTGTAGGATTCTGTTGAACTCAAGGGATCACGTCAGAATGGAGTTACGGCTGCGCATAAGGCAAGGGCGATCGGTAAGGATGTTTGTAGGTGTGTCCTCTGCTTCAAGGGAGAGTCTGCACTGCCCTGTGTCACACAGGCCTAACGTATGTATGTGCTCTGTTTAGGCAACAATGCCGTGTAAGCACCCTTACCAGCATGTGTAGACGGTTCCTGCTTAGCGCCAAGGCATCAGAAGACGCCTTTTTGCTAAAAGCTCTAATGAGCGCTTTGGAATGTTTCAGTCCTGGGATAGCTCTCCAGGCTTGAATGGTCTTGTAGAAACAATAGGTACTTGTGTCCCCTTGAATTCACCCCCGCTTGTACAGGCTCATCGGCCTTCTCGTTTCCCCCGATACCTGCATGCCCTTGGACCCAACGTTAAATTACCTTGTTTTAGCTCAATAATTCCCGGCAGTTCTCGATCAGCCTCGATGTTGTGACGTTAGATAGAGGTTAGGGCCAAGAGAGCCGCCTGGCTATCCGAATGGATATAAATAGTACGACTGAGGTAGGTTCTTTGTAGATTCGTTGTAGCACACTCTAAAATGGCGTATACCTGCCTGGAATATAGAAGCGTGCTTTCCCATGTTCAGGCTGATCGCTGTCCTGGGCGCTTCTCCATATATATTCCGCAGCCTAACTCCGATCCGGATTTGGAGCCATCAGTGTACCACTTTAAGCTGCCTGGATTAGAATCTATAAATTGGAATCTAAATAGATTGGAATTGGAATCTATGAGGCGATTTAACCAGTCCTCTCTCCTTAGGAGTTCCACAGAATAATTTATCTGCGTAGGTATTACAGTGTTTCGGGGGCATTGTGGAGTATGTGGATGTATACCTAAACCAGGAATATCGGATACTGAGTCCTTGAGTATTCTCAAGGCTGAGGATAGCAAGTCCCCTCTCCTTGTAGTCGCTATTCTGTGCATGCTGGACTTCGCCTCCTTTTCTAGAGATACCGTTATACTTTCCTGTAATATGTATAATAATGTTCATTTTAAGTAATATATATATTTTTAAATTTTCATATATTTATTAATTTAAAAACCTTAGGTAAAAACTGTTTTAAAATGTGCATCTGAAGCCCTTTAATTTAAAACCCTTTTTGACCTAATTACTTGACTTTGAATATTTGCCTTTAGTACTATACTTATCCCTCATTAGCCTCATTACATTAAGGCACTACATAGAAAATAAAAATAAAATGTGGTTAAATTTTTCATTTTCCATAACACGTGAGTTAGGCTCGTTTACAATTTACAACTGAGGTAAGTGTTTCAAATTTCAAATTGATAGCATAATTTCTAAGTTGCCAATATGGTATCGTGAGCCTTCACGGAAGAGATGAACGAAACCAGCCTGTTATCTGAACAGTGTTTATTGCAGAACTAATATACTGACATACATGACACATATTTATATATGTACCCACATATGGAAAATAGTAAGTAATCCTTATAATCTACCCTCACAATTCGACACCCCACCACTTAAACTACCTTTTTGGTATGGAATCCTTATAAAGGTCGGTTGCCGAAACATTCCCAGCTGACAGCATATAAATTACAACTAATATAAGTCCATGAAATTTCATAATTTTATAACGAGCGAGCGAAGCGAACGAAGTTCCCCGTATCAGCTTGGGCAAAAATTATAGGTCGAATTTCAACCGATTCTGGTGAAATTTCGTGAGCAGGTTTAATAATTAGGTATATAGATATTTTTTGACGATCCAGTTTTTCGAAAAAAAAATGTGAAAAATGCCGGCTGGCGAGTTCTACAGTTCATATACGAGTATTATTGTTTCCAGGTAAACCCTCACCATTCAGTTAAGACAATGGTTGCTGGCTAACCCGTGAGTCAGGCAGGCCTCTACGAGTGACTTCCGCTACGACAAGAAAAAATGCTGCTACGCGCTACGGCATAACGCACGTATCGTTGCTTGGTCCCAAATGAGTTGATAATTGACTAAGCCTACCTGCCTAAGAGTACGAAGGGAGCATGTAAACCCCTCTATAAAACCCCTCTATAAAAGCAAAACAAAAGCAGATAAATCGCCGGGCGCCACATCCACATAGCATCACTCATTACCCACTACGAAAAGGTAAATATTTCCTGTCATTTCATTTGCACGAAACACTGCTTTCTGTGCGGATACAAAGCACAAGCACAAGAGACAGTAAACAAAATGGCGTATTTAAATGGGCGGCAACTGCATTGTTGTTCTACGTTCCATCGATCATCGATATCGCTGTTGCGATCTCGCTTGCACTCGTTGAACCTCTATAGCCGCAACCTCTTTATTTTCAGTTGTCATTCGGAAAGAGTACAACGCAGTAAGACTTACCCACTATCAAACAAATCTGAACCTTATTGAGACCGTTTAAAGTTGTATTTCAAAAGTAGAGGCCTAAAGTGAAATGGTATCTCGACTACCTCAGTGAGACATGTGAAACTGTTGCACGTTGTTGCGTCCTTATCTTGCAACAGAGGGGGAGCTGTATTTTTGTAGCTGCATCTCACTCTGGCCCGCTTCCTGAGAAGTAATGTGTTGTTGTGTGTTGTGATATCTCTAAAATAACAGGGAAGCACTCGCTACGGAGTTGTCATTTGTAACGGTTTTGCGAGGTACCGACAGCAAAATAGATTGGATATAAAAAATGTGTCTGGTTTTCAACTTGGTTTCTTTGGCGTTATTGAGTTATAAATGACTTGTAGCTTTAGGGAGACATTTTATACTTTTCTCGGTTATTTTTTGTGAGTTCTAGGAGCTATATCACACTGGCGCGGGGTGCGGTGGCGGTCCATAATAAATTTGACAGCTATAATGACAAGTTTACTATAATATTGATCGCCGCTGCCTGGCCGCCACCTTGAATTCAGCCTGAGAGGTCTTAAGTAGGTACTATTGGCCCAAGCCAGAGTCGACCACCTTAAAGGATTTACTGTCATTCGGTACAAATGGAATATCGTCAACACGAAATTACTATTTTGAAATAGGACCAAAAGAAATACCATCAAAAGTGATTTTGGCCAAAATGTTTTTCTTTTTCAAAATGAATCTAGACTAAAAGGAGTTTTGTCCAGTATGAAATAGGTTCATATTTAAATACGTGCAAACTAGAAAATTTATGTAGTCTAATTTAAATTAATATCAAAATTTAATATGAAAATCAACTATTTCGTACACAATTCATATGTTGATGTATTTTCGATTGGTCATATTTTTTGGAGTGTACAGTCAACCAATTTGAAGTAGAACCTTTTCACAGTAAACGTCAAAGTGACTTCTATGGCTAATACATAAATAAATAGTAGGGTGTCAAGAAGACAGGGTTCTAGAGTGGCCCAGTATTCAAATTGGTTGGCCGTACGTACCTAATTCCATATGGACGTACCTATTTCTTTCGACCTATAACAAGTATGGACAATTATCCATTTGTGCTAAATGACAGTGAATCGGCCGATGGTACGTACCTACCTACTATTTGGCGACCGCCTGCCAGCCCCCGCCCGACTATGCAAAGGAAATCCCATTAGAGTAGTTTACCATGCACAAACTTATGCTAGGGGATGTCGGCTCTATACTATAATATACCTAACTCAATCAACAACATACTCATTTTATCAATAAATACCTAATAAATCGAGTCTGTAAAATTTATTTTTAATCCGATTCATATTTGGCACCATATGGGTACGTTCCCAACGTTTAATTATATCAGTGTACGGTAATAAAGAAAACAACAATGTACCTACTTATAAGAATAGGTAAGTATAGTCTTAAACGTCCAAAATTCCTCTAACATCCATGAAAGTCTTTTACTCATAGCTTCTAAACAACTTGTGTACCTACCTTACCTAACCCATGCATCTACCAGTCTGTCCGGCTGTTCTCCTCTATAGGTCGCATTTCTCAACCGATTCTCGTGAAATTTTGTTAGCAGGTACGGTCGACGCCAAAAATACGTTTACACTATTCGCCTTATTGCAATGGAATAAGGTGCAAAAGGGTAAACGTATTTTTGGCATCGACTGTACCTATACAATAATTAAGTACCTACCTATAATTCTTTTTTGTCAATTCGCTTCTTCCAAATTCTGTTTTTTTTAAGACAGCCACTCAAGTTCTACAGCTCACGGGTCTCTAGTAGTAAGCATGTGACTGTAATAATGTAATTTAAAATTAAATAGGCATCACCTTATTTTATTTTACGTTTAGTTTAAATAATTTCAGAATTTTTATTTGGAAAAAATGCTACACTAAATTCTCCTTTTAGAGACGGTTCAAAACGTCAAATAAATTTATTGCAATAAAAATGTCTCTTGCACTTGTAGTGATGAGTGAACTTGATCCATATCTAATCTATCTATTGCACTTACTTTAACTGTTGAGTATCTACGTTATCAAAGTTACAACTTAGTGGGAAATGGCCAAGATTTTGCTGCGAGTAGTACCCGTAGCCTCAAGGCAGGGCGCGCGTCGCAAGCCGGCGGAGTGGGGCGTCGCTAAACAAAAACACGTATACAGCGAGCGCGCGGCGATTGGCTGCCGGCGCGGCCTGCCCCCGGGCCGGGTATCGGGGCCCGGGCGGAGCGCCGTCGGCCGCACTCAGCCACGCGCGCTCCCACAGCCAACATGTGTAGCGGCGCCGAGGGAGGCCCCTGGCCGCTAAAGGACGCGCCGACCGTCACCGCCGCCGCGCTCGACCACTACCGACTCCAACTGTACAACTACGCCGTTGCCGAACGCTTGCGCCTCTACCCACCCAGCGTCGCACCATGCTACGCGCCCTACGCACCCCGCCTTGCGCTCTCCATGTCCTTACTACAACACCGCGCGCTCCAGCCCGAGGAACCTAAACCGCAACACAGCTACATCGGCCTCATCGCCATGGCCATCCTCAGCCACCCGGACCGCAAGCTGGTCCTCTCCGACATTTACCAACATATCCTGGACAACTACCCGTATTTCCGGTCCCGAGGACCCGGCTGGCGGAACTCCATCCGGCACAACTTGTCGCTCAACGACTGCTTCGTGAAAGCCGGGAGATCGGCGAACGGAAAGGGACACTACTGGGCGATACACCCGGCGAACGTGGAGGATTTTCGAAAGGGTGATTTCCGAAGACGAAAGGCGCAGAGGAAAGTGAGAAAGCACATGGGGTTGGCGGTGGACGATGACGGAGAAGACTCGCCGTCACCGCCGCCGCAGTCTCCCCCGCCGACGACGCTAACGTTGCCGTTCTGGGGTGCGCGGGTGCCGGGCGGCGGGCAGCCCAGGAAGCGGCAGTTCGACGTGGCCTCGCTGCTGGCGCCGGACGACGCGCCGGAGAAGCGCACGCGCCGTGACAGCAGCGAAGAGGAGGTGGAGGAGGATATTGACGTGGTGGCGAGTGACCAGGAGGAGCGGCGCGAGGGCGAGGAGGAGCGCGAGCTGGCGCCGCCGCCGTACCCGCTGCTGGGCGGCTGGTGGCCGGCGCTCGAGCCGGCACTGCTCCACCAGCTGCGCCGCCACGCCGCCTCGCCCGGGACGCGCCCGCCCAGCCCCGCTCACCCCCAGCGCCCGCCGGACACTTAAGCCACCTCGCCACACTCTCTGTACAAATTGTGAATAAATATTCAAGAACTTTTCGTGTTAGAAATCCCGACGGATAATAAATGTTGCCTAGTGAAATACTCATGTTGATGTTAAGCTGTCCTATTTCTCCTTTTCTGTTTTCCGTTTTCTACGCTCTTTCCTACCTGGGACTATCGTTACCGTCTATCTATCCGTTCTATTGTGGAATTACTAATGGACTATATTTCGTGATTGCGCGCGTTGAAATCTATCTCGAGCGCAGCAATGCCTGGTGTTGTGTTATTTTCATTACGTTTACTCTAAGTACTTCTAGATATAAAATGTAAATTATTGTACATTATGATACTCATATAATTCTTATAATACATATTTAGCGAAGTGTTCGTTCGTAGTATTATTCATTCTAATAATGAAGTCTGAAAACGACCAAGCGGCTGTAGATATAATATTCTTAGAGCTATTTGTATATAATTACGGTGCGGAAGGTGATTACACATTGTTGTCGACAATGAACATAGATACCTACTGTTGTCTGTTTAGTAACAAAACTCTAATGCATTTAAATTACAATATGATGGGTCTATACAAATCTCTCAATAAATAGAAAGTTTAACTTAATGTATCTTTTATTTCTCACTTTAAAAAAGTACCTATGAACTAGTACTTTTAACAATGTGGCAATGAAGAAAAAAAATGTATACTTGTGGGAATTATTTAAAAGTAATTATTATTTGTGTTAACTGGCTTGCGAGTGTACCTACTATGCTGCATAAATATAACACTGTCGTCGCTATGCATACCTAACCGATACAATATTGTCACTACCTACCGCAATATTCCATCGTCTGTGTGAACTTCCCTGAATGCAAGCGGTGGTCTGGGTTTGTGTTTAAAAACATACCTGCATAATGGCTGTGAATATTGAATGTAGGAGTTATTTATAAAACTGTCATTGGAATTAGATTCTTCTGCCTTGGACGGTAGAATTGCTTTTTGAATGAACTACTTTGATGCAATTTTATATAGAAAACTCCCGTGAGAATCAGACATATTAAAATATAATGAAAACGGTGAGTGACCCGTTTTCATTATATTTTAATACTTTGATGCAATTCGGCCAACTCTAATCTCAAGTAGGTATACCTTACATAGATATTTTTATATGTATAGAACATCGGAATATTTCGTATCACCTGTAGCAAGTTAACAACCACCCAGTGGTAGATGGTACTACCATACTCTATTACACACCATACCTAGGTACACATGGTTGAAGGCAGCTGATGGAAGCTTATGGAGGAATCTTGGTGAACGAGAATAGAAATTCGGGAATTAATTGAATTGTTGATGATGTACAGACGACTACAACAAGGTGGTTCCTTTTCTTCACTTTATTCCATTGCCTATGGTTTTTAACCTAATAAATATGAGACCGATCCAGGAAGGTGCCGTAACTGACCCAAAACGTAAATGAGGAAACTCTTTATATTTTTCAAAAATAATTGTTGCAGCTGAAAAATCTGAAACTTTTTTCTAGTGCTAAGGAAGGTTATTCCTATCACCAAAAAAATAATCAGGCATTTCTAAAATTTTCATCCATTCTCCATTATAATTGGCCTCTTTACTTCATAATAATAATAGACATGTTAAAACCTCGATAATAAAACTGCATACATTTTTAGGGTTCCGTAGCCAAAATGGCAAAAACCCTTATAGTTTCGTCATGTCCGTCTGTCCGTCTGTCCGTCTGTCTGTATGTCACAGGCATTTTACTCGAAAACTATAAGGTGTATTTGAATAAAAATTTGAGGATAGGTGTTTTTTGTTAGCCGCTACGCTACAGTTTTGTAATTAAAATGACTAAAAAAAATTTTTTTAGGGGTGGACTCCATACATAAAACTGAAAGTCAATTTTTTTTTTCACGTGTGGTATCAATCGATAAGCCTTTCAAAATAAATATAAGGTTTCTCAGCATTTTTTTGATCAAGTGAACAGAGACGGAGATAATCGCCCCGAAAGTCACTAAAATTCTGTCCCGCCCCTCTAATTTTTGTTAAAAATATGAAAAGAATCATAGACATAGGGCTTATTACATTCTTTCAGCGAAAATTATTTTGAACAAGATCGATTCAAAGGTTTTCGAGATATTGCTGAAAAACTGCTTTTCTTAAAGAAAAAGACGTAAGTGCCGTAAGATTTTTGTGATGATACGACCTTTTTAATAGGCACGGAAGTACGGAACCGTTTGTTTTGTGTAGTCCGACACGCACTTGGCCGGTTTTTAATGTATAAAGTGTGTACGAAATTTAAATAGAATCATATATCCCTAATATAATTTTGTAGAAAAATTGTTACCGGTCGCTGATCACTGATGATTAGTCAGGAAGTCTTCTTTTATATCTATATTATATTATATATAGATAAAGATTAGTAATAAAAACAATCAAATATTGTAAACATTATTTATTTGATGATAGGTATTCTGTAGATGTCGTCACATACAATTAGCGAGTTTCTACCCCGATTAGGAATTACCACATTAGATACACGGTTATCGCTTTCTCACGCTTACTTTTCTTCATCGAGTTACAGAACGTCGTAACTAACATCATTTCGTTGGCATTAGGCCTTTTTGGCAGAAAAACAGTATTGTTTCTACCTGGTCATTCATTAACCCTGTACCTAGAATCAGATTTACCTTAATCCGATTTCTGGTGTGAGAGCACTAAATGAGCTATTCCCACAGTCATTCTTAGGAAGCTCACGTGGTTTTAAATACAGTAAAACTGGATTAACATTAAAAGACAGTTGTTTGAAACTTGCAGTGATAATAGGTGCTGGTGATTTGGATTTGAGCGATAAGATGGGTACAAAAATACCGAAAAATATTTTAGTACCATATTTTTGGAAACAAACTGACACAAAATCTTAATTAAAACTAATTAGTTAGGTATGTGTCCGATTGTTTTAATATATTCGTGCCTTTTGGGGTAGATAGATACCTACCTACCTAGTTTGAACAAAACCACATTTACTGAAATAGTTTCTAAACCAGCCCCGAACTAAGAAAGATGTGTTGTGTCGAATGACAAATGCTTTTAAACCTTTGGACGCCAACAACACCTAAAGGCAACAGCGCAACAACAGCGTGTTGTCGTGCCTACGGCGCTAAGGACAACTATGGGTGTTATGGCGTACACTGTCAAAGTCACCATCATAATGTTCATACCACACCACACACGCTCGATTCGCTTCGCACGCTCGGCTCGCGCGCTGTAGGGTCGCGGTTCTTCCTAACACTCCTCCTCGCTTTGTTCGTCGTCGTACTTACCTACAATAACCTGCTTTAAAGTCTACCAAAAAAAATTATGGTAACTGCACATCATCCTCATCCTCCTAGCGTGTTTCCCGGTAGTGCTCAAAAGAGCCCAGGTCCGCTTTGGCGCCCAATCCAAAGATTTGGCATAGGCACTACTTTTACGAAAGCGACTGCCAACCCAGAGGGAAAACTAGACCTTATTAGGATTAGGAAAGTCGCGCCTTACCGCTCGGCTACAGTGACTTATGCTAACTGTACATTAGAAGAAATTTATATTATACAGTCAAGAGCAAAAGTAAGTTATCACTTTTGTACCTTATTCCATTGCGATAAGGTGAAAAAATGATAACCTACTTTTGCTGTTGACTATACCATATGTTCATTATGGGTAATATGCATTAGACATTAGACGTATACTTATGTTATATTAAATGTCATTGTTATTACCTACATCTAATGATCATTATATAAAACTAGCTCCCGCCCGCGACTTCGTCTGCCTAGACACGGGATGAAAACTATCCTATATTTTAATCCAGGCTATAAACTATCTTCGTGCAAAATTTCATCAAAATCGGTTGAGCCGTTTAAGCGTGATTGAGTACCTAACAAACATCCAAACATCTAAACATCTAAATATCTAAACATCCAAACTTTTGCATTTATAATATTAGTAGAATAGTAGATAATAATTATATCATGTAAATATACCTATTAAGTGTTGTTATATGACTTAATAATTATATCAAATGAGTGTTATTGCGACTAATATTTAATATGCATCGTTGTTACGCACCCGAATTATTTACATTTTTTATTGATTTTAAGAACGACTTAACACGTTCATTGCGGCAGTCTATTTTGATAACTAGCTATATCAGATATATTTAGACCTTTTTAACTGTTTATAGCAGCGTTATAGGGTCGAACAGATCTGTTCAAGATGCGTGTCTTTATATAAAACTTACTGGCAAAAGGTAATCATTTTCAATGGTTTTTATACTGCGTTATTATAAGCCGTTACTAAATCGGATAATTGAAACAATATTAAATAAATAAATCAATATGACAGATCCTTACGACCCTATGACCGTTCTGACTGGAAGACATGTCGATAAAAATCTATGGTTGTTAATATAAAATATCGAGTATTCTGTAAATTCATTTTATCTTTGATGTTTGACGGTATCTTCAATTTCACCGGTGGCCATTAAAAGCATCCTTCTAAACCGTTTCATGATGCATTCACAAAACCACACTCAAATCTAGACACGCGGCAGCGTGTCAAGCCAAGTTCAAGCAAAGGCTAGCCAGCGCCGATATCTTTTACTGCAACCACATTCGGGTTTTGCACTTTATACAGGCGCACATACAAGCCGAACTATTTATCGAGTATTGTTTACGCCAACTGCACAGTTTGAGCTCTGCACTAGGTGAACTGACCTTAAATCTTAGTGCGGCTATCAGGTCTGCGGGTGTCAGGTCAAAAGGATTTGATATCCGCATTAGGTGGAAAAAAAAACTGTCGGTATCAGATCCAATATGATAGGGTTTTATTGTAACGATATAAAATATTAGACTAGGCAACTCGAAAACAATATTCCTCTCTTTTATACTTCTTTCCAAAACAAATATATTCGTCCCGTCCCAGCGGTAAGAACAGTAATTTTAGTGGCGCCCCGCGGCACAGCTCATCATCGGTTCTCTTACACCTGATACTGCAATTCTATATTTATTATAACTTCAAAAGAAAGAAGGCAAAAAAAATATGCGTAATGACGAAAATCCCATTCAAATATTTCAAATATCTCAAAAAATTACGAAGCTACAAGGCTACAACCGCTTTAATATTGCTTGTTAGAGAGAGAAAACGCTTGTAGATCGTGACGTCACGGCCATCGAGCGTCATAGTAAATGACAAACGTTTCATATGAACGTGCGTTTTCCGGAAAAGGGACAGAACATACCCCCTCCTAAGACTTTGGGCACTTATAACTTTGTTATTATTTAATCTCTTGCGTTGCTTTTTTCTCCATTTGACTACGTTTTTAATCCTTTTTCGAGAAAATACAACATATTGGTTATTTTATTTAGTGCACATTTAGTGTCTTCAGTCTATATACACTACACCCCTGTTGAGTAGATAAGTACTTAGTTATAGTTAGGTTTGTGAATTCGAACATGAGCAGAGAGAATCATAACAAAAGAAGGGTTGACGGAAGAGCTCCAATAACACTTAAGTTGAGACGCGATCGATGATAAGATGGTTATCTAACACACAAATAAAATAGGTACCTAGGTATGCTTTCTCAAGCCTTTCGTTGAAAATAAATTTCGTAATTAGTATAGGCATTTACTTATACCTAGCGGCAGTAGATTGTACTCGAATTGATATAATTTACTTTAAAAAGAAATTTTTAATCGACTTTAAGTAGGTACTTTAGTAATCCGCCAAGCCAAATGAACATTTCCACATTTCCTTTCCACTTTACCACATGGACTGCTTTCCGAGAGTAAATACGTTGATTATTACATACGAAAGCCATATCACTGTAGGTATGTGGGCCGATAATATTTGAGGAGTTCCGTCGATTTGGCACTCTTGACATTTAGGACGTCATTAGTTGCTATTTCAACGGAATCATATCAGAATCAACAACGTAATTTTACAGTTTTAAGTACGAGTTCCATAAGTCATCTGTGGTCTTCATAATCAGTTCCACCTCACCAAATATGTGATTTCAGGGTGTAAATACACTAGTTATATTAGGAAATACCGAAATTACTACATGCGTGCCGATTTGAGGAGTTCCCTCAATTCCTCATGGTTCCCATCATCTAACTGAAGTTTTGATAACAATGGGACCAACCGGGAAGCATAGGTATACTTTCAAGTAAAAAATATTTGTACGAATCGGTTCATAAATGACGGAGTTCTGAGGTAACAAACATTAAAAAAGAGACGAATTGAGAACAAAAAAACCGGCCAAGTGCGTGTCGGACCACGCAAAACGAAGGGTTCCGTGCCTATTAAAAAGGTCGTATCGTCACAGAAATTTTACGGCAGTTACGTCCTTTTCTTTGAGGAAGGCAGTTTTTCAGCAATATCTCGAAAACCTCTGAACCGATCTTGTTCAAAACAATTTTCGGTGAATGAAATTAATAAGCCCTATGTCCATGAATTTTTCCATATTTTTAAAATTCACCGTTCAAAAATTAGAGGGGGGGGGACAGAATTTTAGTGACTTTCGGGGCGATTATCTCCGACTCTATTCACTTAATCAAAAAAAATGCTAAGAAACCTTATATTTATTTTGAAAGGCCTATCGATTGATGTGCCACACGGGGGGTCACAATGAAAAAATTTTTTTTGACTTTTAGTTTTATGTATGGAGTGCACCCCTAAAAATTTTTTTTTTGTCATTTTAATTACAAAACTATGTAGCGGCCAACAAAATACACCTGTCCTCAAAATTTTATTCAAATACACCGTATAGTTTTCGAGTAAAATGCCTGTGACATACGGACAGACGGACAGACGGACAGACGGACAGACGGACAGACGGACATGACGAAACTATAAGGGTTCCGTTTTTGCCATTTTGGCTACGGAACCCTAAAAATGTAAATGACTTTACAATCAATAAATGAAATGAAATGAACCTCCTCCTTTTTAGGGTTCCGTAGCCAAAATGGCAAAAACGGAACCCTTATAGTTTCGTCATGTCCGTCTGTCCGTCTGTCCGTCTGTCCGTCTGTCCGTCTGTCCGTCTGTCCGTATGTCACAGGCATTTTTCTCGAAAACTATAAGGTGTATTTGAATAAAATTTTGAGGATAGGTGTATTTTCTTAGCCGCTACATAGTTTTGTAATTAAAATTACTAAAATATTGTTTTTAGGGGTGCACTCCATACATAAAACTGAAATTCAAAAAAAAAAAATTCATTGTAAGCCCATGTGTGGCACATCAATCGATAGGCCTTTTAAAATAAATATAAGGTTTCTCAGCAATTTTTTTGATCAAGTCAATAGAGTCGGAGATAATCGTCCCGAAAGTCACTAAAATTCTGTCCCCCCCCCTCTAATTTTTGAACCGTGCATTGTAAAAATATGAAAAAAATCATGGACGTAGGGCTTATTAAATTCTTTCAGCGAAAATTGTTTTGAACAAGATCGGTTCAAAGGTTTTCGAGATATTGCTGAAAAACTGGCTTCCTCAAAGAAAAGGACGTAAGTGCCGTAAAATTTCTGTGACGATACGACCTTTTTAATAGGCACGGAACCCTTCGTTTTGCGTGGTCCGACACGCACTTGGCCGGTTTTTTTAAGTTGGTTAAAAAATAATAAGTTTGCAAAATTATTGTTGATTGCAATTAAATCATTGTGATTAAATAGCTGAGTTTTATGCCGGCTGTACACATTGGGCCAACGTTGGCGCGTGAGCAGGATGCAGCTAATGTAAACGAATGAGATCGAATTATATATCTTTCTCTCTAACGCATAGCTGCAGCCTGCTGCAATGTGTACAGCCGGCTTTAAATTGGTCCAATTTTGGTAGGTACGCAACATAAATATTTTAAAACGAGTTTCGAGTTTCTAGCTTCAGGCTCAGGGTTAGGAGATTAGATGGAAGTTCGTAAAAAACAGTGCGTACCAACGCCGATTCTTGGGATTAGCTTGCTTAGCGGATTACGTTCTCCTGTAAAATGCAAGTAGATAAATGCAACCAGGATGACGCTATGATGAGGTTGTTTTCTTTTTTTTTATTCAAGAAAAAAGAAATTACATTTTATAGTTTTTATGTAAACTCGCCAAACTGTGACGTTTGATGGCGTTTTAAAACGGTTGAATGGCGTATATTACGTAATTCATACGTCGATATGTCGTATTATTGGTTACGATTACGACGACCGGTTAGCCTAATAGTGGGTAGTGACTACGAAGCTACAAAGGTCCTACCCATAACACAAGCCTTTATTGAGCTTACTATGGGACTAGTTCGATTTGTGTAAGATTGTCCCTTAATATTTATTAGCTATAGATTTTTACATAATTATACATTTATCTAAAACAATATATTATGCAATGATGAATGAAAAGGTTTACAAAGTGACTAAACTATTCACTAGCCTAACCTTTCTTTATCACGCTATCAGCTAAACAATAGCATTATATGTTATCTTTGGGACCACAATGGCGATACAAACAGGTTAAACGTTGTTCAAAAGAAGGCTGAATGCGTCAACTTCCTGAGTCCTTTTCTTTGTGTTGTCTATGGCGCTAAGCCTGTAATCCCGGATTATAGAAAAAACATGGAAATATTAATTTTAAGTCGATGTGTCAATACTTCACGGTGCTACTGGAATCACTGTCCATTAGAATAATTTTGAATTGCTTTTACTCTTTATTTTGACGAATAGTTACTTTACTTGCATTGAGTTTTATGGTATGGAGCATCCCCTAGCATATTTAAAAGTTTGCGCATGTTAAATTACTCTTATGGGATTAGGTACGGTCAAGGACTTTAATTGTTGAGCCATTTAGGTGTCCACTAAATTGTTTTGTTAGTAATTAAGCTATGAAGTGTGTCCAGTATAAAGTGAGCTCTAAATGGCTCAACAATTAAAGTCCGTGACTGTATCAGAGGCGGCGCGTGTAAATTTTCGATGGGCAACCCGGAACATTTAGAGTATAATAACTATATAGGCTTGTCTAAAAATAAATGTTTGGCAAGCCGGTGGGAATTGGCTTGTATGGGCGGTCAGGGGCGGGCACCGGCGGCGGCTGGGCACTAAAAAGTACTGAATTCCAAGAGGCCAGTCTATACATAAGTAGTAATGTAATAGTAAGTCAATGGTTAGGCAAGAAGTTGCTAGGTACGTATGGTGGGTTGCGAGACTTATAGTCTATCTATAGGCTACCTAAATATGCGAGAAAAGGCATCTACCCTTTAAATACTGAAGATACGTAAATCTGATAATGATTGATAAAGGTAACATCATCACTAAGGGCCACCCCCTTCCATACTTTAGGTAGATCTACTATTACGTATTTATTATGTGATTGCTGTGGCTGCAGCATACGTGTATGTTGCAGTTGTTCAACCTCCCTACATGGTAATCGACAGCAAGTCGTCGGTAATGTAATGTGGCGTGTATTAGCGACCCGTGTTTGCTCATGTAAATGTGCCCTAAGCGACCCCTTGTGTGCGCTACTGCGCATGTAAATGTGCCCTAATGGGGGCGCCTCATGCTCCGCGGGCAACAGAGTGTAAATAAGGCACCAGGTAAACGAATTAAGTTTGGCATTAAGTAATAAAACATAAATTGCTGTTTAAATATCACGCGTTGAAATGAACGGGTCAAATTAATAAATCATTTTAACTGGTCTAGGTACTTGTTATAATTAGATTTTTTAACAGCCGATATTTGACAGCCGTCATCCCGGACAATAAAAGCCAATGATGACATATGATGATATAAATTGTGATGGGATGAAAGCTGTCAAATATTGGATGTATACAGGCATTTTCACTATAATTTCAAGTCCTAGTGCAAAAACTGGCGCCTGTCCTGTCCTATGCCAAGTCTTGGGACTAGGTTCCACTGGCTAATTTAAGGATGCTGGACGATAGAAAGGAGCAGATAGTATCCATTCGCAAACGCGAGCTCCACTCTTTGACATTGCCTAGATATGTTTAAAAAAAATATAGGGCACCAGCACCTGCCAATTATAGTAGGTATGAAATGATAAGGAATTTAGCATACTTTTCCAAACTAACAGAGTCATTCGGGGTAAAAGCACACTTTTGTGACCCAAGAAAATAAAGTGCGTGCTCTTGACCCGAATGACTCTACACTTAGATATGGACTTACGGTCGGTCCAGTCTGTTTATAACAAAAATTCCAAACCAACCCTAAATTTATTAAATTTATTTGATTCGTTTTCTCGCATAACATAATGTTCCCGCTTCCTCGAATTTCGAATATCCTCGCCCCCAGAATAAGTACGATGTTACGCTCCAGTAACTCAGCGGTCAAAATAGTTCGCACCCACAGAAGTGCTTACTATAAAATGTCTTCAAACCTTCCAAATCCATTAGGCGGCCATCGAGGTGCGAGCGTCCGGTCGGGCAGCTCAAAACGTCCACTCTCCCCGATTACCCTCCCAAATCTAAACGCTCCCAATCGCCAAGTGTCGACAAAGGCCGACTTTTAGCCCCACAATGACTGAATGAAGCAAATTACCGCCTTTCGACACTTGAAAGCGCTCATCGAATCGCACCGACTGGCGCTTTGTCGCGGAACGGTTTGCGAGTCGAAACAAACGATAACAATAAACAGTAAAAAGGAAAGTGTAGCATTTTGCACGTTGACAAAAGGCGCGGTGGCAATCGGTGTTAATGCGTGTTCGGTGGCTCGAATGAACGCGCCCCGCGACGTCTTTCTCTCGTGCGATATTGTTAGTAATTGTGACTCCGTAATTCATTGTTATTATATTTGTTGCAATTCGGAAGTGCGTTTAGATTTTCTGCACTTAATTAACTTTTATAACGAATCGTAACGTCTCTTTAAGAGATACACACAGTCTTATATAGTGAAAATGTCCTTACATCCAATATTTGACAACTGTCATCCCAGTACAATTTATGTCATCATATGACATCATTGACTTTTATTGTGCCGGGTTGATGGATGTCAACGGCTGTTAAAAAAATATAATTACGTATAGGTGTTATTTATTTTTCGATTTTTTTAAGAGCATGGATACCCATAGATACAATTAGTATCTACAATCACAGACTAGTTAGAACATGAATGAATGAATGAATGAATGAATGAATAATACTAACTAACTAGTTAGTTAAATAAATATGTTACGCTCCGTTCTAACTTCTAACCAACGCATAAACGTTTTATGTAGCACAAGAAGAAGACTTGCATTATAGACACCTATGACAAAGATAACTAGGTACATAGATTATATATACGCATTACAGAAAAAAGCAAAGGCACTTTTTATCATACCGCATCATACCTAACTGTGCTATGCCATTTATATTCTCATAATCACACTCCCAAAATATCCCATGAAAATTATGCAGTATACATATACTTACAGTGCAAACAACCAGAGCACCACTCCCTAGTAGTTCAAATTCAAACACTGCCAAAACAAACACTGAAGTGAAGTGGACCTCCCGTGAATTCGCACTTCACCAGGCCTTCAGCACCGCAGCTGCCCCTAATTGGTGCGAATGTGTCAACAGAACACCCTTACACGAATAATGACGCATGTAGCTATGAAGTATATGGCAACGTTAAGACGTTTTGCTAGTATCGAGAGAGGTGTTGATCATGATTTGTTTGCAGTTGGTGGAACTGTGGAACAAGACATACTCGTACCTACTATTTTATCAAATTACATGACACTGGTGATTGGCGACTAGAGAGGTGGGTATCGATATAATAACATTAATAACGTCAGTTATGTAGGTATTGGGTACTTACAGTAAGTCTTGAGATAGAATACAGGAGATCAAATGACCGGTGATAGCACAGCTGAGTCAGCACAATTGAAACTTATTCGCGCGATTAGAAATGTAAAATAAATATAAATAAATAAATATCGTGGGACAATTCACACCAATTGATCTAGTCCCAAACTAGGCAAAGCCTGTATTATGGGTACTAGACAACGGATAAACATACCTACTTATATAGATAAATACATACTTAAATAGATATTAAACATCCAAGACTCGAGAACAAACGTTCGTATTCATCATACAAATATTTGCCCCGACCGGGAATCGAACCCGGGACCTCAAGCTTCATAGTCAGGTTCTCTAACCACTAGGCTATTCGGTCGTCTGCAAAGATGTAGAACATTTTTAAAACATCACGAAAGTCAGAAATTTCCGGAAACTTTCACGAGAATTAGAACATTAGTTACCGTTACGAAGTTTCCGAAGTTGCAATTTTTCATGCAATGGACGTTTTAACCTATTATTGTTTAGGCAGGCAATTTAAACAGCTAAAAATGTACGTATTAACCAGGGAGTTTTTGACTGTATTCAGTGTAAAATTTTGTAAAACTTATCTTCTGCGAATATTCCATAGAAGAAATTCCGCAACTTGGAAACTTCTCCGCGGTACAGTCGACGCCAAAAATACGTTTACACTTTTGCACCTTATTCCATTGCAATAAGGCGAATAGTGTAAACGTATTTTTGGCGTCGACCGTACATTGCTATTGCTACGCGCGATTAATCATCATACTAATAGCAATTATATTCAGTTCTGCTAGGCCAGGGCAGACAGGCTGGCGCCTAATAATTAAACTACTTACTTGCCAAAATTGTCACTGAAACAATGAAACAAATACGAATGGAAATCTAAATGAATGAAGCGTTAAAACGCTCACGTACGTATCGAATAAACAAAAATCTCGTCAGTTTTGTTAAATACGCGCAAGTCGCGAATAATCTGTCCACAAAATTCACGTTTCACCGATCCCGGAACATAAATATCGAGTCGAATAACAAATCGCGGGCAGGCTCCCATAAAATGGGAGTGAATAAAATGCGGGCGGTGATGCGTGCTGCATTGAGAGTTGGCGGCGTGGATACATTTAATTGTGGCACGATACACGGCGCGGCGCAGGATGTCCGCGACCATGTTGCAAATTGGCACAAGTTGCTTGAGCGACAATGTGCTCGACTTACTTCCTTCCTTGTGCTGGCTTGTTGTTTTGTATTTGTGTAATTTACTTTACCACTACAAGGAGCAAGCTGTTGTTATGTCTGAAAGTAGACACATTTGAACGTTATGATTATTTAACACGTATTTCTTTATGTTACGCAGTATAGGCAATCGACTCTAAATATACATACAGGTCACCTGATGGTTAATTATGGACGTTCCAGATGTTGCGAAATAAGTTGTCCAACCCGAGGATCGAGACGCCAAGTCGCAACTTCACCTAAAAAAAAAAAAAAAGAATGCTCGTACCTGTACAGTGCAGTACAAAATTTTGTATCCAGTCGCGAAAGTCGTGGTTGTTGGTTGTGGCTGGCCCAAGTTGTAGATTTGTACTTACCTACTTAAAAAATTGCGTAGGTGTTTCCACGTAACCAGGTAACCCGTAATCAAAATACATTAAATGTATACCCACAATATTCCGAATATAATAAGGACTGCATTACAACCGCAGTAGTGTTTACCGACAACATTGGACCACCGCGACGCGCTCGAAACGAAAGCACGTTTCGATGCCCAAGTTTCTATGGGTTTCTATGACAACAATGTTATTTTGTTAAACAAGATAGCCTTTATTCGAGAATCAATCCTTTCGAGCCATCATATCCCCGATATTGTTTGTTTTATTACGAAGACCGTCAATAAACCCACGCGATGGAATAAATACCTACTTACATTGAATGTTCTGCTTGAAAAAGGCACAGCTTCGTAATACATTGTGGAGAGTTATGACCTTTTGCGTATAGGGACAAACTAGTTCTTGAGCGTTAGGGCTGACTCATGTTGTTCAACACTTTATTTGGTGTTTGAAATCCCAATAAGATTTCTAGTGGATTGAATTTCTGTTTGTAACAAATTAAAAACGCCAAAAATGTGCGAAATTGAAAACTGTTAAATAGAATCTCTCTAATTTCTGAAAATCTCGCAGGATTGCGCTTAAAAGTTAGGTCAAGTGATCAGTATAAATGTTTAAGTTCTGTATAGCTGTACTAGGTAAGATAGCTAGGTAGGACGTTTCGAAACGACTTAATTGTCAACATTAAGGCCTCTCACAGACTGGCGCGGCCTGGTGCGGCGGTCAATAGAAACTTGTCATTAGCTGTCAAATTTACTATGGACCGCCACCGCAGGCTGCACCAGCATGATGCAGGCTTAACTCAACTATGGAGTTTAGTGGCGATTTTTTTAAACAACATATAGGTACCTACTTTTCTTTCGACGACAAGTCTCCCAAAAAAAATTTTTACCTATCCCAAAAACTATAAACTTATCGACGCACACTATGCGACGATTCTTTGTGTGCTGTCACATACACCGTGAAGTTTTGAAATGTAGACGAGCACAAAGAGGTTCGGGGAATAGTTCCTGGAGTGTTGACATTGGCCCACAATGAACGCAAACTCCCGCCTGTCCTACGGAGATTATTTTGAAAGGTGACCCAAGTTTGTCGAGATGACTCTGACATAATTGGGATTAATAAAAAAACGATCATTGTGTCGATGAATTAATTCAGGTGCATGATTTAATAGGCCGTGCGCATGCAAATATGCTAGGCTGTCTTTGTAGGTATTTCGGTGGGAAAGTTGTGGTTCTACAAATGAATATATATTATACCTACAGCGGAATATAATCTCGTTCGAATATCGAGTAACACTACTGGAAAAGTCTCCTCTTTACAGAAGACTGGAGCCTAGTAAACTACTAAGTTACAGAAATTTGTAGTTTTGTGTTACTATAAGTGATTAATAAGCGAGTTAAGGTATGTATTAAGTGATAGGTGGACTGATGACCTGGTAAAGGTCGCTGGAGTCCGCTGGATGTGGGTGGCGCAATACCGGTCATTGTAGAATTATTTGGGGGAGGCCTATGTCCAGCAGTGGACGTCTTTTGGCTGATATGATGATGATGACACACCAAATGATGACACCAAAAAATTATACGGCCATCCTCTAAAAATAAATTTCATCTAAAATAACTCTTTCTGTGCACACATATTTTGAGTTAAAGTCCAGATCCGAACATTATTGCAAAAATTGTATTATTTCATAGACTTTAACTTGTTTTGTGAGCCTAATTAAATAAATAAATAAAAAATAAATGATGATGATGATGATTAATAAGTAAGAAAGATTCCAAGCCAAGTTAGCGGCAAAGGCACCTGAAAGTTCTCACGTCATCGTCAGTGGTTCTTCACTACCTTTACCTTTTATTGCACCGTTCGGCACCGCCTGACTTCCTTGAATCATTAAAATCGTAGTCGATTTGTTGTAATTAAGGTGTGTCAAACCATGACAATTTAGTGGTCCAAAACCTAGCTTAGATACGAAGGTGCGAATGGTGACTACTCTCAAACTTAAGTAGGTAACAATAAGCCGTGTCCCATCTTATTTACATGCCCGTATTTTGTCGACTATGATCTCACAATACCGTCAAACATTTCAAGTACCTTGGCACTATTTAATTTAAATATTTGCCCCGCCTTACAGTAGAATTACACAAAAACTAATATCCACTGGATATTTACTTTCCCAGCAATATTATTGTAGTTGAATTCTTAAAAATTCCAGGTAAATTCTCCTGGCTTGCAATAACAAACATGATTTCTCTATTTGACAGGGACAAACACGATTATTGTTAAAGACTTTTTTTTAATTACTAGCAGAAACACGTTTTCTATTTGATTATTGCGTAGGTAAACAAGTTTGGAAGGCAAAACTTCTTCCATGGATGATATCGGTAGCTCATTAGGTAGGTATCTACTGCTCGAAAGTTTGGGGTAAATATTTGAGGTTGGCTGGCGTATCGTAATTACCGATGGCCGGTGGAAGCACAAAGACTGGTAGTTGGTATAACAGGGTATTATTTATCGACGAGGAAACAGAGAAGCTCATTAGAAACACATCGGGCAACATGTGTAAATAAATACAGGCGGACAGAACGCGCGCTCAAACATCTCGAGCGGTCGATGAGCGCTGCTCACTAAACAGTTTATCGGACGTGATCGAGGTTCTTATTTAAGGTGTTAGTTTACTTTGTTTCGAATAAACATTTCGTTAGAATGTGACTGAATGGGGTAAATATTAAATACATTTTTACATTTTGGTCAACGTCATATTTATACCTATAATATATAAGCAAAACTGAGAATTGAGTTATTGTGAATCCCGTCGTGTTAACTTAGTGGGTTTGTAGATATTTCCGGACGAAAGAATTATACAGTTAAGCAGAGTAGGTTATATTTAACTTGACCACTGCCCATGTCACGTCTCTTGTAAACACTGTTTCCTCACTATGTTTTAACTTTGCCGAAAAACTAGTGACGTTAATATTAAATTATCTGCAGTCTGCAGTACAACACGTTCCCATAAACTCATCAACAAAAAGCAGTAATTAACCCAGAAACTCCAGTTTCAATGTCGCACGCATCGGCTACCACTAACGAATGGCCCTGGAAACTTTGGGCGATAGGTAAGCGGAAAATCGTTGGATTCAGAGTAAAATTTGGCGACTTGTGATAATTAAATATTTACCGATCCATCAAAAATTGTACAAGTTATAGGCGACTAGGGACCCGATTATAGTCTAGATATCAAATATATAGAAAAAAATGTCTTGATAATGATGATAAAAGTCCCGTAGACTCGTTAGTCCACGGTCCGTACAAGTGGGCAGGAGAGCAGAGACAACAAGGCTCGGGTATCATTTTATACGGCAAACAGACCGAAGCTCGATGACCACGGGCTGGCTGGAGATGTTTTGAAGCATTGTTGGAAAACGGAAAGGAATTTCTTGAGTTCAGAGATTATCTCTCGTTGAGGATTTAATAAAGATGTCCCGGTTTCAAAAACAATTGTGCAAATGCTGTACCAAGGCACCACAAAAAGTCATTAGCAAACGTAAACCTGAGCAATATATTCGGTTATTTTTTTTCACCACCTTGGTGAAAAATAATCTGAAAACTATTGAAGACGCCATCTTGAAATGAACTGTGCGTCTGTCTGTTTGTCCCCCTTGACACACGCTGTTGACTCTAACATTCTTCGTGGACCCGACCCGTGACCCCTCGACAACCCACGACGCTCTTGAGGCTGTGCTTTAAAACTATGTTCGATACCTCGAAAAACGGTTTTGTCGATAGAGGACTGGAGGTTTGAAACAGTTGTAAGTGTGTTATCGTGCCAAGAAGAGTGCATCATGAGATTCGTGAGACAAACCCTTTACTTTAGCTTCTGTTTTACATTGAAACATATAATGACCATATAATGTAATGAATGAAACACGAAACATGCAAACACTAATACAAATACACAATAGTATTTTATATAATCGTTACACAATAAGGGCTCTCAAAGTCGAGTTTGCCGAGTGGCCTAAGTAAGGTACGAGAATTTAAGAGCTAATTGTGTAACTATTGTATACAATACTTTTTATACGAGTCAACAGAAATAATTAAACAAACTTGGTATCTAATGAAAAATATCTAAAACTGAAGCGAAGCGCAAGGTGCGCCGGCTCGTTGATGTCTTTTGTATTGGAATCAACGCGACGTTCTATTGGTCAAATTCATTATAGTTGTAAAGGCGTCGTGATTGGTCGAATTTATTTTAGTTGTCTAAAGCGTTGTCCTATGATTATTATAGTTGAGTTGGAAGCTCCATAGAAAAAAAAACCGGTCAAGTGCGAGTCTGACTCGCGCACCGAGAGTTCCGTACGAAATATCATACAACACACCTGTCTTACCCCGCCCATAAATTTTGGAAAAATCTTAACAACGCATAGTGTAATTAAGTCATGAGTCACAGCGCAATTTTGTTACTAACTTGCGCGACCAAGGAACTCGGTATGCATGTTTGTTTTTCAGCGATAATTCTTTATCAAGTGAATTAATTTCGATAATTCTTTTTTTATTTGCTAGAAGATACTTTCAGAACACTTTCATACGAATTTGAAGGAAAAAAATTAAACACAGAAGTATTAAATTACAAACAAAATTAACATATGATTTTTGAACAATAAAAAAAGTTACGCTAGATAGAGGTCTCGTTATACTTTTCCGGTAATATTCAAGTTAATATTAATCATATATATTATTTTCAAATTATTCGCTTGGTTAACTTCGGAGATAAGGGGGGAATGGTATTTATTTCAACATTTTTCCTTATAATTCAAAATTTTACCATTGGAGAAAAAAAAGAAAACTGTTTTAGAATGTACAACTCAAGCCCTTTCATATGATACCCCACTTGGCCTACTAACTAGACTATGAATTTTTGCCCCCCCTCTTATCCGCCCTTTTTTATAAAAATTAAAAGTATATAAAAAAAAAAAACAATTTCCTTACACGAGGATTAGCTTTGTTTACAACTATTCCAAATTTCAAATCGATAGCATTAGTAGTTCCTGAAATATTTGACTTTGTGACAGACAGACAGACGGACGGAGTCGCACCATAAGGGTTCCGTTTTTACCTTCTTGGTCCGGAACCCTAAAAAGTATGTGGTTTTAGTTTAGTTCATTCAAACATTAAAGTCGACGAATATAAAAATATACATATATATTATATATATCTACATATTATTATTATACTAACACAAACCTCTGAATGAGTCCATTGTATCTCCCCGCCTGGTTGTAGCAATACAATACAAGCCACGTAGAAGAGAAAGTAATATACCTATATGGTTGATCATTTAAAATTAATTTTACATTTTACTATTGCCTTGTCGATTTTCTTACTACCTACGAGTAAGTAAGAGTATGCGCATATTATTGGTAAATCAAGTGTCACATAGGTATTTATTCGTGGTGTCACGAAGGTTTCGCCAATCTGATGCATCTCCAAGGCAACAATTGGGCACACAAGTAACCAAAACTTCGTTTAAATCGGTAGTAGCAGATGATCACGCAACAGCAAGTTGCCAGCGCGGCAGTTGTAAGGCAACAGCTATAACGAGCAGTCTCACGCGGCGCCCTGGGCTAGGGCTAACCGCTACCAACGACATCCAAGTCATCGTTTTTATCGTGCCATTGACTATGTCGTTATATCTCAGTAAGTATAACATAGTTTTCTTATCATCAGTAAGCGGTTGAGGGACGGGTGACCCTCCCGCAGGCAGCTTTCTCGCTCAAAGAATAGCGATTGCTATTCAGCGCGGGAATGCTGCCTGTGTGATGGGCACCCTGCCTAAAGGGCAAAGTTTTGATACGTTTCTTTAATTGTTTATTTCAAACTTTATTTTTAATTTAAGTAGTTTTACATGTATGTTTATAATTTTTGTTTGTTAAAAAAATAATATGTGCATATTTCTAGAAAAATCTCCGTAATCAGCAATTGGCTACAGAAGTAGCCAAAGCTTCGTCGCAGATTCTTTGATCGCGCAACAGCCAGGCGGCAGTTGTGACGAACGGTCACACCCAGCTCCATTGGCTGGCCTGGCCACTACCAATGCCATTCTAGCAAACATATATATGCTTGATGATATGTTTGGGGCTTCTGCCCTAAATATCACCCACATATTTGGCTTCGCGCTAGTGCCAGCAGACGTGTGCAACCAATCAATTTCTTACGTCGTTCTTCTTTTCGAGCGACAATAGCCTGTCCTTCGTCTTACTACGGCATCTCATTTGAGTAATGATTTTACGGTTTTATAATGTTCGAAAATGAACGTCCATATTATTTTATTAATTAGTATTATTTAATATTTTAGTTTCTCTAACTAGCATTTTTTTAAACATATTTTTATCGTAGAAGTCCGTGACAGAGTGGTAAACCAAAATGTAGTCCCCACTGAAAGAGTCCACTTTGTCACATATTTTATTTTAAAACCAACCGTAAAGAAATATGTATATTGGCCGGAAAGGAAACTTTAATTAGTGTTAATGAAGAAACCAATGCATTTTTTTTAAATCGCACTTCAAAATCACAATTTTCGATAGTTCAAAAACCAAAAAAAAAGGAAAACCTCGGTTCATTGTCGGTAAAAAAGAAGAACGACCCACAAACGAAAATAGACTTCCCGGTTTCGTGATGAGTAAATTGATCATCTCTACTTATAATTATAATACATCTGTTAATCTATAATATATATATATTATATACAATCGCTTAGAATATACATAAGCCTTCTCGTCCTATTGTTGAATCGTCGCCACTTTTTAATCTGGCCTAATCTGACCAATTTCCTGTAAGTAGTCTCTTCTTTTTAATAATTTTCCAACAAGCAATAAAATATCAATTCCACAAACAAATAGTTATTCCCACTCGACTTGTTAATCAACAGATTCCCCAAAGCGAGTTGTTCACTAGTAACAATCAGTAGTAGCCATCACGTACAAGTCCGCTCTGACACCGCGGATTAGGTTAGCCTGAAGTGGAAGCCGTATGCAAATGCCGACGCCTCGCCTGCCTCGGGCGCGCTGTTTGTGCGGTATGTACCACCCCTTACATACGGACGTATGGTTTAGCTATAGTTTATGTTGCGATTGTCGGTTAGGTACATGTTCCATGGAATGTTAAGGTGAAATACGGCCGATTTCTGGAATGTTCAGTTCAGTTTTGTATCGAACGAACTTTATGCACTTATACCTTCTTACATTAGGTAGTTTCGCTAGTTGAAGTTACGAGCTAATAATATGATTAATTACATAAAATTCGCTCGATAGAAAATCAAACTGAAAATTCCGCAAATTAGGGACCAATTTTTGACTTTCGAGTGCTCGAAAATTAAATAAAAGTAAATACGATTGTTAGTGTCAAAACTGCAGGCACTTACTTTCTACCGACAGAATTGAATTTTTCAATTTTTTATCGCTATTTCAAAATAGCACTTCATAATTTTTGACAGTTTTCAAGAGAAAGAGTCGAGTGCTCGAAAGTCAAAAATCCGTCCGTTGGCCACGGCTGATCTACCCTTATAGGGTGAAATATATTTAGGTATTAAGAGAACAAAAGTCTTTTGATGGCACGGACTGAGATTATTTCACGACGCTGATTTTGACGTGATTGGTGCATGACATGAATTCTGTAGCAAGTAATTTCGACCATATTTCAAAATCAAAAAATATTTATTTGGGATCTTAATCTTACCTACTTATTACATTTTACATATGAATGTGTCTGGTGGCCCCTCCAGGTAAGGGTGACAATACTTGGGCTAGGAAAAACCGCTCCTCCCATCCGGCCGGAGTTATGTTTTTAACTGCATAAATAATCAAAATAACCACGTAATTCAACAAACTAATTGTCTACGTTTCTGCAATTTTAAAACAAAATGAGTAAAAACAAAATATCCTCAAAAATTTACTGCCGACGTTCTTTGAAATTCGTTGAGATCAAATATTGGATGAGAACCATTTGTTAGTCGTTCTCTTTGTAGAGAAAACAAACGAGCAGCACTGCACTCGGCTTTGACGTCAGGAGCCTTTGTTTGAAATGCTTTTGAGGTGCATTCTCCCAATTTAAACTAAGTCTAACAGAACATAAGGGAACATGCTACTTAGTTGCTGTTAGGTTCATGGCGATGTTGCGCTTTTGTTCCCAGCTTCGTCTATATGTAGCTAGGATGAAAATTCGTTTATTTTGACTTTACAATCTTTCATTTCATAGAAATCATCTGAAACATGATCCTCCATTTAATAAAATGACGCATCGAATCGTTGAATTAGATACGCAATCCATATTGTTTTAAACAAGTAAATACCCCCTCCTGTTGATTGGCACGCCTTCTTTGTTTTACTCAAGCCTTTATGTAAATAAGTACTAGATAACATTGTTACAACCCACTACAATAGGTCGTAGTCAATAATCAAATCTTCAAATCCGGCGAATAAGCTGTCAGTGGTTTCCTAAGACCATTGTCGGGTGGTTTGATTGCGTTCTTACAGAAAGCGATATCGATGCATTGTTTGGCCCGTTTTACATAACGAGGCGGCAAACGTAGACTTTGTGCCCATTGTGGGGGAGTATCCAAACGTTTGAGATGTGGATTGAAAGGCGCCGCGCGATGACGAGGCGCGAGCCGGCCGCGGCGCGAGACATAAGATGACGTGAGTCCCTACGAGACCGAGGTTCGGACTTAGGTATACATTTAATTGTTCTTTAGGCTGTGGTAACCGCTTACCATCAGGCGGGCCATACGCTCGTTTGCCAAGGACATATGTAAAATACCAATTTAATCAATCACATTTCAACGTATAACCGCTTACTCCGTTCCACGCACGAAACATACTCTCGAGGAGAATAACTGCATTGAAACCCTAGTTGATCATATTTGAGTAATGTAGTTGATCATAATGTGTGATTCCGTGATCTCTGCCTACCCCTCTGGGAAAGAGGCGTGATTATATGTATGTATGAGTTTCTCAGACTCCGGTTATAAGTTTTGATTGTCTTGAACACACGATTGGTATTGATCAACAGCTAGTAAGTATTTAAATTTTTCATAGATAGGTAATATACATTACATATAATTATATCATTATATCAAGACCAAGGCGAAAACAGGTATATTATAATAATTTCGCCCAACTGAACGGAACGGTATCTCAAGCACCCCGCCACCTCTCGTGCCTCGCCCCACTCCGCATGATTGCGTTGCCGGCGCACTCTTTGAGCTGTCCAAATGATTGTTTTATATTTGTAAAGCGTCGAACAGTGCCCCTATTCCAACCCGCTGACGTAATGTAGCATTTCAATTAGATCCACTATTGTGGCGTTTTATTTTTATAACAATGCTTTGTTGGATAACGCAGTGATTTCTGTCTGATCAAGAAATACTTAGTTGAGTTGTGCCTTATTGTGCCTTTAGTAATTGACAGTAGGCAAGGTGCGAGATAAACGTTAGATAATTATTGTTTGAGGGCATTTCATGTAAAACTGTTTCAAAAACTGTAATGATTTATTCATGCAATGTACAGTAAGGGAAATGTATTCACGTATTTTTTTCGCTCTTCTTGCTATGACAATAAGGCAAAAAAGGTACGTGAATACATTTCCCTTACTGTACATCTACTATTAGGTGTATTTTAATGTTACCGTACAAATTATTTTCGAGTGTTAGTTAACTAATAAACAGACGGAATATAGTACCTAATGACCTGTTTATACGCTCTCACTCTCACTCACACACACACTCTCCAGTGGCCGAATTAAAGATTGGCATTGGCACGCACTTACTTACAACATCACTATTTAAAAATGTGTTTTTTTGTGCATAATATATTATATGCATCTGTTCTCTCTATTAAATGTCTTCTAACAAATCCAAAATTCAAGTTCACCGATGGTTTTCAATGCTAAAGTTCAGAATTAGTAAGTAGAAAATTCAACAAAAGTAGTCAGTCCAGCACTACTAAACTATAAAACACAATTAGATCTCGCAACAAAGTGTACCTCTGCCTCGCTCGTAGCGGCTACGGCTGACTTCGTAGCACTTTCTACGCGGGGAATTGTCTTTGACGCCATCGCCACTGCCACTACGCGCATTTAACAAAAGCAATTGAACAATTGGGTGTACTTCAGGGGGTTGATTGGAGAATCACTTTTCGCATTCCGATTTGATATCCATGTGTTGGCGGTCGCTTCCACGCGCTCAGAACGGTTGTGCGAAGCCGGAATGCAAAAATACTCTGTTCGACCCCCGCCATTGTGTTGTTCTAGTTACTCAACATGTATGACCTTCATTAAACATAATACTCGTAAATTAAGTAAACACGATGCATCTGTTTTATGCAATAAATTTTGTGTCCCATTAATTTTTACTAAACTTTATTAGTTATAAATCCGCGGTCATCATCACCATCATCATATCAGCCGAAAGACGTCCACTGCTGGACATAGGCCTCCCCCAGAGAGTGCCAAATTGACCGGTCCTGCGCCACCCGCATCCAGCGGACTCCCGCGACCTTTACCAGGTCATCAGTCCACCTTGTGGGGGGCCTACCCACGCCGCGCCTTCCGGTACGTGGTCGCCACTCGAGAACCTTTCCGCCCCAACGGCCATCGGTTCTACGTACAATGTCCACTGCCACTTAAGTTTAGCAATTCGGAGGGCTATATCGGTTACCTTGGTTCTGCTGCGGATAGCCTCATTTCTGATGCGATGCAAAATCCGCGGTATGCCAAACCAATTCCGATTCGATACCTACATGAATTCGTGAAAAGAATTGAATCTCGATTTCACGAGCATCGATTGAGGAATGCAGTAGAGGAGAACAGCTGTACAGCCGGATATACGAAAGAATTTTGGCCCAAGCTGAAACAGAGAACTTCTTTCGCTTCGCTCGCTCGTTCAATTACAATCGCAAAACAATGCATTGTCACCAATTTGCCGTTTTAAATTTTGTTTTTAGCGCTGCGGCATCAGCTTATAATGACTATAATATTCTGTCAGAAACAACGTGTCTTAGATCTTCATTCATAATATTCATATGTACTTACACGGCAAAATTTCCGTACCGGATGTGAAGTTAATAATCTAATTAGATCGGTGCATTAGCGCGCCTGTAATCACGCGCCGCCTAATCGCGCACCCTCTATGTAATCTGTGGTAAAAGCATAGACAAACGAAATGGAACGCCATTTTGGAAGTGGTTACTGGCACCAGACTTTTATACTGCAACGGTGGCAAACAAGCATACGGCCTGCCTCGTAAGCAGCCACCGTAGCCTACACACCAATTACCTCTAATTTGCCGTGTAAGTACATATGAATGGTAGATCTAGTATACACGTTATTTCTGACAAAATAGTGAAAATGCCCTTAAATCCAATATTTGACAGCTTTCATTCCAGTACAATTTATGTCATCATATGTCATCAGTGTGGTTATTGTACCGGGATAACGGCTGTCAAATATCGGCTGTTAAAAAAATCTAATTATACAGAGCAAGTCGTGGTGCTAATTTGGCTACGGTTTTCTGTAATCTCCTGTGGAGGTCTAGCAAGGGCTGTCCAGCGTATCGCACACAATGATGATTCATATATAAGTACGTTCCGTTTTACATAGTAACAACATAATGTCATTGATCGCACACTGTTATACGAATTTCAATTTTACATCATCTTGCTAACATGACTAAAAATAATCTCATTGCAAAATATATACTCTTAATCCTGACTTCCCGGCTATTTTATTATCATATAATATTATTATTTCCAAAATTTTATGATCATTTGGATAACAAACATTGGAACTTAAATAGTTATCATCTTTGATGTTCAGTTATTTGGTACGTTAACAACCCTATCTCACTCTATGATTGTCTATTGAAAAAAAGATATAGCTTGTTCTGTGGCTGAAGATGTTTCTTTTTTAATCTCGTTTTAACCAGAAAATAATTCCCGCGAAGGATACGGGCGACAGAATCCGCGATTACTTTATGGTAAATGATTTCTAATGTAACTAGTGGTTCTGTGTATGAATGATGAAATGAAATGGAGGAGGCGAGTTTGCAAAATGAGGCTATTGTAGTTTCTTTACTAATGATTTCCTGCCAGTTGTAAGGTTCTATATGGAGATTATGACAGGTGATTTCGTGGTTGAATCTCGGGTGGCTGAAGGTACTTTTCCCCAGTGGGGTTACGCCAAATATGAGCGGGGGGTGACGTTCCGCTGTGCCTTAATACCTTCATAACCCTGCCTGCAGGCCGATCAAATGGGCGATATTTCGAATGCAAAAATGGCTGCGTCGTAGACAATCATCGTCAGTACAGAGACTATTTCTAATATTATCTATGATCCTCTCCAATTATGTGAGGGGTCCAAATAGGTACCTAAGTATCACAATTTCACTTATCGAAGGATGGATGTGAGTATGATAATAATAGCAAACAGGGGCTTTCCCATTCTTCCAAATTTTTTGTTTCTCCGAATTCGTTGTTTGTCTTTTATTCTGAAGTGATTGTTGTTTTGGATTTATCTGAGAATAAGCCACCTGTTGTAAATCCATAAATAATCCTACTAATATTATAAATGCGAAAGTTTGGATGTTTTTTAACTCAATCACGTTAAAACGGCTCAACCGATTTGGATGAAATTTTGCACGAAGATAGTTTATAGCCTGTATTCAAATATAGGATAGTTTTTATCCCGGGCGTCGCGCGCGGAAGCTAGTTTATATAGGGTGGAAAATTCAAAGGCATGATTTCACAAAAAACACATTTACAGATCAATATTTAAAAAGAGAACACCGAATTATTAAAAGTTAAAAAAAAGACTTAAGGAAGTGTGTATCCAGGATGACGCTGACGTGTTAATGTCGATAGTATCTCGGCGGCGCCTCACATCTCCTTATTAAATGATTGCCCATCTACAGGTATAAAAAACATAAACAAAAAGTTGTGTAGACACAGGTTTAACAATAGTAAAAAAAACTCCACTGATGTTCAGACTTACTCGCTTAAGCCAGGATTAATTTCTACCATAGAGAAATTACAGTTTGTATAATTTTTTTTAATTCGTATGTCAAGCACAATAATTTAATTGTGGTGTTTCTAGGAGTAATGAGAATCGAAGATATTCATAGAAATATAAATTTGTTGATTCATGAAGGTTAGATTGTGTAGAATATAAACATGACAAAATAGATAGGTAAGTAAATAAAAATATATGGCGAGCGAGGCAACTAGGCAATTTGCGCGGCAGGAATTCTATAAGTTGAGGGGGGTAAGACCTACAGAGGTTTTGCTTTTAGGTAGGTTGACTAAATCCAGTACATAATCATATAAGTACATATTGACGTGTAATGTAAACACATTAATTACCCTTCTGCTTTAGTCAGGTGGACCAACCTTCCCAAACATAGGTATTATCTATTCTAAGACGACTGTTTAAAAAAGCCCAGTCATAGACAAGTTTAACGGTCGTTCCGATTGCACGCATCGTTATAATCTTTATGACAGTTTCAAACCACTAAAGTACTCAATTTATATATCATAATAAAAAGCAAACAATTAATGAGGCATTAAGTTTTAACCGTCTTGTAATACCTAATATTGAAAGGTTTATCAAAAAAAAAAGCCTTGCGCAATTGAATTGGAATGGTTATTTTATTACGAAAAACATAAATGTAAAGTTCATGTTGTACAAAAACGACCACCGCAGGTTTTAAACCCGTTCCGTCCCATGGATTAAATAAAGTTTTTTTTTCCAATTATTTACCTATAGGTTACCTACTAACTTGTTATGAAATTGTTTTTAATACTATTCGATTTTATAGCGCGAAGCGTAGATATACGTGGTATGAATTTACCATGATTTCAATTTTGAATTCATTTTTATATGGAAATAGATAATATTGTGAAATCTATAACAAGTGTTCCTTATATACTTATACAAATACAAAGCACTCAAGCAATGATGTAATATAAAAAAGAGGTAAGTAGATAGATAGGTTAAACGCGCTCGAAAAATGGCACACTAAAATTGGCACAACTTGCCTCAGTTTCGAGTCATCAATGGAAACGTTAGCTGTCAGATTTGGTGGCCATTTTTAAACACGTAATTTCGTATAGACAACATATCTACCTTTTTTATATTATAATATTATACATCGTTGCACTCAAGCATTTGTTTCCACACGAATCTATTTTAATTTACCATGATTTCAATTTGAATTCCATGTAAAATAAAATATACAATGTAATCTAATAATTGTTCAACTTTTTAGCTTTATTAAGTACTTATTACTGTTTCACAGAAAAACACAAAGCACTCGAGCATTTGTTCCGACTTCCTTTCACCTCAACGGATAGGCAAGATTTCAACTTATTATTTGGGTTATTATAGAAAGTGTGAAATTAAGTCTGATTTTGTGTCAAAACGTGTCAATTATACGGCATGTGTATTAGCCAGTTGGGTAACCACCGCGTTTCCAAAAACTAAAACATTCGTTGCCGAAAAGTGTCAAATCATGGCTTCCATTTACACCACTATGTCCAGCCAGTAGTCGGAAACCGTTGGTCTCACTTCAAAATCATTTTAAGGACAGACAGATGTTATGAGTTAGGACGTTGCCGACGTTGTTAGTTCGTATCAATAAAAATGAGGTAGATAAGGACATTAGGTACTAACAACATGCAGAATGTAGAATAATACGTAACGTTGAAATTATTTGAGTTGACCGAATTGCATCAAAGTAGTCTATTCAAAAAGCAACACTACCGTACAAGGAAAAAGATCCCAATTCCAATGACAGTTTTATAAAAAGTCCGTCACATTAAATAATCTCAACCATGCTTAAACACTGGCAACGTCCACAACACGTCAATGCAATACCAAGCTACCACGTTTGGTAGCTTTTAGATACGTGAAATGTTTACTCAATGTCAACATCCTCAAATTTACAGCTAGTCAAACATCTCATACATACATATAATCACGCCTCTTTCCCAGAGGGGTAGGCAGAGATCACGGATCTCCATTTGCTACGATCCTGACAAACCACTTTCGCTTCACTCACCTTCATAACATTTCTCATACATGCTCGTCGGTTTAGGGTACTTTTGACCTGGCCTTTTTGTAAGATCTCTCCAATTTGATCGGAGAAAGTTCGCCTAGGTCTTCCCCTTCCAACTTGCCCTTCCACTCTTTTTACATACACTCTCTTCGTTAATCTTCTCTCATCCATCCTCTCTACATGCCCAAACCACCTTAACATACCCTTCTCAATTTTCGTGACTATATCTCCATCCATTCCACACTTATCTCTTATCACACTGTTCCTGACTCTATCACTCAATTTCACTCCACACATACTTCTCAACGCTCTCATTTCTACTGCATTCACTCGACTTTGATGTCTTTTCTGCCACACCCAACTTTCACTACCATACATAAGTGTGGGCACCAACACTCCTCTATGCACAGCCACGCGTGCTTTTTGTGATATTTTCTGGCTGCCCATAAAGGCGTTCAGTGCCCCATTCACTCTATTCCCTGCATTCACTCTCCTGTCAATATCTTTCTCATGCTTTCCGTCTCCAGTAAATAATGTCCCCAAATACACAAACTCTTTTACTTGTTCCAAGCTTTCTTCACCAATCATTATTTCGCAATCTGTCATAGTTTCATCTTTTTCAAATACCATCACTTTCGTCTTACTTACATTCATGTTCATCCCTTTCCATTCAAAAGATTCATTAATCTTCATTACCATCATTTGTAACTCCTCATTTGAATAAAATTGCTGTTAATAGAGTTTCCTAATACAGTTTCATCAAGTTAGAGATCCATTTCCCCGCTGGGCCATGGACAGACTAGTTAATACCAGAAACGATTCGTTCGTCATTTATTATTTATTTAATAGTGTTCCCTACGGTTGTCGACTCCTGCGCAGCTGGCGGCGCCTATTCTGTTTGGTTGTTTGCCGCGACACGTAGTGCCCGATTTTATCTTTCACACAACACAATCTAACACAGCGACACCTAAAAGTAGCCTTCTAAGTGAGCGGGGTTGACCACGAATTGATGACTGGTAGTTTTGATGTGATGATTCAGTTTTGTGAGTTTTGTGGAATCGTGACGCAGTGCCATCGCGCGGTACTTTTGAATGGTTTTATGGAAGCTATAGGTATAGGTACCGTATTTCAAATAATATTGGAAAAATCGTGCTTTAATCGCCATGCGATGTCAAGGAAAACCATTTTGAAACGCAAATAAATGAGTATTGTTACTTATCTATGTTTGGAAAGCACTTAATGATCGGATCGGAACAAGTAAAACTAGTACAATATTTCCCTTTAATATCCTAGAATCTGGGAGTCCGCTGGATGCGGGTGGCGCAGGACCGGTCATTGTGGTACTCTTTGGTGGAGGCCTATGTCCAGCAGTGGACGTCTTTCGGCTGATACGATGATAATGATCCTAAGAGAATATAGGACCTAGATAAACTAATTTCTCCGTCTGATGTTATTATGGAATGGGGTATACCGTAGGCATAGGTATGGATCGTTTGGGGCTGACATTCAGTTGTTAGTGTTAGTGTAAGGCCTAAGTGGACGCTCCGCTGTGAGCGGCGTGCAGCGTCCATATAAAAGAAATGCAATTTATATGGACGCTGCACGCCCCGCTCACAGCGGAGCGTCCACTCATAGGCTTTACACTTATGCAGGCAGAGCACAGCGAACGTTATCTCGCTCATATTTGGAGCAGATCCCGACTGCGGAAGTACCTTTACCTTACGGAAGACCTGATGGTGAGTAAGGTCGCCAGAGTTCCCGTGGATGCTGTGTTGAGAATGTGGGACCTGCATTTGTCTCAAGCGCTCAACACATCATCATCATCATCATATCAGCCGAAAGACGTCCACTGCTGGACATAGGCCTCCCCCAGAGAGTTCCAAATTGACCGGTCCTGCGCCACCCGCATCCAGCGGACTCCCGCGACCTTTACCAGGTCATCAGTCCACCTTGTGGGGGGCCTACCCACGCCGCGCCTTCCGGTACGTGGTCGCCACTCGAGAACCTTTCCGCCCCAGCGGCCATCGGTTCTACGTGCAATGTGCCCCGCCCACTGCCACTTAAGTTTAGCAATTCGGAGGGCTATATCGGTTACCTTGGTTCTGCTGCGCTCAACACAACGAAGCCTCAAATCAATAAAGGGTCGGCCGCGCGCTTGTGATCCTTCTGGTGTTGTCGCAAGTGACAGCGTCTGCTTACCATCGGGCAGGTGTGTTTGCCACCGTCGTACTATTTAAAAAAACCGGCGATATTTGACAGAAGGACAAATCCCCGTTTTCATATGTCTGTCATACTTATTTTTTTTAAATAAGCGGACAGTCATGAAAGCGGGAACTGGGAACATGGGGTGCACCCTAAACAAAAATAATAAAGTACGTAGCTCAACAAAACTGAATGAACAGTTTGACTGGTGAAGTCAAATTACGGTCTTATTTCTTTTTACAAATGTAGTAAAGTGTAAGTGCCCGAGATCCGGTTATCAAATGATTGCTCTATAAAAACGTTAAAGAAGATAAGATAAGAACTTTAAGTTTTTGCTTTATTCATAGGTGTATACAACGTGTGACATAATTCCCCTTGAAAAAGGAAATATTTATTTAGCCAAAAAAAGTGCTAATCCTAATAACCTGTCACGTCAATCAAACGGAATGTTCATAGATTATTTTAACAGAAGATAATAACTGTTTATCATTTGTACATACATAGTTTAATAAAAAGGTTTGCTATCTCAAACAATAGAATGTTCGAAATTGAGCAGAATCCGGAAGTATAAACAATACACTTCGGGTAGGAACGACGAAATGTAATGTAATGTAATTGTGGGCAGAACGAGGATAGGTGCTGAGGTGGAATCAAACTACTGAGCGCACTTAATAGAGGACCAGAGAAGGAGCCCTGGTCCAGAAGATTGCAAATAAGCAGGAAGAAGAATTGAAGATCTATAGCTACGAAAGTTTAATCCTGGGAGTTTATTCGACTTAACGTATCAAAGCGGAATTGTCTTAATATTAATCGCGCTCATTTCATAAAATAACAAATCGTTATTTTATATTTGAAGTTTGCTATTATTTTGTAGCAAGAAAATCTTCTCATCGAGCTAAAGAACATTTCCGATTCGTATCGCCTATGTTCTCAATCTCAATTACAACGTGAAGATCAACTCTCGGCCAGTAAAATTATAATCAAAAATGCATTAAATAAATGGATGTCCGCCCGGTGAGCAAATTAAAATGCCGTCACAACATTTAATGCATATTTCGCAATTAAAGGGCGATAGCGCCTTATTAACTTTTCGCCTTCTTGCTGAATATTTATAAAGCAATTTTACTAAAAGCAACATGATTACCTGTTAGGGGAGCACTTGAGTGCTATTTCTATTTCACACATCGGTGTTGTTTTTGACGTGGATATTTTCATAATGACTGAAGGTATAAGGTATAATGCTGTTATAGTCGGGTAAACTTTCAGGTAGTGATATTTATTTATAACTTAGCTATCAACATTTGAATAAGTATCGCGTAAGTAGGTACACATAATTTAACTAATTAGTGAGGCAGACAATGTCAAACTTGTCAAAGTCATATCGTTTACTGCACACATAAAAACGTGTAGTTAGATACCTGCCCCCCTATTCTGTAACTTGTTTTAAACTCACCTCAACGCTCACCGACAAATACCTCTACATCTGTGCTACATCTTGACTTCGCGATTCGTAGTAACTAAGCGTAATAGGTAAAGGTCTAGTTTCGTTAGGCGTGACGCGTGGGGTGAGGCTCACGAGCGCCTAGCGAATAACAGCCGCCTACTACCCTGAAAGGGCGCGGGCGCAGTAATACCGTTACAGATATGATTTGCCTCCTTACAAGTAGGTAAAAATATCTTAACATAATAGCCGTACCTATACCGCTACGTCTAGTAGGTCCCTACGTAGACACATTGTGTAATTATGTACTGTTCTATGTACCTATCTATAATACCGATTACACTTAAGTAGAGTGCTGGCTATGTAGTATAAATATTGACTGCAGTGATTACCAACGCAGCCTCAACATGACAAGCCAATGTCTCCGTCAGTGTAAGTTTAAGTGGCATGCGAAGGAAGACCCAACCCCTCTAATTACCAGATCCGCGCCGATAGCGCGCGCTTTTATCTTGGACGTCCATTAGGCAAATATACAGCTTTGTAGCCCACTAATCATACATTATAGTACTACCCGACGCGTAAACTGAATTAAAAATATTTTGATAGACAAAATTGTAATTACACGTTCCGAAAGAGCGCGGCCATCTTGTTTTGTTCTCACGTTTAAAGCTGCGGGCTCATGTTTGTTTAATTAGTGTAACTTTTAGTTGTTTTGTAGGTACGAATAGTTTTTAGGCGAGGTTTGCCCAGGCCAATTTGCGGGATTAGCGATTCGATTTTCTATCAAACTAACTTTGTGTAGTTGTGTATTCATTTAGTAAGCTGAAGCTCCCAACTAGCAAAACGACTGTTAATACAATATATAGGTACCGTTCACGATAGAAAATGGAAGTCGCAATTTCCTTCAACCTTATAGTTTAAAAACGACTAAGTACTAAACTATAATCGGCACGAGTTGAGAATCGCTCCGCCTGTACTTACCGCCGCGCGGGCATAGAGGACTTCCCGTGTTAATGTTGTCCCATATGAAGGCGCACTTTCAGAGCGAGTGCATTGTAAAAGATTTTTTCTACTCCTGTACTTTTATCTGTCATTTACATAGTCACGAACACTAATATAAAGACATACAAAATAAGTTTGCAGAAAAGTCTATACTCTATTCCCCATAACAGTACGGCACAACCGTGCTGTTATGTCGCCAAAACGATACGCTTAGCAGCCATACGCTTCTAAACCTATACATTAGGTACCTACTACCAACTTAACAAACCACTGAATGTTTTTACTTTTTAGAAATTTTTGAACTAAAGGCATTGCTGGTAACTTATTCTTAATATGGCAGTACTGGCAAGTTGACATCAATTAAAAACAAAGTTAACCATAGACACCCATTTGTCTCATTTTCATGTTTCCCGAATTCCCGGTTATTTTACAAATTGTTGTTTGAGTTTGCGGCCGTTGCGTTTGCTACAAAATGGTTGGTGTTTCTCAAAAGTAATAAAAATGGATGACGATGAAAATATTGCTTCTACACCAGAAGAAATACACCCACCCACAAGCAGTGACCGAAAATTTGTTGCCTACTAAATCTCGGCACCTATACGACAAAGTTTAAGAAAAATTTATTCTTTGTTTAATTTTGCATTTTATTCCATAGTAGCTAGTCGTAGAAAAAGTATTGTATGCAACGTTGTATAACTAAGTCAAAAAACGCTCGTGGCGTCTTTCTTTACAATGTTCGCCTTCGGCTCACATTGTAACCCACGCCACTCGCCTTTTTTGACCTCTCTTATACAACTGTTGCATAAAATACTATTATGCTATGAAGGATTTCTTGACATATTAAAAGTCACTTGTAATGGACCGATATATGAATTGTTAATTATTTCAATGTGTTAAATACCTTTAGAATTAGTAATTTTAATATTATTTGCATGCTGCATCTGGAAAAATAGTTGATCATTTGTATTTGTTATCTGTACAGTTTTCTATAAATAAAAGACTGACTTTTTAAAATATTATAGGACTAGGGGAAAGCGGAGAAGTTCGGTACACCTTATTTGACATTGATTTTTGCCAACCTAATTAACTAAAAACAGTATTTTTTGTACTTACTTAATAACATAACTACTAAGGTATACTAATTTATCATTTTTTAAATTAAATATACTCATTGAATGGCATAATTATATAGATTTAAACAAAAAATGGGATTTGTTCTATTCTGCCCCACCGCCGGCAGGGTACTTTGATACATCGCATGGGGTACTTTGGTATGCCATTTAGCGACACTTTGATACATGTATCAAAGTACCCTTTTAATATATTAAACTTCCCCACAGCTGAAATTCGTATAATAGAACACCAAAGTTTAAAAAATGTTCTACTTGATTTATATTATTGCGACCAGTCGTCCGTGTGTATACGTCATACGTCCTTGCCATTAACTAGAGAAAAAAGTTGTCAATATTTACTGTTGAAACAACTAGCAGGGGCAGTCTGGTACACTTTGATACGGACAAAACCGCCCCAGTTTCTTTTGTACCAAAGTACCCCGTAGCCAGTTAAACAAAAAACATTATGGTGGATGCAAAAAAATAAAACATAGATTAGATTAAGGTCCTTAACTATTTACAAATGTTTTGCAATCCACCCATTAATTAAAAATAAACTTAAGTATTACTCATACATAATGTTATATCCTGAAAACAGATTAGAATTATTCAATTTTAATCTATCGCAGATCCAGTGAACTGTAAAAATTCTCAATACAAATCTGAATAAGGTAGTTATTTTTTTACAAAGCAGCCGCGAAAACACGTTGTGCCTCGCCGACCGGCAATGCCTGACTGTCGCTGTCGAGCTCGAGCTTCACCGTTGCAGGAGTGTTACTTACACATACAATGCCATAAGAGGTGACCTGTGCCCACTGCCCAGCGCAGTGGGACACATATAGGCTGATGATGATATTGATGACTAGCTCTTTCCACCTCACGATCCTTTTCACCAACTGATTGAATGGGATTGCTAACCTAAAAAAATAGTTTTTGTACCTACCTACCTAGTTCTAAAAACTATACTTAAATAATATAATTCTTCTGTACGACGCCTAATGGCTATTTAATTTAGAAACAGAGCAATTTACTTCCTCTAATGAACGCGTTTTATCTCAAGTTTTCGATTTTAATTTATGCAAGCGGCCATTGTTGTGGGTTTTTCAAGGCGGAAACAAACATAAACGCGGTTTTTAACAATATTGTTGAATGGAACGTAGCAGAATGTTATCAGTGCGCCATAATCACCTCACTACTATCTATTGTTTACTTTTAGTGCGTACTTAGCTGAATGCCAAAGTGATGATGTATGGGCTTGCTCTTGCAATACGTCAGCGTCATTAGTAAAGAGCTAGAGCAAGGACAAAAGTTGCTTTACCTGCCCTTTAAATCTTATTTTTGTTCAATTTTTTATGATTTCTCCCTGTAGGTACCTACCTAATGTATGTACCTATCCCTTAGTTGACCCTGTACATTAGTGCTAGTCACAGATTATAACGAAATAGTCGGGTTCTTTGTCATAGATAAGGAGAAACGTCTGGGAAAGAACCTCCATTTCTTGGGGAACTGTGGAGACGGTGCGTGGGTCGGAAACCTTGAACCTAAATTGCTAGTTCGCTGTAGGTATTTCGTATGATGTTTGTAACATTGGTGAAAAAAAATGAGCAGTAATTTAGTATTTTCGAGAAATCAGGAATTAGAACAACCATCGCAGTTCTAATACGCCCATGGCCCGACATTGTGTAGGTACTTTTGAAGAATGTACCTACATATCTACTAACTTGAGACTAAGAGTTAGATAGATCACTCTACTACTCAACTATCTAGTTTCGTTTAGCTCTCTTTCACTCGATGAACTATGACCTACGAGGTTTATCTAGGTAGGTACTTGTATTGTAAGTAGAGAATACAATCTCGATCGCCCATATTTTGTGAGACTGAGACTCGTATAGTTGTCGTAGGTACCTACTAGATCTCGCGAGATCGAAACATCCATATGAAACAGAGCATGACAAAAGTTTCATCTGACTGACAAATTATAAACCAATAGGTACTATTTAAATTGTATTAATTGAACCGTTATAAATCCTGATGGGTAAATAAATAATTTTCTTAAAAATAGTATTTGTTTTGTATTTTGAAATACAACGGACATTATAAAATTTATAAACCATTATACTTACATGCCAGTCTTTATTTTTATTTCACATGCTGATAGTCATTAAATAAATGGAATTCATAGAATTTGCATGCGTTTCCAGTGGAAAACGCCCAATCTCGCGAGATCTCGACGTCTCATGTCGAGACTGGTTTTGTGGTCTCTTGAAAGAGATCTCGACATCTCAAATCAAGACTGGTTTTGTGGTCTGTTGAAATCTCGGATAGGTCTGCAATCTCGGGAGATTGCATTCCCTACTTGTAACAGTTGTAACCTACATTTTTAAATTCCTTGCTTTTACAAGAACAGCAAACCCAACGCAGCGGACACAAAAAATGTCCAACACGGGAAAAAGGAACAATCTAGTTGTCTCTAAAAGCGTCCTACCCGGTACTGTTTCGAAACAAAGTGCAAATGGATTGATTGCGCCAATTTCCACTCACAAAGGGAGCGAAATTACATTAAAAGCCGTGTCTCCGGCCATTTCGCAAAGCACTTACTCCATTACACGTGACAATGTCGTTACCTAGTGCGGTGGGGGACAAAGGACGCTTTGACTTGCGATATTGATATCCACAAACAGTGCTAGGTCTAGGTATATTACGCTTTTATTCGAGCTTGCTGGTGGGGATTGTGTTACTTATATGTAGTGCAATAACAAGTTAAAAGTCAATTAATTATAGGCAGAAAATCATCATAAAAGAGTGGTAGTACAGTTTAGTTCTCAATGTCTAATCTACAGACAATATTGCAAAAATATCTACATATGTGTTTCATATCAGTAACAATAAAAACCGTGTACTTTTATAGATATACTACGTACTTGAAATGTTGTCTGTATAGATATTAGAGACCTACCCTAACTAGTTGTTGTATTTTAATTGTAACCTTAGCCATGATAAAGTATTTTTTTGGGTTAAATAAGAAGCCTGGTGTAGCTAGAGTTTTACTATCAGAGATTCGGAGAGGTCTGTACCTACCATTCATTTCGTAAGGCACTTAGTTCATAGCGCCATCTATGAATTCACTGAAAAACACAACACAAAACCTGGCGCCAATGTTTAGTTAGGTAGGTAGAGCATCAGGCTTACAGGTAAATACATTTGGCATACATTTTCATGCAGGTATAGTCAAACCAAGCAATAGATATATAAAAATGCTTGTATTCAACAAAGAGTGGGAATGCACTAACTCAAAAATGCGATGTTGATAATAGTAGTGATACATGTATGAGGTAGGTACGAAATTTTCAAGTTATTGTCACAACTTTCTATCATATACCTTAGTTTATAAGTCAAGTATTTTATTTATATGATCTGTTTATTTATATGTTCTGTTTTTTTTTAAAGAATATTGTTTAATATTAATTGAATACATATTATTGTGTTTACGGAAGCGTTTAGGCAATAACTAAGTAGGTATAGGTATTACTTAATTCTTAAGTACCCTTCACACTCCCATCTCTAAACTAAAGCCGCGCGCGTCGATGCGACTGTGATTCACAACGCTCACCAAGAATGATACGCAATACATAGGTCTCCAATACACCTTCAAAAATACACCTTCTGTCTCCATCATCAGATCCGCTCGATGGTGGTCAGATAATATTGAATTTTCATCCAAACTTTAAACCCAAAATTTCATCTCAATCGGATAACGGCAAGGGACTGAAAAATGAATTGCAAATAATTTTGACCGACAACTTACTTCTAACTTATGGTCGGCGCACTTGGGTTTGCGTGTTCGCGTTGCATCATTGCCTCTTTCATTTGCCGTAGGAAGGAAAAAGATGCAACACGAATATTTGGGCTTAGCTTATATTGACATACGAACTGGTCAAGTAAATATAAAGCTTGTAATAAAAATAATGAATCCTAATGCCGCAATTCTTAGTACCTAACCTAACAATTCGTACTTAACCGTAGGTTTGACTTTATGTCTGGTCGGATTTTTTGTGTTCCCTGACTACTGCATGGCTGTTATTCGCTAGGCGCTCAAGCGCCTCAGCCCACGTGTCAACGAAACTAAACCTCTACCTACGCTTACTTAGGTACTACGCATCGCTGTGTCAAGATATATTTGTGGGTGAGCGTTTAGGTGAGCTTAAAACAAGTTATAGAATAGGGGGGCACGTTAGACTAATGTGTTCTGTGACTTACACTGGTTAGACTAAGCTGAGTGTATGTAGCGTTGTGAATAACATTACAGCCGTAGTGCTCGCCGCGTTGCGACTAATTAATGCGATTACTGCGCCCGAGTGGCGCGGCACTAATTCGCGAATTATCGTAGCGACAAAGCGGGCTCTTATTCGCGTCACTGCTACAGTAGTAGCATAGAAAACAGTAAAGGTAAAAAAGGAACCCTTATGGTGCGACTCTGTCCGTCTGTCTGTCACAGCGGTAATATCTCAAGAACTGCATGCTATCAATAAAAAAACGGTTTCTCTATCTAGGTTATTTTTCACTAAATCATCTTTCTGTATCAAGTTAGCAAGTTAATCATCATTGTATGTAGGTAATCTTTTTTCCTCAAGTATCTAATAATTATTTTGAAAGTTGATTAGTTTCAAATAAAATTAAAAAATAGGTAATAAAATTGGTTCACGTGATACAGAATTAATATAGTAGGTAGGTTTATCGCTGAAAATCCAACATAGGTACATACCGAGTTTCTTGGTCGCGCAAGTTAGTAGGTACCTATTAAAATGCACGATACTTTGTAATTAATTACCCGCCGAACTGAATGGAAAAACTTTTCTTTGATTTGTGGGTGTTCTAGTACTCTAACCTTATGGTTTCAAATAGTATTTTTATCCTTGATAGAAATAGGACCGATGGCATTTAAAAAAAATTAGGTACTCAAATCTGTAGATTTTCTGGCTGACTGTACATTTTATCAAAAATCTGTGAATGTCGATTGTCATCACTTAAAAAGTTAGTAAAGGTCTTCTAAATCCTTCCCTCATCAAAGTTAATAGGTAAATAATTGACACACACAAACTACTAACTATTGGACACTTAAGTAGGTCCGCTGTAACGTTGTCGTGTTTCGTCTATCTATTTATTTAGGTACTTTGTTCGCAATTAGGCTTGGACGCTCCTGGCTTTGTGCCAAAATTCTGTGGTTTAGGGTGTTTCGTGTGATCTTATTAAAAAGCTGCCTTTATACAGTTTAGTACATAAACGCCTAAGTATTACCTACAACATCAGGCTATAAACGACCCACTGCTGGACACAGGCCTCCTCTAATGAATGGGCAGCTGTCCCGGTTCGGTTTCGGGACTTCACATACAACTTCGAATTTATTCGCAAATGTATGCTGGTTTCCTAGCGATGTTATCCTTCACCGAAAAGCTACTGCTGGTATATCTCCCACCCACCGTTGGGCATAAGCCTCTCATGTCGAATCTTCTTCCATTCAGCCCGATTTTCCGTAGCTCGCCCCCAGATTGGCCAAGCGATCATTTTAATGTCGCCCGACCATCATGCCGAGGGTCTGCCGACCGATCTCTTCGAGCGAGACCGGGCCTCCATTTCAGAACGCGTTTGCTCCATCTCCTGTCGTTTCGGCGACATAGGTACATGTTTAGCCCAGACCCATTTCAACCAAGAACAGGTTAAAACCATATAGATGTCATATAAGAATGTTAAGTATAATAGATTTATTTAAAAGAACAAGGATAATAAAAACTTAACCTACAAAGACAAAAAAAGACTATAAATTAAAACTTAAAGATAAAAAAATTGGCCCAAATCGCTGTCAGTATAATAGAAAATGTTAGATATAATTAAATAGGTTATTCTAGTATAGAACATGAGCGTTTCTCGCCATCAATCGTCACAGTTTGGCGAGATTATATAAAAACTATAAAATGTAATTTCTTTTTTTTATAAATAAATAAAATGAAAAAAAAACAAAGTTGCGACACGTCGCGTCGTCCGATGTCTACTAATTTGGTCCGCCGCCGGATCTCCTCGTTATGGACTATGTCGCGAAGAGGTATACCGAGCATGCTGCGTACGGGACTTGGCCGGTTTTTCTCTTGCTAAACATACATAAATACAAACCTTTACAGAGATTTGATGTTCATTGTGAGCTGTTATTGTGACGTATGAATTTAACAACTACATTAGTGTCACATTATTGTCAACCCTTGAGTGATTATTTATTTGAGTGATTATACGAGAAAATAAATAACTTAATATTTACCTACAAATGAACAGAAATATTAATTGGCATTCGCGTAATGGTGAGTCGCTATATCTAAATCCCATTGAATTTAGCTGAAATATCTATCTACTCGTTGCTCTCGCACTTAAGTAGGTGCACAACTTAAATACCTACACGCTTTTACAGATATTCATCATGAAACGGGACCAGATTCCAGATTTCGGACGAGCCAGATATGGATGAACGATTTAGAAGAAGCCATACAAGCAAACGGGGTGGAAATCATCGAGCTAAATACCACGGAAAATTCTCAGACGTCGAACGAAGACCCTCCCGAGAATACCCACTTCATGAGCCACCCTTGGAGCTACGCTGCAAGGTTAAGTAACTCAGAAGATGCCTTCAAGGCGAACCGACAGGCCAGGTTGAGGAGGCGTCTTCGAAACAGAAATCGTTTTCCCGAAAACAGGGGTCTTGATAATGAATTTGACAGTTCAATCTACTTAGACAACACGTGGACCCCCGTCACTGCAGATGTCGAAACATTTAACCAAACATGTTTCACAATACTCGACAAGCTTTCGGCGTTGGAGTTGGACAGTTCCCTTGAAGATTTCAATGAGTCTGGCGTCGAGGCAAGACCTGAAGTTATGCTGGAAGCCGGATGGAACGGCAAAGGAGAAAGCGGGGAAGAACTAGTCGGTTATGGCTCTGGTTTAGACGGGGAGAAACACACTATATGGATATACTCGTTTAAAAACCGCCGTATGTTATCAGATATCGATTTCGAATCAGTCAACATCCCGAGCCGTGAGAGCATCGCCTCTAGCTCGCCCTCTGAAATCGACGAGGAATTGTGTACGAGCATGTGTGCAAGAGTCCCGAGTCCTATTCCAGCTGCGCATATACCGAGGCTGAATCTTTCAGTCGGCGCCACCTTACCGAACGTTACAGAAGTTACCGAACCCAAATCCTCTGAATCTCTGAACCCAAAAAAACACGTGCCTATAACACAGAAGCCTGCTAACAACTGGTGTTTGGATATCTCGGAAAAGTCAACTATTACTGAAAACAAAGTTACTAATATTGTAAACTGGATGGCTCTTTCACCGAGGGAAAGGAGACGGCACTCGCGACTCGGCTCTGAAGCCCCAATTCAGCTTCAACCGGTGACAGAAGTTTCTCAAGACGATGAAAAACCCACAGATTTTCAGGCGGAGGATCCATATCTGGAAAGAGTTGAGATAGAAACAGTAGACAAAACTAAGTTTTCCAAGCCACCTTCACAAATAAATTCTCACAGATCCTCTGCTAATTCTAAAAGGGAAAAATTCAGAAATAACGCAACCTACCTCATTTCTCCATTTCCACCACGAGCCGTAAACCTTGACCTGTCATACAAAGCGGAACATGAATCGGAATTGACTAAACTTAAAAACGCAGTTCGAGGCACTTTCAGTGATAGAGGAAGCTACAAGGTTCAGAGACCTCGCATCACGGTCGGCAAGCCATTTATACTATCACCCATTACTAAACCGATTGAGAATCTTAACAGCAATGATTGGATCGCTGAGCCGAGGTCATGTCGGCAAGACAGAAGACAGGTCATGAGCGCGGGCGATAGGTTGATGGTCAGAAACATGGCCCTACTCAAACCCGCAGAGTGGAAGTCATATTCCCCTATCACAGGGAGTAGACTCTCGATAGACCTCGGGTACGAATTAGACCCAACGAAAACACTACTCCAACGGTGCTTCAGCTGCTTCAAATGTTTTAAATAAAGGTTTAAATCAAACAACAAAATCGTTTCATTGGCGAATTTATTAAATTCAATCATATGAACTTCTAGTAATTGAAGTACTTAAATTAAAATAAACCTTACAATGTTTCGTTAGGTAGGTACCCGGCGAAATATTACGATAAGAGAATCGTCAGATATTTGCACTTACTCGGTACACATGATTCACAAATATAAAATAACTCGTGATCATTGCCTACCGAAAGTTAAGGCTAACTGTCACAGGAATGTAAAATCCATCTGTAAAACTGACCCTAATAAAACAAGCTTAATACCGCTGGTATTCATACAAAAACTTATGATACTGCGAAATGCACCCATGGCATCACATTAAATATAGAAAAATCACAATTTTAATCCAATGGATCATAATTTGTAATACATAAGCTCCAAATTCATTACAATGTCGATTTTACAACGGCATAGACTATTTATTGTATGTGAGTATTTGTCTCTATAGCTACAACTTAACATTATAATATAGATCTGATCATAAATGCTTATATAGCACGGACAGGTTGAAGTATTTATTATTGCTTAAACGTTGCTATGGTGTCCAACAATGAATAAGGGTTATCTATTTACGATACAATCCACAAAACATTACTCTCTCTTTTGAGGCGGTCGGGAAAATTGGCACCGTCATTAATGTTAGGTACAGTCAGCATCAAAAGTAGCTACGCACACGAAGACGTCAAAAGTCTTTATTAAAAAGGAATAAGAGCTTTTGAGGTATTCGATTGCGTAGTTACTTTTGATGCTGACTGTACTACAGACAGGATTTTATAGGTTTATTGGGGAAAGTTAAGTAAACTGGCAAAGTATGGGAGTATGACTTACGCTGTACCTTGTCTGTGAAACAACCCAACTCTTAACCCTTTTTCAATCAGCAGTGTTACTCACTCAAGTTAAGACACATTTAACAGACAGCATGTGGTCGATATAGTTAACACCTCTGTCTGAAAAAGGGTTAAATTGTTAGTCACCGCCACGTAAAGCGTTGATATTACGTCTCCTACGCCATTTTGTCGGGTGTCACAGCCTTTAAATAATATTTAGAACTACACGATTTTCATCTAATCTATTGATATAACAGCTGTCATCTTAGTACTTTTATACGCTTAAAGTTATAACCAGGGAGCGAAACTATGGTGCCGATGATAGACGTATGACGTCAAGCTACATACAGAGTGTTTTTATCTAGATTACAGATACCTAATCAAATAACAACTTATTGGCTCTTTAGTTTAGGCGTTCTGCATACTTCGTCATCCAACGAAACATTTATTGTGTTGTTTCATTTACTAGAGGAAAAATGGTTAGAATTACATTACCCAATAAAAATGTTATTCGTATCGTTTTTTTAATATTCACATTATATTTTAAATACCATATTTTTTTATAAATAAACAATAATATTTATATTTACATTATTAAGAATCATTGAGGTGTTGCAATGTTGTTTTAAAAAAACATCCTATATGCGACTTTGTGTCATAATGACGTCACCGGCACCTTAGTTTCGCTCCCTGGTTATAATTGTACTAAGTAAACAAATGTCACACGCGCCAAGTTTTGATAAAAATAGTGCATAGTTGACCGAACATCAACTAACACTATGTCCGGCACGGGGAAGTGTAAGTCATCCTTAAATGTACAAAAACAAACTGACAATATTAATATTATTTAGGTGAGACCGGCTCATTCTTAACACTAGGAATGCGTCGTTATGCACTATTACGGAGATTACACATAGTCTATAATTCAAATCTGATAAACCTTTTGTAAATCGTAACGAATTTGTCTATTCTTTATGATTGTTCGAAACACATTTATTTAGCGAGCTTTCAGAGGGTACTAAGGGTCCTTGCATGCTTTTAGAAGTGTAAAACTCGATTTGTCAAGTCAAAACGAAATCCTTGTATGACACCTTATGCCTGCCATTTCAGGGTGATCCTGATGTCTGGCATACAAAGCACCCATTCAATTCAAATTTGCTCTAAGCACTGCAAATTTGAATATATAAATATAGGTGTATACCTAAGTCAGCGGCGAGTGAAGTGTAGTAAACACCGATGAATCGATCCACGACTCACGCATCGATGAGATCGATTGGGAACATCCATGTAAATATACGGAGCAACCATACGAGGCTATGTAGACAGAGCCTAATAAAACCAGATCCAAAAGTCACAAATTATTAGTCGGGACTGGTGCTTCAATGTTCACCCGTACGGTACTCAAATAGGGATATGTTATTAGGCATAGGATTTATCGAATATCTATCTACGGATTTTTAAATACGCACGAGCGAGAGGCAATCGCTTTAGAAGTTACCATACGGGACTCATACCATGGAGTGATGCGTCCCTGGTTTTTTTTTTGTTTCGTTGTGTATGTAGAAGAGGTGTTATCGCTAGCTGCGTCGATAATTTGCAACGCAGCGTATAATACGTTCAAAAGGTACAATTATCTATTCAGAGGCGGCACGCACGGGGGCGAGTGGCAACCACAGAACACTAAATACTATAGGAGTATCAAGCGCGGTTTCTATCGGGACCGGTGTCGCCACCTCATCCCCTCCACGTCGCCTACAACTTTGTGAGCGACTGCACGGCGATCATGACGTTGGCGCGAAAGCCTTGAGCGCATGCTCAAAGTAGTGGCGCGCGTGCCATACCCACATCGCCTTTCTATAGTATTTAGTGTTCTGTGGTGGCAACCGCGTTTACTTGAGTCGGTAATCGAAGCGCGCCTTCCGCAGGGATTTAGGCGTCTCTGGTATTTAGTCACGTCTGCCTCGTACATCGGTCACGACAGTTCCTCGGTCGCGGCGAATGTAGAACATGATATAGGACGTATATGCCTCAGTAAGCAATCAGCTCTTTAGTGTTGTTCTGTGGCGCTGCGCCGAGCCGAGTAGCAACTGTGTTACTGGTGGATAGTGGAGCGCACCCGGTTTCGCTACTCAGTCACTGCTCGCGTGTGCAGGGCGGTTCGCGATCGCACCTCAGGCGTGTAAGACCGCTAGCCGGCGACGCGTCGCGTGCGGCGGCCGGAGTCAGGAGAGCTCGGGGCGGTCGCGGCGGATGTAGAAGAGGATGTAGGGCTTGCAGGCCTGCACGGCGGCGGCGTCAGCCGCGCGCACGGTCTGGTCGTTGAAGTGGAACCACTGGCCGGAGTTGTGGGCGAACGCCGTATAGTGGCCCGACCCGGCGCTACGGAAGAACATAAACATTATATTAGAAGAGTCCGTTTTATTTTCTAGTATATATTAATTAGCAATTAGCAACGGCATCTACCGCGAAGTCTAGTAAGTTGCAAGTTTGGGCATGGCCAGGTCGTACAGCTGCGCGCGGCGCCGCTCCAGCACGAAGCGGGACATGTCCAGCGCGCGGAGAGGGGACACGACCAACGTGTCCACCTTCGTGAATCGGGCCACAGGCAGGCTACAACTGTAAGGTGCTCACCCCGAGCCGTGGTGCACGATGACGGCGGCCAGGTCGTACAGCTGCGCGCGGCGCCGCTCCAGCACGAAGCGGGACATGTCCAGCGCGCGGAGAGGGGACGCGACCAACGTGTCCACCTTCGTGAAGCGGGCCACAGGTAGGCTACAACTGTAAGGTGCTCACCCCGAGCCGTGGTGCACGATGACGGCGGCCAGGTCGTACAGCTGCGCGCGGCGCCGCTCCAGCACGAAGCGGGACATGTCCAGCGCGCGGAGAGGGGACGCGACCAACGTGTCCACCTTCGTGAAGCGGGCCACAGGTAGGCTACAACTGTAAGGTGCTCACCCCGAGCCGTGGTGCACGATGACGGCGGCCAGGTCGTACAGCTGCGCGCGGCGCCGCTCCAGCACGAAGCGGGACATGTCCAGCGCGCGGAGAGGGGACGCGACCAACGTGTCCACCTTCGTGAAGCGGGCCACAGGTAGGCTACAACTGTAAGGTGCTCACCCCGAGCCGTGGTGCACGATGACGGCGGCCAGGTCGTACAGCTGCGCGCGGCGCCGCTCCAGCACGAAGCGGGACATGTCCAGCGCGCGGAGAGGGGACGCGACCAACGTGTCCACCTTCGTGAAGCGGGCCACAGGTAGGCTACAACTGTAAGGTGCTCACCCCGAGCCGTGGTGCACGATGACGGCGGCCAGGTCGTACAGCTGCGCGCGGCGCCGCTCCAGCACGAAGCGGGACATGTCCAGCGCGCGGAGAGGGGACGCGACCAACGTGTCCACCTTCGTGAAGCGGGCCACAGGTAGGCTACAACTGTAAGGTGCTCACCCCGAGCCGTGGTGCACGATGACGGCGGCCAGGTCGTACAGCTGCGCGCGGCGCCGCTCCAGCACGAAGCGGGACATGTCCAGCGCGCGGAGAGGGGACGCGACCAACGTGTCCACCTTCGTGAAGCGGGCCACAGGTAGGCTACAACTGTAAGGTGCTCACCCCGAGCCGTGGTGCACGATGACGGCGGCCAGGTCGTACAGCTGCGCGCGGCGCCGCTCCAGCACGAAGCGGGACATGTCCAGCGCGCGGAGAGGGGACGCGACCAACGTGTCCACCTTCGTGAAGCGGGCCACAGGTAGGCTACAACTGTAAGGTGCTCACCCCGAGCCGTGGTGCACGATGACGGCGGCCAGGTCGTACAGCTGCGCGCGGCGCCGCTCCAGCACGAAGCGGGACATGTCCAGCGCGCGGAGAGGGGACGCGACCAACGTGTCCACCTTCGTGAAGCGGGCCACAGGTAGGCTACAACTGTAAGGTGCTCACCCCGAGCCGTGGTGCACGATGACGGCGGCCAGGTCGTACAGCTGCGCGCGGCGCCGCTCCAGCACGAAGCGGGACATGTCCAGCGCGCGGAGAGGGAACGAGATTAACGTGTCCACCTTCGTCCTGTAGACAAAATTGAGTCATAGTCACATTGTCATAAGGTTTAGAGCCGCCGCACATTCAGTCACAAGCTGTGGACGAATTCTTTCATATAGACCGCGAGCTACGTGCATTTTTTTGTCAATCACTTACTCCCGTGCCATAACTTGTGAGAAGGTTAAGAATGTTGTATCATGAAGCCCCGTGGACGTCAGCTGCGGCTCCGTTGGTGGGTTGACCAGCAGCAGCCTCCCAAAGATGTAAAAAAAAAACAGTCATTTCCTCCCGATTCATTTTATCATCAAATGATAGTTAATCCAATATTATGACGAAAAACAATCGTCAGCTGACTGTACAGTGGTGGAAAGTCCGTCAGCTGGTCATACGAACATGTAAAAAAAAACAGTCATTAACTGAAATTTGGTCAGATGACAGTTTATACGCTACTATAAATATTTCAACGCGTCAGCTGGTTCTATCGCGGTGGAAAACTCGTCAGCTGCGGAGTTACTGTTACTGCTTGTTGCTCTTACAACATGGAACCAACTCCGTCTACGTCTACCTTACGTCAATATAAGGCGTTTGTATCTCCGAGTAAGAAACGAAAATTGTCTCATTTTAGCGAAGATGAGAAGTTGTGGATAATAAACGTATTTAAGCACGTGAAGGAAACTTGGCCTGCTGATAAATATCAATCATAACAAGAGACGAAGTCCAAAAAACCAAAATAAGCGTGCTTGACCACCCATTGACTGGTAAGAATTTACTCAAAACAAAAGATCGCAAAGTAGATAGCAGACGGAAAATTTATATTTCCCGAATCATAAAACTAATAACTTGGTGTTATTTAATATTTTTTACTACAAAAATGTTATTCCTCTCTGGAAATCGGTCTAAAGGTCAATGTACGAAATTCTTAATGTCCGCCGCGCTTGCGTAATGCTTCGCTGACTCAAGAATTTTCCGTAAAAGTATGCATGTTACGTTTCAAGGAATATTCAATTCTATAACTGTTTCAATCTATCTAATTTGCGTTTTAAAATATTACGCTGCAGACCTTGACGAAATTTCGCCGCACATTTACCACACCCTTAATTTTGCGTGAGCCTTTATTACACACAGCATAAACCGATGATTCCAGACTGTCTAGGGTTATTCCCACCTGTTTCCAGCAATTTGTTACCAGTGGTAATAGCTGGGATTTTTTTCCCCATTTTTTACCACTAAAGTACTCGGTGGTAACTACTGGGAAAAAAATCCCAGAAGTAACCATCAATTACCCCTTTATAAGGCAGAAGGATTATATATTCCCACGATGAGTGAACTTTATTTCTATGTGATAGGGTTCAATTATATGAAAAACCAGATGCCTTGGCCCGTTAAAGGGTTCCCCCTGGTAAAAGATGGGAAAAAACCCCCGCTGTTACCACTGGTAACAAAGTGGTGGTAACAAGTGGGAGTAACCCACTTTGGATAACAAAACACTGTACCTAAAGTAGTTGTGCCAACGGAACCGCTTGAGGTGCAGGCACAGTACTCGCGGCAGACGGCGCACGCGGAACTGCTTAGTGGACTTCTGCTTGCTCTCGCAGCCGCCGCAGAAGTAGCGCTCCGTGTCGGCTAACTCTTCCACCTGCAACAGTTCGATAATGTTCTACTGGCGAATGCACCGCACGACTCTCGGACATCTGCCAGGAAAAGACTCTTCGTTTCTTTGCACATGTCATACGTTCATCTAGAGTGCATTCATCCTTACTTGTTTTATTTGGTTAACAACGTTCTAACCTCAAAATGCATCTTTTTGGGATAGAATAGCAAATGGTGAGTATTCGATCATGCCGAGACAACTTTTCGGACATTACTTCACGATTTTTTAGTCTGAGAACGCTTTATTTACGATAAGATTGCTGTTATAGTCTAAAATTATACATTTTGAGGTTAGAATGATGTTTACCAAATAAGACAAGTAAGGATGAATGCACTTTAGGCATGATCTTGAGAAACAAATAATTTCCTGGGTCTGTGAAAGGCAAACGCGCTGACTAAGGATTCCAGTGCGCTGGACCGATGCAATTAAGAGGGCTGCAAAATGCAGTCTTTCCCATGCAGTCCACTACACGCGGAACCGAACTGCATGTAGTCATGATCCTCAGTCATGAGCATACACCGGATTGACGGAAACAAAAATGTACCAGTGCTAGTGATTAATTAAAAATCGACTAAGTTTATCGACATCGATAAAAAGCTATTGTCGCCCAGGCGACGAAGATTAAAGTCTGCAAATGTGGAAAAAAAATTGATCGTTTACGAAAATTATATAAAATATTAAAGAAGTTAATTCCTCAAAAAGGGTTACCAAATCGATAGGCTTAAGCCTAATAAGGGGTTTTCCGGTCCTTGACTAGAACAGTTATTCTCGATATGGATTATCATGATTTTAACTAAAGTCACTGGAGAGTAGCCCCAGCGAAACTGCTTGAAGCAGAAGTCTTCCACCAGATGGCTAAACCATACACTGTGAACTGAGAGTGAATGACTTGACTGGACGCGCGACTGCACCGCGACACTAGCCATAGATAGACACCTGTATCAATGCTATGAGTTGCCATGTGTAACCACCCGAAAAGTTGGACAGACCTGGACGAAGCTGGCCAGGCAGTCGAGCAGCGGCACCGGCGCGGCCGCGTCGGGCAGCTCCAGCGACAGGTCCAGGAACGGGTCCAGCTTCTTGCTCTCCGCGCCGCACGCTAGGCATCGGACCTGCACAAAATGTCTTGGTATACCAAGAAAGCCAACTCGATTTTAACCTACCGTGAGTCATTATAACGCATTTGAATACAAACTCCTTAAGGGAATAATACTATGCCTGTACAAAATCTAACAACAATGCTATAAGACTTCCTACAGGCGCTGCATCAATTACCAACAGAAACCTCCGCTCCCCTTTTCATCCCTTTAATGGATAATTTCCAAGATAAAAACTATCATATATTGGTTCAGCGGTTGAAGCGTAACAAAAGTTAACAGGCGCCTGTCTGTTAACTTTTGTTACGCTTTATAATAATAATTATAATAATAAAATAACTTTATTTGCAAGAAAAGACTTATGACTACTTCCACTTTTACACCTTTTATAAGGTATAAACAAGTAAATATTAAATGCTAGGTGTAAACAAAATTACGTAGGTATGAAAAACATTTTTTACGAGTAAGCTTCCTCTGTTCCCCGTACTAGTAATTATACTGGTATCACGGTGGAACAGGATTCGCCATCATCGTTGTTTAATGTTGTGTTTGACTTAAAATAAGTACATAGTGAGAAAAAAATATATAACAAGACAAATTTAAAGACACTAGGTAACAATAAGTGAAGAATGCGGGTGGAGTGACAAAATCATAGCGGCAATGCCGCGCTAGTCGAACGAAGTTGTAAACACGTAGTATATGCAAAATGACCAGATGAGTCAGGTCAGTGGAAGGATTTATTGTTATTTATATGACCTATGTATATCTATGACTGAGTATGACTAATTATGAGTACCTATACGTTATGTGTGTTCGTGTGTGAATATGCGTATGTGTTTCTGGGTGTGTGTGTGTGTGTGTGTGTGTGTGTGTGTGTGTATGTGTGTGTGTGTATGTGTGCTTTAACCGCTGACAGAGTTACGTACTTTCGCGTTTATACGCATTTTAAACTCGGGTATTAATTGTCGCTATTGGTGACATTTAGGATCCATTGGGTTAACCGTTGTCATGGTCTCGGCGTACTTCCCACCTAGCGGTGATTAAAGGCTTCTTATGATCATGAAACATGTCGCATATAGTAAAACACTTCGAACCGCTGTGATTTAGTTAGCAAGATGTATAATGTTAGAGCTTTCTCACATGGTGCAACCCAAAACAAACTAGTTTTCAACTGTGACGCGACCAAACACGTTGGCACATGTATTTTTAAATGATACTGCACACGCAACTTATCGAAAACTAGTTTTTGACGGTGACGCAACTAGTAACGCGCAATTCCCAGTGCTGGTCGCCCGCGCGTTGTCGACGCAACTTTTCGTGGAATATGCGTGAAAATGGCGCGTGTCATTGCTGTCGGCGCACTTAAAAAAATATTAAATTCGTCCAGGAAATTGAAAAATATCCTTGCCTGTACGATTATACGCTAAAGGAGTGTACAAGGAAAGACTTAACAGAAAAAAAATGTAGGGGTGTATCCAGAACAAGTACCGAAAAACCCCTTTTTAGGCTTAAGCCTATCAATATGGTAACCCTATCAATTTGGTAACCTTACTGATAGGGTAACCATATCGGTATGTTGTAAGCATATCGGATGTGGTAACTATAAGGTAACCCTATTGAGATAGGGTTTTGATTAGGGTTAACTAAAGGTCACCACATCCAATATGCTTACCATAACAATAGGGTTACCCTATCAGTAAGGTTACCTGATCATAAGGTTACTATTATAGATAGTGTTTTAAAAACAACTTCTTCTCTTGTTACGATTTCGTTTGTGCCGGTAATATAAATACAAGATTATAAAGTTATAATTAAATATTAATTATTATGTCTTCATCATCACTCGACTCCATTGGTTTAACTGAGACGTCTGCCCGGTGAACGTCGCGAGACTGATCGTCACAAGTTGAGTCGCGTCATGTGAGTTTGAGTTGCATCACAGTTGGCAAAACTTATTGCCAACAAGTTTAAGGTTCGACCACACCACCGCTTAACCCTTAAATGCATGATTTTTTGTATAACTTTTTAATAAATTGAAATAGATGTGTCATGTTGTATAGATTGACGGATAGCTGAAGTGGATAGCTGCATATTGAGCCACGGACCATCAAATATACGATGCATATATACATCATTATGCATTTAAGGGTTAAGATACGGTTACGGTACGCAATCGCAGTGACATATGACGTTATTGGCATGGAACTTCATATTAGGTAGGCCGTATCCGTACCGTCACCGTTTTTTGAGCACCGGTGTGGTCGAACCATTAAGGTGCGTAGCAGCGAGGTAACTACCATGAAGGCCTTTGTCACATGGGGTGACACGTGACAAAGGCCTTCATGGTAGTTACCGCGCTCTGCAGCGTGCCTCCGAAGACCGCGGTGACGATGGAGGCGGCCGGCGGCCCCGCCTCCGCGCGCGCGGGCGGCAGCAGCTGCAGCAGCTCTGTGTGCACCCCATGTGACAAAGGCCTTCATGGTAGTTACCTCGCTCTGCAGCGTGCCTCCGAAGACCGCGGTGACGATGGAGGCGGCCGGCGGCCCCGCCTCCGCGCGCGCGGGCGGCAGCAGCTGCAGCAGCTCTGTGTGCACCCCATGTGACAAAGGCCTTCATGGTAGTTACCTCGCTCTGCAGCGTGCCTCCGAAGACCGCGGTGACGATGGAGGCGGCCGGCGGCCCCGCCTCCGCGCGCGCGGGCGGCAGCAGCTGCAGCAGCTCTGTGTGCACCCCATGTGACAAAGGCCTTCATGGTAGTTACCTCGCTCTGCAGCGTGCCTCCGAAGACCGCGGTGACGATGGAGGCGGCCGGCGGCCCCGCCTCCGCGCGCGCGGGCGGCAGCAGCTGCAGCAGCTCTGTGTGCACCCCATGTGACAAAGGCCTTCATGGTAGTTACCTCGCTCTGCAGCGTGCCTCCGAAGACCGCGGTGACGATGGAGGCGGCCGGCGGCCCCGCCTCCGCGCGCGCGGGCGGCAGCAGCTGCAGCAGCTCTGTGTGCACCCCATGTGACAAAGGCCTTCATGGTAGTTACCTCGCTCTGCAGCGTGCCTCCGAAGACCGCGGTGACGATGGAGGCGGCCGGCGGCCCCGCCTCCGCGCGCGCGGGCGGCAGCAGCTGCAGCAGCTCTGTGTGCACCCCATGTGACAAAGGCCTTCATGGTAGTTACCTCGCTCTGCAGCGTGCCTCCGAAGACCGCGGTGACGATGGAGGCGGCCGGCGGCCCCGCCTCCGCGCGCGCGGGCGGCAGCAGCTGCAGCAGCTCTGTGTGCACCCCATGTGACAAAGGCCTTCATGGTAGTTACCTCGCTCTGCAGCGTGCCTCCGAAGACCGCGGTGACGATGGAGGCGGCCGGCGGCCCCGCCTCCGCGCGCGCGGGCGGCAGCAGCTGCAGCAGCTCTGTGTGCACCCCATGTGACAAAGGCCTTCATGGTAGTTACCTCGCTCTGCAGCGTGCCTCCGAAGACCGCGGTGACGATGGAGGCGGCCGGCGGCCCCGCCTCCGCGCGCGCGGGCGGCAGCAGCTGCAGCAGCTCTGTGTGCACCCCATGTGACAAAGGCCTTCATGGTAGTTACCTCGCTCTGCAGCGTGCCTCCGAAGACCGCGGTGACGATGGAGGCGGCCGGCGGCCCCGCCTCCGCGCGCGCGGGCGGCAGCAGCTGCAGCAGCTCTGTGTGCACCCCATGTGACAAAGGCCTTCATGGTAGTTACCTCGCTCTGCAGCGTGCCTCCGAAGACCGCGGTGACGATGGAGGCGGCCGGCGGCCCCGCCTCCGCGCGCGCGGGCGGCAGCAGCTGCAGCAGCTCTGTGTGCACCCCATGTGACAAAGGCCTTCATGGTAGTTACCTCGCTCTGCAGCGTGCCTCCGAAGACCGCGGTGACGATGGAGGCGGCCGGCGGCCCCGCCTCCGCGCGCGCGGGCGGCAGCAGCTGCAGCAGCTCTGTGTGCACCCCATGTGACAAAGGCCTTCATGGTAGTTACCTCGCTCTGCAGCGTGCCTCCGAAGACCGCGGTGACGATGGAGGCGGCCGGCGGCCCCGCCTCCGCGCGCGCGGGCGGCAGCAGCTGCAGCAGCTCTGTGTGCACCCCATGTGACAAAGGCCTTCATGGTAGTTACCTCGCTCTGCAGCGTGCCTCCGAAGACCGCGGTGACGATGGAGGCGGCCGGCGGCCCCGCCTCCGCGCGCGCGGGCGGCAGCAGCTGCAGCAGCTCTGTGTGCACCCCATGTGACAAAGGCCTTCATGGTAGTTACCTCGCTCTGCAGCGTGCCTCCGAAGACCGCGGTGACGATGGAGGCGGCCGGCGGCCCCGCCTCCGCGCGCGCGGGCGGCAGCAGCTGCAGCAGCTCTGTGTGCACCCCATGTGACAAAGGCCTTCATGGTAGTTACCTCGCTCTGCAGCGTGCCTCCGAAGACCGCGGTGACGATGGAGGCGGCCGGCGGCCCCGCCTCCGCGCGCGCGGGCGGCAGCAGCTGCAGCAGCTCTGTGTGCACCCCATGTGACAAAGGCCTTCATGGTAGTTACCTCGCTCTGCAGCGTGCCTCCGAAGACCGCGGTGACGATGGAGGCGGCCGGCGGCCCCGCCTCCGCGCGCGCGGGCGGCAGCAGCTGCAGCAGCTCTGTGTGCACCCCATGTGACAAAGGCCTTCATGGTAGTTACCTCGCTCTGCAGCGTGCCTCCGAAGACCGCGGTGACGATGGAGGCGGCCGGCGGCCCCGCCTCCGCGCGCGCGGGCGGCAGCAGCTGCAGCAGCTCTGTGTGTAACCTGCACAATCACAACTAACTGTCAAAAAATACATTTTAGGTATACGCTTTAATTGCCAACTGTATTTTTCTGTACACCGTCATCAACTACTCGTTGAGACGATTCTAACGAACCCTAACTCGACAGGGTTACGTCGGTTAAGCACTGAATTCCCATGGCCACCTGTCTCCATCATCAGATCAGCTCGATGGTACCATAATATTGAATTGTCATCCAAACAAACTAAGGGCCTTATCACACTTGCGATTTGCAAGCGATTTGAAAGCGAAGCGTGCGCGCGGCGTGTTCGTCGCGTGCCCGCAACCAATTCGCCGCGATTACACCGCAACCGCGTGACGAATACGCCGCGACTGCGCAGCGAGTTCGCCGCGTCAACAGTTGAGATTTACTGACGGCTGCGCAGCGTATTCGTTACGCAATCGCGGCAAAATCGCGACGCACTCGCGGCGAATTGGTTACGGGCACGCGACGAACACGCCGCGCGTACGCTTCGCTTTCAAATCGCTTGTAAATCGCAAGTGTGATAATAGTCCTACTTGTTATGAACAAAATGCTGCACTTTATGATGAAAGCAAGCCGCTTGGCACAGTGGTAGTAGGGACCAAACTGAGTGATTTGACCCGCAGCAGCGGGAGTTTCACCCCTTAGGAAAAGAGATGGCGCCACTTCTTAAAAAATATTTCAAAAAATTCTACAAGCTAAACGAATAGACCAATTTTAATGTATAATACCTCAAATGAAAGTTCATTTTACATTTTAGTTATAAAAAAATATATAAAAAATATATTCAGAAATCTTTTGGCAAAAAACAGCATGTTAAATTTTTTTCCTAATTTAATTGGTAGTTTTTACTTGATTTCTTTAAAAAAATGTATGCAACATGAATTGTTTATTGCACATATATATTACTGACTAAATAACAAGTATTATAAAAAAAACTCGACATCAATATCTTTCATACTTCATGAAATATTGAAGTTTAAATGGCAGCACCATTTCTTTAAAACATATTTCAAAAAATTAAGCAAGCTAAACAAATGGACTAATTTCTAGTTTATAATATCTCAAATGAAGGGGCATTATATAAATTGCTTATAAAAATAAAATATACCAAAATATAGTGGCAAAAAAAGGCATATTAAGACGTTTTTTTACTTTTTTGGTAGTTTTTACTTGATTACATTTTAAAAATACATGCAATATGTATGTTTTAATGCATATGTATTTTACTGGATTAATAAAAAGTAGTAAAAAAAACGAGATATAAATATCTTTAATAGTTTACGAAATATTTGTGTGTGTGAGTTTAATTGTGCGCGCTCTTCTTACAAATAAATTTAAAGGAATCTTTAAGCGCAACCAGCGATCTAATATTATTGTTAAATGTGTCATATGAAAAGACATCACGTAATTTATTTTAATAAATAAAAAAACTGAATAAAGAGTTTCTTCTGGCGCTGAATTACAAAAAAACATAATTACTTTAAAATTTGTCATTATTTTTATTTAAAGTGACTACATTTCTAGACAAAAAATTAAAACTATATAATCCCCAGCATAGTTGATTCCTAGATATATTATATGTTGCTTAGTAGCTGACGAATTTATGTAAAAAAATTAGCTCTAAATCTGATAGGACTTCTATTCACGTTGAAAATTTATATTAACTTAGATAATTATGTAACTTTTTGAAATAAAAGACTATTTATTACATACATGTTTATCAAATATTTTTATTATAATTTAAATTTCCTCTTCGCGTTCACCGGTAGATGTAGAAATGAAAAGGAAAAGTCGTTTTGAAGTAGTCGTTTCATTTCAATACTACATAATCACTGATCTTTTATACATGGACCGGTTGTTGTAGCTTACTGTTGAATTATTTTTGTGCCTAGTTGAATACCATTCGACCTAATTTTTTGTGCCAGCCAGTGGAAATCAGTGGTCAGCATACAAAATAACTCTGCATTGAAAATGATACGAACTCACTTTTGATTTGTACAGCCACCTTTGCAGGATTTACAGTGGGTAGGTAGTGCATGGTAAGCTGACGCGACGTGACCCACAACGCATAGTATCACAGCCAGATTTGCAGCCACAATGGTCCAGGAGGCTTAATTGCGACTAAATCACCGTAACTGCCGACCATTGTGGAGTCCTAATCTCTTGTTCCTTGGTCCATCCCCAAGAAGATGGACATTGAATGGAAAAATACAGATTCAGAGCGTTTTCCCATCCGTAGCTGGCTTGTTAAGCTGTACCCAGTGCATGGTTATAGAGAGCAGCTGATGTAGGTGGCAGGCTTCTCAAGAGCTTGTTTTTTGAAGCAAACAAGTCCTTGCGAAAAACAGCTGACTGAGTGGGGCCACGTATGAAGAAACGCTCTGAATTGAGAAGTTTCCATACCATGTTCATTTTCTTGGGGATGGACCAAGACACAAGAGAGTTGGATGCCACAATGGTCGGCAGTTACGGTGATTTAGTCTCAACTAAGCCTCCTGGACCATTGTGGCTGCAAATCTGGCTGCGATACAATGCGCCGGGGTTGTCGTCGCGACAGCTTACCGCCTATTGTAAATCCTGCAAAGGTGGCTGTAAGCGTACTTCAAAACGCCTTTTCCTTTTCAGTACTAAGTACATCTATCTGTGAACCCGAATAGTAAATTTAAGTTTTAATAAAGATATTTGATAAAGATTTAAATAAATGGTCTTTCATTTCAAAACGCAACATGCATGACACATTTAAGTTATCTAATATATATTTTATTTTTAACGTGAGTATCCTTTCAGATTTAAAGCTAAACATTTGACATAAATCCGCTAACTACTAAGCAACATATCATCATCATCATATCAGCCGAAAGACGTCCACTGCTGGACATAGGCCTCCCCCAGAGAGTTCCATATTGACCAACAAGCAACATATATCCAGAACCAATTATGCCAATGCCAATGCAGTTTTATGTTTTGGCTACAACCTTTAAATGGTTTATTACTTTACTGTTTTTAAAGTATTCATATTTTTTTCGTAATTCAGCACCAGGAAAAAACTTTTTGTCTCGGATTTTTCATGTATTTTTTATTTTTTATAATAAATTAAGCATTTTTCTTTCATATAACACATAAAACATTAAAATCGGAGCACTCATTGCGCTTGGAGATATCATTAATATTTTTTTAAGAAGTAGCGCGCACATTTGAACTTAAATATTTCGTTAACTATACAAGATATTTATGTCTTGTTTTTTTATAATACTTGTTCCTTACCCAGTAATGTACATACGCATTAAAACATACGTGTTGCATACATTTTTTTAAAATGATCTCAAGAAAAAACTACCAACCAAGTAAAGAAAAAAACTTAATTTACCAGGTTTTGCCAAAAAAAGGCATATATTTTATTTTTATTTTTTTATAAGTAATATATACAATGCGCTTTAATTTGAGACATAAATCATTGAAATAAATGGATTTGTTTAGCTTGTACAATTTTATGAAATATTTTTGAAAGAAATGACTCTCACATTTAAACTTTAATATTTCGTGAACTATGAAATATATTGATGTCAAGTTTTTTTTATAATAGTTGTTATATACCCAGTCATATAATCATACATAAAAATATACATATTATATATAAAAAAAATATACGAAATCAATTAAAAACTACCAATCTAGTACAAAAATAAAACTTAATTTGCCATTTTCTGCCAAAAGCTTTTAATTTATATTTTATTTTTATTTTTTTATAAGGAGTGTATATAATGAGCTTTCATTTGAGATATTAAACACTGAAATTATTCCATTCGTTTAGCCTGTACAATTTTTTGAAATATTTTTTAAAGAAGTGGCGCCATCTCTGTTCCTAAGGGGTGAAACTTCCGCTGCTGCGGGTCAAATCACTCAGTTTGGTCCCTACTATCACTGTGCAAAGCGGCTTGCTTTCATCACAAAGTGCAGCATTCGGCCAAAAAATCGCCATAACAAGTAGGACTATAAGGCCCTTATACTTAAACCCAAAATTTCAACTCAATCGGTTGAAGATATTTGCTTCAAAATTGAGTTGCAAGATTCCCTCACGGACGAACAAGTTAGGTACAGTCACGAGCTTTAATTTGGGACCCATTTCCTTCAAATGTTGTTAGAACAATCACAATGCAATAAGGTTGAAAACTTCAGTTCAATAATAGTGGTGAAGTGTCAAGATAAGATAATTATAGTACATTGATTAACGAGGGACGCAAGTGGAATATTGCTAACAAGAGTCTATCAGAAGCCCGACGCCGAAGGTGGAGGGCTTTTGATGACTCCAGTTTGCAATATTCTTACGCCCGTGTTATATACAATGTTTTTCATCACATTTGCGAGGAAATATATAACTCCAAAAGACAGAAAAATCTAAGTTTCATACAGCCGCACCAATCAAAAATTGACAACTTCACTTCCAGATCAATGCTAGTGGAGCGCGCAGCTTCAATATTTCAACCAATCACAGAGCAGTATTCTTGCGGGGCGGGGCGGCTTGGCCAACTAGATTTTTTTTTCAACCAATCACAGAGCAATCAGATTTGCTTAAGCCAATCAGAGGGTTCTATATTCACTCTTCCAAGCATACTGTACATCGCTGTACACCTGCAGCCTGTGGACGCGGTACACGCAGCGTGCCATGAACGCCATGCGTGTACAGTACAAGGACGCGTTCAGGGTACTGTTGCGGCTGCCGCGACACTGCAGTGCGTCCGGCATGTTTGCGGACGCGCGCGTGGACGGTTTCCATGCGACGCTCCGCAAACGCTATGCCACGACGCTGCGCAGGGTGCGCGCCAGCCGCCAGTCTCCTGGCCGTTGTGGCGGGGAGATGGGACAGTGCCCTAATCAGGCACCGGACCACCCAGCACTTAAGTTTAGGTACTAACATGGTTATTTAAGTTAATTTGTAATACTAACACTTATGGACTACAAATGTCTGAAATAAATGATTTTTAATTTTTTATTTTATTTTATTTATTTATATTTTAAAACTAAACTTAACAGCCCGTGGGAGGTAAAACGGCTATAACTGCTCTGTAGTCTCGCAAGTAATAACGCCATTGACGAGCAAGTGTGATGAAAAATGTCTTATTGAATGGGCCCTTGAATGAATAACCTCTTTGCCAACAACTATCGTTACGGTTTTCTAAACGTGTGTCAGTGTCAGTCAAGAAAATTGATTGAAAACTGTCATTTTCAAGAAGTATTATTTGCAAATCTATTATATAAAATCGAAAAACCAGAACGGGATAAAACACGAAGGAACGAGCGAGATAACGCCTTACAAAAAACACCATCTCCGGCGTCACGTTTCTCAAAAACAACGCAAGTAACACGAGAAATAAATTTTAGAATAAGAGCATAAAGGCTCCCGGTTCTGTTGCGTATTTTTTCTACAATCACGTAATGAAATCTCGATAACATTGACAATTTGAACCGTCGGCCATTCTTGGGAAATGTTTTGGCTAACGTTCGGATCGGTCTCGCTTAATACCTTACGTTTAAGTAGACGCATTTGGTCTCTAATAATACCTTAAGCCCTGCTTAGACTGTAAAACCACGGTTTGTGATTAAATAAATGGATTAAAGGGGTGCTCCGTCTCTTTCGCACAAGTGCAATACGGAGCTATAAGTTCCGATATGAGTATGGGGTGGCCAGGTATGGAACGGTGGCCGCAGAGTACAAGATAATAAGAAAATATATACTTTTTTTTATTTCCATATTGTTACGTTGCTAATCCTGGCTCATGAACATAATACAATTGTGACAAATACATTCATATAATTCATTCACGCGGGTGGAGCCGCGGGCACGTCTAGTAACAAATATGGCCGGAGAGAAGACAGGGCCACAAACATGGGTGACAGTTAGTCGGACAAAATCGTCAAATTAAATTAACTTAAGGCGAAAGCCCATTAAAATACGCAGCCACGATCGAAAATAAGCGCAAGGACAAGTTCGAATAGTTGGCTGTAGGTTGAGACTAATTTTGACTGAATTTTTAATCTTTTATTTTCGTAATATTTTGTTTTTGACATTAGATTGTTTTTCTAGAAATATTCTACTAGTATTTTTTATACAATTTTTTTTATCATATATATTTTATTCTTTATGTTTAAAAATTACTCTAAAAAATTAACTGACGATTTGAAAGTGCTTGTTACTAGGCCTACTTGAATAAAGATCATTTTGAGTTTGAGTTTGAGTGGTCGAGACTTTGCCATAGTACCGGATACTAGGTTCGATTCCCGGTCTTTCCCGCTAATTTTACACCTTAATATCGCAGCATTATTATATTGAGTTCTTCATGCGTGGAGAACTGGAGATGTTGCCAACAGAAATTCTTGACTACGAGTGTGCGCCAAATTGTCAATATACGATATTGTCATCTATTCAACGTGTCATGTGAACATACAGCTCGTTTATACCAACTAATGGCGTGTGGAAAGTAGAAATGAGTAACATTTATACGGCATTTATTCATTAAGATATACCAATAAGAAAAATATAATAAATGTTACCTGTCGAGCATATATCGCAGGAACTCATGAGCGTCCTGTTGCTGGTAGCCGCGGAAGCGAGGCACCACCTTCCAGATCACCAGGAACAGGCATTCAGGGGAGATGGCCCCCTTGCCGCCGCAGCCGCTGTTTAGGTTTATCAGGACCTGGGACAATTAACATACGAAAAATGTTACATTTCATTTTGTTAAATAGCAAACACTGTCTATTTCTAAGTATTTATTTCCAGTAAACACAATCCTTTGTCTTTCCAAATTTCCGTTCCTTTTATACCAAATTCCTGTTTCCCTAATTTTTTACTCTTCAACGTGACTTTGGCTAATCTTAGTAAAGCCAGAAAAAAAACTGTTTAAATCATTGTTAGCGAGTAGCATACTATGGTACAGTCAGCAGCAGATGTAGCTAAGAGGGCCGGGTGTTCAAAATGACCTGCACACGACTTTATTCTTAAGAAATTAAGAGCGTGTGTAGGTTATTTTTAACACCCGGCCCGCTTAGCTACTTCTGCTGCTGACTGTACTCCAAATTGAGAAAACACTGTATTTAATGATATTTATATAGATTCTCAATAATATGTGTATGAAGAAAGAGGTAATAAATACATTTAATTACACTCGATTGAGCCCCGTTATTTAGTAAAAATGTGGATGAACAAAAGATAAGAAATTCAAAATATTTCAGATACAAATGAATGTAGAAAAGGTTTAAATTTTTCTTAATAGCTGTATTAGCCAACGACTGGCCCTCTAGATTCCAAAATGAAAGGTTAAATAAATTACCTTTCTCAATTCCTCTGCCATGACCAAATCAGTCATCTCCTGTCTCGTATAACTCCTCGAGTGATACACCTTCCTCCCATTCGTCTTCGGCTCTAGCACCGGTAGCTGACTGAAGTAGCAACTGAACTCCTGAATGTTACTCAAACTCTGTAGCACCGCATTCATAAAACATGTGTTCCCTAAATTTTTTAATCCTACTACTTTCTTCTCCCGACTCTTGCCGTTGCATGGAGAGCCTTTTTTCTCTTTGCTCTTGGCCGCTCCATTCTCTGTTGAACTGCTGTCGTCAGAGTGAGATCTTTTGCGTGATCTAGGTCTTAAGCTTCTGACTGTTTCTTCCGGCGTCTGTAAAACAATTTTTTTTACTATGAATTTAAATCCCCAGTAAAAACCAGCCTACTGCATATCTTTCTGGGCATAATTATGTGTTGCTAGTAGTGAATCAGGTTGCCAGAGCGTCTGGTGATGCCTACATTTGTCCTTTGCGTGAACAAACTTCCCATAAACCTTTAACACGTCTTCAGAGTTGCAAGCCTCTGTAGTTTAGTGTGATTGCTTATCATCAAGGGCCCTACAATTGTTGGTCGTCAGGGTATGAATACTTTCCCATTATATAACTAAGAAACATGTAAATAATCAGCTACATGTAGTTTGACTCTACAAGTAACATGTTTCACTCACTTATTCACACTCCAGAACCATCCACAAGTCAGTAAACAACATTGTATAATTCATCAAACTTAACATACCATAAATATAAATGTACCTTAGCATTTTTAGCTCGTTTATCCGAGTCCGAGCCGTCCTGTGCTTCTGTGGTATCAGTCCTGGCTTCTCCGCTGGAACTAGGTTCTTGGACTATAGATGAGGTGGATGAGCAACTGTTTTGCCCTTCGCTTCCATCTTTGCTGTTTTCTTCATTGCCTATATTAGTATTCGCGTCTGTGTTCACATCTTTCCTAATTAGCATAATACTTTGCCTTATTTTATCTATTGTTTGCAATTCTGTGTCGTTTGAGACATAGTCATCACATTTGTAGCTGAAAATAAAGTTTGAACTATTAACACATTTGCTGTTCAAATAAAAACATGACCTGAATTTAAAACATTCCCACTGTTTTTTTGTTAACTAGTCACAAATAGCCTTTATATTCACTGACTTTTTTAAAGTTTAATTAATGTTTTTTTTTTGTTGGTAGTTATTAAAATCTCTTTTTTCTTTCAGGTTGTGGTTTTCTCTGACATAGGCCTCGTCTAAAGATTTCCAATGATCTCTATCTCGTGCCATTCTTATCCACTGTCATCTACTTAGTTAATATGACCCAATTGTAATTAATATGAATAAACATGATCAATGGAAAGTAAAAAAATAATAATTTTTAATATGAAGGTCATTCCAGTTAAAAAAAAACATTTAATTCACACTAAAGTCCATAAATACAATATATAGTAAACAATGAAATTTTATTACTAGTGTTAGTATGATATAAAAAGAGAGATACTTCTAACTAAACAATGACTGCATGCAGTCTCTGCCAGCAGGTGAGCATGGGCCCATTTTCGCGCTCCGCAAACACGCTCAGAATGCCGTTGCGGGCCGCGCACGCGATGCATCATGAGGCGCGCCTCTTGCGCATTATCGCCTCAAAGCTGTCAGTTTGTGCCTCCGCAAACATACCAGAGGCACTACAAAATCGCGGCAACCCCATCAACATCCGGAACGCATTATTATATTGCACACGTAGGCCGTTGTATGCCTTCTGCGTAAAGTTGGTCCACAGGCTGCATGTGTAAAACGACTGACAGTACGCTTTGAAAAGTGTAGTCTTTACTTGTACTGTACATTTTGCGAACCTGCGGGCCAACATGTTGCATCGGACAGCCAACAACCTACGCTCCCGCTCAAGGTCCAAGTTATCACTCAGGTCGTCTGTTACCCAGTGACCCAGGTTCCTGAACTTAGTAACAAAGTTTAAGGGGACGTCGTAGAGTGTCACTAACAGTACAGTCGGATAAGTTCTCCTGCCAGCTTTAAAAATCATCACTTTGCTCTTCTTGAGCAGATTACTAACCAATAAACCGAGAACACATTGGAGCTCATGCATAGCTGGTGGCCAGACTTCTCCGCATGCTCCTTTGCATGGCCGCTCACATAGCGGCCACAGTTCACCACCCCGCACAGCAGGCACAACCAATTCTGATCCTTCGCCGCGCATTCTGCAAACATGATAAATACTAGCACTTATATATGTTGCAATGGTGTAAGGCCTAAACTGGAACGAAAAATATGTGTGATAAATGATTTAAGTTTGAATGTCATTTATTACACAAGTACTGGAATCATCAGAATTATCTATGAAAACACTGGTTTTAGAATAAAATAAAATAATGTTTATCCATGACCACAAACATTTGAGCATTCTGCTGACCATACTAAAAGTGAATTCAACCGCTTCTATCTATTGAAATTTGTCTTGCAAAGTTGATTTTTATCATGAAATTGCATATGAAATAACTGCATTGGAATGATCTAGCATTTTTTTCGTGGTTTGATTGGACATATTTAACTTACAACTAGTACTGTTACCAAAAAAGGCGATATTAAGAAACAATAACAAGAGCTACCTATTCTGTCTGAGGCAGTTTTATGTGATAAAACTGCTACAATATTGCTTTAGTACCTAAACTTCAAAATGTTTAAGTTTGTCAATTGTAGGTATACAGGTCTTTCCCATGCCGTTTATTATTTAGAATATCTAGACGCCAACTACCATATCCAATACCTACCCTGCTGCAGCTATTAGGCTTGAGTTAGTCAGGCAGGAACTCATATAGTAAACGAACTGTCATTTAAATAATACCTGTATCAACCAAACATTAATTAAATAGGTACCTACATAGGTACCTATGTGGGTTTTCGGCACATTTCAAAAAGAAAGTTTTGATAAACACATTCATATTTTCGTGAAGCAGATAACAAGTCATAAGGTATCATAGGGCAGTGATTGATTGGTTTCAAGTTTCTGTTCCGTATAATGCTATCTCTAGCACCTACGTACTATCTCTTCGTGAAACTATTGACGTGTTTTCTAGCTCCTCATACTGCGCAATAACGAACTTAACTAACATCATATTAGGCTGATCACATATTGTATTGGGATTCTGACTCATTCCATTTGGACTAGGAAACAATCTGTTTAGCAATTAAGGAAAAGATTTATATACGCAACCAAGCGTTTCTGTGTCTGTTTTAGTTGGATATAATGACGAAACTAGTCGTATACTATTATCATAACATTGCAGCATAAAATAACAATATTTTTAACGCTTCGCGGCAGGTAACGCGACATTCTCATCATTCACGGTCATTCGAGTACCCCGCGCCCCAACCTGCCGCCCCGCTTCTTCTTCCCCTCCGAGTCCCACGATAACAGCTGATTATTAAAGCTTCGCTGTATTGATTTTTCAAACTAACCCTAATAAATGCGACGTGGCGTCGCAATCAATACGCCTATTTCAAGACACGAAACCATGTTAAGATTTTGTTTAAGACTAATTAATTACCTGAACAATCCCAGTTCTTTGTGACTGAGGTATCTTCTGTGATGAGGTCGCTGTCCACCTTGACGTTATCTAACAAATGGGTACATTCCATTCTTCATAATAGGTATGATCTAACAAAATAAAAATAATATAAGCTTAATTTAGAACTCATGGAAATGAGATAGATTTCTATCGCAACTGTCTCGAGCTCACAAAACGAATGAGGATCGAGCTAGCGACGAACAAGCAAAAGCAAACACAACAATTAGAATGTGTTGCCATAATAAAAAATCGAAATAAGGAAATTAATCAAATGGAAACAGCATTTCGATGTTAAATTAAATAATTTACATTGTTGCAGGCACTGTAACTTAAAAAAACTATTATTATTGATTGCAAAAATAAATCATCGTGCTCTAGAACTCAATAAAGCGACTGTTGTATAAAAACTTTTACAGTACACATGGTGTTACTTTCCCGCACTAGTGCGCAAATGAGCACTTTCCGTGCATATGTTGAAACTTTAAAGAGCCATATGTACTGTAAAACGTTGTACGATACACGTGCAAATAGGTAATTCGCAACTCGTGTCGATTTAAAACACTCCCTTCGGTCGTGTTTTAATTTATCGCCACTCGTTGCGAATTTCCTATTTTCTGCACTTGTATCGTAAATAACTATTAATATGAGACATGACATGAGATTTTTGCCTGTCGCGGAAGTATCAATCTTTTGTGAAAAAGTTCTGCTACTCACAGCTTTCGAGGTTATCTGAGGCCCTACTGCGAAATGAAATGAAATGTTCGTTCGTGTATGTATATCCCTTCGCACTTGTCTCAGTATATATTTCTCTATGCGCACTTGCTTATTTAAGTTGCAGAGGAATATACAGGAACGAATTTTAGTTTATTAGTTTCCCGGTAGCGCCCCTGTCCAAGTCATGCGCATTTTCTGTGGACAGTCAAAAGATTTCCTACAGCAACTAGATACTGAAGTAGCCAACTGAATCTTACGTCACAAAGCAAACCATTTTAAGAACTTCATTCAACATGTCACTTGTCTTGGTGGCAAGCTTTTTTATTTAGTTCCAATAGATAAAAAATTAAACAAACAGTACAATTTAATGTTTATTATCCTTAATTACGTCTGCCACCATATCCTCCCTGGGTAGCTGGTTGCGTCAGCTGGAGGCCATTGATGTTGTTGAAGTCGAGCATCTTCAACATGTCCTTGGTGTCAGGATCAACTTCAATGATGTCGTGCTCCAGGGCAGACACCTCCGGGACGTAGTTGTCACGTCGCTCACGCTCCTCCTCCTGCAGTTTGATGGAGATTCCACGGACCTGGGAGTTTCTGAGACGCCTCATCAAATGGGTGGCAAACCTAAGGAAAATACAACATTAGTGTTAATCTCCATAAATGATGTACAGAGAAAATATTGTAAAACAAAGTGGATGGACACTATGATTAAGTGAAAGGGTTATGACAATTTGAACTAACTTTAGTTTGTTAGAACAATTTTTTGAATTTTTAGTTAATTCAGAAGCTAATATGAACAAAATAACAATTATTATCTATAGTCTTTTTAGAATTTACATCAATAAATACACTATCAGCTCTGGACTGTAGATATTAATACTCATTACTGCTGAAAAAAATATTTAAAACGATTTCTGACTTTCTTAAATGTTTAATATCAAAGTAAATTAAACTTGTCCTACTTTTACAAAGTTAGGTGCTAAGAGTGGTCCATGACTAAAAAAAGTTTCGCTGCAGAGGAGTGGTTAGAACTTTGGGCAAATAAAGCAAAAAGGCTAATTAGAATTATTACAACTATTAAATATTACCTAAATGAAAACTTGGCATAATTATTAATTACTCACCCGGCGATCTTGTTACGAAGTGGCTTCGTAGGAATGATAGCTATTTCCTCACATATTCTCTTGTTGGTATCAAAATCAAGGGTCAACCTTGTGTAGTATTTTTCGATAATGATTTTCGCTGCCTTCTTCACGGTCTTAGTCCTGACGCGACCCTGGAAAGTGTCAGGTTATGGGGTAAATATTGCCATCACATGAAGGATTTCCACACAGATCTCCAGAAAATGAACAGATGTAATACATATTAAAGAGATTGGAAAGATTAAAACAGATTTAACAGAAATAAAATAATCACCATGGTTAGGAATTACTGTTGCCGTCTCTGACAGTTTACAGAAAAGAATCTGTTGTCTATGATACATAAAACGTCAAATAAAGCACAGACTATAAAATAAACAACATCCTCTTAAGCTTTGTTTACACGTGTCTCGGTTTCTGGAATAAGTTTTTCGTTGAATATACATAAAATGATTTGAAATCGTAGCTGCGAATAAGGTAAACAGTATAATTTGTGCGTAACCATTGCATCAACCGCCGTAAAACATCAGGAATAAATTCTATTATATATTCGGATGGTGTCTGGTCATCAACCATTCCTGGTTGAGTTGTCTCACACCACTCACATCGGACGGTGAATGGGCAGTTTAGACCTAATTATGCTCATTGTCTATGGTGGTGCTCAATGCATGGTGTGTTCTTATCTGTGCCGCATCCGCTCCGCACCGGCCTGCCATTACGAGTTCGCGCCGTGTTCAGTAATTCAGCTCCAAATTAAATAGATATCACAGTGATAAGTGCCGTTATTGTAGACTACTGGTGTTAAAACAGTTCTTGCAACTGAAATTTGTATTCACAAGTTTTACTCTGTCGTTACCATTGAATCTTTATCCACCATGTTTTGGGGTAAGTAATTATAACCGGCTGAATTGCCACCACGTGTTTCCAACCGGCACCATATTTCATGTTAAACTCTTATTCCTATAGCCTCTCACTTCCCTGTTTGATATAAACGGATCATTGTCATGATCAGTCTCCACAAAATCACTGTTTTAGCTTTGAAACATGACATTTGTCTAGAATACATACATACCTACTATAACGTGCATCACAAGCATGGATCACAAAGCGTTGCAATTGAACTCAACGCCATAATAAAGCTTTAAATAATGTTTTAATCAATATTTCTTGTATACACTGGAATCAACATTAAATAGCAAACTTTCACACCATGTGAGCGGTTTCCGACGTCTATTTTTATTTTATCTGTAATATAAAACATAATTTCCTTGGAATGTATTTTGGTAACACTGTTTGGTAGCAATGTGATTGCTACACTTTTTTTTAGGAGCATTATTTATGAGCAGGATATGGTGTACTGCCAATATTTTGTTCCATTCTTTAAATGGAAATATTATTAGTATCAGTGAATATCCCTGTTTAAAGGAAGGGAAGTTGAGATTATTGTAACAAGACGGATATTATTAAAGTATTTCTTCATCCTCTATAGGACTGATAATGGAACCGAACAAACGGTACACCCAAGTGGTGGAAAAGCCGTTCCACATATCCCAGGCAGCTATGGACATCTCAACAGGTGACAACGACCCCTGCCAAGTCATGGTTGTGGTGGACGGAAAGAACTTCCTGGTCTGCACACTCCAGAAGAACAAAAATATTCAAGTACCCCTGGATCTGTACTTCAAATCTGGAGATGCTGTTTCATTTTTAACAAATGGTAAGTTTTATTTTAGTTGCATTACTTCTGGAAAAGAAATATGCTCAGTTGATGTCAAAGATATGTTTACACTTTTCTACCATATTCCATTGTCATTTCTAGTAGTGTTCAGACCAGACAAAAGATATTTATATTACAGAACATGTGCACGGAATAGCAAGCTTATCAGTGTGCAACATGTGCAAGTTTATTCAGCTTGCCAAGTTTGGGAGTGTTATAAAAGTATGTAAATCGTCATTCAGTTTCTGGCCACCAATTTTATATCTTCATATAATATGCAGATGCTATTGACAAAATATTTAAAGATTGTAGTGATCAGTTCTGCATCTGGTTATTTAAATCTACATACTGAAATACCAAAATCCTCCTGTTTTATATATTTTTGTGAAGAGGCCACTAATAGGAAATGTACTGTTCAAAGTAGTTAGCCGTCTTGAAGCTGGCCTGTGCAAGTTTCTGTACAAAGCTGTAGTTTAAATGAAAACAATTATTGTTTTATGATTAAAATATTCAAAGCATTGTATTTATTTCGTTTCCAAACTAAAGTTTTAATAGATGTTTGGAAAGCTTATTATAAATTATAAGTCAGATGCTTTGCGAATACAATGATTGTGTAAAATTTATTATTATGTAGAACCTACAGTGTCCCACTGCAGATCTACTGGCTTCTCTTTCAAGAGCTTTCAGCTGTGGAATGAAAGGTTGCTTCTATTTTGTTTCCGTAGGTGGTCTGAGAGCCTTTTTGATATGCACGAGTTTAAACCTTAAACATCACATAACAAGGCTGACTATCATATTTAGGAGTAATGTTACAACAACAAACACTATGATTTTGCACAGGAAAGTGCAATGTCCACTTGACCGGATATTTGGACCCCGAGTTTGAAGAGGATGAGGAGGAGTCATCCGAAGGCGAAGAAGAAGATGAAGCTCCGACCCTGGTGTCAGCAGCCAAGAGGAAACTAGAAAATAGCAATGACAAGGCTAGCAAAAAACAAAAGGTAACACTATCTAATTAGTAAACACTGCATCAAAAACATGTCCCTTTAGGCTTAGGGGATGTCTTCCAGCCACACTTTTTTTTTACACACCAATTGTTTCATCATAGGATTTAAAAAAAAACTAATAAAAGTAACTGATATCCTAGATAAATTAAAAAAATCATTATACCTAGTTCTAATCTGGAAAAAAAAACTCAAACAATACTAATGTCAAAATCAAAACCATCTTGTGAAAGCTTTTGTCATTATAATTCCTTCTAGTTCTAAATTTCCAACATCACTTAACAGAAGGACAAGAAGGCTAAGGTCGACTCGGACGACTCTGAGGATGAAAATGACGACCAGCTGCAGAAGATCCTCGATGGCGAAGACCTGGACTCAGATGAGAATGACGAGTCCTTCAAGGTGAACACCACTGCTGAGGGTACTGACAGGTAATTGCCATTTTGCTATCATTCAAATTATTTAACCCATTCAAGGCCAATATTGTTTCGCATTTCCACATGAGTCATGCCTTTAGGAGCGATTTCAAAACGGTTATTTATAGTTTTATGTTATTTTTATCAATAACATAAGCCAAAGCCTTGGGGCTCAAAACTTGCCAATTAGTAGAGAGTTGAACTTTAAGTTTTATTAGCAGATCATAGAGACAGAAGAGAGATGTAGGACACTCAAAGAAAATGTGATCAATTGAACCGACACCTTCCACACAGACATTCACACTATTTTTGACTTGTGAATCTTGAATAAAAATTCAGGGGAGCACACATGTCCCAACCTGAGTGAGCCGTATGATGTAGGTAGTTACACTTTTATTGAATTTATATTTAAAAAACCAGGGTGTAGCCGGAATATTCCTTTGCAATTCATAGAATTTCAACTTTTTGTCAGCAGCCCATAGTGCTGACCATGTTGAATATAACTTTAACGAGGTTATCGCGTCTAAGTCCTTCCAAAAACATTGAAAGAAAGCTCTATTGCCGTTTACTGCTGCTTCCTTTGCAGCTTTGTCCGGCCAATTCGTTTCCATGTATACTTTGTCTTAATGACGTGATGTCACTAGTGACCCGTCTTCCATGTGTCAAATGAGTACACTCACTTACGTACATTTGGTTACAATTTGAGGTAATATTAAACATAATTTGGACTATAAAATCTTTTTGCAGCGATGATGAAGATGAATCCGACGATGAGGAAGCAGAAGACGAGGAGGCCGAAGAGGAAGAGGATGACTCGTCTGATGAGGCGGAGACCACCCTGGACACCAGCAAGGAGGAGGCCACGGTGGACATGGCCAAGCTCAGCAAGTCGGCCCGGCGCCGGCTGAAGAAGAAGCTACAGAAGGAGGGCAAGGAGCCACAAGTCAATGGAGTTGATAAGCCCAAGGTTAGTTACCGGACTGTTGTACATCATATCAGCCGAAAGACATCCTTAGAATGACCGATTCTGTGCCACCCGCATCCAGCGGACTCCGGTGACCATTGCCAGGTCACCAGTCCACCTTTTTTTTATTTTTATTACTTTATTTAATAATCTTACAACTAGGTTATACATTAAGCAAAAGTCCTGCAAAACTGTTTTATACAGTTTGTCTGCAGGAAGGCTTTTAAAGTAAATACAATTTAGGTTAACATGTTAACATATACATATTATGATTAATTGAGTTCTATTTTAGTTAAAATTAAGGTAGTGTATTCAATAAATGTTTTTTAAGTTTCCTCTTAAATATACGTGCATTTTGCTCGAGTCGGATGTCTTCAGGTAAGCTGTTAAGAATATATGGTAGTCTAGTCGTTTCTTTAATGTTCTGTCTCCAAAATAGTTTTTAATTCTAGGCACGTCAAATTTACCCGCGGACACCGATCTCGTACCATGCTTATGTGCAGTTCTATACAGGTCATGCTCCCGACTGCTGTGGTTGTTAACAATCAGAAGGTATTTATGCTTTAAAGTGACAGGAAGGATTTTACAAATTTTAAAAAGTTTTCGATAGTCATTTTTACAGCTATTTTTAATTTTTTTGGGGACAAGAAGTTTTAAAAATCTTAGTTGAAGCGTTTCTAATTTATCTAAGTAAGTTTTAAATGTAAGACCATAACAATCAAGAGCATACCCTAGTATAGAATTATACTAGGGTATGCTCTTGATTAGAGCATACCCTTGTGGGGGTCTACCCACGCTGCGCCTTCTGGTACCTCCCGGTCCCGGTCCTTGTCCTCCAGTTGTTACTACAGGTCATTTATGGAATCATCTTGGTGTCTGTCTATATAGGGATTAGGGACTCCTTTTAACAAAACTTAAAATGTCTCTGATAAATAAAATGTGTTTTGTCCCTTTGCGTCTTACAGACCCTTTTAACCAAACTCCAAAACAGCAATTTTTTTTACAAGCTTTTGTTTCCCCTGATAAATAAAATGTGATAGGCCACACATTTCCAGAAAAGTATACCCCATCTACGAGCCCCATTAGTTTGGGTTAAATCTTGGAAGCTAAATGAGAACCTCTTCCTGACATTCAATAAGGCTCAAATTTGGAATGCTTGTACTTGCGTATCGTTGATCATAAAGCAATAATATGGTATCGTAGAGCTGATGATGGAGATGGCTCCATAGGCTCATTGAAACCCTCTCAACAAGTAGTTGACAACTAAACCAATTGTTATCCAAGTAAGGAATGAAGTGAAATTGGTGTACAGAAAACTAAAAACCCTATTAAATAATTTCAGAAAGACGCTAAAGGTGAACAACAAAAAGCCGAAAAGAAGAAACCAGAGGCCAAGAAAGAAGCACAGCAGAACGGACAGATAGAGAAGAAGGAAAAGAAGACCCTCAGCGGGGGAGTCGCTTTCGAAGACCTAAAAGTTGGCAATGGTCCAGTCGCCAAACCAGGCAAAAATGTTATGGTAAGTTATTATAAAATGATTAGGGTTCAACAGCATCCTCCATCTGAAATATTTAGTCAACAGCTGCATAAAATTATTTTAAGTAATTAATCTGTAAATATATGAGCCGTTTGCAAACCTCATGCTAGATCAGGATCCACTGTAGTGACATCGGGGTGCCTATACCACAAAACATGCAATTACATTTTACAAGTTAGTAAATTTGACTACCGAATGTTCTTCACGTGATACGATTTTCCTTTTTTTTACTCAACCTACTTAAACAATACATTATTTTGCAACAGAATCAAGTATATTTCTATAGTATTTTCTCTTCTAAAATCTCACTTAATTAAATACAAATAAAACTCGTATTTATCGAAATTTGTCAAAAAAAGCCATTCCCGAAGAGTGTTTTGTAAGTATTTGTTCACACACACATAAGCGTCTGCTAGTCGGTCGCTAACACGCCCCTCCGACCGAGCGACTTTAGTCCGCACCGACCGTGTAGACAGTTGTTTGCAGCAAAATTTCATACTACAGCGGTTGGTGCCGACCAAGGTCGCTCGATCGGAGGGGCGTGTTGGCGTCTAGCAGACGCTTAAGTGCATCTCTTTTTCTCAAGTGAGGAAGGCATAAGCGTGTCTTTGTCAAGGGGCCGTGGTTTTCGCGAATCAACTCAAATGAAGGAACTCACCTTCAGTAAGAAATACCACATTTGAAGCTTGATCACATGCCATGTTTCACCAGGTTTACTACGAAGGGCGTCTGAAGTCGAACAACAAGATGTTCGACAACTGCCTGAAGGGCCCCGGGTTCAAGTTCAGGCTGGGCGCCAAGGAGGTCATCACCGGCTGGGACGTGGGCATCAGCGGGATGAAGGTCGGCGGCAAGAGGCGGATCACGTGCCCCCCCAACATGGCGTAAGTTATTCTACACACACACCCAGTAGCGGATCCAGGGGCGGGGGCTAGGGGGTGATATTGGCACTTATTATATATGGTGTCATTTTGCATCTTTTACTTAAGTGACACGTCTGAACGAAAAGTGAAACAAAAATGCCGGATGCATTCATTAGCCCATTAGCCGTGTCCACACCAGACGCACGCACGCCCGAGCCAGTCCACATGCTCACCCGCGCGAATTTTATTGCTGACTGTACTTTTCTGTATATTGTCATCAACTACTCATTGAGAAGATTTTAACGAGCCCAAACTCAATGGGGTTACATACGTCGGTTAAGAACTGAATTCTCGTGGCCATCTTCTGTCTCCATCATCAGATCAGCTCGACACATCATTAAAAAGTACTGAAAATAATAAATGTTATCAGGAAACTGCTAAAAAAACCGGTGTGCGTTTCTCTGACTATTATAATTTTAGGTATTTCTATGGAACGTGATACTTATTCAAAATGTACCTTAAAAACTGCTGGAAATCGAGTGTGCATTCCTATAACTATTTATGATTTGAATTATTTTTATGGAACTTAGTACTTATTCAGATCTCACTTCTTTTATAGGCGAAGCATTCCCATAGTATCGAACTTGGCAGCCTTTCAGATTTATGTTTTCGATGGGATTTCATTTATTTTTGTTAGGTGTAGGTTCTTTATTATTTTTTTATCACTTTTGCTTTAGAAAATGTCTCATTCCACTTAGGTATGTACTTTATACAATACCCTTTATACGAAGCGTCTAATTCTTTTTTCTACGCTTGCGTGGCACTGTCTGCTTTTTCACTTGGCCGTTTTCAGATTTTTACTTTATTTCGACCTAAAGACAAACCTTCGAGCCAAATTTCAGGTCGGTACGACCATTGGAAGATAGACCCATTTAGTTCATTATGACTTCATAGTAGAACAAAGTTACACCTTCGCTATTTTTAAAACTGACTCGCACTTGGCCGTTTTCAGTTTTTTCCCTTTACTTTGACCTTAAGACCTATCTCCATGCCAAATTCCAAGTCAGTACGACCATTGGAAGTGGTCTAGGTTTTTGATGAGTCAGCGAGTCAGTGAGTGTATAGTAAAAATAGCTATTTTCTGACGTCAATATCTCAAGAACTGCTATAGGTAGAATAATGAAATTTTGTATTCTAGACAATTAAGGGGATGTCAACAGACACTCGAAATTTCATATGCGTAGATAAAATATGTTTTGAGTTATAGGGTGGTCGAAATTGGCCCGAATTGGTTCGTGTAATATAAACCCACGGCCGGTGTGTCGCTTTTTTTTGCTCGAACTTGGCGGACACACTGCCGTGTGTCTAGATGTGACTATGGCCCTAAAAAACTATTATTATGGCCCTAAAAAACTATTATTATTAGAAATGAAAATTGCACTGAAACCCTATCCCAAAATTAGGTCAATTTTAAATATTTGGCTCATTACTCTCATTAGTCATCTAGGCGTCTATCACTCAGACAAATTTTATGCCTCTATAAGTTTTGACTATGGCCCATTCCCTCTCATCCATGATAGGAGGCCTGTGCCCAGTATCATGTATAATTTATAGGCGGCTTTATTATTATTAATACATATAAGTGGATATGTTAAAAAAAAAACAGTTGTTACCATCAATTACTATTCCCATTAGTTCCCACTGGTTAACTATGGAAAAAAATCCCAGCTGTTACTATGCACTGGTAACAAATTGGTGGTAACGGGTGGGAATAATCGTCACACGAAAATGACCTACTGAATGTGTTCACAGGTATGGTGCTAAAGGCTCGCCACCAGTCATCCCGCCCAACTCCACGCTAGTCTTTGAAGTGGAATTGAAGAATGTTAAATAGGTGTAAGGGGAAGCTGTGGTGCCAGCGTGTTAAGCCTGCATCACACTGGCGCGGCCTGCGGTGGCGGTCCATAGTAAATTTGACAGCTAATCACTATTGACCGCCGCGGCCAGGCCGCGCCAGTCTGTGAGAGGCCTCATGGACACTTTGTTTCGGATACCGCCGAGTTGTTGAATGTTGCCATGAATGAAACAATTGTTCGATCATGGTTTAATAAAACAGGGTTTATTCTCATATTTTTTTCCTTCTGACTGGTTTAGGAAGAAGCAACCTTGTTTTATTAGACGCGTTTGCTCATGTAAGGCCAGCATGAAGCGTCTGCAATGTTGTAGCACAATACTTTGTAACATCTGTTCCTAGCATGTTGCAGAACCTCCATACTTGCATTAGACTGTAAGCTTGTTATAAGTTAGATTGTAAGTAAGAACTCTGCTGGACATAATTATGAGTAATTCCATTGACTTGTAATTCATTATTTTTACCTTATTTTTAATTAAATAATTTGTAATGAAATAAGTTTTTAATAGTTTCTATTAGAGATGCGCCGAACATAGGTTTTACCGAATACGAATATGCGGTCCAGCTGTTGCCGAATCGAATATTGAGCTGAATTATTTGGTGCAACCAGTTCAATGTAATGCCTGCATCAGCCGTACCTAAACAAACTTATTCAGTAGTAAAAATCTTTTTGATTTTTAATGTGGAATAATTATAATAAAGTTAAATAACAATAAGAATCCGTTTCAGAATAATAACTTCAAAGGGCAATGAGTATATAAAATTCTAAAATTATTCGGCATTTGAACCGAATAATTCGAACTAACATTGAATAATTGCCAAATATTCGACGCATCTCTAGTTTCTATCAGTAGATCTACTTAAGTATGGCAGTTAATTGTTTTTATCTTGGAATACCCCTTTTATGATGTAATAAGTTGTAAAGTTTACCTGTATTGGCTGTTGCCATTTGATTGTTATTTCTTAGCTGTCATACGAAAGCTTCCAAGTTTCCAACACATGATTACTTTGTCACTTACCAAATCATGGCAATAGAATGGCAGGAATAAAAATTCCGAATTCCAGAAACATTGTTTTATTTCATAATATACAGAATTCAATATTTACTTTTAACAATGAACATGGTAAATAATAATTGAATAGTTAGATTTAATGATAAAATACCCCACCAAAATCCCTTCTACCTTTCAAGAGTTGAACCCAATTTTGTGTAGAGATGTAATGGTCTCCGGCCACAATTTTACTACCAAGGTATCTGGCCGGATACCTGATAGTATTTTGCACAGAAGAACATAGGTAAGGAGAGAACAAGAGTAAAAAGAAAGGTGAATAAATAACAAAGCAATCAAGTAATTAATTGATAGCTTCATAGTTTGTTTGCCTTGTGTGAGCCCCCCCACTTTTTATATGTAAATCCCTGACAAACAAGTATTCAATTACAGCCCGGCTGAAAGAAAAGGCCTCGCTGATGCGACTGCCCATGGCTAGATTAGTCCTCGCTACGCCACTGGTAAAATTAAGCTAGCTGCAGGTATGCTTTGTCAATACACAATGAAATAACCCTCCTCTCCTTCAGCAGTCAGTTACAAAATCATGATAATTTACATGATTGAATGCCTCTGATGCAAATAACATATTCAATATAATGAAAAAGTAATCATTAAACAGATTGCAATAAATATAATTAGGTATATAAATGCAATACTTCGAGAACTTAATAACCTGTGAAGCAAGATTACTACCAAGGTCTTCTGGTCAAAATACATACATCACTATTTAGCGCACGTGCGAAGGTCACAATAAAATATTAAGTAGGTAACTATTCCGCTTTTAAGCGCTCATTGCATTTTTCTTTATCATCTTTTGACAATTCACTTTCTTTATCTTCAGGTGCTATGTTCTCCAATTTCTTCTTTCCAAACATACACACGCCTCCTTCACAACTGAATGGAGCTTCCGTCTTCACTACATTTCCTTCCGCGTCCTTCACAGCCCAGGGGTTCCAGAAACGAAGTACATACGGCTGAATAAATCTATGCCAGATGAACAGCAAGACAGGAATAATGAAACAAGGTACACACACCATGTTGACGCACGACTGGAACTCTAATAAATATAATATAGTCACGTATTGATCAGCAGTCGAGTAGCACAATCGTCGAAAATACGTGAGCTAATTGCTTATTCAGAAATTTCGATAATTCCGTGACGTATGTTTTTCAATACGACGTTTCTTGGGGCAATAGCAAATCTTATGGCTAATCACAACAGCAAGTCTTACTTTATTGAACAAATTTTAATTGGTATACGCATTTGATTTAATTTCATTATATTATATATGCCTTCTGCCTTGCGTTGCGTCCATGTCACTGCCACTGCCGCTGTCAGTCAAATGTCAAAACAAAATTGTAATGTCACCACGCTTTTTTTTTATATTTGTCCAACCGGACAGGCAATATAAGCCATACTGCCTTATTGTAATATCAAGGGGGTCTACAGATTATGTGATTTTTTATTGACCGAAACATGTCGAAGTTATAATTGGATGTAACAATCAATACTAAATAAACCGAGCACGATTAGGCTGGGGACACACATTCGGAATTGCGTTTCCAAGACGAATCCCTGTGCAGTCAATCTGAACCACAGATTACAGAAATAGGCAGATAGGCCCTAATAAATTGAACGTTTTCTATTCATCCGATCTCTTCTCACTTTCGTACTGAACAACGAGTAAGAAAGGGATAGAACCATGTTATCTGACAGGTCTTCATACGTCATTGTCTCCGCTTTCTCGCTCGCACGACGTAATTCGCTCTCTCGCTCGCTCATAATTTGTGTGCAGCGAAAGATATTTTCTTACAAGTTACTCGTAAGTAAATTGTAAGTATATCCATCCATACTGTGCAAAAATTCATATGGAACTTACCAATTAAAAAAAAACATTAAGTACTAATAAACTGCATTCAAGACTCAGATATTCGCTAGGAATTCAGTTATGCAAATACATAGGTAGTCAGACAAGTTAGTTTTTAACCATCACCATTTTGTGGATTTTTAGTGGAACTAATTTATTTTTAACCGACTTAACCAAATAAAGGAGAAGTTAGGCAATTCGTCGGAATCTTTTATTTTTCATGTAGTATATTCTCCGATTACTCGAAGACGCCTGGACCGATTAGGTTTTTTTGTTTGTTTGGAAGTGTATCCTTCCCTGGTGGTCCCATGGTCATCAAGTCAGGATCTTATGATGGGATCCTGGAGAAAACGAGGGACATCTTCAAATTTTATAGGCACACTAACGATTTGGGTATTTTTAATAGTGACTTATGATTTGCTTTTTAATTTTCATGTCGAGCACTGACATTTCATAGTGTGAGGTCTATTTTGAAGAGCTCTGTCCCTTAATTTCATTACGAAAAAAGAACAGGTTGAAAGGGACAGAAATAGGTCTATTCAAACTTCCACATTCGAATTTCAAAGATGACCCCCAAAACAGCGTGAAGCACGTACCACGTTCGAAAACACACTTTATATATTTAAATTACCAAAAAATTGATAAGAAGGACGGTTTAAATTGAAGAAAAAACAAACATGAAACATCTCAGAACAAAGTCCGTTTTGCTTAAATAGGTAAACATGAATTTTCATACGCTAACCAATTAATGATTCTAGTTTTAATAATCGTAATTTTTAAGAACGTATACCACATATGCTGTTTCCAAACGCATGCCCGGCGCCCCGCCCATTTAAAAAAAATCGCGCGCTGTTATATTGTTTTAGATTTGATTAGGTATATTATTCTTCATTCAAATCAGCACTCGCAGCAAAAACAAACTTTGCTCTCTTATTGCACAAATAACTAATTACGTGACGTTTCAGTACATTTACGCCGTAAAACGTGACGTCGTCATAATAAAGGGTCGATCGCGCGCTTGTGATCCTTCTGCACGGCTGCCACAAGACGGCGCGCGAGCTCTCTTGATTTTTCTCGCACTATCCGTCTCTCTCTTATTAGAAAACTTAGAAAGAGAGGTATAGTGCGAGAAAAATCACGAGCTCGCGCGCCGTCTTGTGATAGCCGTGCTGGTGTTGCAAGCGTCCATAAGCGACGGTGTCTGATTACCATCAGCTTAAAAAGAAACAAAATGTGTGCAAGATATCGTGTTTTATATCACGAGCTTTTTTAAAATCCAACCTCAAACTTCAGAATACAGTCTAGAGAACACTACAAACGATCCAATTTGTCATATCAATTTGCTGTAGTTAGAGTTAAAGGTGGTGAATGAACGTGCATTGCTGTTTCATTCCAAGTTCCAACCTACAGAAAGTTGTTGTGACAAATTGTGAGGTGTCAAAAAAAGCGATAGGGATGCAGTCAACAATGCAACTACCTAGTGGATACTTTGGCAATTAACTAGGTAAATTTATGTTTAGATATCAGAACTGTTCTATGTTTAACCAAAATTCCAAGTATTTCATATTGTTGTAGGGTAGGATGTAATCAAGAGTACTCTAGTGATCACTTAACGCGTTGAAGGACATAACGCGTTGTGCGTCGCGTCGTCAAATGTAGGACCTATGTATGACTAACCAACATTTAATTGAAGTACATTGATTTAGTATAAGTAACTAGATACACAATCAGCCGAAAAAAGTGGCCGTCCAAAAGAACCGCGCGATCGACACTTGCGGCTCTTTTGCGTTTAGTCTGGTTTCGACCGTGAGACTTGACGGTTGTCAAAAATGACAAAAATGATCTGTGGAAAAATTCGTTAAAAGCAAATATAGTAATAGAAAAAAAATAAAAAAGGATTGGATATATTTCTTTAACTAAGTTCTATTGATAGCGTAAAGAATTTCATGTAAATTCATTGGCATTTCATGGTTTTGAATAAATAATTTCGTTAGTACAAATGACAGATTATCACGGAACAAAAACCTAAGGAGTCAGTACCTACTTATTAGATTTTTTATGGAGTAGTACAGTTACGTTATTTGTGGTTTTCAATTTAAGATTCCCGAGAAATCCTTAGCGATGTGCAAAGTAGGCCGCAGTTATAGGCTTATAGCACGAAATAGGAGACATCGACGACGAAGAGTGGTGACGACTTCGTCGTGTGTTTATTTTTCAAGTTTATATAAATCTTGTAAAAATAAATGTTTAACTAAAGATAAATTGATATTCAGATTGTAAGACATTATTATATGTCGCAAAGGGACTAATTAGATACTTCAAATATACCACGCTAAAATGATCTACATACCTAGTTTTTATTCCCTTTTCACTAGTCGTACGTAGAATTTTTAAGGAGTTTGGCAGCTGCACTGATAATACGTAATGCCCACCGAACAATGTTTTGTGTATATGTATTTATAAAAAAAATGAAAGTGTTAATTGTTGTAGTAGGTATTGCCTGGTTGTAAAAATAAATAATCATGATTTATTTGTGTTTTTCGTCTTCCTGTTTGAATAAATAAAATATTATAGATTTTATTCATTAAAGTGTGACATGTAAAATACTTCCAAACAGCAAAAATCCGCAACATACTTCGTCAATCATTTACAAATGACTGTATTGTTTAAACCATATTATTAAAATAATTTTATAATGCGACTCCATTCATTCGCTATTTAGTTTTGACGTGAGTAATCAAGTCACATTATGATAAAATCTCAATAAACTAAAAAGTTTTTAATCTGTTTGATGCTAATTCGCTAATATGGCCCTTACAGCTTAAAACACTAAGTTCTCTTTTATATGAAGCATATATCTCAACGCAGGTTATAAGTAAACGCGATTGGCATCAACTGAAATATAGCTAGAGTTGTCAAATTGGGGCACATTTCTTGAAATTTTTGTTCGACATTGTGCGTCTATTTACTTTATTATACGTCAATGTTGAAGTACCGTCTGTCCGACAATGTGTTAAAATCAAAAGCCTTTTAAACGCCAAATGTCAAATAAGTTACTCGCAATTTTCAACTCTGTCATAATACATCAAGATGATCATTTACTCTGTTACTTTGTCTGATATAGGTATCAGACTAAGGCGGTTAAAGGGTTAAGAAAAAAACAGTTAAGTTCATTTGAATGGTTTTAGTGTGAGAGGGGGACCAATTTCGCGTTGGGGCAGGACAAGTTTAGTTATTCTAGTTATACAATCGGGAAACAATTTGACAGGATAGGCTAGTAAACACCTTACAATTTCTCACAATGCAACTTGCAATTAATTTCTTTGTCGGTTCTCGTGACAAATTGCAAGGTATGTTATGTTAGCCTTGATGCTTAACTTTTTCAACGCTCTGTCAAAGAGAAAAGTTGTCAACCACACGCCAAATCAACAAGACATTTAGTTCGGAGTTATACCTTATGTCAATGTAAGAATGTTGCTATTGCGCTGGGCTCCTTGACGCATATATCAGTCATTGGCGTTGAACCTGCGGTGCGGATATATGCGTCGTTAGCGTCGAAAAGATTAATTCCGCATCTAATATAATAATGAATAAACAAGTAGGTACTTTTCTTTGTTTGACAACAACGTCAACAACAAACAAATCTACTTCACTAAAACAAAACATATCTACCTACTTTAGTTTACTCTGCGTTTTCCAAGCAAAGTATATCTTTAAACTATAACTATACTTAATGATTTTACGGTATTCCTACCCTACCCTGAAAAATTAATGCTAAATTAAAAAAATTATGAGGATCTAAGACTATTTTTTTGGACAATGCTTCGCCTTCATTATAAATATTATTATTACAAATACGTCATCATTTAACTATAAGTAGGTATAAAATGTTGTATAAAAATATCGCCACCACATTATGCTCCGTTTGGGTGTTCACGGCGTTCATCAATAAGTTTGGTTAGATTATGCATGGCAAATGAGCGCTCTTTTATTTATTTTAAAGGGCTAATACTTATTCTAAATAAAATATCTGTATGATTGAGTTGAGTTTAGGCCATATTTAATTTACTTTATGTTGGCCATAAAAAATATCAGTTAAACTAATCTAATATAACTATAATAAACAAGGCTTGACACACGATTTATCTAAATACTCAACTCCCACCCATGTATAACCTAACCTAATACTTATAAACTAACAAAAATAAAATTTCTCGTAGACAAAAAATAAACAACTTAAAACTAGCTAGGCACACAGAAATTCAGATATGAGCTTAGAATATAACTCACTCTAGCATCTATAGTATAGGTATCCTCCGTCCTTAGTAACATGAAAAAATATCTGAGATCTCAGTCACAGCACACAAATTAACAGAAAATATCGTAAAAATATACTCTTACTCTTGAACTCCACATGACTATTTGTCTTATCATAACTTAAACAAATTCGTAATGATAACGCGAAATAAATAAATCTCCTCTAGACAAAATGATAATTACGGGTTACTTTACCTAATTAAACTAGAAACATTAAAAGTAAAACAAGAATAACATGACAACTGCGTCAATGGCAATTGTCGAATGGCACCGTGAGTAGTGACTATTGAGTACATGACTACTGGCTACTGAGACGTGTCGGTCACGTCACCGCCACTAGTCATAGTGAGAGGGCTCAGACGATAGTGGCCTGCCTGTGTGAGGGTCACTGCATCGCGTAGTCGGCTTCAACGCTAGTGAGAGCGCGCCTCAGCGACGCAGGTAGCTCCGGCACTTGATAGATCGGGTCCGACAGAGGTGGCAGCGGCAGCGCGTCACCAGACTTTTCGTAGCTATTGTACGACCAATACAGCTGCGACACATGCTTTATCTCGTCCTCCGTCATCGAAACCCGCCGCAGCAAACTCCTGAAGTCTACGGTATCGCATTTCGGACAGTCGTCGAACAGCATTTTGTTCTCGTAGTTCTCTTTAGTCTGTATAGGCTCGACAAACTCGTATTTCTTTTGTTTGTTGTGGCGGGGGCGGTCCTCCCCGCTGTCAGAGAGCACCACTAGTAAGCTGCCGGGGTGTGTTATCGCGCCTGTTCTGGCGATGACCTCCCCACCGGCCCTCATGAGAGAGTGTCGGAGCTGCTCGGAGGGGTTACCAAAGTCGTAGTAAATGCACCTGGACTCGGAACTGCTCAGCGCGCTGTTCTCGATGAGTATACTGTACTTCAGCCGTATCCGCTTCGGCTTCGCGCTGTACTTTAAGTACACGTGGATAGGTATCTCGATAGACGCGCAGCCGGACTCTTGAATCTCATATGGCGGCTCTTGGAGAACTGCAAAAGATTGTTTGATATAAAACGGTGATGCAATGTAATATAAATAATATTATCTCACGTTATACATAAAACAAAACTCTAGGCATCCGGCAATTGCAGACATGCTTAATGTCGTGATAAAAGAGATAGGACTTTATGGGCCGGTAAACAAGTGTGTTATAAAGATTATAAGACTGTTGGCTATTTGCTCAAGCCCAGCAGCAAATAATGAATAAACAGCTTCATCTTTTGTTTCTTGTTACGCGGCTCTAACTTAAGCTTTTCGATTAGGTACCTACCTACCTTCATCCTCGATACATCTTTTCTATAAAAAGTAGAATGATCCATTCGCTTCGCATAGCTCTCTAGATAAACTTACGTCTTTGGAAAGTATGCCAAGCGAATGAGTTATACGTTATACATATATTACCTATACTTTTGGGATATATGTAGTTTCTCTTGGGATGTACAAAATCCCAGTACTTACTCGTAATCTGCACTGCGAACAGATGGGACGTAGGCGTAGTGCGGACTACACAGTCGTCAGGGTCAATAGGCATGATGACTAAGATTTTTTTCACGATGCCATTCGAACCAGTTTTTGGAGAGGCACAAATGTTTGTATGGGAGCAACTACAATTAAAGAACATACATACCCAAAAAATTGCGACAAAGATTGATCTCGCTGGCGGTATCCCAAACGCTTCAAACTGATTGACTCAAAAGTATGATGTCACACTTTTCTATTTGAACTTATCATTGTAGAGAAAATTAAGTAAATTGCTGTTTTGGTCGCGAAATACTGCGTTTAGGTCCATAGTTGTCATACAATTTAGTTTCTATAAAAGCGTAAGGATTCTACTGGTAGCTTTAAATTTACACTTGGACACTAAAAAAAATGCAAGGTCTCTTTATCTTTTTATGATATTAATTATATTTTTTAATTATTACTTTATTACAATAATTTGATGGTTTACTATCCATTTAGCAACACTATGTTATTAGGTACTTATTAATTTTAACATGAGTCATCATGCCTATTCCAACTAGTATAATCGTGTGCAGAGCTGACACGTTTATGAAGACGCTGTGATAGAACTGTCACCCTTAATTACCGAGCGTACAGACAAGTGTTGTATAAGGCAGTTTTTTAGACCTTAGGAAAGCCTTTAACACTGTCTCTCATCTCACCCTACTCTTGGACAGAAACTGGAAAATATCGCTATCAGAATGACTATTTGCCCAATCGAAGTCAATGTGTAACGATTGATCATTATGTAAGCTTAGCTCTGGCACCTCATTTGGTATCCCTCTAAGGAGTGTATATTACGCCCTATTTTGTTTTTGATATGTGTCAGCGACCAGAATGAGCATTGGGTCTAAACCTCGCTTGGGGTAGACGAACTCGGAAGGCGGGTGCAGATGGTGCACAACCTTGCGCACGAACGCGCCGATGTCTGCACCGGCGACACCGCGCACCCACACGCGCCAGTCGAGCGCGGTTACGTATAATTATTATAGTCTGGTAGTGTTCTAACACGTTTATGAAGACGATGTTTAACACTTCCATCCTTAATAACCGGGCTAACAGACAAGTTTTAAGGTATGACAGTTTTATAGATCTTAAGAAAGCCTTTGGCACTGTCGTTCAACCTACGCTTGGACATAAACGGGAAAATATCGGTATCAGGGGTAAGCCTCTGGATTTACTGAATGACCATTTACAAAATGGAAGTGAACGTGTAACGGTTTATCATTAGGTACCTAAGCTCAGCTCTGGCATCTCATTTGGTATCCCTCAAGGGAGTGTATTACGCCCTATTTTGTTTTTGATATGTGTTAATGACCAGAATGAGCCCTGCTGGGTCAGTACCTCGCTTGGGGTAGACGAACTCGGAGGGCGGGTGCAGATGGAACACGACCTTGTGCACGAAGGCGCTGATGTCTGCGCCGGCGACGCCGCGGACCCACACGCGCCAGTCGAGCGCGCGGCCCGACGCCGACCGCCGCGGCTCGCACGCGTGACCCACCTCCAGCCAAATGCGTACGCACATCTGCAATTGTAAAAATCTCGTATTAGAACTGCAGTTAACCCTCGTAGGCAGACATAGACCGTTGTAGATTTAATATAATCAGTAATCACCAATTTTGTCAGTTCTGTAACAGAGAATATACGCGATATTTCGGCGGTAAACAAGGAATATTTTATTTTTGAAATGCGATTTTAATATGTAGATTATTGTATGACTTGGATACTGTTCTTTCGAAAAAGGTCAAAGTTTTCAGCCGGTTAGAAAGCAGTTATGAATGGGATACGAAGCTGTTCACACCACAATAAGTATAACGCTTCCTTTTTATTTTGAGTTTCTACTAAGTTACAATAAAATAAAATTAAATATTTAATAATGAACATATTTATCGAGTAGTCACTTTGGGTCAATTAGGTACGGAAATAATAACTCAAAGTTAACCCTTTTCATGGCCCCGTTAATCCAACCCAACGGTTAACCTAAAGAATATATTTCTAATATCTATTTATAATAAATATTAAATTTTACAAAAAAAAACGATGTGGTCATTATATGCCCTATGCCTGTTGGCACAGAATGTGTAGCGATAGTAACTGAAAGAGTTAATGGAAACAGTTCCCATATGTTATCACTCCCAGCCAGGCGTAGGGCACTGAGTGACCACATAGTGAATTCTGTTTTTTTTTTGAATACTGTTTTTAGGAAATTGTGAAATCTTTATTTACAAAGTTAAGCTAATAATAAAAGCTACACAAATAAGTAATAAAATAAAGTGGAAGTTAATTAAAAAAATGCTTAACATCTCTAAAAAACGTAATTTTTTCATGTGGTCGATGAAACGTACTACGCCTGGAAAAGGGTCAAGCTGCCAGGGGAATGAGAATAAAAACCGGCCAAGTGCGTGTCAGACCACGCAAAACGAAGGGTTCCATGCCTATTAAAAAGGTCGTATCATCACAGAAATTTTACGGCACTTACGTCCTTTTCTTTGAGGAAGGCAGTTTTTCAGCAATATCTCGAAAACCACTGAACCGATCTTGTTTAAAACAATTTTCGGTGAATGAAATTAATAAGCCCTATGTCCATGAATTTTTCCATATTTTTAAAATACACCGTTCAAAAATTAGAGGGGGGACAGAATTTTAGTGACTTTCGGGGCTATTATCTCCGACCCTATCCACTTAATCAAAAAAAATGCTAAGAAACCTTATATTTATTTTGAAAGGCCTATCGATTGATGGGCGTCACAATGAAAAAAAAAATTTTGACTTAGTTTTATGTATGGAGTGCACCCCTAAAAAAAATTTTGTTTGTCATTTTAATTACAAAACTATGTAGCGGCTAACAAAATACACCTATCCTCAAATGTTTATTCAAATACACCTTATAGTTTTCAAGTAAAATGCCTGTGACATACGGACAGACGGACATGACGAAACTATAAGGGTTCCGTTTTTGCCATTTTGGCTACGGAACCCTAAAAATAAGAATGGAATGATAAAAAACTACAATGGAATGATAAAATTAACAAGGCAATGATAATCTTTGGTAGTTTTGAGGTCAGATGTTTTATTAAATATCGAATCTCGAGAATACGCCAAATCGTATAGAAAATAAAATCTGTATTAAGTACAAACTGGGTTACAATTCCTCGAAATTTTTTTTGTAAAGTTGGGTCAGTCGCTTTTTATACAGTATGCAATATTCTGAAGGTTCTATTGAGATTGACGATAGCTGTTGAAGAGCGATTAAATAAAGATTCGTTGGTATAATTTCTGTAATTTGAAAATGGATAAAACAATAAAGATCGTACCAGAATTAATATCAGCAATAAAACCGGCCAAGTGCGTGTCAGGCCACGTGCAGTGTAGGGTTCCGTAGTTGCCTGTCTATCTTTGTTGCGCGCGCCAACTAAATGGTGCGGTTGCGTCGGCCGAATTTGTACGAAAGTTGGCATTTCCAAGTACACATTAAGTTGGTCGACTATTACCTACTTGGTAACTAGTTAGGCCTTCTTAGCCGAGATAGTTTCCCTTTTAAATTTATGTACTACTGAATTCATGGACTTCCACGAATTTTTTCACATGCCCAGTAGTAGCCATTTAGCCAGCAAGGGTGGGAGGGGACGGTGGGGACGCTTGACTCGAACAAAAATGAGGGCTTCAAAGCCCAATATCACGCAAAAGGATAACTAAGTTGAAAAATGGCTTTTAAAAACCCATAATGTTTTTTTACAAGCTACCCAACCACACCCCACTATTCACGAGAAAAAAAAAATACATCCCTACTTTACGTGTAGGAGGCACCCTAATTTTTTTTTCATGTTTTTATTGTACCGTTTTGTTGGCGTGCCTGTTTCATATACCCATGCCGAATTAGAGCGTTCTAGTAGTAAGGGTCACTCTAAGCCGGAGACGCACGGACGGACATGGCGAAACTATAAGGGTTCCTTGTTGACTACGGAACCCTAAGAGCAGGCAACCCGGAGGGCCCGTTTGATTGGTGGACGAATGTGTCAATACTGTCAATTGATTTTCACCAGAATTATTGTACCATTTCCACCGTTCAGATTCTACCTAGCGAGCAAACTACAAAACACAATAAGTAAGATGACAATGTTCATTGTCTCAAATCAAGGAAGTAAGCCGTCTGTAGTAACATTGAACTCCAAAATTGCGATGGCCTTGGCTTTACAAGCCTCTTTCGTACTTTACTTCGTTACGCGAATACGCGCTGATATAGAAGTAGGTAGGAACTACTAACTAACTAGCTACCTAAATAATTATGTTTACCTTTTAGGTACCATACGTATATTCTGTACAGATAATATCGAAGATTATTCTTATACACACATTTCTCGCATTTGCTAAATTGATCGGCATATAGGTACAGTCAGCGTCATATAGTTAGTAGCAGCCAAAGTAGCCAAATATATCGTAACAATCCTTATTCCTATAATAATAGCGACGTGTTGCGATATATTTGGCTACTTTGGCTGCTACTAACTATCGGACGCTGACTGTACCTCAGTTTTTTTTTTAAATGTCTTTATTAAGTTTCTTACTTATTATCTAGTGTACATTTAGATCCTAGACAGCAAAAACATAATACACGAACAGTTTAGTGAGCCAATGCGCTCATTTTAAACTTTTTAATACACCCCGCCAGGCGTTTTACTATTTTTTATTTACACTAAATCTGTAGGTAGAACACTGTAGGTAGAACAACTAATTACATTTTCACATCTCATGCTCGAAAAGTGTGTCATATTAGGCTTAATAAGCGGGGCTAAAGTAGTACATCTAGCCTCTAGGGAAAATATGTATACATATTTATGATTTTTAAGACATTTAATTTGACCAATCAAAAAACTTCACCATATTAAATCCACCAATCACAACTCTTTCAAAAAACATTTATCTTTGCTATCAACCAACCAGAATACAGCTACATATTAAAATCGACCAATCAAACATCAGGTGTTTTATAGTCCCTAATTCCAAATCATTAAAAAAGAAAACGCCTCACGCTAAATTGAACAATCTCTTCGCAGTGAAATTTGTTATTGATTGTGGATGGATAATCTTTGTTTTACTATTTTCTCGCAGTCGAAGTGAAAAGTAGAGTGTAATCCTAGCTACGCCCTTGATGAACACCAAACAGAGAACTACACCAGGAGCCGTAGCATGGTTGGCCTTATCACGCGACAAGTGACAAGATAAGAGCGTCGTCTCGTTCTATCGAACGTTGTCAACCAGTGACGCACGCTCTATCCTATCACCTAGCGCGTGACAAGGCCAACCATGCTACGGGGCCAGCTTTCGGAGCCAGCTACCATATGGGAATTCTAAATTCCGTTCAGGAGCTGGCTCTGAAATGAGACTTTCTTTTACCATTTCGTAGCCAGCTTTCGGAGCCAGCTACCGTATGGGAATTTAAAATCCCGTTTGGGAGCTGAACTGATACGAAACGGGCAAAATGCATTTACCGATTCGGAGCCGGTTATTTGTCATTTAAGGCACTTGAGAAGTAGGTATGATATTATTAGTATAAAGATAATAAATATACCGGCCTAATCCAGATATGTAGGTATTATTAGGTAGGGTAAAAGACGGTTAATTACTCCCACTCTGGTGCAGCGGTACTACATATATTACCTCTTTTTTCGTAGTGTTACGGCATAGAATTTTGGGGTTCAGCAACTGAATGGCACCGCGTCTTTGTCTTACAGAAAGGTGCTCTAAGAATACCATAACACCACCAGGGACTCCTGCCAAACAGTTATTCATTGCTAACTATATTCTCACACTACCCTCACAACATATTTTCAACATCGCTTCACATGTACACTCATACAAACACACCTTTTACACAAGCAAACTCTCGCGTACAAGTCTTGGATGTAAAGAGCGACTTCTTTCGTCTATAGTCACCGACTGACTAAGTCCTCCAAAACAATGCACGTAATGTAGGTCCCAAGGTGTATAACATAACAAACTACTTAAGTACCCGAAGAAATTACGACGGAGGAATGCTCAAGCACCTTCAAAAATAAATTAAAAAAACCGGCCAAGTGCGTGTCGGACCACGCAAAACGAAGGGTTCCGTGCCTATTAAAAAGGTCGTATCGTCACAGAAATGTTACGGCACTTACGTCCTTTTCTTTGAGGAAGGCAGTTTTTCAGCAATATCTCGAAAACCTCTGAACCGATCTTGTTCAAAACAATTTTCGGTGAATGAAATTAATAAGCCCTAAGTCCATGAATTTTTCCATATTTTTAAAATACACCGTTCAAAAATTAGAGGGGGGGGGGGACAGAATTTTAGTGACTTTCGGGGCGATTATCTCCGCCTCTATTCACTTAATCAAAAAAAATGCTAAGAAACCTTATATTTATTTTGAAAGGCCTATCGATTGATGTGCCACACGGGGGGGTCACAATGAAAAAAAAAATTTGACTTTTAGTTTTATGTATGGAATGCACCCCTAAAAAAATTTTTTTAGTAATTTTTATTACAAAACTATGTAGCGGCTAACAAAATACACCTATCCTCAAAATTTTATTCAAATACACCTTATAGTTTTCGAGTAAAATGCCTGTGACATACGGACAGACGGACATGACGAAACTATAAGGGTTCCGTTTTTGCCATTTTGGCTACGGAACCCTAAAAATGGTTAATTGGAATTTGGAATGCATTTTATACCTTGCATGATTTTTATATTCAAATACACCTTATAGTTTTCGAGTAAAATTCCTGTGACATACGCACAGACGGATATGACGAAACTATAAGGGTTCTGTTTTTGCCATTTTAGCTACGGAACCCTAAAAAGGCCCCTGCGGCATTGTGCCGAAGATGCTGGCAGCGTTACCTCGCGGAATAGCTAAGCTAATTCTTTGTGGCAGCTGCCAGCCCTCCCAACTATATCTACTAAGTATAGATAGGTAGTATTTATATTACATCCATCGCCATTCTAAATAAAACTTACCTTATCACTGACAACAGAAAATGTTTAAAATGTCGAAAAATATTTACTGTTTTACGACTTTTTTTATAACCAGCCAGCCAGTCAGTAAACTGAATTTAAAATTAGTTTCACTAACCATTATAGTTTATGGTCTAAAAGGTACCACGGCTTCCAAGGACTACGAAACTATACTTACCAATAAGTATTGGTGGTTGAATGCCATTGCCCTAATATAATGAATAACTATGTTTCAGCGATATATGAGACAGCCGCGTGTCAGCATCGATCATCATATTTCAGAATACCACTGCGACATAATTATCTACGTAACATAACTACCTACCTTAGTCGGGTATATTTATTTCAATGACACAGGCAAATACAATACAGGTATGGTGAAAAAAAACCTTTTTCACGGGCCAGGTAATAGTTATTTACGATACAAGTGCAGAAAATAGGAAATTCGCAACGAGTGGCGATAAATTAAAACACGACCGAAGGGAGTGTTTTAAATCGACACGAGTTGCGAATTACCTATTCGCACGTGTATCGTACAACGTTGTACAGTACATATGGCTCTTTAAAGTTTCAACATATGCACGGAAAGTGCTCATTTGCGCACTAGTGCGGGAAAGTAACACCATGTGTACTGTAAAAGTTTTTTTGTGAAAGACTTGACAGGGAAAAACTTTTTCACCTCAGCGGCTCGAACATGGCGGTTTTGCTGCTTGAAACCAGTGAGGAAAATGCAATTTTGCTGCGAGCGTGAAGAAAACTAACTTTTTAATTTTTCATATCTTAGGTTAGTCACAGGTCATCTTTTCATACTGCTGGGTGTAATACAAATTGCAACATTTAAACTTCATTATCTCTGTCACTTTCACTCCGTTACAAAAAAAGAGAGATATAAAATATGTCGATTCGTCATTCGACTTCGAAACCTTCGCAGTAGGCCCCCAAAAAGCGGGAACGAAAAACGCGTTCCGAAACTAAATACAATTCGACTCGTGTTAAACTCGTATAAAAATATGAAACCTATATTAACTCTAATATTATTTTAATCATATTAGTATTTCATTATTCTTAAAAACAATTAAGAAATGTGATATTTATCGCGAACATTTATTATTATAAGTCTGGTTTTTTTTTAAATATGGTGAACTAATATAAATTTATATACAGTTTCAGAACGCACTTTATATTCTTTAAAAAGTTAGCGCGATTGTTTGTACTTTGAAATGTTATTAGTAGAGTATTACGTTTTCTTGGAGATACAACATAACTTAAACAAAAACTAAAAACTGTACTAAATATGAGTGAATCAAGTGACGAAGCCGATGTTTTAACTCCTCGAGAGTTGAGAGATGCCGTCAAAGAGGCTGAACTGTGTTTTCTAAGTAAGTGCATCTTGGACATTGGACAAGTACGAGTATCAGCAAAATGGATAAACAAACGGACTTAACTTTTCTTAAGGTCATGTAAAGTTAATGTTACTTATGGGAAAGAGTAATTGTGGTTAATGTTTGTTATTTCATATGTATTTGTTGTTTGATTTTTTATTCTTCTATGTGGCGATTTATTCCTTTGCGTTATATGTTCTCGCCGCTGAGGTGAAAAGTTGTATGTATCACACGAGAGCAAAAATATTTGCATCTCGTGTCTTTGAGTCCCTCGCTACGCTCAAGATTCTAATTTTGAATCACTCGCTACGCTCGTGATTCAACTATAGAATCTTTCGCTTGCTCGGGACTCAACATCAACACTCGCAGCAAAAATCTACTTTGCTCTCTTGTTGAACAAATAATTATTGTCAAATTATCTGAGGTAGGTAAATGAGAAAAATCTGTTGCTGAAAACCTCTCATAGCTCCAGACAGAAATAACGGTTCTACACGGTAGACTATCCCTCTCTTTGTAATTAGAACGCTTACAAAAAGACGAATAGTAAAGTCTATGTCGCCGCAACACATCTCGCGGGCCGTGTCGTAGCTTGAATTTTATAATTCCTAATTAATATTAAGTTAAGTAGTTACTAACAATAATGATCCATGTTGGTCTCTGAATAAATGAATTGAATAGCTTGTTGGAACCGAGAAACAAATCCGATTAAATCTGTTTAAATAAGCCGTTTTATTACGGAGTTTATAATGTCTTTGGTAAAAAGTGGACATGCGCGCTATTTCAACCAAACTTCTGGCATGGATTCTAAATTGAGAATAAACTCTTTCAAAATAATCGTATCGCCTGTCATGGACTCGTGACACGGGTTCATACACTACCCTACACGTCAATAAATATCGTAATCCGACAGTTTTATTGACGGATCACAATATGGATCTTGCGTGTAGGGTTCGCCTTTGCCTAAGATCGCTTTTATCTGCGATTTCTCAACTGATCAGTGATCAGATTTCTTTTGAAACTAACACCTATACGAACTCACTCTTAGATCTTCCTCCATGTCATAGAACTTCCACTGGCCACTCACTACTGACGTGTCCGCTAAAATTAAACCTATTCAAATGTCATTTTTCGTGTGTTTAAATGAAATAAATGAATTTATAATGTATAATAATGGCAGTTATTACACCAAGTTAAGTAGCAAGCGTAATACTATGCAATTTCATGCCGATGGAAACTATTTAACTACGTTCCATGCTTCCGCGGTACATAAGTGAGTATGATAAATAAATGTTTTCATTTCATTGGTTTAACGCGTTGGCTGCCATGAGCATCACAGGTAGGATCACGTAATCTTCTCTGTGTGGCCGAGCATCACCGGTGAGATCAACAACTCATTTTTCAGGGTATTGGGCGTGGGAGCAAAACTTTAGATGAAGTATGGTGGGCAGCCAACGTGTTAATGTAATGTACTACATAATTGGCTCTGCTTCTGGCTGATAGCTGTCGTTATATCCAAGATTAGTATTCACCCGAACCTGAATACTTACTAACATGCATTCATTCGTGGCATGTTATGATGTTGGGAAATTAAAATCTCGTATCAGCTAAATTAACTGTAGGTAAGTACCTACAATCATGATGAGGCGGTATTCAATACTTCTCAGTACTTTACTTATTGATACAGGATTCGAGACTGGAATGTCATTTGTTGTAGCTTTGTGTCACACATCGTGTGTAATGTCATCGAATATATGTTCAATTGTTGATACAATGCACTTTTGTACTTTAGTCCTTGGTAATATGTATAACTACTTACTCATAAAGCAAAAAATATTCCAGAATTTTAGTGACTTTCGGGTCGATATAAAATTTATTGACTTTCAGTTTTATGTATGGAGTGAATCCCAAAAAAAATTTTTTTTTAGTAATTTTAATTACAAAACTATGTAGCGGCTAAAAAATACACCTATCCTCAAAATTTTATTCAAATACACCTTATAGTTTTCGAGTAAAATACCTGCGACATACGGACAGACGGACATGACGAAACTATAAGGGTTCCGTTTTTGCCATTTTGGCTACGGAACCCTAAAAAGGTTACCGCCCCGTAAAACTTCCACTGAATAATGAACTCTATCGTCGATTACAATAGATTCAAAACGAATGTGGGTTAAAATAAAACACACAGAATGCCATGCCAAGTAAGTATATGTATAAACCAGAAAAATGTTTGCTTCATTCTTTGATAGACTATTATACCATGAAATTACATAGGATTATCGGCTCTATTACCATGTTATAAGAATAATAATGCTTTGCTTACAAGAAAAAAAACATTTCGCAGGTTTGCATTTACCTACAAATACCAGGTGTGTCATCAGGGTCGTACTCGCATTGTTACAATTGATAAGCACCTGGTTTGCCTCTATGTCTGAATGTTATCTGTAGAACGACATATCCTAATACAATTTGAAGGAGCACAATAATTACGTCGCAACAATTATCCCTTACACCCACGGAACAGAAAAAAATTGTTTTTATTGTCCTGTGCTTACACCTAACCAGCCCCCTTATTCTGTAACTTGTTTTAAGATCACCTCAACGCTCACCCACAAATATATCTTGACACTGCGGTGCGTAGTAGCTAAGCGTAGTAGAGGTCTAGTTTCGTTGACGTATCATCAAGACGGCGCGCGAGGTCTGATTTTTCTCGCACTATACCTCTCTTTATAAGTTTTCTAATAAGAGAAAGACGGACAGTGCGAGAAAAATCGAGAGAGCTCGCGCGCCGTCTTGTGATAGCCGTGCTGGCCTGACTAGCACGGCTAGCACAAGATTGCGCTATTTTTTTTTGGACCCGTTTGTTGCTATAATAGGACGGACCCAATATAGCTGTCGAACTGCATGGTTGGAGAGTATCCTAGGGAAAATCCAGGGGAAACTCTCCGGCACGACCACGCGGGGGGTATAACACTGGAATACTCTAAGAGTTTGCGCTCCAGTGAGATTGGTTGAACGGTTTCAACCGAATCTGATGTGTGAGTGGTGATGAACTACTGGGCTTGCTGGTTCGCTAAACCTACCCTAGCTGAGAAGAATCCAGCAAGAAACTCAGCTATGCCCGACCCGGGTCGTGTTGCGTCGGATTGACGAGACTGCGCTAAGTTATCTCGCGCGTGTGTTATATATTACCCGTATTCGTGTGCGTCAGGATGGCGGGTGGACTACGGGAATTTCAATGAAATGTTGACAGATATTTGGTACCTTCTGTGTACCTTTGTGTACCTTTCGTAAAATTTTTACTAAAAAGTTTAAAACACAAAGGTACACAGAAGGTACCAAATATCTGTCAACATTTCATTGAAATTCCCGAGGTCCACCCGCCATCCTGACGCACACCCGTATTCTTCTTAGTGTTCTAATTAGAAAGAGAGTCTATCTCAAGGCTGCTACACACAATGGGCCATCGTGGTCCATTCGTGGTCGCAACTATACGATGGGCCATCGTGGTCCATTCGTGTTCGCAACTATACGTTAGAGTTAGACGGAGAAAGACACACTTCCATCGCATTCCAACGCCTCACTGCGACCCTGTCCTGCGTCATGATGATCCATTGTGTATGAGCCTTCACGCGCAAAGCAGCTCGCGCGCCGTCTTGCTGACTTGTGCTAGCCGTGCTAAACGACTGATGACCCGAACTTATGGCAAATTGAGTGTTTAGTTTCCATCTTTGACCCGGTAGCACGATCGCGTTAATGTCCCACATAATGCATTCGTGCCTTACTAACAAATACGTAAGTGCGAGTGAGACGAAAGCTTTATGTTGGACAAGACTGAAAAGTGAGGTAATAATGCAAAGTAAAAATGCTACGCCACTGTTTTCGATCTAATAATAGGTACTTTAAATAAACAGAACAAACATCATTCATTACATTATGTTTATCTATTCATCACAGAATTTACCTATTAGTTGAAGTACCTAGAGCTAGTGATAAGTATCTGGGCCATGTACATATAGACGGAGAAGTTATATTAATTTCTTTTACAACTTTTAAGAGGGCATTAACGTGTTCACTAGCGCCACTGGTGAATAATTGCGATTATATAAATTTAACGATAGATATTTAAAAAAGGAGGCCACTACACACTGTATTTTGTATTTAAGTACCTTGTGAATACATCAAACTAGTTTTTATGTTGCTGGATTCGTCGATCTATGAATTCAAAAGAAAAACGGCCGTTTTTACTTTGGAGTCCGGTTCACTGCCGCAGACTTTTTTTTTTTTTGGTTGGATTTACTGCGAGCCGGGCCTCGCAGGACCATTTTGCTCGGTGAGGAGAGTGCGTGAGTGGCCGCAGAGGGCCACACAGCAAGTGCCGCAGAGACACACTTTGTTTCATGTTTTATATGTTTATCTTGTTTATTTTATTGTTTAATAGGTATGTGTGTCCTGTGTGTTTGTGAATAAATGTATCTTTCTTTCTTTCTTGATTATGTGGGTAGGTAAGATACGAGGTGTGGTGTAGATTTGCTGGTCAGTTGTTCATAAAAAAGAAGCGGGTTGTGTCGGAGATACAACCGTTAATTAAGTTTAAGTGTATACTTCTTTGTTGGCCACGGAACCCTTGTACCCGTAAAATATATATCTGAATTAATTCACTCAAATCTGTATAAGTACAGATAAATCGTTATATATGGCAACATTGACTGACGTAGCTCATATGACTCGCGATACATTGATAATGGTGTCATTTCAGCATCATTTTCATGTCCGACACCTAAACTCAATAACATTTTGTGATTAACCACTAATGGCAAATAAAGCAGGATTAAAACATGTAAAAAACAATTATTTGAAATCAGATAAGGCTTCTCTACAAAAAGTTATTCTGGAAGTCACGTGATACATTTTGAACTGTACCCCTATACAAGAACGCGAGCAAAGAAGTACCCAATCCGCTTAAAAAAAAGGAAAATGGTACCTAGTTGTGTAGTTTTTCAAAAAAATTGGCCGCGGGAAACAACTGGCAGATGATACGCAAAAGGCGTAGAATTTCCCCCGCAGCCCGCAGACAATAATTTAACAACTCGTCTCTCGTTGTTTTCGGGAGGGCCAAATGTGCTCTATTCTACTTCTTATAATTAGGTCCGAACAATAAATAATCATTGTAGGCACAGCTACTACTCTAATAGCATAGCAACATTTAGTAATAAGCATGCTTACGAAATCAACAATAAACATTTGAACTACGCGCGCTTAATCCATAATTTCCATTTATTGATAAGAGCGATAAGGAAAATACATGCGACAACACCATGTTGACGTTCACGTGCCGTCGAACTACTCATAGTATTCATCCATACGCCGATGAAAACTCGATTAAGCTGGCTGGCATAACTAACATTCTCAGTCACGGCCGGTCGGCTCCACGCGAGATCCGCAACCGGCTTCGTCGTCACCGAAGTTTGCTTTGGCATAAATAAATACTCACCGACTTGTCATGTTGAGCGGTGCGACCTTCAGTCATTTTCTAAAATATGGTAAAACCGCCGTTGTTCCTGCGGCGATGCGTGACATGGGCGAGCCACCGAGTTCATGCTCGTGGCGTTCACAGGATTTACTAGCACTAGTGAGGCATGTAGGCTTCACGGACACGGGGTAGAGGCGGCATTCGCGGAGGTCAACACGGCAAGCGCCGGACGAGAGCGCGCCTGCGAGTTGTCTTTATCACTGAATCATTGCATGATGACCGCGCGGCGGGAGGGGTGCGGGGCGTGACGTCACGTGCGTGCGCGCAACGCAAGTGACAATGACAGAGAGTAATGACAGTTAACATGCGCTCCCTCCAAAAATTGACGTCTAACGTTCCGTTGCACGAAATTCCGTTTCAATTATTTATTAAAAAACAACTACGAGTTCAATACACATATAACACATACATAGATAAGATACATTCATTACAACTATCTATCCTTAACACTATAATGCCTAAAAAATGAAGCTACAATGTAAAAATAATTATAACGAACTGTTTGGATTCTGTAAGGTGTTAAGTATATATGAAAAAATAAACATTCAGATCATAAATGATAAATTTAGCCAACTAAAATATCTAAAAATGAGAACACGTAGTGAAAAATTAAAAGAACTAGCATACTGACATACCTAACTATAATACATATGGCAAATGTACCTCAGATTTCATGTTACCTCATATACTTAATCAACTAGTTACCATTAGATATCTTAGTCAAAATACAGGGAACAGAGAATCCAAATGCATTAAAAAAAAATACTTTAAAAACATTACATAGAATGTCATAATACCAGAACTGAGAAATAATATTAGTAAATAATAAATATTAGATATTAAACTAACACTAGATATAAAAAATAATTTAAGTCGCAAATGAGTCTTGCAAATAAGCCTAATTGAGGCTTCAGTAAGAAAAATGTAGTAGCATAAGTTTATATTTTGAATAAAGAAAAGTAAAAAAAATACTTAATGATTTGAATTGGAGTTGTGAATTTAAATGTTATTAATGGATCACAATTGAAAGGATGTCTCACTTATTGCAGGGTATTGGTAATAGTACTTACGTACCTATGTTGTTGCATGCAATGTAAGTGCTAAAAAAACCTACCTGTAGCTATAAATACTGACTTAAAGTCTGGCCAACGAAACGTGATATTGTTAATGACCGCGAAATTTAAAAATGTAGCTATGGTATGTCTTAATGAGCTAGGGTTAAACGATTTTAATACTTTTGTCATTAACTAATAACTACATAATTAATGACAAAAGCATCAACATTTTCTAACTCTAGCTCATACAGGCATACTATAGATCAATTTTAAATTTCGCGGTCATTTTCAATATCAAGTTTCGTTGACCAAACTAGTTGCTTTGTTGTCGATTATTTACGAATGATTTTTTCGATTACAAAAATGAATAAAATATAAACGTTATAATAAATATCGTTAAAGACTGCATGCAAGGTTTCGAAATAAGCTTTAATGGTAAGTAATTAGATTTGTAGGAACGGTCAAGGACTTTTTAATTGTTAAGCCATTTAGGTGTGTAGACACCTAAATGGCTTAACAATAATTAACAATAATTTGGTTTTTTAATCTATGAAGTCATCATTATCATATCAGCCGAAAGACGTCCACTGCTGGACATAGGCCTCACCCAAAGAGTGCCACAATGACCGGTCCTGCGCCACCCGCATCCAGCGGACTCCAGCGACCTTTACCAGGTCATCCGTCCACCTTGTGGGAGGCCTACCCACGCTGCGCCTTCCGGTACGTGGTCGCCACTCGAGAACCTTTTCGCCCCAATGCTTTGAAGTATCCAGTATAATATGAGCTCTAAGTGGCTCAACAATTAAAGTCCGTGATTGTAGGGACCTGCTTATTCGTGGTACGTAGCCCTACATTTTTACCAAGCAGCATTTATCTCGCACGATGTAACTGCTAATAGTTTTTTCAGGCACTTTCACACATTTGCTCATGAAAGTGTTATTTGAATATTGTTTCTAAATAAGGAAGGTGCCAAAGCAATGGAAATATCTTAATGCACATTTGAAACTATAGGCCTCCCTTTATCATCATCATCATTATTAGCCTGTATCGCCCGCTGCTGAGCATAAGCCTCTATTCGAGTACCTACGCCGGTTTTATCCCTTCCCTGAGCCGCATTAAGTATTATTTGGTTGTTAGTATTAGTTGGAACTTCAGACATCATTTTCCGGTGAAATCTCTGCTGCAGGATGCATCGTCAAATGTACCTAATGTGGGTAGTACTGGGGCCATCGTCAAGCCCAGAGGGGCAAATACCTATTCACCGCTGAATGGTTCGAACGCGCGTTAGTACAGTCTTAACTGTCATTTTCCCATACAAAAATTGACATTTAGATCTACCGCGCGTACAATGCGTTACGTAATCGACCAGCTGGCCTGTGTCGAAGTGTGCAACTTGTCTATGCTAATTTCTCGGTTGTAAAGGGCTATGACCTACCTACCTAGTAACGAAGATTTTTAGGGTTCCGTAGCCAAAATGGCAAAAACGGAACCCTTATAGTATCGTCCTGTCCGTCTGTACGTCTGTCCGACTGCCCGTCTGTCCTTCTGTCCGTATGTCACAGGCATTTTACTCGAAAACTATAAGGTATATTTGAATAAATTTTTGAGGATAGCTGTATTTTGTTATCCGCTACATAGTTTTGTAAATAAAATGACAAAAAAATTTGGGGTGCACTTCATACAAGATTTTTCTGAAAGTCAAAAAAATATTGTTTCATTGTAAGCCCATGTGTGGCACATCAATCGATAGGCCTTTCAAAATAAATATAAGGTTTCTTAGCAATTTTTAGGGTCTGTCACTCGGTTGTCTGTCTGTCTGTCTGTCACAGCCGATTTGCTCCGAATCTACTGGAGCGATTGAGTTGAAAGGTACACATACTTATGTAAATTGGTGACCCAAAGATGAACGCGTAAAGTAAATCAATGAATTCTGAACAAGGGGTGGCCCCCTTTTAGGGGGTAAACTGGAAAATTAAAAAAAAGGTTTAGCAAACTGTATTGTGTGACATATCAAATGAAAGGGGTCTAGCAAACTGTATTGTAAGCATGTTAGATATTATTTTTTATAATTTTAGCAAAAACAGATTTGAACTAATTTAGGAAAAAAGACGAAAATTTACCATGTCCCCCTTATCTCCGAAACTACTAGGACTGAAATTCTGAAAAAAATATGGAAAATAGGTCCTTGCCTAAAGATTACAGTACGTACCTATAAGAAGTTTGAGTATTCACTCACACACATAACACTTATGAAATTTAGATTATACGGAACCCTCACCACGCGAGTTTAACTTGCACTTAGTTTTTAGGGTTCCGGACCAAAAAGGTAAAAACGGAACCCTTATGGTGCCGACTCCGTCCGTCTGTCTGTCTGTCACAAAGTCAAATATCTCAGGAACTACTAATGCTATCGATTTGAAATTTGGAATAGTTGTAAATAAAGCTAATCCTCGTGTATGGAAAATGAAAAAAATTAATATATATACTTTTAATTAGGGCGGATAAGGGGGCGGCAAAAATTCAAAGTCTAGGCCAAGTTGGATATCATATGAAAGGGCTTGAATTGTACATTCTAAAACAGTTTTTCTTTTTTTTTCTACAATGGTAAAATTTTGTTTTATAAAGATAAATGTTGAAAAAAATACCATCCCCCCCTTATCTCCGAAGTTAACCAAGCGAAAAATTTGAAAATAATATATATTATTAATATTAACGTGAATATTACCGGAAAAGTATAACGATACCTCTATCTAGCGTAGTTTTTTTTAATCTTCAAAAATCATATGTTCATTTTGTTTGTAATTTAATACTTCTGTGTTTAATTTTTGCCTTCAAATTCGTATGAAAGTGTTCTGAAAGTACCTTCTAGCAAATAAAAAAAGAATTATCGAAATTAATTCACTTGATAAAGAATTATCGCTGAAAAACCAACATACAGTAAGGGAAATGTATTAACGTACCACCGTAGAACCCTATCGCAATAAGGTAACATACCGCTCGAGTTTGAGTGACGGCGGCCTGTCAGTTGCGACAGGGTTCTACAGTGGTACGTGAATACGTTTCCCTTACTACTGTACATACCGAGTTCCTTGGTCGCGCAATTCAGTAACAAAATGCACCGATAAATGGCGCTGTAGGTACTCATGTCATGCTCATGACTTTACTATACTATGCGTTGTTTAGATTTTTCCAAAATTAATGGGTGGGGCAAGACGGGTGTGTTGTATGATATTTCGTACGGAACCCTCGGTGCGCGAGTCAGATTCGCACTTGACCGGTTTTTTTTGATGAAGTGAATAGAGTCGGAGATAATCGCCCCGAAAGTCACTAAAATTCTGTCCCCCCCTCTAATTTTTGAGCGGTGTATTTTAAAAATAATGTTTGCACCCGGGTGCTACATGGGCTAGAGACGACGCCTCTGCAACTATTGTGCATTGTAGGAAATACCAATACATCCCGCTCGTACTTGTACGATCGAACAAAATAATAGAAAATGAGATAGGTGTTAGTTCAATCAAGTACAGTCAGCAGCAGAAGTAGCTACGCAAAATAACACGCTCAAAATGATCTAGACAGTCCATATCCTCTTGACATTAGAGTCGTGTGTACCTAGGTCATTTTGAGCACTTGTTCCACTTAGTTACTTTTGCTGCTGTAGGTACGCCCTATTTAATCAAGTACGAAACTTGCCCCCATATGCACCGAAATCATTTAGTACAAGGTTTCAATAACTGGCCAACTTTCAATAACTGGCCACGACATTACTAAACTGGATTATTTTTGTACCTACGAGCTACGGGAACAGAGTTCATTTTTAGTATAAGGGGGCCTGCTATTGAAGGGTGGCCAGCTACTGGTGATTTACCCTAACTACCATGTGAAAATGATAATTACGATCCCTTCCCTATAATAGGGCGTGACACCATCATTTTCGAAAACTGGCGCAGGTGTGTACCTACCTATTACCTATAGGTAGTTTAGTTAGATACTGCACTTCGAAGTCAACAAGGGTAATTACACAAACATTTCGAGGAAACGTCGATTACAAAAATATCTATAAAAATATCTCCCGATGCGTATCTCAATCGCGCCCAAATAGTAACGATAACTCAGATATTCGCATTTGATAAACAGGGATTTATTGACGATTTATGATAATGGTAATATGATAAATATCGTTTCGGTGTTTGTATCGCCCGCGCGGCGGCTGTCTTGTTAGGAAGCTGATTCAGGAAGATGTAGGTAATCGCATTTAGATTTCGGCTTCTTACTTGCTAAATGCAACTTAGGTACACCTTCCTGAATCAGCTTCCTGACTCATTCAGGATGCTAAATTCAGGACAATGTAATGCCCGCTTTAGTTAAAATCTTTCAACCCGGAGGGGTTAATCGGGTAACGCGAAGGTTAATTTCCTGGTAAAAATATGACATTTAGATCTGCCTAAGTATGAATCGTTACACTAGCTACCAGCCAGAGGCGTAATTAGTTAGGTAACTACGTAACTTTCTGAACAAGTGTTAGGATTAGGACAAATGAACTGGCATTTTCACACCCAAACGTGACGACGTCATGTACCTATTGCACGAATCGTTACGTAATCGACCAGCAGCTGAGAACTATATAGATCTCGTTAGGATTATTTTTAAGCGACTTCAAAAAAGGAGGAGGTTCTCAATTCGTCGGGGACTTTTTTTTTATTTAAGCAAAAAGAAATTACATTTTATAGTTTTTATATAAACTCGCCAAACTGTGACGTTTTTATGTATGTTCCCCGATTACTCGAAAACGCCAGGACCGATTTGGAAAAAAAGGAGGTTAGACATGTTCCACTGTATGTATTTTTTATGTATGTTCACCGATGTCAATTGTGGACCGATTTTCAAAATTCTTTTTCACATCTCATGCTCGAAAAGTTTGTCATATTAGGCTTAATAAGCGGGGCTAAAGTAGTACATCTAGCCCCTAGGGAAAATATGTAGGTATACATATTTATGATTTTTAACACATTTAATTTGACCAATCAAAACACTTCACCATATTAAATCCACCAATCACAACTCTTTCAAAAAACATTTATCTTTGCTATCAACCAACCACAATACCTACAGCTACATATCGACGGTGGAAATTTCAAATGTCGTAAGGGACAAGCAGGCTTATGTCCCTTACGACATTTGAAATTTCCACCGTCGATATTAAAATCGACCAATCAAACATCAGGTGTTTTTTAGTCCCTAATTCCAAATCATTTCAATCCACCAATCACTATTCTTTCAAAAAACATTTCTCTTTGCTATCAACCAACCAGAATACAGCTACATATTAAAATCGACCAATCAAACATCAGGTGTTTTATAGTCCCTAATTCCAAATCATTAAAAAAGAAAACGCCTCACGCTAAATTGAACAATCTCTTCGCAGTGAAATTTGTTATTGATTGTGGATGGATAATCTTTGTTTTACTATTTTCTCGCAGTCGAAGTGAAAAGTAGAGTGTATAACTCGGGTCTAAAAGCCATATTACCCCTCGAATTATTTTCCCTCGCTTCCATATCCATCTCGTGGTAATATGGCTTATTTTAGCCCCTTGTCATACAATCTACTATTTCACATCTCATGCTCTAAAAGTGTGTCATATTAGGCTTAATAAGCGGGGCTAAAGTAGTACATTTAGCCCCTAGGGAAAATATGTATACATATTTGTGATTTTTAACACATTTAATTTGTCCAATCAAAACACTTCACCATATTAAATCCACCAATCACAACTCTTTCAAAAAACATTTATCTTTGCTATCAACCAACCAGAATACCTACAGCTACATATTAAAATCGACCAATCAAACATCAGGTGTTTTTTAGTCCCTAATTCCAAATCATTTAAATCCACCAATCACAACTCTTTCAAAAAACAATTCTCTTTGCTATCAACCAACCAGAATACAGCTACATATTCAAATCGACCAATCAAACATCAGGTGTTTTTTAGTCCCTAATTCCAAATCATTAAAAAAGAAAACGCCTCACGCTAAATTGAACAATTTCTTCGCAGTGAAATTTGTTATTGATTGTGGATGGATAATCTTTGTTTTACTATTTTCTCGCAGTCGAAGTGAAAAGTAGAGTGTATAACTCGGGTCTAAAAGCCATATTACCCCTCGAATTATTTTCCCTCGCTTCGCTCGGGAAAATATCCATCTCGTGGTAATATGGCCTATTTTAGCCCCTTGTCATACAATCTACTATTATCTCCCTCCCTTTTACTCAAAATGTGCCAATGGGATACAGAGGCAAAACATCTTTTTTAAAACGGGAATTTCATGGCAAGCATTCGGCTGTCAAATTTAGTACCTTACTTACCTTTTAGTACTTTAATTCTGCTGGCCTTATTTAACTGTTTTAAACACCACATAATAAGTAAAAATACTATAAAATGACGTCAAGTGATGACGAAATGGATCTTTCGCCGAATACGCTTAATGGAACAATTTGCCTGCAAAATCACAACCTTAGTATTTGAAAGCATATACAAATTTACTTGAGTGGAAAAATTTAAAGCAAGTGGATTCTTTCAGTGAAAGCGTTTTGCTCAGTTATTTTGACGAACTATCGAAAAAATATAAGTCATCGACTCACTTCAAAAATTTGAGTCTACAACAGTTTTCGCCTAAATTTACTACCGAATCGGCTCAGAATTCAATAAATCTGCCCGGAATACCTCTTTCGCCTCCCCAATTGACTAAGAATACAATTAATCTACCCGGGAAAAACATAGCTCTACATATTAAAAAAATTACCAATTGTACTTTTAATATTTCATAAAATATAAAATAAGTACCTACCTGTTGTTTTATTATTCAAAGTGAAAAGTAGAGTGTATAACTCGGTAATAAAACTCATTTTAACCTCGGTGTGCCTATCGACCCTAGCCGTTCCGGCGCGGGTAGCTATATGCACACCTCGCCTAAAATGGATCGTTTTATTCCCTAGTCATACAGTCTACTATTTTTATTCGAAAGAGTGTAGGTACTCCTGAGTTGGTGCCATTATTACTAACCTAATTTAGTCTTAAGTCATTTGTTATTTATTTATTTATTTAGTTATAACATCCTATGGATCAACCGGTCTGAAATAAATAATTTTATTTATATTATATTGTCACCAAGTCAGGATCTGATAAATGCGATCTCAGGGAAATTGAGGGCAACCCTCAAAATTTATAGGCACGTGTGAAGCGATTTACCCTCGGAAATCGCGATTTTGGTGAAGTGGAACTGATGATGAAGACCACAGATGACTTATGGAACTTCTCAAGGATGTAAAGTGCGTCAAAGATTCTGACATGATTCCGTTGAAGTAGCAGCTAATGAAGTGTCAATTCTGAGATTCTTGAGGAGCTCCTCAAATATTACCAGCACACATATAGCGAATTGGGTTTTTTCTATAATATCAATGCATTGCTCTCAAAAAGCAGTTCATGTGGTAAATTGGAAAGGAAATGCGGAAATTTTCATGTATCTATGTGATTGGCAAAGTCGGTTCAAACTTTGTTTTTAGAGTAAATTATTATAAAGATGTTTGCGTGTGTTGCCAGTAGAAAGAAAATAGCCCTATAATCTGGGTAATTTGATTAAAATATCTTGATTGCTTGTCTACGAATTCTTAGACATTAAATAGAATAGAGTTTCTTAAAATTGAAATCTTAAACCATTAATAAAAATCAAGATACTTATGCTAGTGATGGTGATAAAACCAGTAACCATTCTTGCATTAACAGTCGCCAAACATAATGGGGCACTCGGCATCGCATATTGGACCTCTAATATGTAAGAACATGGGAAATTCACAAAAAAATACCTCAACTCTGGTAACAAAATTGACCGCATGAAGTAGGCATTTTGTGCGAATTAGAAGAAATTGTGTGCGTTGAGCTACTTAATAGCAGGGAAAATGTTAAGCAAGTATGGAATCGGTTTCTTAATTTTTTATTATTTTTTAAAAGAAATACTTGCTAGTTCGTATCATTATTTTATATTTAGGATAAAACTTTACGTTAATTTAATTTGCTACTAAAACGTCGTTGGTTTTTTTTGGTCTGAGTTATCCAAGTCACATCCAAATAAACAGAGAATTAGTTACTATAAATAAGTCATTGGACATTATTTAAATTTGAGGCCTGAAGTGGGTTAAGAGGGTTCGCTTGCAAACTATTGCCCCTTAACACATTCCACTGCCAAGAATCGCTACGCACTACGCTCGTAGCCGATCCCGTGGTTTTTCTGCTTAGTAGCAGAAAGTTGCTACGGCGTAGGCGCCCGTTAGGCGGGTTCCTGGCAGTGAAAGGTTAACCCGTAAGTAGAACATGCACAGGAAAAACAAAGAAACCCCCTTTTGAGTAATCTCTATATGTTACTGTAAATGTCCGAAGTGCGGTAAATCTTAGGATTTACTGGTAAAACCTAAGATTTACCAACATGGGTTGGTAAATGTACTTAAGGATTTTATAAAAAATGAACGAGTTTTCTGACCTATTATAAAAGTAAAGTTTGTGAGTTTTGTAAGTTTGGGTAATCACCGCACCTACTCATTCGATTTCAAAAATTATTTCGTCAAGCGGAAACTAAATCCTTGATGACGGAGTCGCAGGAGTGTCCTGTCCAGAATATACCTACGTCAAAATTAACACCCTCCCAACTAGCACACTAGCGTTAAAATAACCCTTATATCATTCTTATATCGGTTCTAGCCAAGTGTTAAGGTGTTAAGAATGCCTGTAAAAAAGGTCTTATAGCGTGCTCTAACACCCTTAGAACCACGAAAGAGGCCCACGAATTACAGGTTAAGGTGTTAGCTGAGAGTCTTATAACACTCTAGCTCTTACGCAGTTTAAAGTGAGCATCTTACTCTTTTCTTTACCCATAAAATTATGAGACAAATATAGTCTTCCGATAAAATGGCGCAGATAGTTAGTATAGGTATTAATATTTGACAGCTATGGAGTCGTATTAATTGAAAGTGAATTAAATTGGAAGTGTGTGTGACATGAAGTGAAAACAATCTGCCCTTGTGATTTTACGGTAAGTGTATACCATGTTTCCCATCTCAATTTTAACGCTCAACATTAAAATATACATCTAAAGTTTTTATCATTTTCTATTCTTGTTTCTTGGCCAGTGGCATGATAAATTAAGTGGCATCCATAGAATGGCAAGAGTAACATAAATAATGAAGTATTTTGATGTCCAATATTGAATAACCTAATCAATTTGTAGGTTAGAGTTAACCAAAACAATGGCGAACTTACCTTAAAGCTTTAGGCGTCAGTTAACTCAACTATAACGCTTATTGAGTTACAACACCTTTAGTCAAACACCATTACTCTTACAGTGTCTTTAAAGTGTATCTGCCTAACACCTTAAGCGTTAGAAAAAGTTTCAATACTTACAAGAGAGTTAATTCTGTTATAAAGTCTCTGCCTGTAGCTAGCACTCTTGTAAGTGTTTAAGTGTTAAAAACAGGTTAAAACTTTAACATCTTAAGTGTAATTGCTTTGAGTAACACTCTTATAACGCTTTAGGAGTTAATTATTTTTCTTAACTCCTTTATAACACTATTAGTTACAACTGAGAACATTATAACTCACTTATAAAGGTTAAGGTTATAATAATACCCTTAGCTGACACCCAAATGTTAGTTGGGCTGTGGCGACAACCTGTTTTGTAAATATTTACTTACTCTATGATTTTATGCTATCGCGAATGCGTACTTGTTTTAGCTCTCTTACAATTGTAGCCAAGCAATGTACCTATATGGCTCTCCTTTTATTTGTGTAAATTAATTGCAATAACATGTATAAAGTGTAAATATATGTAAATACAAATTTACGTCTCTCATTCTCGCTATTGTGGTTATAACCCACAACCCCATTCCAATCACTGGTGAGTGCCGTGATTGGTCTCGAAAAACTTTTGATGATGAGTTGAAGTGAAAGTGAAGTGGAAAAAACGTGAAAATATGGTTTTGTGAAGACCAAATGAATTACATTTCGTTTGTTGTCCAGCCCGACAGCTGAAAACGGAGACGCAGACCTAGCTGGCGATGGCGGGATGAGCTAAGTAGACTTGTTACCCAACTGCCAAAGGAGGAGTGTAATGTTTTTCGAGTGTAGGTATGTACTTTTCAAATTAGTGGTCACAAGATGCTCAGGATCGACAATACTGAAAACGCAGGTAGGAGGCCTTAGCTCAGCAGCGGGACACTACATGTTCCCAATAATAATAATAGTAATTAATTATTATGAAAGATGGGGTTACTATCAAATTTAGGTACCTTATCGCCAAAGGACCATTTCAGCTAGATGACATAAAAGTGAAATACAAAGTCAGTAGAAAGTCAATTTATCTGGACCACATGAAAGTAGGATACTCAGTCAGCAGGGAGTCAATTTAGCTGGACGGCTCACAATTAGATCGAGCAAGTAGCCAAACGTCTGGAAATATAAATAGTCCGTATGATTAAAATACCTAATTAACTGAAAGTAAAATAGTGAATTGACCTGATCACAGAAGGAGTTAGTATCAAAACGTCTAGAAATGTCCATATTATATTTAAAATACCCAATTCGTCGAAAGTTAAATTAGGTTATGGACATGAACACAGAACGAGTTAGTAGCAAAACGTCTGGAAATGTAATAGTCCATATGATTAATCTCTCGTATGCGGTTTTAGTTTTAATTATCAAGTGTTATATCAACACTTAACATTTTAAGATCGGGACATTTGGCGACGATTGGACGATTGACGTTCATGTCTATTTAGTAATTAAGACATTACACAATCCAGACTTTTTGCGCTTTTTGGCTTTTTTTTTTGTTTTTTTTAGCGTTCATATCTGTTTAGTAATTAAAACATCCTAAGATACAAATGTTTCGCTACCGGGCCACTTAGCGTTTATGTCTATTAAGTAGTAACTTTCTAAGATAACTAAGGCGTTTTGCTGTTAGAGTATATTAAATGCTAACGTTCTAAGATCCAGACGTTTTGCTAAAGAGGCATTTAGCGTTCATGTCTGCATTGTAACAAAGACATTACAAAATCCAGATGTTTGAGCTATATTGTCCTTTGGCGATAAGGTAAATTTGATAGTGACCCGAAAGATGCAGACCCAATTAAGCAATATTTCCTAGCTACTGCGACTGCACTGAATAAGAAAGCCGATTGATAATGAATTTTCTTGGCGGACGACTCATCGTTTGACATAGAATATATTGAAATAGAATTTTCCATTGTTCGCTACCGGAATTAGGCAACCAATTAGCCACAATAACACGAACGAAGTGGTTATCAATATAACAACAACTATCTTAGCAATAATAGAATCTATCTTTTCCCGGTAATCATAAACAGATTATCTTCTGATGACAAACACAATCAGAGTATAAATAGCTTAATTTGGATTCAATACAATTAGTATCTTACAATCCAACACATATATAACATCAAGGACTTGCATAGCTCTTCATACAGGAACATTACTATGAAAGGTAAGTTTGTTCTCGTCTGTTCTTGTTGCTAGTATTTTTATAGATCGTTGAATTCACGAGGACTCGCATCACTCCTCATTGCGTAGATAATAGTGTTTTTCCACAGCGTAAGTAAGACTGGTAAGAGTGGGATAATCCAAGGGATTAAAATAATATTTTAATATTATCATCTACCAATACTTCTATTAGCATCTTAGTAAAAAGTATCAGGGAAGGGGAAGGAAATGATGTTAGGTATCAGATTTCCATAGTTCTCTCTTTCGGCATATTTTTCGCACATTGCTGGACATACAAGATTGGTAGAAAGAAGGTTAAACTGGGTTGAATTTGACCTAAACCGATTCTTATTCTAAACTTTCACCCCCATAGGGTATGATTTTCGATCGGTTAAACTAAGCGTGAAAAGATAACAGACCAGACATACAGACATTAGTATGGACAATTTTTATACCGCACTCATGTTCTATACAAACGAAATACCTTTCATACACGAAATATGCAGATTAAGATACTTTTGTGCCTTCTCAAATTAACCGGGTTGTATAATTTTTAGGGTTCCGTACCCAGATTTCACAGATGATGTATTTCTGTTGCCGCTATAACAACAAATTCTAAATAACAGAATAAAATAAATATTTAAGGGGGCTCCCTTATACAACAAACGTGATTTTTTTGCTCGTTTTTATGGATAATGGTACTGAACCCTTCGTGTGCGATTTTTTTTTAATCGCACTTGGCCGTTTTTTTTATCTCGCCAAATCATTTTGGTTACTTACATGGCTAAAATAAGTGGTGTATTTCAGTTTTTTTATGTAGTATTTTCCGCGCTTTAGTATGGTGAAAAGATTTATGTTACGTCTCGTACAGTTATTTTACGTCTCGTGTGTTGCAACACTCGCTATGCTTAGGATTCTATTTTTTAATAACTCGCTTCACTCAGGATTCTATTTATGAACCACTCGCTTCGCTCGAGTTTCAACCATAGAATCTATTCGCTAGCTCGTAGTTCAACCCTAGAATCCATTCGCTAGCTCATGTTTTAATTCCACACTCGCGGTTAAAATACAACTTTGCATCCGTGTAGATATAACAATCCGCTGGATGCAGGTGGCGCAGGATCGGTCATTGTGGCACTCTTTGGGGGAGGCCTATGTCCAGCAGTGGACGTATTTCGGCTAATATGATGATGATGATGATGATGAGGTATAATAAATAACTATTTCATCACACTTGCTCGTAAAGGGCTTCATAGCGCGCCGGTATACAGAGCTACAATAGCCTTTATTATGCCTAAGGACGTAATGGTGTGATCTGATTGGTATAGGCAAATCTCGCTGGCCGTACGCCATAAGAATTCGGCTCTGTGATTGGTTGAAAAAAAATCTAGGTGGCCACGCGAGCTGCAATAATACTACTGCTGATTGCTTGAATGAAATATTAAAGCTGCGCGCTCCACTCGCACTGATCTGGAAGTGCAGTTGTCAATTTCGTCAATTTTTGATTGGTGCGGTTGTATGAAACATATGTTTTTGCGTCATTTTAGGGTTCCGTACCCAACGGATAAAAACGACACCCTATTACTAAGACTTCGCTGTCCGTCCGTCCGTCCGTCCGTCCGTCTGTCTGTCACCAGGCTGTATCACAAGAACCGTGGATAGCTAGAGAGTTGAAATTTTCACAGATTATGTATTTCTGTTGCCGCTATAATAAAAAAGAGAAATAATAAACGCGGCCGCAGATTTTTTTTTGGCCACGCGGTCAAATTTCTCATTTAATAACTAAACATCGGGAAAATGAAATAGCCTCTAATAAACTAATTCATCTTCTTTACAACGCCAACTAAAAGTGTTAAAGAAAGCGTCAAGTCAAGATCAACAATTATTTACTTGTATTTCTGATTTATACATTGACAACTAATTTACTAACTCGGCCACGGAATTTGTAACTCATCACCATTTTACGTTTTACAGCATCAATGTAAATCCTCTGTCCTCAAAAAATATATATTCAAGCTTCAATAGACAACATCATATACTATAACTTAACATGTAAAATAATACTTCATATTTCTTCTTAATTCTTTTATCGTGAAAATAGCCACTGTAGGTACTACGATTTGGCGTGAGTGCGCATGACAGCAACCGGCCATTTGCACCAATCAGAGAGCGCCATTCGACCCAGTTATGAAACAAGACATTTTGTTTCCATTTTCACAACTACTTGGACTTAGTGGCAAAACCGACTCGGATCGCGGATAGGTTACAAGACGAAAGCGGGAGCAAAGCTCCCGCTTTCGTCTTCGAAGTTATTTTTTTTTATAAAAGAGCGGAAAAACTTGTTATATTTTTCCGTGTTCCCTATTCTCTTGGTCAAATGCAGAAGTGGTCCAATCCAGAAATGGTCACAGACCGTCAAAACGGAATAAGAGGATTCTATTTGTGAAAATGAAAAAAAAGTCTTTCATAACTGGTTATGAAACAGTGAAAAAAAATCCTTCTTCATAACCAGTTATGAAACATTGGTTATGAACGTGGACGAAGGGTCTTTTTTTTATTAATTACGCTGTAACCTTCAGAAACTACTTGCGAAATTAATGTAACCTACAGAAACTACTTGCCTATAATACGTAGTCTAATAGCGATGAACATTTCGCAACAATCACCAAAGTTAAGCAACGTCGAGTGAGGTCAATATTTGGATGGGTGACCGTTTTTTTTAATACAAATTCTCAAACGCTTTTGACCCCCTTAGGGAATGAATTTTCAAAAACGCAGAAATTAGTTTTCTAATATTTTGATATAAAATCAATCTACGAAGTTTCAAGTTTCTATTTAAAAAAAAAATTCAGTCCCATACAATATTTGGTTCCTTATTCCACCCTCTGAAGTAATTATATCTAAAAAAACGGCGCGCTATGTTCTACTCTGAGGTATAAACAACAATATTGGAAAGTTTCAATAAAATTGGTTCGCACATTTTTGTTTAATCTGTCCTCAAAGCCACTACACTACATTAGGGAAGAATCCTTGTTGCTACTGGATACCAAAAGATGGCACTGGTGATGTGTTCTTAAATCGGTCATTCTCGAACTCTGTCTACGATACCTAAACTCCATCAAACTCTTTTTTATACGTTCTCATATTATGGTTTGGCAGAGTTTAAACGCATAGAAAAATCGGAAGAATTACCTACTACGGCTAGAATATGCCTGGGAATGTGTGACGCTCTGCATCGCACTATTGAAGTTTTTAACGTTAGTTGTATAAATACAATTTCCGTCGATGTTACTTTATTATGTATCTTTGACCACATGGATTTCCATATGGACACTGTTTCACATTTATAATATTAGTGTGATAGTGTGATGTGATGTGATAACTAGTGTGGTGGCTGAGATTACTATTATTCAGACGCGCGTTGGTTGTGGCCGACTTAGTAATTTTTTAGAAGGTAACTTATATTTTCTGAGGCAAATAATGCTATTAAAAAGAAGCTCGTTTAAATAGTACCCAATAAAAAATACAAAAAAACCGGCCAAGTGCGGGTCGGACTGAGGCTCCCATACAACAAACATGATTTTTTTGCCGTTTTTATAGATAATGGTACGGAACCCTTCGTGAGCGCACCCCTAAAACTTTTTTCAGTCATTTAATTATAAAACTATGTAGCGGTTAACAAAATACACCTATTTTCAAAATTTTATTCAAATAACCATATAATTTTCGAGTAAAATGCCTGTGACATACGGACAGACGGACAGATGGACATGATGAAACTATAAGGGTTCCGTTTTTGCCATTTTGGCTACGGAACCCTAAAAATAACAAATATTCGATTTTTTTTCAATTAATTTAGAAAACCGGTTAACTATGAATTGAATGAATAATACTTACGTCCTTCTCCGTTTTTCTACATTTCCAAGGCGTATAATTAAAAATGTATTCACTTTATCTAAAAGACCGTTCGCACAGTGTGGCTACTGCGCGAGTGTTGCGCGGAAGTAAATAAAATTAAATTTAGAAGAAACAATAATGTAAATGCACTTACAGATTCGGTATCAAGACAATAAAAAGCTGCATTCTTATTATGAAATTATGATAAAGTAGGTACCTACCCTACACCGTAGCTGACTCGAAGGTTCCCAGAAGAGGCAGATTTATCGTAAATGCCTGTTTAAGAAAATGTTTCGTCTTAAAATCAGGAAATAAATTAAATGTAAAAAAGTGAGTGAGCTATAATTGTATTTTTAAATTATCTATGTTAGCTTATTTGAAATGATATCAATTCACAGGCGATTTTTTTGTGAACTTCTGTCTATGTATTAATATACCAAAAACTAAACGGAAACTTTGCTCTTTCCAGGCGCAGTCCTAGCACTTTTCTGTGCTGTAGCACTAGCCAGTGCTGAACTCAACGAGAATGGGTGTCCGATAAACCCTTACGTAGACATACTTTTACCGCACCCCAGCTGCAACAAATACTTCCAATGCGTGCATGGAAACCTCGTTGAACGCAAGTGTGCCTCAACCACCACGTTCAATGTAGAAACACAGGCGTGTGACCTGGCAGAAAATGTTGACTGTGGAGACAGAATTCCAGTAGTTCCAGACAGCAGCGAAGAGGCTGATAAGGATAGCAATAACAGCGAAGACAATGGAACTGGTGAGGACAACAACAGCAGCAGCGACAGTGGAAACGAAGATGGTGATAGCAATAACAACGGAGGTGGAAACGGAAATCCTAGTGAAGCTGCCGACATATGCGCTGCTGAGGGTTCTGATGGTGTTCTAGTTGCACACGAAAACTGTAACCAATTCTACAAATGCTCTGAAGGCCTTCCTGTTGCGCTTAACTGCTACGGGAATCTACTGTTTAATCCTAAAACTGACCAATGCGATTGGCCTGAAAATGTCAAATGTGAGAGCAAGAACACCGATAGTGGAAATGATAGTAACGAAGATAATGGTAATGGAGACAGCGGTAGCGGTGATAATGGAAACGGAGATAACGGCAACGGAGATAACGACAACGGAAACAACGGAGCCGGTGGAAACGGTAACCCTAGCGAAGCTCCTGAAATCTGTGCCACTGAGGGTTCTGATGGTGTTCTAGTCGCCCATGAGAACTGCAACCAATTCTACAAATGCTCTGAAGGCCTACCTGTTGCACTTAACTGCTACGGTAATCTTCTATTTAACCCCAACAACGACCAATGCGACTGGCCCGGGAATGTAAACTGTGAGAACAGGAACACAGACAGTGGAAATGATGGAAGCGGAGACAACGACAACGGAAACAACGGAGCCGGTGGAAACGGTAACCCTAGCGAAGCTCCTAAAATCTGTGCCACTGAGGGTTCTAATGGTGTTCTAGTCGCCCATGAGAACTGCAACCAATTCTACGAATGCTCTGAAGGCCTACCTGTTGCGCTTAACTGCTACGGTAATCTTCTGTTTAACCCCAAAAATGACCAATGCGACTGGCCCGAGAACGTGAACTGTGAGAACAGGTACACAGACAGCGGAAATGATGGAAACGGAGACAACGGCAATGGAGATAACGACAACGGAAACAACGAAGCCGGTGGAAACGGTAACCCTAGTGAAGCTCCCAAAATCTGTGCCACCGAGGGTTCCGACGGTGTTTTAGTCGCCCATGAGAACTGCAACCAATTCTACAAATGCTCTGAAGGTCTACCGGTTGCACTTAACTGCTACGGTAATCTTCTGTTTAATTCCAACAAAGACCAATGCGACTGGCCCGAGAACGTGAACTGTGAGAACAGGAACACAGACAGTGGAAATGATGGAAACGGAGACAACAGTAATGTAGATAGCAGCAACGAAGATAGTGGCAACGGAGTTAACGACAACGGAAACAACGGAGCCGGTGGAAACGGTAACCCTAGTGAAGCTCTCGAAATCTGTGCCGTCGAGGGTTCTGACGGTGTTCTAGTTGTTCACGAGAACTGCAACCAATTCTACAAATGCTCTGAAGGTCTACCTGTTGCACTTAACTGCTACGGTAATCTTCTGTTTAACCCCAACAACGAACAATGCGATTGGCCCGAGAATGTAGACTGCGGTAATCGCAACACATTGACGTCGTTCAACAAACACTTGCGCTTTAGGATGTAAATTTATAAAACAGCATAAGCATAATACATGCCTCACATCATTGTATTTTTTTTTCATTGTTATCTATTGTACTGCAAAAGGTAAATATATATGTATATTATCATAAGTGCTGTTTTTTCTTGCTTAACGACCTTAATGCGCCTAACGAGTCCTTCCATATAGTTATATAAGAATACCTATAGAATTGTAGAAAGTTATATAATTTACGCCAGGTTCTTTGAGTATCAAGCATACTTTAATACTACTTATTAGTTTCATAAGAGGTAATTCTTTGCTTAGAAAAGAAGGCATTCGGAGTAAGAACCACAATGAAGTGACGCGTAATCTTTTTAAAACATTACATTACACTTAGGATTGACTACATTGCTCTAGAGGGAAGATCACGTAACTTTTCGAACGTAAGTTAGGACAACTCAACTGTCATTTTCCCATACAAAAAGTGACATTTGGATCTACCTTACGCGCGTACAATGCGTTACGCGGTCGACCAGCAGGAATACGATTACATGTCACAGGCATTTTACTCAAAAAACTATAGGGTGTATTTAGATGAAAGGAGAATGCCCAAATAATGCCTGGAATGTACAGAGATGTCCAACATCTCAAAAAAAAGTCGTCATTGAATATGACTCAACAGATTAAATAGAAGTCTGCCGAACTCCGGAGTAAGAAACACTAATTATGTAATTAGTATGTTACTAGAACATCCATCCATCTTGCTAAAGTTACGAACATCTAACATTTTTATAACCGACTTCAAAAAAAAAGGTTGAACAAATGAAAATTCAAAACTACTTAATTATCCGACGCGTTTGGTATAAATTGCAAGTTTTTTTGCTCATTTTTAGGGTTCCGTAGCTCAAAAGGAAAAAACTAAACCCTTATAGGATCACTCGTGCGTCTGTCTGTCCGTGTGTCACAGCCGATTAGCTCCGAAACTACTTGACCGATTGAGTTGAAATTTGGTAAACATATGTAAATTGGTGACCCAAAAATGGACGCTTAAAGTAAATTAATGAATTTTGAACAAGGGGGCCACTTTCGGGGTTAAACTGGAAAATTAAAAAAAAAAGTTTCGCAAACTATTGTGTGACATAGCAAATGAAAGGGGTTGTTGTAAGCATCTCAGATAATATATATATATATATATATATATATATATATATATATATATATATATATATATATATATGTATATATAATTTTAGCAAAAACAGATTTTAAGTAAAATTTAGGAAAAAATCCGAAAATTGACATTGACCCCCCCATCCTTATCTCCGAAACTACTAGGCTTAAAATTCTGAAAAAAGTATGGGAAATAGTTCCTTGCCTAAAGATTACAGGAAAACCTATAAGAAGTTTGAGTATGCAAAGTAACGGGAAAATTCTCAATATTTTTGTGTATTTTGTATGGAGCGCCTGGTGCTTAGAGCATAGTAATTTTACGGAACCCTTACCAAGTGAGTTGAACTAACACTTGTCCGGTTTATTTAGAAGAATAAATTTAATAATATAAAATTTCTGAACGCCAATTGCTGCTGAAATCTGTCTTGCGCATATACTATACGATGATACCATCTTGTGTTTTGTATTTGACTTACGGTCTCAGGATGTTAGATTGATCGATTTTTGATTTTAATGGTTAGGTACCTACTGGCTTCAAAAGGTTAAGGGTAAGCAAACACATCAGCACGTCTTCAGTATTTATTAATCAATCTCAATATGGTGGATTTTAAAATTAAAATAAAAAAGTTTCGGTTCTTACATATTAAGTTTCTTGTGGTTATGCGGTCAACCATTTCTCTGCACTTCGCTGGGGCAATGGTACTCCGACAACTCGCCTTTATGTTCGACATAAAGTTTTCGTCTCTCTCCCACTTTCATACTTGCTAGTACAGGACAAATGATCTACGTCGGACATAAAAGCATTCATGCCAGTAGTTAGGTTCATAGAATAATGACCATGTTATAACAGTAGAGGTTATCCACGACGTAATGTGTATCTCAGCTAGCTAATCGATTGCCTGGTAAAACGTTACGTGTCAAAGGTTAGGCCTCGGCCACGACTTGAACGGCGGCAGCAGCGGTAGCGCAGTGCCATACGTGTAAGCGAGAGACCAGAACGCAGCATCTCGCTCCTACCTATAATGCACCGGTGCCGCTGCTGCCGCTGCTGCAGGTCGTGGCCGAGTCCATGCGCAGTCCGTTTAATAGCGTTGAGAGTATTGGCCAAAGTCGTGTTTGTTCACCGACGTTGCGCAGCCAGCGTTTCCGGGCCAGTCGCAAACCTGATAAAATACATATTAGGTAAGTCAGACACGCTTCACATTTCAGATTACTTGACGCCATGCCCAAAAAAAAAACATTAGTAAGTAAGTAACATCTCATTTTGTGAAAATCATTATATTTCACTGCCGCGATATTCATAGCCAACTTTGCTTTTGTTTCTTTGCGGTTAGCGTTGTTCGCTGTTGTACATTTGGCACCTAATCCCAAGATTTGGCGTTAGCTAGTCATACGAAGGCGACTCTTTTAACCCAGAGGGAAAACTAGACCTTTTCAAAGCAGCCAAAGCGGAACCCGGCATTCTTTAGGATTTACCCGGAAAAAATGCTAGGAGGATGGATGATCGTAAATAATACATAAAGTAAAATAGCTCACCTGGATATATCTATTGAAGTGCAGGGTAGGTGGACAGGCCCTCAGCACCAGCTCTCCCCACACGCAGTAGTAGAACCCGTTGCAGTCACCTTCCACTGGCAGGAGCCAGTGGACGTGGGGGTTTACTGGGCAGCCATTCTCGAGGAAATCAGGCTGGTGTGTTGAGGGTGCGACGGTTGTTGGCTTAGGAGTAGTCGGTGCGGCAGTGGTAGGCCTAGTCGGTTTGGGCCTAGTCGGTTTTGGTCTAGTCGGTTTTGGCCTAGTCGGTTTTGGGGTAGTCGGTTCTGGGGTAGTCGGTTGAGTTTCCGTCACAGTTTCTTCACAATCCGCATTCTCCGGCCAGTCGCAAACCTGAATAAAAAAAAAATCAGACGTGCTTCATATTTCAGACTACTTGAGGCCATGCCCCCTAAAATTGCAGTAAAATTTTATTAGTAACATCTCATTTTGTGAAAATCATGAAATATTTCACTACCGCGATCATCATATCGTATGGCTTACAGTTCAAGTTAGGAACAACAAATTTAAAAACCTACATACAAGTATAAAAAAAGTACAATTTAATGACTAAGTTGAGTAGCCAGTCCCTTGCTGCAGGGGTCAGGTCAGCGCCAATAGGTCTTGCATTATTCCCGCGAATTGGCTTCTGGGGCATTCCTCAACAATTTGACGGATAATTTGTGTTGGCGCACCACAGTCACAGTCAACTGTTGATGATAAGCCCGCCACTTGTGTAGGTTGTGATTGCAGCGCCCAACGTCCGTCCGGATGCGGCTCAGAGTGACCCAGATCTTGCGGTGTTCGTTAAAGCCCGTTGGAATTCTAGTGGGGTCGATGTTAGGAGCCCCATCCTGTTCCTGCCACTGCTTCCTCCACTCCGAATGGATACTGAAGGGCTCCGGGCTTTGTAGCTGGCAGTCGGTGGGGTTTGCGGGACTGTAGACGCGGGTGAGGCAGGTGATGGAGCGTCTCTCTAATTGGCAGCGACTACCGCGATTTTTGAATTTTGTTTTACCTACCTTAAACACAGGTTAGGCTACACCATATACTTATATTATGTCATCATCATCATCATCATCAGCCGAAAGACGTCCACTGCTGGACATAGGCTTCCCCTATAGAGTGCCAAATTGACCGGTCCTGCGCCACCCGCATCCAGCGGACTCCCGCGATATTATGTACATTATATTATGTACATTCACACAAAACAACGACGATCAAGGGTTAGGGTCAAGCTGCCTCGGGGTAAGCCAGTCCTGTCATACTGGTCTAATTTGACAGACATTCAGATGTACTCTATGAGTAATGATTGCAAAGATACAAACAAGATCACTTTGGCCTAGTTGGTAGTTTGGTAGTGAGCCTGCTTACAAAGCCGGCGGTCCCTTGTTTTTATTATTATTGATTTGTCTTAATTATGCCGTATTGACCAGCAAGTGATCTATATTGTGGCAGCCCTTTTTTAGGGTTCCGTACCTCAAAAGGAAAAAAAACGGAACCCTTATAGGATCACTCGTGCGTCTGTCTGCCCGTCTGTCACAGCCGATTTGCTCCGAAACAACTGGACCGATTGAGTTGAAATTTGGTAAACATATTGTTACGACGGCGGGGTCTATGACAGTTTCGTTGTCAAAGTAATAAACGCGCCGTCAAGGTATTTCAAAATTCACCGTTTTGTCATAAGACATCAGTAGCTTAGGGGTGCACTTTTTGTATGTTTTAAATTCTTAATACATTTTCTAGACGCAAAGTAGCATGGAATAGTCTAGAAAATGTAAGCGAATAGAACATTCGATGCTTACTGTAATTTATAGAGAAGTGTATGGGCTGGAATGTTCGAGAAACGTGGACACAGAATGATTATCTAGAAAAGCCCATGCTACTCAAAATAAATGAGTAACGAAATGAAGATCGAAATTACAGTCTAGAATCTTCGGTAAGGGGTATATAAAGAGACCAAGTTCGCGGTACAAGGCAGTCTTGAGTGAGAAGTATTCGGTAGTGTTCGGAGAGGAGTACTCGGAGTGCAGTCTTGAGTGAGAAGTATTCGGAGTCAGTATTCGGAAGGGACTACTCGAGTGATGTACTAGTGTGGGTTAGTCTTCGGAGTGGAGTTCTCAGAGTGGGATACTGAGTGAGCAGTATCAAAATGAGAACTGGAAGAAGAAGTACAGTGGAAACAAGTTTAGTGGTGAATAGTAAAGTGATTTAGTGCAAAGTAACAGTAAAGTGTTAGCTGTGTCGGTACTAGCAGGCGCGGACTCAGTGAACTAGAGTGTGTTAGTTGAGTCAGTGTTAGTACGTGTGGACTCAGTGGATTTTGCCCCGTAAGTCACGTAATAAATCTATTGTCGTGTTATAAGGTGTATTTTCTCTATCCCGTACCCCCCCACGCTCGTAACAATATGTAAATTGGTGACCCAAAGATGAACGTGTAAAGTAAATTAATGAATTCTGAACAAGGGGGCCACTTTTGGGGGGTAAACTAAAAATAAAATGAAAAGTTTCACACACTGTATTGTGTGACATAATCAAATGAAATGTCGTAAGCATCTCATATATCTTCTTTTTTTGCAAAAACAGATATGAAATAATAATTTAGGAAAAAAGACGAAAATTGACCACTTCCCCCCCTTATCTCCGAAACTAGGCTTAAAATTCTGAAAAAAATATGGGGAATAGTTCCTTGCCTAAAGACTACAGGAAAACCTATAAGAAGTTTGAGTATTCAAAGTAACGGGAAAATTCTCAATATTTTACGGAACCCTCACCACGCGAGTTGTACTCGCACTTGTCCGGTTTTTTAGAGTTCAGCGTTAAGGTCCGTTGCCTCCAGGAAATTCCAGTTTCTTGGGCGGTGATATGTTGTTCCTCTTCTGCGTGCATGATGTGCCGCCCTATGAAGGTACTTCTTTTGTTTGGTCCCTTAGGTAAGGGCAATTCTTTAGTGTGATGAACTCGAATATATTTTGTGTCTGAATCATCATTCTCCTAGCGTTTTCTGGATTGGAAGGTCAGGTGGCAGTCACTTTCGTAAAACAAGTGCCTATATAAGTACACCAAATCTTGGACATAAGTAGGTGCCAAAGCGGAACCCGGGATCTTCTAGGATTCAACCGGAATAATGCTAGAAGGTTGATTGCAAATCTAAATAAATATAACGAGAAAAAAAAATACATCACCAATTTACATGTAGGGGAGATACCCTAAAACTTTATATACCCACGCCGAATTGCAGTTTTCTAGTTGTAAGGGTTACTGAGCTAAGCCGAAGACGGACAGACAGACAGACAGACGGACTGACATGGCGAAAATATAAGGGTTCCTTGTTGACTACGGAACCCTAAAAAGGAGAAACTGACTGACTGATTGACTGACTGACATATCAATGCATAGCCCAAACCGCTGGTTCGAAATTTGGCTGTAGGTTAAGAGAAAGGATAAGGGGTGCACCAAGAAAGGATTTTTCAAAATTCACCCCCCAAGGGGGTAAAATGAGGATCCAACGTTTGTATGGGGAAACAAGATTAGTAAGACTATTTCATTCGAAACTTCACAGTAGTATTCCTAACGATAAATGAGCAAACACGTGTTTTAGGTTTTCTGAGAATAGTACCGCTAAAAGGGGGAAAGTGGAGGGTTTTCGTAAAAAACTGCACCGATTTTGAAATGCTATATTGTGGACATGAAGATTCTTGAAAGTATTTGTGCCAAATTGCAATTCAATCGGAATATACGGGTCAAACTGAGATCCTCCTTTTTTCTAGACGGTTAAAAATTACGCTTAGTACGCGGGCGAAGCCGCAGGCAAAAGCTAGTAATACATAAAGTAATATAGCTCACCTGGAGATGTCTATTGAAGTGCAGGGCAGTCGGGCAGGCGGTCAGTTCCAGCTCTCCCCACACGCAGTAGTAGAACGCGTTGCAGTCACCTTCCACCGGCAGGTGCCAGTGAATGTGCGGGTTTACTGGGCAGCCGTTCTCGAGGAAATCGGTCGGGGGTGTTGGTGGTGCGACGGTTGTTGGCCTAAGAGTTGTAGTCGTAGTATTATGTCCGGGGCCATGCCTGCAACCGGCATGCGCTGGCCAGTCGCAAACCTGAATAAAAAAAATATTATAGGTAAGTCAGACATGCTTCACATTTTAAACTACTTGAGGCCTTGCCCCTAAAATTTCATTAGTGACATCTCATTTTGTGAAAATCATGATATTCCACCCTTGATTTTCATAGCTTCATTACTTTTGTTTCTTTAGTTTTACCTATTACTCTTCAACACAGTTCAGATTACCTACAACCTATATTTATATTATATACATTCACACAAAACAATGACGATCACATTGGCCTAGTTGGTGCCTACGAAGTCGCCGGTTCCTTAGGTAAGGGTATTTTTAGGGTTCCGTACCTCGAAAGGGAAAAAACGGAACCCTTATAGGATCACTTTGTTGTCCGTCCGGAACGCCTGGAGGTATCAAACTAAAATTTATATCAAATACTCAAGTCTACTGTCCCTTAGAGCTGTGAAAAAATCAAACTTCTAAGCCAACGCAATCAAAAGATACAGCCGTTTATGCCGCAAATTTCCCCAAATTTTCGAAATTCGTAAGGGAATCAAAACCTACAGGGTACTTCCCGTTAACTTAGAATCTTGAAATTTGGTATAAAGCAAAACGTCTTATAGCACAGATAAAGGAAAAAATGCGAAAACCGTAAATTTTTTGTTACATCATATCCATATTAATATTATAAATGGGAAAGTGTATGTGTTTGTTTGTTTGTTTGTCCGTCTTTCACGGCAAAACGGGGCGACGAATTGATGTGATATTTTAACTGGAGATAGTTAAAGGGGTGGAGAGTGACATAGGCTACTCTTTGTTTCTTTCTAACCCCCCACTTCCCTAAAATGGGGGGTGGAAGTTTGTATGGAGCATTCCGCAATTTTCAAGGTAGAAAGCTAAAAATTGGTATGCGGACTATTTGTGACTGACAAAAAAATCGTTCATCATTTTTTTTGGAAATCTGCACCCAACCCCTTAAAAGAGGGAGTAAAATTTTATATGGGACTTTTCGCAGTTTTCAAGGTAGGAAGCTAAAAATTGGTACACAGACTCTGTTACCAACGAAAAATACCTACCTTTTTTTGTTCATTTTCCCCCAGCCCCATGTAGTGTCAGTACGTGGAGACGATATGTAGAGTCGATATGAAGAGTCGATATGTAGTCATCGAGTCGATATGTAGTCGATATGTAAAGTCGATATGTAGAGTTGATATGTAGAGTCGATATGTAGAGTCGATATGTAGAGTCGGTATGTAGAGTTGGTATGTAGAGTCGGTATGTAGAGTCGATATGTAGAGTTGATATGTAGAGTCGATATGTAGAGTCGATATGTAGAGTCGATATGTAGTCGATATGTAGAGTCGGTATGTAGAGTTGGTATCTAGAGTCGGTATGTAGAGTCGATATGTAGAGTTGATATGTAGAGTCGACATGTAGAGTATATATATATGTAGTCGTATAATTATATAAAAGAAGAAACTGACTGACTGTCATATCACCGGACAGCCCAAACCGTTGGATCTAGAGATTCCAAATTTGGCACATGGGTTTCTTATAAGTTCGGGTGCACTAAGAAATTATTTTTAAAAATTCACCCCCTAAGCGGGTGAAATGGGGGTCCAAAGTTTGTATGGGGAAACAAAATAAGTAAGACTATTTCATACAAAACTTCACAGGAGTATTCCTAGCGTTAAATTAGTGAACACGTGTTTCAGGTTTTTTGAGAATTCAACTCCTAAAAGGGGGAAATGTGGTGACAATGTCTAAAAATCAACATGGCTATTGTTTCTATGGTTTATCGGGTCGCTGGTCGCTGATTACGAAAACAACAACGATTTTAAAATCCAACTTGGCGGACGTGAAATACCATCTCCCCTGTTGGAGTGCAATGGGGTTGAAATGTTTAAATTTGGGTGTCGTTTTATTATTGTAGGTAAACGGTTAAAATTACTTTTAGTACGCGGGCGAAGCCGCGGGCACAAGCTAGTAGTAAAAATATTTTTAATAATTTACTTATATACCCACAGGTTTGTACGGAACCCTAGATGCGCGAGTCCGACTCGCACTTGGCTGGTTGTGTAATGAGTGATGAATATTTGTGTCTGAATCATCATCCTTCTAGCGTTTTCTAGGTTGGAAGGTCATATGGCAGTCGCTTTCGTAAAACTAGTTCCTTCGCGATATCTTGGGATTAGGTGTCAAAACGGAACCCAGGATTTTTTAAGATTCAACCGTAAAAATGCTAGGAGAAGGGATGATTGCAAATAATATCTACATGAAGTAAAATAGCTCACCTGGAGATGTCTATTGAAGTGCAGGTTATCCGGACAGGCCCTCAGTTCCAGCTCTCCCCACACGCAGTAGTAGAACCCGTTGCAGTCACCTTCCACCGGCAGGTGCCAGTGGATGTGCGGGTTTACTGGGCAGCCGTTCTCGAGGAAACCAGGCCGGGGTGTTGAGGGTGCGACGGTGGTAGGCTTAGTCGTTGGGTAAGTCGGAACTGGGGGAGTCGGTGCTGGGGTAGTCGGTGCTGGGGTAGTCGGAGTATTCCTGTCTTCACAATTCGCATTCGCCGGCCAGTCGCACCGTTCAGTTTCAACGTTGAAGTGCAGACCGGCCCCACAAGTCATCTCCACGGCTTCGCCGTAGGTGCACATGTAGTACTTGTTGCAATCATTATGTGGCAGCAGTTTGTCCTGCAACCAGTCCGAGGGGCAGTCGTTGGCCGCTACGGCCACCACGGCTAGCAATAAAGCTGCTGCTACACCTTGAACTATAACAAACAGGTTTAAGGGCGTGAATGTGAAAGAATTGATCGATTAGGGTTGAGACAGACCGACTGCGCAGTTAACCAGGTCCCAGGACCTCATTTTGTTCAAATTTCAATTTGTGTCGCACGCTTATTCTGACACGTGTGGAAGAGAGCGTGTGAAACACATTGAAATGTGATTGTTGATTGATAGAAATTTGACAGAGTGTTGCCAAATAATTTTGATGCAGACTTAGCGTGGACAGAGTCTTGTTACAGTTGGGTTGAAGTCTGTCTGTCTTAACCCTTGAAATGATTGTTTTGTCTTTAATTTGAAATACGATGAATTATAACAATAAATAAAAATAATATAAAAGCTTGTTTGATTATAATTATGCACTAATGTTTACCTCGCATAATGCGTTTGGTTTGTTGATGGAAACAAACTTGCTGTGATTTGTTACAGAAAGTTTTTATATACTTTATCACGTAAGTAGGTACTTGACAATTGTGAGTAATTCAGCAAGTGATAACAGTGCGCAACAAGGCAGTTAATTGACTATTACTACACGGTACAAAAATAATGGTATCCTAATCTATACTATAATAACAAATCTACTTATAGGTAGGTACTAATACAATACCCAACCAAAATAGACATGTGAAAATGGGAGCCAAGTTCAATATTAAGAATATGCGTGTGGTTGTCAACTTTGCCGACAAAAGAATTGAGACCTAAATAGGTGTCAAGTTCAATAGATAATCCTAAAATAATGTATTATTAATGTATTAGAACATACAATTTCTAATTTTTTCTACTACTATACAAAAAAAACAAGTTGCATATCAAAGTAAATCATACCGTCATGTGTACCCCATAGCCATTTTAATTTGACATATTACGGCAAAATGAAGCATTCATTGATCAAAATGAGAGATTAACCATTTCCTAGTCGCGATTAAGATCGCAAAGTACAAACGAGTGTCTTTGATCATTATGACTGATGATATCAAAATAACATTAGCATAATAATTTTAGCATATACCTACCTAGTCATATGTCTGTAAGAAAATAAGTTTTCAATAAATTATTCTTAGTTCTTATACCGTTCAAATCGGTTGAAAATACGGAGAAAATGAATTTCCTCAGACATGAGACATAGCTAGATCGATTTCTCGCCCCCGTGAACCCCTATATTCCAACTTACCTTCGTTGGACTTAACCTATAATTTTAGAACTAAATGCCAAACAAATCGGCGATATAATTTTCATTTAATCATTATATCCAAATAAACCGTAAGGCTTAAAGCATCAGGATTTTCTTGCATATTAAAATTCAGTTATTTAACTTAAAGAAACATTTTAACAAGTTTGTAGGTTAAACGAGGAAGAGAGTCATCTGATCCTGCAGAGCTTTGGAAGTTTATGGAAGTCAGTTTTGGCTGGTCACACTGTTTGGTAGGTTTTATTTACTGGCATAACGTGATATACTACTATTAGGAAACTAAGCATACGTTTAAGGCGATGTCGCTGTCGCCGTCGGAACGGAAATAATCGCTGCCCAATTTGTTACTTGCATCCTTTTCTCACGGAGACCACACACGCGAGCACTCGTTAGTATTAGCATATGTGATATGGTTTCTATAAGTAAAATTCCAATTCAGAATAGTGTAGGATGCGCGATCTTCAAGCCATGAACTGGCGGAAAATGGCGCAAGTTCGGGACAAGTGGCGACAACTTGTGTCTGAGGCCAAAGCTTCGCTTGTAATGTAACTGTTCAGTATGTTAGTAGGATGCTGACCTTTGCATCTTTCTGCACGGCTATTATAAGACGGCGCGCGAGCTCTCTCGATTTTTCTCGCACTATACCTCTCTTTCTAAGTTTTCTAATAAGAGAAACGGATAGTGCGAGAAAAATCGAGACAGCTCGCGCGCCGTCTTGTGATAGCCGTGCTGGACGGCCCGCGAGCTGTGTCGCGGTCGCATAGATTATCCTTCTCTTTCCAAGCGTTGTCGTTAGAAAGAGACAGATAGTCTATCTCACCGCGACACAGCTCGCGGACCGTCCTGTGATAGCCGTGCTGGAGTCTGGACTGATGACGCTTGGAGAACAAGCTGGCTGAATAGGGGCTAGGCAGCCCAGGGTCGAGTATCATGTTTCACGAGGAACATAAAGAACACCAGTGAACGGCCTACGATGATGGAAAAACGCGAGTGTCACCTTGCCAAGAATTGCACGTAGGCGCATTCATACCGATAAGGACTTCGTATCAGGCGAATGTGCGGTAGGTCTAATACCTGGTAATGTGAATGTGTCATTTTCTTTATAGGGATGAGATTACTGGCCTTATTAAATTATTATCGGTTCTATTGTGAAAGGTCCTTCAACATTAGTAGAGTAGGTTTTGTTGAATCACCTAAATGTTACGGGGATGAACAAATTTTCATATGGGCCCAGTTATCAAAAAAAACCGGTCAAGTGCGAGTCTGACTCGCGCACCCATTAATTTTGGTAAAATCTTAACAACGCATAGTGTAGTTAAGTCATGAGTAACCTACAGCGCATTTTTAGGGTTCCGTAGCCAAAATGGCAAAAACGGAATCCTTATAGTTTCGTCATGTCCGTCTGTCCGTCTGTCCGTCTGTCCGTCTGTCCGTCTGTCCGTCTGTCCGTCTGTCCGTCTGTCCGTATGTCACAGGCATTTTACTCGAAAACTATAAGGTGTATTTGAATAAAATTTTGAGGATAGGTGTATTTTGTTAGCCGCTACATAGTTTTGTATTTAAAATGACAAAAAAAAAATTTTTTTAGGGGTGCACTCCATACATAGAACTAAAAGTCAAAATTTTTTTTTTTCATTGTGACCCCCCGTGTGGCACATCAATCGATAGGCCTTTCAAAATAAATATAAGGTTTCCTAGATTTTTTTTTGATTAAGTGAATAGGGTCGGAGATAATCGCCCCGAAAGTAACTAAAATTCTGTCCCCCCCCTCTAATTTTTGAACCGTGTATTTTAAAAATATGGAAAAATTCATGGACATAGGGCTTATTAATTTCATTCACCGAAAATTGTTTTGAACAAGATCGGTTCAGAGGTTTTCGAGATATTGCTGAAAAACTGCCTTCCTCAAAGAAAAGGACGTAAGTGCCGTAAAATTTCTGTGACGATACGACCTTTTTAATAGGCACGGAACCCTTCGTTTTGCGTGGTCCGACACGCACTTGGCCGGTTTTTGCATTTTGTTACTAACTTGCGCGACCAAGGAACTCGGTATGTATGTTGGTTTTTCAGCGATAATTATTTATCAAGTGAATTAATTTCGATAATTCTTTTTAGTGTTCCGGACCAAAAAGGTAAAAACGGAACCCTTATGGTGCGACTCCGTCCGTCTGTCTGTCTGTCACAAAGTCAAATATCGCAGGAACTATATATAATGCTATCGATTTGAAATTTGGAATAATTGTAAACACAGCTAATCCTCGTGCATGGAAAATGAAATTTTTTAATATATAGGTACTTTTAATTTGTATAAAAAAGGGCGGATAAGAGGGGGGGGGGGGGCAAAAATTCAAAGTCTAGTTAGTAGGCCAAGTGGGGCATCATATGAAAGGGCTTGAATTGTAGATTCTAAAACAGTTTTTCTTTTTTTTCAACAATGGTAAAATTTTCATTTATAAAGAAAAATGTACCATTCCCCGCCCACCTTATCTCCAAAGTTAACCAAGCGAAAAATTTGAAAATAATACATATGATTAATATTAACGTGAATATTACCGGAAAAGTATAACGAGACCTCTATCTAGCGTCATTTTTTTTATTCTTCAAAAATCATATGTTAATTTTGTTTGTAATTTAATACTTCTGTGTTTAATTTTTTTCCTTCAAATTCGTATGAAAGTGTTCTGAAAGTGTCTTTAAGCTACCTATTTAATGTAATTAACCAAATATTATTTCGAAATAAAATGATTATTATTATTAATAACAATAGTTTGTATGTAACAAAAACGTAGGCTAGACGTCGTCTGTTCAGCGAAACTGTGAATGAGCCAAAGGATCTGAAATATAAGTAGGTCGGTCGTTTCATTGAATTTCTCCAACAGACGTAAGTATCATCAAAAGTAAAGCGATTACGTCTTTTTACCACTAGGAGGGTGAGATTTTCGGGAGGGCTCGTGGCGCCGGGACGGCGGGCGCCAGGCGCTGCGACGGGGGAACCCATTTGCGTCCAGTGCGGCCCACGATATCGCCGCTTTAACTTTAAACCCTGTACCGTTATAACCAGCGTGTGTCTCCTGGGAAATTATAAGTTAAGTGAAACTATGTGAAATGTAGGCCAACTACAAGTGATGTGAAAATCTGAGAACTGTAGGCTAAAAAGAAGAAGAAACTTTAAGAAAATATCGAATAAAATAGTGAATTTGTGATTTAAAACCTTGTCCGTAGCTAAAATTTAAATGAACTTTTAAATCACGTGCCACGAGATTATCAGTGCCACTGATAGGCGGGGGTTAACCAGTGGTTTTAGTTCAATGTCTGAGTGATGTGTGTATTTACAAGATATTTGTACCTAGAAAATATTATTAATTATTATATTCTGTCTGGGGCAATTTCCCTTAGTTAAGTTAGTTAAACTTTTCGCCTCTAGCCTTCAAGTTCAACAGAAAATGTTTTAAAGTTATGTTATTCTGAGAACAAACTGCCATACTTAGTTATTTCAAGTTGTACAAACATTTCTAAGGATACTTCTTAGCCATAAACAAAAATGAAGATAACTCTACTCCTTGCTGTTACTCTCGTACAAAATGCTCTATGTGCCAAAAAAGCCCCGAAAAACCCACCTACCGATACGAGGTCGGTAGAACAGATAAAGAAGGATTTAGAGAGGCATGAAGAGTATTTATTAAGTATCAGTAAAAATAACACCAACTCCACTCCGCTTGGGGTGAGTGATTTAGGGGAGAAAATATATGCTCAACCGACAAAACCTACGAAGAAATACAAGATAATTAGCCCAGACTTGTGAGTATCCGTTCACTTATAAATACGCCTAGGCCGATTTCTGGCAAGTTCGATTCCATTTTCAATCGAGCGAACATTATGTTACTTACGTATACTTCTGGAACGTTTCACGAGTTACAATTTAACCAGTGTAAGCCGGCAATACAGCTCAAATGGCCAGCCGTTATTGGTCATGAGCCTCAGTGTTGCTAATTTAGACTAGATGAGTAGGTATAACTAATAGCGTAGAGTCTCGACCAACATATTAAGAGCCTCTCGCTAGATAGCTGGATAAAGGGTCAACTCAGATGACCTGGTAAAGGTCGCGGGAGTCCGCTTGATGCGGGTGGAGCAGGACCGGTCACTGTGGCACTCTTTGGGGAGGCCTATGTCCAGCAGTGGACGTCTTTCGGCTGATATAATGATGAAGTTTATGATAATTGTTGTAAAACTCTGACTTAACCCATTCAAAGCCAATGGACTGACAATATGAGACGCTCCTATATGATTTCTGATACAAAGTAGCAAAATATTGCTACGCGCTACGGTCGTAGCACACGTAGCATCACTTTTGGCTTCGTATGGCCTTAACCGATAAAAAAATACTATTTACTTATTTAAAAAAAAAATGAATCACATTATTACAATTTTATATATGACTAGCTTTTGCCCGCGGCTTCGCCGGCGTAGTAAGTGTAATTTTTGCAATAATTGTTGAATTGTTACGCCGGCAACGGTTTACTACTACTTACTTCCCCTATGAATAACCCTTCGTCATCAATGTCATCATATACGAACTTTCAAATTTCTAAGTTTTTAAATGAACGTCTTCTTGGTACAACTCCGAAGAGAAAGTTTAACAAATATGTTTCTGGATAGATCTACATATAATAAAAGAAACCTGCTGTCCTGCTGTCATCTTTTTACCCACAGTTTATCATTAAAATTCACACATTACTTATTAAATGTGAACTTTCAATCCCCATATTAAAACCTTCGAGGGATGAATTACAAACTTTCAACTCTTTTTTAACCCCCGTAGGGGATGAATACGAGTAATTGGTTTTGCTTTTTAGTAAGGAACCTTCGTACAAAGATGCAAGCCTATAACTTTCCAAATGAACTATTTCCATGCAACGGTTCACGGGTTGAATTTCGAGAAATACTTTCTTAGTACACGTCCATACCTACTTCACGTGCTGCAAAGAATATAATATATGTTCCAAATTTCATGCATATATTATATCTTTAGCGGTTTAGGCTGTGCGCAGTCTATCAATCGGTCAGTAACGCAAGAGTTTTATCCATATGTAGATTTGCCAAAATCTCTATGTGAGTGTCCGGTCGCTTGATAAATATAGGAAATGATAACATTTTACAGAATACGTGTATGGGCACAAAACATAGCAAAGAAACTACACGCTACCCAAGAGTTCGTTACCCGTCGGAAGGAACTTCTACCATATTTCAGGAACGTCAAGAGTGGTAAGCGAGATGGTGCGGCCATCGTCCAGAAGGCCACTACGGCGTTTTCAGAACTGCTTAGCAAGCGAGCGGCAGCGGCCCAAGCCATCATGAAGAAGGCAGAACAGTTACAGAGCAAGGATTGTGCACCGAAGGGTTACAGGTTCAGATATAGTTATGTAAGTCGTGGGCCACATTGTAACACCCCGTGCTTTTTAGGGTTCCGTAGCAAAAAACGGAACCCGTTTCAGTTTCGTCATGTCCGTTTGTCCGTCTTTCATGTCACTGGCATTTTATTAGAAAACTATAAGGTGTATTTATTTGAATAACATTTTGAGGATAGGTGTATTGTGTTAAACTGCTACATAGTATTGTAATTAAATGATTAAAAAATTTTTTTTACGGGTGCACTCCTTACATAGAACTGCAAGGCAAGAAAAGTTTTTTCATTGTAAGCCCACGTGCCAATCGATAAGCCTTTTGAAATAAATATACCTAAGGTTTCGCAGCAATGTTTTTGATTATGTGAATAGAGTCGGAGATAATCGCCCCGAAAGTCACTAAAATTGTGTCCCACCCTCTAATTTTTGAACGGTGTATTATGTGTTCCGTTCGACTTCCAATATCCGGTTAACTTGAGAGGGCGCCACTGCGCACGATCGAACGTAGCCATTTGCGTAAAAACAAGTCGCTCCACGCCATCGCTGTGACGTCACATCCGCCTCCACTCCTGACAAACCAGAGCCCGCGCCCGTGCACCCGCCGCCATGTTGGCTTTCTCACTGTTGCGTCGTCTGCCGTAGAGTTCGGACGTACCATAGCTATTCTGTAAACTATGCAACGAGGAATCTTAAAACCTCGATTTTTAAAATTAGATAATATAAATTTTACCTAGAGGGAGTCTTAAAAACGATAAAAATTAAAGAAATCGAATCGCGAGTGATATTTTTTCCGTTGGACTACCCTCTTTTGTAATTTTTATTTTATTTTTGTACTTCGTTGTTCGCGAGTGTTTCGGAATCGCATTATGAACAACGAAAGTCGCTCCGCGTCGAAGGAGAAGGAACGCGCTTCGTGATCACGTAGGCACGTGCGCTCATCGAGCTGCATTAGCGGGCCCGGAACGGAGGTTTGAATATCTTTCGAACCAATCGGTGAGTCAGTTACATAACAATATCCTAGGTGCCCCGCGTAGGCCGCCGGCCCGCGCGCCACGTGGCGGCGCCCGCGCCGCGACGGCGCCAACTTCTGTGGTGTAGCCGACTGTTATGGTGTAATGGTGCCAATGGCACAATGCCGCCACCGACAACGATGTTCATCACTTCTTACCCTGGTGCCGTCCGCCTCAATGGCGCCACCCCTTTATCTGGTGCCGTCCGCCTCAATGGCGCCACCCCTTTATCCGGTGCCGTCCGCCTCAATGGCGCCACCTCCTACTATGGGCCGTCCGCCACGATGGCGACGCCGTTCGCGAACGTACTGCCCGCCGCTGGCTCTGTCGCCACGGCGGTGCTGGCCGTCTCGCTGGTGCTGTCCGCCAGGGAGGCGCTGCCTACCATGCTGATGCTACCCGCCTCGGTGGCGCTCTCTACCACGGCGGCGCTGTCCGCCACGCTGGCGCGATTCGCTAGGGTGGCGCTGTCTGCCCCGCTGGCGTTGTCCGCCTTGGCGCTGCTGTCCGCCACGCTGGCGCTGCCTGCCATAGAAGTGCTGTCCACTACGCTGGCGCAACCCGCCACAGTTGTGCTGTCCACTACGCTGGCGCAACCCGCCACAGTGGTGCTGTCCACTACGCTGGCGCTATCTGCCACAGTGGTGCTTGTCACTACGCTGATGCTACCCGCCACAGTTGTGCTGTCCACTACGCTGGCGCTACCTGCCACAGTGGTGCTGTCCACTACGCTGGCGCTATTTGCCACAGTGGTGCTTGTCACTACGCTGATGCTACCCGCCACAGTTGTGCTGTCCACTACGCTGGCGCTACCTGCCACAGTGGTGCTGTCCACTACGCTGGCGCTATCTGCCACAGTGGTGCTTGTCACTACGCTGATGCTACCCGCCACAGTTGTGTGTCCACTACGCTGGCGCTACCCGCCACAGTTGTGCTGTCCACAACGCTGGCGCTACCCGACACGCCGGTGCTGTCCACTACGCTAGCGCTGCCCGCCACAGCGGTGCTTTCTACCACGCTGGCGCTACCCGCCACAGCGGTGCTGTCCCACGCTGGCGTTATCCGCTACTCAGGCGCTGCCCGCTACGCTGGCGCTGCCCGTTGCTCTAGCGCTGGCCGCCAAAGCAGTGTTGTCCGCTACGCTGGCGTTATCTGCTACTCTGGCGCTGCCCGCCACCCTGGCGCTGCCTGCCACGGCGGTGCTGTCCGCTATGCCGGCGCTATCCGCTTCTCTGGCGCTGCCCGCTACTCTAGCGCTGCCCACCAAGGCGGTGCTGTCCGCCATACTGGCGCTATCCGCTACTCTGGCGCTGCCTGCCACGGCGGTGCTATGTTGGCGCTATCCGCTACTCTGGCGCTGCCCGCTACTCCGGCGCTGCCTGCCACGGCGGTTCTATGCTGGCGCTATCTGCTACTCTGGCGCTGCCTGCCACAGCGGTGCTATGCTGGCGCTGTCCCTTACTCCGGTGCTGCCCGCCACGGTGGTGCTGTCGACCTCGACGGTAACGCCCGCCGTCCGGAGTGGAAGATGGCCACGTTACATCGATGCAGGAGAACTACTTACGTCTCCGGGCTTCATAGAGGTAATAATCACTGAGGAGCTGCCCGGCTTCCCCGGCGTTCTGGCGCTCGCGAGTGACCCAGTAGCTGCAGAGTACCGCGGTGCAACCTAACGTTCAAAATGAAGCCCTAGGTTCTCAATTCTATCCAATTGGTCCATTAAGCTGCAAGCCGGGACGCCCGGCGCGCTCTTACCTACTTGATAATCAATCTAATTACAAGCTCCTGCAGTTCGTCTCAGGAAAACGTACCATGAGGTCAGGGGACTCAATCTGAGATTTGTTAACGAGTAAGTTGTGGAGGATATCGGATGGGTCTCCGACCTCTGATTACTATATTTCTCAGCCCCGTCAAACTGTCCTCGTACCTATGGAGAATGGAGGTCATGGGCAAGGTAGGCAAACAGATTTCACATCGTCTCTTAGCTCGCTCTCCCGCTCAGGTTCTTCTCTATAAAGACAAACCTTTCGCAGAAGCCTAATAAACAAAATTGGGACAAAACAACTGGCCGCTCCTAAGCGATCCCGAGATTCCGCTCACCTCAAATCGGATAAGCCACTTTAGAAAATGACTTCCGTGAATTCTCAGCGAACTGTCTTACCGTAACAGTTGCATTGACTTGAAAGCCCCGAAAATCATCTTAGAGTTCAGATACTGATACGTTACTGAACGGTTTTCTTTTGTTCAAAAACCCCTATTGATTGTGCTATCTATCGACTTCGCTAATTCACAAACTTTTACACTGCCATACGCATCCCGATACAGTCTCGACACAGAAAATCTCTTCAAAGAAGCTTTTCAAAGCTTAAGTACTTCTGCTAGTCTAAAACTTATAGTTATAAATTATTCATGACTATTTTAAAGAAATTAGCGCAATTTGTCCCAGGGCCTTCTGGTAATTGTCTATGTGGACGACGTCCTTGTTACAAACCAATCGAAGTGATCGCTAATAAAACAGAGGATTCGTTCATAAAGTTCATGTCTTTTTGTAGACATTGCCAAAATTAAGGGTAATAAAGCCCAACTTCTTGGTAGGACTCCTAATAGTCCGTATAAACGTCTCCTGTTATATAATTTTATGCAATAGGAACTTTGTATACTTGCAAGTAAGCCCTTAACTAATTGCCACGGGAAGAACGACTTTTGCTTTTGGTCCTCACGCAAACCTTCGAGTTCCTGGTGCCGAGGGAAAAGGTAAACTACTTGGCGCGACTTATATGCCTGTCTCGCTTTGGACAGTCTCGTACTGGAAGGAATCGTCTCAACTTTGCAATATTTGCGACCCACGGAGAAAGGTCGCATTGCTGCACTCTCCGACTATACCTGTGAGACCACGAGGAGCGCCGTGCACTCTCCATCGTCTCCCTTCTGCTGTACAAGATACCGTACCATAGTTGACCAGCATAACAGTAAGTAAGAAAGACTAACTATATTGTAAAGAGTGTTGTGCTACAAATGGACAACCGGTGGATGGTAGCATGCATGCCTTTCCCTGCTGCAAACTGCTGGCAAGTTGGGAAACACTGGTCCCATACTAACTGCAAGATCGGTAGCGCCCAGAAACTACCGAAAAAGAAATCTTCATCCGCTCTGGGGTGCCTCGCCCGTCGACCTCAAGGTCACCTCGGAGGGCACACACTTTATGGCAATACGTCTCGATCGACTCGCAAGTCTCGAGCGCCTACTGTCACGACGTGTTCAACAGCTTCTGGTGTTACGACACGACTACGCCTACGTTCCAGACTCCTGCCTCGCGCTCCACATCACCTCGACATCATGTTGTGTCTGTTGAGCACAATGACTCACAAGTGAAGCAATATCATGTGTTGACCAGACCTGAAGAGGCAAGCTGTAGCGGAATTATTGAAGGTTCACAATTTGCAGGCGTTCCTGCGTGACACTACATACACGGGAAATACACGCCTGTATGACCAATGGCCGTCATGGCGCGCCAGGTACAATATCAACAGCCAGTTACCTCCTCCCATGCGCACTTATTTCTGTCGCATGTGTTCGCGTACTGCATTCAGTACGAATTATTATCTTTGTTTATAAATCTGCAATGATCGCTATGACCTACGTTTTTGGTCACTAGGATATCTTCGAACGCCTCACTCAAGAATACCATCAAAACAACGTTCTTGTGAATACCACTGTCTCCCAAACCACTGAATAGGTTTGGAATGTGGTAAATTTACATAATTAATTATGCTAAACACAACAATCTTACTTCAATAACTTATATTATATGACGCATCCAGATCGGCTGCACTTTTACTGTAAGAGTTTTCAGGTCCCAGAAATCATGGCTACACTGTAGCCCAGATAAATAGACAAATTTTGCTCTATACCCGAAGTCTGATCCTAAATAAGATTGTTATCAACAGAGTTATCGAAAGCTTCGGACAATTTTTTTTTTAATCCAGTGTTCTGGATAGGTATAACGATTTCAGAAGGTGTAAAACTTCACTATTTTACTCTAATTTAGACGAATCAACTAGAGTAGCGTCCAAGCCAACCTCAACCACGCTTATCGGAGACGAGATTTAAAGTACATATGTACTTTATCTACTCTATGATTTATGCTACGCCTTTGGACAGAATCGGGCCTTCAAGTAACATCTGAGTAACTTTTCGACCCGTGGTATCGTCGTTAAAACTGGCTGGACAACTACCCAATTACATTTTAACAAAAGCTATTTGGCAACTTGAATCTATTCTCAGACGTTTATCTCGAATCTATTTAAGCAAGTTAGAAATCTAACGATAATCTAATAGTTTTCTTTTGTAGGAATTTTATTTTTCCACAGGCGCGTGGGCGCCCGCTGACCCGCCACCAGGAGATAATAAACAGATCTCAAGTTAACCGGATATTGGAAGTCGAACGGAACACATAATATGAAATTTTACCTTCCAATAAAATTGGTATTATGTTTCCTGAGACTTCCAATATCCGAATAATGGCTTCCTGGTGGGCTGCCAACGGCATTTCCTCCGCAACAGTGAGAAAGCCAACATGGCGGCGGGTGCACGGGCGCGGGCTCTGGTTTGTCAGGAGTGGAGGCGGATGTGACGTCACAGCGATGGCGTGGAGCGACTTGTTTTTACGCAAATGGCTACGTTCGATCGTGCGCAGTGGCGCCCTCTCAAGTTAACCGGATATTGGAAGTCTCAGGAAACATAATACCAATTTTATTGGAAGGTAAAATTTCATATTTTAAAGATATTAAAAAAATTATAGACATAGGGCTTATTAAATTCTTGCACCAAAAAATATTTTGAACAAGATCAGTTCAAAGGTTTTTGAGATATTGCTGAAAAACTGCCTTCCCTATAGAAAAGGACGTAAGTGCCGTAAGATTTCTATGATACGACAATACGACCTTTTTAATAGGCACGGAACCCTTCGTTTTGCGTGGTCCGACATGCACTTGACCGGTTTTTTACTCAATAACGCGACAACCTTCAGTCTCTGCAGTATATTACCTACTTTACTCCCTCGAATCTTCACAACTACATATTTACTAGATGCATTTTGGCCTATTACAAGGTCTTATTTCAAACTATGCGCTATGTTAAAGGTTCCATTTTGCATACTCATTTCTAAATCTCAAAATAACTTAGTGTCAAAATGCCCAAATCTCGGAATGCCTATTATTTATCGACAATCTTACATAAATTGTACTAGCACTGTAGTAAGCTCAATTATGTTACAACTCACACAACATATTATTTATCTACAAGCGATGTTACAGAAACTAGGTGAACCGAAGCAAATCCCAAAGAGACCTGCCGGCAACGACTACTACTTCGTGAAGCTGCTCACGTGCCGCAGCCAGAACTATGAGATGCTGCACGACAGCTCGCACTTCGATGCTCAGATGTCCCTCAACTTCAGCAGTGTTCACGTCGCCACTGAAGTGTTTGACTGCGGTAAGGCACAACACTACGGCGCCCGTTTTATCGTTCAATCTAGGAAGAGCGCCTTGCCAAGACTTGCCCATTCTCATTTTTGTGCAAAATGTTGCAAAATGTCATTATCATCATCCTCCTAACGTTAATCCCCGTTGTTCCCTAAAGGACACTCCTCCACCTTACAGACCACAGCCACTGCTCTGTAGGCATTTGGTGTTATATTCCAGGTGGTGAGTAAGGTCGCTAGAGGTCGATCATCCATAGGTGACGGTGTCAGCTTACCATCGGGCAGGCTGTATGGTTGTTTGCCTAGGTAATATAGTATAATTATTTCATCCACCAGTGTGCACAAAATGCCTGTCCTCCTATTGCGTAAGGCCCCTCACAGATTGGCGCGGCCTGGCCGCGGCAGACAGTAGTTAACTTGTCATTAGCTGTCAAATTTACTATGGACCGCCACCGCTGGCCTCGCCAGTGTGATGTAGGCGTTTGGGTTTCGCCTAAAAATGTTTTAACTCAACTTTAGGAACACTATCTCTCTCACTCATTGTTTAAAGGTAGGTTAGAAGTGGGCGTTTCTTCGTGGATTGATCGACCTACCTCTATTTGTACAGATGTAACAGTCACCCGTCATAAATAAATTGCACAAAAAGGCGCCAGAGTTGGTCTTGGTCTCTGGAAGCAGTGTTTGGGGTAACATCAATAATAGTGCTCACCGGACCCTTATCTCTTCGAGTGGCTAATGGTTTAAAATACTCGGTGCGATATGTGATAATTAGCTGTTTGTTGTTTTCATCTAGAAACTATTGATCGTTTCAGACTCAGAAGTTCTCAAAGATGTGCACTGGTCCGAATCTCTAGACAGCGTCTTCCGAGAGAACTACCGGCAAGATGCCTCGCTTGGCTTCCAATATTTTTGTAGTGCGAAAGGATTTTTAAGACATTACCCAGGTGAGTCTATTTTGTCATCCATGTAAGTAAATTACAGTTGGTGCGAGGCTGTCCTGCCTAATTTATTCGATTGTGTAATGACATGAGGTTCAAGAAATCAGTACTAAAATAAGATTAACATAAAATTAACTCCCACGACGCGCGACCAAGACCGGACGCGAACAGGCACGCGCGCAAGACACGTCTCTTTCTGTGTTCTGATAAGAAAAGGACGGATACTCTATCTAGCGCTCGAGACAGTTCGCGGGCGGTATTGTGGTCGAATGCTTATGACAAGATATCACGGTATAATAAGTGAGATATGTAATGTAGCCTTCCTAACGTCGAGTTTACCATTTCCAGCTGCATCCTGGGAATCCATGGTAAAGCTGGACCTGCCACTAGACCAGGAAGACGATGAATACCAGGACATAAGCGCAACAGGATTATACGACTGCCGCCTCCGGCCGTGGTTCGTGAGTGCGGGTGGAGCTCCTCGGGACATCCTCATCATGCTCGATGCTTCTGGCTCCATGTATAATTCCTCTAACAAGGTCATATCTGAGCAGTTCATACTGGCGCTACTCAGCGCGCTCACGGATGATGACCAGATTAATGTGTTGAAGTTCAACTTGACAATCACACCGATTATACCCTGCTTTGGGGAGGATATGCTCATATCGGTTAGTTAGGATTTTTTGTACCTTTGAGTTATTGTCCAGTCTTTCTTATAGACACATCCAAAGTTTTAAGGCCAAATTTTTAACTTTGCGACTTTGATGACCTTTTTTATCGGTACAAAATTTATATTTACCTAAATCATTAAGTATTGTATTATCCTCAAGCAATAGGCCTAGTTTTTGTCCCTGATTTTAACCAGTTACGGAGTCATAACGTTACATACTTACACAACTTCAAAAGACTACGAAAAGTAAAAGCAAATATGAATATTTTGTGAATTACGTATTATAGACTATACTACGGTATCGATGCTCCTCAAAATGATATTATTGCCATAATCCCCACATAGTAAAGATATTAGAATGTGTTTTGTTTTCAAACATTGTAAGAACTAATTTACCTTTTCTGTTCCTTAACTTAAACATTGCAGGCGAATCATATCAACACAGCAGCGATCATGGCCTCAATGAAGTACGTCATATTCAAGAATCAGACGGATATGAAATTAGTACTGACGCAAGCGGTTAGCACGCTGCAAGAGCTGCGAGACCGCCCCGACCGCCGCCGGCCGTGCCAACAAGCTATCGTGCTCATCACAGATACCCTGAACGAGAATATGACTGACCTCATGAAGCAACTAGACCCGAATGGCACTATCAGGTAACTCGAGATAATATCAGATCCATTTGAATGTCCGCATTAACGTGGTAGTTGGTACTGACGCGTGTTGAAGGAGCAGGCGGTGAACGAGGAAAAAATCAACGAATAGTGTGGCTTGCCGCGCTCGCTCTTCGCTTTCTATTGGTCCATTTTTTACTCATCACAAACACGTTTTACAAGTACAAACCGACCTCATGAGGCAAAAACCGAACGTCACTATCAGCCATCAGGCCCCTAGTGATACCATCAGACGGACATAAGGGTATTATTGAACGTCGTACCGGTGCACATTGCAAGAGCAGCGAGATCACCCCGAGCGCCGCCCATCGTACTACTCTACATACTCATCACAGATACTTTGGAGGAGTAAGTAGGTACATGATCGACCTCATGAAGTTAGTGATGGTACTAACAGGTAACTTGAGATAAAATCAGACGAACGTGTACCTACGTGGTATGGCCGCCGGTAGTGTCAACAAGCTATTGAGAACCGGTTTAGCCAAGTCGGTAGTGACCCTGCCTACCAAGTTGACGGTCCTGTGTTCAAATCCCGGTATGTTCTTGGCTTTCAAAGGGCTTAGCTAAGTGGTCGACTGCTGGGCAGTGTCTTAGTTTTAAGGTTGAGCTGGTTCTAATGTTACATGTGTTCTCAGGCTATATGTAATCTGGCTGCACGATCCGTACGGCGTTCGAGACGACAGCTTTGCGTACAGCACCCAACTAGCTTGTACCAGGGACGGATACTTCGCTGAGCTCACGACACATGCCGATGTGACGGAGCAGGTAAGCTTACTTAATCTACGTTTCTGATGATTTTGTAAATGGTCTCGTACATTTTTCACATTAAATTTTAAATGATGGTAGTTTTCTTTTAATCTATTAAATGTTAAATATCTTTATTTTTAAGACTTATATATTATTAGGTAGATATACTTAGATCTCACGTTGTTCTACGACCGGAATGAAGGTTTGCAGAATGCATTATGTCACTAGCTGGCAGCATTGTGGCGAGAAGTCTTTCTGACAGCAGCTTTTAAAATACACCAACCATTGATGATGATTAAACACGATTGGTGAATTTTAACACCTATTAGACCTCTCCACTGCCTTGGTGACAGAATACATTCTGGAAATCCTCATTGAGACTTAATAATTTGTCACAGGTGTTGCGACTGCTTCGTGTGCTGGAGCGACCTCTGGTGGCGCAGCGGAAAGAACGGCTCACGGTCTTCAGCGATGTCTACGCACATGTTGAGGTACAAACTTGAAGGCTCTTAAGCACGTTCCTACTCGTAATCATCAAACATCCCACTTAAGCGGGACCACTTAAAAATTCCGAAGAATCATTTAGTCCGTAAGCATCCTTATTCCGAAAATTAAAAATTCAGAAAGTCTTTTCCGCTGACTAAAATTCAGTGACAATAGAATATTGAAATAAGTTGAGGTAGAGTATTTTATCCTAAAAATTCTTTTAGCGGAACATGGTTTTCAGAATTTGGAAAAAATATATTTAACTACTGATAAATATAGTGTACCTACTTAGTCAGGCAGCATGAGCTTTATGAATTAGCAGGCGTACTCATTCTGCTAGAAGAGATATCAATCGTTCACGTGCCATTCCTCTCGATACCTACTTTCACGTTCTCACATAGTTTGGGAATGGAAGTGACAGTTTGGCCCTACCTGTACCCAACGTGTCCTCAGCTTCACACATCACACTACAGCCCAGGATCGAGCAGCTTGGAGAGTGATGGTGAAGAGCACCCACACCCGTCACATCCTTCAGCCATGAGGATACGACAAGGAAGATGAAGAGAATAGCGCCAAAGTGTGAAGTGTTTAGGTATCCCATTCCTAAAGGCCAAAAGCGGTGGGCGCGGTTATCCAAGCGTGTTTATTTATTTCTAGGACCCAAGGCGCAGTGAAGTCCATTGGATAGAGAAGGAGAACCAAGAACAAAAAGACCGATACCTCTCCCTCCGTCGCGACAAGAAGAAGCTACTCGATGATGCGCAGCGTATGAAGGACTACATGCATACAGTCAAACTAGTGAGTTTTATGTATAAATGCATATAGCAAATGCAAATGTAACTCTGTCTGTCTGTTACTTTTTCTCGCTTAAACCGACGCGTGGTTAGATTGTGCGAGGGATCCTTAGCAACAATAGTTCCCTAGAACCAGCACTATTAATTTTCGCAATAAAATGAACTCCAATTTTTAGACAGATTTAACCGGGTTCCCGGCCGCGTATGTAGCTTTTTTAAATCTTTGCAATTTTTATTTTTTCTAAAATCTGCATCCTACAAATTTCCGTATGATGCCTTATAGTTTCGGATTTCCCCTCAACGCCTCTTTTGAATAATACACCCTGTAATCAATTTGTCATTTATTGTTGAGACTTACTTGAGTGTTACTCACTACGCTGGTTCGATGACCCAAAGAGGATCTTGGCCTCTGGCACGAGAGAACGCCACTTTTCCCTGTTCTGCGCCACCTCACGTTGAGACTGTTTGAGATCTTCAGATATTTATGTACATTATACTTTTTTTACTTAAATTATATATTTTTTTAATTTCAGGATGAATATGGACAATATTACGAAGACTTGAGTATAAACTACCGCTTGCAAATAAGCGTCTCAGTACCAGTATTTGAAAACACCGTCAATGAGGTAAGAACAAGTGACCGATAGTTGGAAACTACATAAGTAGGTACCTAATCAGGAAGAATGTATGTTATTGCGTAGATAGAGGATTTAATAGTAAGGCGTCCCAGCGAATGCCCGAAAGGGATAGTGATAAACTAAAAAACTAACAAACAAAGAAAACCTAACTAAATTAAACGTAACGTGTAACGTGACGTGACTTCATTGAGAAGTATCACAACACCAATAGGGTGTACAATACGTACATTCTCGACATCGCATGTCCTATATAGCCCGACAAGCCGCTATTGGACCCTGTTTTTGAAAATGTTTTGTAACGTTGGGGAAATGCATTTATGCATCCCGTCCTGTCCCGGGAGGCAGGACGGGTATGACGGACTAACCAAAGCTATATAGCTGTAGAACCGTCTAAGTAAAACATCGGGATCCGGCTTCGCCTTGAAAGGGGGCTTAGGAGGGCAGTATAAGCCAGTGCAGCCAAGCAAAGTGGCGAGCCAGTAAATAAAACACGGTCCGAGTGACTCGCTCGGCAATCTCTCGCCACTTTACTCGGTACGTGTGATCAATCAATAAAGGCCGACGCTAGCTGACGAGGTTTGCACGGAGCGGGTGGACGCCTATTGAAAAATACACTCAAGAGCAAAAGTTTTGGGTACAGTTTGTACTGAAATTCTATACAAAGTGTACCCGAAACTTTTGCTCTTGAGTGTAATATGAGCAGAGCTAACTAACCCGCGGCGAGCGCATAGAGCGGGTACCCGCAGGCGAGCGCCCGCTCCGTGCACCTGCGGCAGCCATCGGCCCTAAGATATGCGAAGCCTTCATATTTGACTGAAACCTAGCCATGCATGCGAGGTGTCGAATATAGGTATGAAAACACATCTTCACATTCCTCTGGCGGAAATTCACCCTAATGATGGAAATGTTTTGATTTCAGAATGTCACGATAATACTGTCCGAAGTAAGTATTATGTGGAATAAAATTTCCAACTCCATTTAAATTGTTTATGTCGATTACACCGATTAATAATTTTTGCTGCGCCGTAGCTTTTCGCACTAAAGGTAAACGTCCTAGTGCCCGTCATAGGCCTAAAACATGACACTTTCTCTTAGGTCAAAACATCAGAGGTGATCAATAGTCGTCCACGAGGGTCACCTGCGTGGGTGCTTGAATTTTTAACCGACTTCAAAAATGGAGAAGGTTATGTTGTCTCGGAAACTCACGTCAAATCCTCGCGTTTATGTTGTCCCGAAAACTCACATCAAATTTTCTACCCAAATTGGCTAAGTCGAACTTGGGAAATTTTTCCATTATGAGAAAACGTAGAATACTACAGCCATTAAGTCTTTGTTTTCATAATAATCATAGTTTTTTAGTGTATTTTAGTTTTTAGGGTATTTTTGTCAGATTTGAAATTTGTATAATCTAATGATAAATTTATTATCTAATAGAACTGAAATAGTGCCCTGTTTGCTTATTGTTGAATGCAGTTGCAATTGATATACAGACAGGACTTGGTTCTTTTTTTCTTCTGTCTTTGTGAATGTTGAGCCTTGTATCATGTTGGTGTGTCAAACAAATAAATAACTAGGTGTCCATTACTAGGCAATACGGTGTCGAGCATTGGGACATTTACCTTAGACGAATAAAAACTGCCCAAGACTATATCTATGGTATGTATGGGTCACAACACATCACAAGTCTACTAAGTGAAGTGAGGTAATGAAGCGGCTATGATGCAATTAATTACTTATGTTTTAATTAAGACATTGTTTCAATTACTTTAACTTAACTGTTTTTTTATTATTTTAGGAAAGGGCCAGAAAAGCAACGCGGACGGTAATTTCTTTATCCTTGTGTGACATATTCATTTCGATAAATAATATATTAATTGTTAAATCGCTTTCAGTACCCAGTTAATCGCCTCCTCGGAGTCGCAGGAGTCGACATACCTATTGATCATTTGAAGCTGGTTCTACCTTTTTATCAGGTAAGTACGCAATGGGTAGGTACTCTTTAAACAGTAGTACTTAGGCGACCGAGCTCTGCTCGGGTGAAAATAGACAAAATTTGGAGAAAACGATTTTACCTAGACATGATACCTAGTTAGATCGATTTTTCGCATCTGTAATCTTATATTCATCACCACCTATAATCCTAATTTCATCGAAATCCCTAGAGTATTTTTTGAGAATGTGAATACAAATAAGTATATTTACGGGGTGGGCCCTGTAAAGGTGATTTTCCACCGGCGTGGATTGACGAGACGAGGCGTGGCGTGAATTGAAATCGCGCTGACCCTTTTCCACTAAAAATATTTCAATTCACGCCGCGCCGCGCCTCGTCAATCCACGCCGGTGGAAAATCACCTTAACAGGAGCGAATATTTAAAAGGATGCTTCCTTAGAGTATCTGCAGTACCCCTTGTGTCCAATTTTTTTTAAATAGTTTTTTAATTCGGAGAAATGTTGATCTAATGCAAATGTTATGACCACCAGTAATCGTTTATCTTATAATATGCTTTTGAAATAAGTGTCTGTTTTACGACAGATTTGAATTACTTAATTAATAACCTACTTCTCTTAAATATGATGAATATGATGATGATGAACGTCCAAATGTCCAGCGTACATTTAAATACACCCTGATTTTGTGTGAATTAAAATGTTATGTTGTTAAAACCGGGAGTTAATTAGCAAAATACGTGCAGTGGAACATGGTTTTCAGAATTGAATGATATGCTTTTGCCCCTTCGGCCACTTTGGAAACCAAAGGTTCGAAAAAAAAAAAAAAAAAAAACCAGTTTAGAAAACAGAATTATTTTTCTTTTTTGGAAACCTGGTTTCGAATGAAGAAAAATAATTCTGTTTTCTAAACTGGTTTCTAATACAGAATATAGAATCTTCTTTTGAAACTCATTCATGGATAAAGGATATGTATGAAACCTATTTTGTTATAGCTTTGACATTCACATTCACAATAAATAAGGACTTCACTTAAACATTCAGATTGCTAATAATTGTGCGTGGAATTAAAAATCTTGCATCATTGCCTTATGGAAATCTGAAGGCTGGTGGAGACATATAGTTCGAAGCACCCGTTAAACAGGCATTTATTCTCTTCCGCCACTGCTCGTCTCAACGGATTTGCGTCTTCCATATTATTGATTACCAAGGTTTGAGATATTTCTTAAATCTGAATGTCTTAGTGAAGTCCTTATTTTTTGTGAATGTGAATGTCAAAGCTATAACAAAATTGGTTTTATGCATATCCTTTATCCATGAATGAGTTTCCAAAGAAGATTCCATATTCTGTATTGGAAACCAGTAAAACAGAATTATGTTTCTTCATTTGAAACCAGGTTTCCCAAAAAGAAAAATTATTCTGCTTTCTCAACTGGTTTCGAACCTTTGGTTTCCAAAGTGGCCGAAGGGGCTTTTGCACAAATAACCAACATTCATTAACGTAAGTGCCACTACTTTGCGTCAAGAGAGTTATTACTTGTTAAGTAATCGATATCAAGGATCTTGGAGTGATAAAGTGAATGACACTTGCAGTGAGAATGCTTCACTATTGGCATGTCAAAATTATCTCAATCAGTACCTACCTACGCGGTGTGCGCGAGTCCACAATACTTATTAAGTACCTACTCGTACCAAGGCGATAACGGTTTCAAATAAGTACCTACTTCCGGTGCGATCGCTGGTATAGGAAATCAAGCATGCATTAATGTAGGTACCTATGTAAATATCACAGAACAAGTAAATACTATAGAAACGGTAATGGGCGGGGTGCGCGTAGCCGGTGTTATGATTAGACGCCCATGAAACTGTCAAACGCTGTCAAAACGCAGATCAGATGTTATTTGACCGTGGGTGACGATTATTGCCGTATTAAAAATAAAAACATGGTGTGTTGTGCAATTTTGTCGTGCCGAGAGGCAAACAGGGACCCAAGGGTTCCTCCGGGAGCGATTTCCTATCACCGGTAAGTACTGAAATAAGTGTTTTTTGAATAAATACGCAATCGATTATGACATTCGCCATTACTCCGTTGGTAAGATAGAAACGACATGCATGCTTTACATTGCTTGCTAGCTAAAGCCGCACATTAAGGAACTACCGTAATGTCACAGCAATGTATCGCGTTATTCGCGTTTGTCATTTTAACGGAGCGATTGTCAGTATGACTAGAGTGGTACCATGCCTAGTGTATGTACTTATCGATGATAAAATTGTATTACTTTATTTGTAACCCAGACGGAATTCAATTTCAATAAAAAAAATGAATAGGGCTGATTGTAGTCCATCCGTTATTTGTCATTCAGTAAATATATTTTTATTAGAAATACTTAACATGTATTAATATATAAATGTTAAAATTAACATTTAGTTATTATATATGTAGGTTGGTATGGTACCTTTAAGTATATTTATTTGTACGTTAATTCTGTCCATATTATATTCTGTCAATTTATTCTGTAATTTATAGAATAGAATAGAAATGTTTATTGCGTGTCACATTGCAGGTTACAGATGATGAAAACAATAAAGATATAGATGTGACGCCCTGCAAGGGCACTGCAATCATGAGAGGGCTAAAATTAATACTTATACCCTTATTCATAAACGTTCATCATACCTATATACATACTACTTGAGAGTCATCATTGTCTAAAAATAAGTCTATTTCTAGTTCCTTGCTGGAAAAACCCTGAATATTCTGATGAAAAATATTAATACTCAGATTGACTTGGTGGCGCTACTAGTTGAGCTCTTAAATTAATTTAGTTTAAATAAATTTGAGCCTGCGGGAGAGGACAGGTTAAAAGCTAATAGACCCACTAAAGACAAGAAATATTTCTTAGTCAAAGAAATGATATTTATTAATGAAACAAATGGCAATCGTATATCAAGGAATTTAAATGTTCAATTTTAAATGCCTTAAAACCATATTTTATTATTGTCTATGATATGTCATAGTCACCTTGAAAATACTTTAAAATTTGTACGTATTTTAATTAAAAATTGTTAGCATGGTTTCGTGAGCTATACGATTTCTCTGACAGTTGCTTTCAGCACGCGCACAAGATCAAAATTTTGTTACCCGATTTCTTAGGATGTAATTTCTCATACAAATAGCACTACTAACTGCTACTTAATCGGACTGATATTTATCAGGTTCGGATCGGCCGCAGTACGCAAATACTCTAAGAAATAAGGGCCTTTCTTATTTTACTATATGCATATATATACCATATAATATATAAACTATATACCTAGAATATAAAATATCGATAATTATGATTTTAGTCTCACCTCTTTTTCGTATTCTAAATTTCCAAATAGGTGTATCATCATAGAGTGTCATAGTAACATAAGACCTTTGGTTTCGAACGTAATCAAACGTCAAGTTCATTTGAACAGGGCGTCCATTTGGCAATCAAAAAGTTAATGTCAATTTCCGTCAAAAGTGCGTCACGCTCACACACGTTTAGTTATGCTCTAATGCAAGAAGGAGAACATGTATCAAGACTATTCACATATCACTTCCATACCTTGAAAACCCCTTTCGAAATTGGCTCCTATATACTGATAAAGAATAGACTTACGTGACATTTTTTTGGCATTGGAAATTAGACCGCAAGTAATGCAGTTTTGAGTTACTTTTCGTTCTAAAAATTATAACAGTTGAAATCGTAATGGAATTAAAAGCTTTTACCAATTAGAAGCGATTTGCAGTAGTGTTGACATGTACACATTCAGTTATGATTGTGTGGGGCTGGCTACGCAGGTTCCCGAAGTAACTAGCTAACACGCCGCTTCCATCTTATTTAAGTATTCCGTGGTAAATATGTATGTATGCATGTAAGCACTTTATTGTACAGTCAGCATCAAAAGTAACTACGCAATCGAAGGCGTCAAAAGCTCTTATTCCCTTTTAATAAAGACTTCTGACGTCTTCGTTTGCGTAGCTACTTTTGATGCTGACTGTACCTATACACAATAAACAGTTTAAAAAATAGGCATGCATTTCACATGAGATACACTTACAGTAGGTACAAAGGCGAACTTATCCCAACAACAAACTTTGAGCGATTGAGTGAGCAAGTAGGACTTATTACACACGTGCGTTGATTTTTAACCGACTTCAAAAAAGGAGGAAATTATATGTTTCGCCGAATTTTTTTTTTTTTTTATGTATGTTCGCCGATTTCTCCGTCAATTGTGGACCGATTTTAAAAATAAAATGTATACTCCTGAGATGGTCCCATTTTCTCCAAGTTAGGATCTGGTGATGGGATCCTAGAGAAATCGAGGGCAACCCTCAAATTTTACAGGCACGTACTACATGTTAAATGCATTTTCTAAAGCTATTCAGGTATTTGCGTCTGGAAGTCATCACTTCATGTTTGTGAGCTGATGATGGAAGGTACAACTCCTCAACGGTTAGGAGTTGGAGGATATTTTTTGAAATTTTATAAGTACGTATAGATCTTTAACCGTATTCTTTCAAGTTATTTGGGTGAGCATAAGTCAGGATCTGATGACGGGATCCCAGGGGAATTGAGGGCAACCCTCAAATTTTATAGGCACGTGTGTAGTGATTTCGGTATTTTCTATTATAACTCGTGTATTTACCCTCGGAAATCGCAATTTTGGTGAAGTGGAACTGATGATGAAGACCACAGATGACTTATGGAACTCCTCAAGGATGTAAAGTACCTACGTCAAAGATTCTGACATGATTCCTTTGAAGTAGCAAATAATGAGGTGTCAATTCTGAGATCCTTGAGGAATCAACGGAACTCCTCAAATATTGTCAGCCCACATATAGCGACTTGGTTTTTCCTGTAATAATCAACGCATTTGCTCTCGGAAAGCAGTTCATGTGGTAAATTGGAAAGGGAATGTGGAATTTTTTAAGTACCTACGTGGCTTGGCGGAGTACTGAATTGAAGTCGGTTTAAACTTTGTTTTTAAAGTAAATTATCTTTCAAGTATCTGTGCAAATATAGGTCCAATAGCCCCGGGTAAATGGATGACAGTTGATAGCGAAGGTCACGCCGACGAAATCGCGGGCAAATGCTAGTCATGTTGAGTCATGTATAACCATCGATGTATACAAACAATTGCAGATTGAATATTAAGATTCTCCGCTGATTATTATCAGTACTATTGCACTGATTTCATAGAGATAGCACCTATCAGTAGGTACTCGTGTTACCCCATTTAACAATGATTAAAGTGTATATTGAAAACATCACGTACTTATTAAGTACGCCGTGAGTTTATATCACAATTCTAGCTACTTACGAGTATTATAGAATGTTAATTGTTTCTATGGTTGTAAGTCAATAACGTATAGAAAATGCAATCTCGAGCCGAGATTGGTAATTCGAGTTACACAATTTTGATTACAACTGGCCAATCAAAGCGCTTCTGTTTTAGATTGGTGCTGGTGGTAGACTGCTTATAGTCGACCACAGAGGAAACATAGTTTTGCACGAAAATTTGAAGCCAACGGTAAGAAATTCATCACAGCTTTGCACTAAGGCTGGAAGCCCATTGTTACTGTGATACTCATGTTTAATATGGTGTTTGATGTTAAAGAATAACCTTGAATCCTGTACTCACAGTTCGACGGAGATCTTTTAAAGCCGGGGTACCGCACTGTAGACTTCCTCGATTTGGAGCAAGAAGCGGAAAATAGCCCACCTAGAATGCATCCAGAGAAATGGATTAAGGTACATAGTGGGTACATATAATAACTGAAGGGATGTTTACAAAAACCACATAACTGACATATTTCACGAAATCGAGTTATTGGTATGATTAAGTTCGTCTGCAAAGACGCTACAATTGTGCAGTATCTATACTTAGACATTGCTTCATTGGGATCCCGTTTGCCCAAAATTACCGCTTTATATCTGTAAAATGGAATTACTCAGCTCCACGGATTTTATGTATAGAACGATTATAATTACATACCCTTATACATTTATGAATACTTTAGGTGGAGTACATTGGTAATAAAAAAAATTAGTAAATTAAATAATTATTTTTACTATAGGACCTAAATTGTTTTTGTACAAAAATAACATAACTGTCAATAATTTTACAAAAACACGAGTGGTGACCACCTGTACTCTCGTGGACTGGGGAGTCCCCCCCACACGGTGGACTGCTAACTTAAGTCGCGGGAGTCCGCTGGAGGCCGGTGGCGCGAAACCAGTCATTGTGGCGCTTTTTACCCGGAGGCCTATGTCCAGCAGTGGACGTCTTACGGCTGATATGATGATGATGATGATGATGTGGGTGATAGGTAATAAACATTTAACATGAATCTACGTATCATAAGGCCGTCATATTTTTGCATTCCGCCTACTAGTCACTCAATGACTAGGCGAAAGATTTCTTAGAGGCACCGCTTTGGTTTAAATCCAACATACCTAACTAAATCTTAATGCCTCACCTTACAAACGAAACTGCGTTTTTGACCAGTGTTGTCGGTTTAACCTTGGTAAATTGTACCTAACTTGGTAACTCCGGAACTTCTTAAGTAGGTGTCTGTGTATATTATATTTTTCAAAGTTAAAAAACCCTAACCGTTCTGCCTAAGTTCCGCAGCAAGCTCATAGTAAACCGCACCGAAGGCTCCGAAACACTAGCCGGGAAGTACATCTTCGAGCGCGGCATGCGAGCCATCATCGAGGACCGAGAGTACCACTGGCAAAGAGTCCACGACCACTACACAGTGGTGGTGTCCTTACCTCATCATCGGCAGCCTCACGTTGTGCCTACGGCGACCAAGTTCACACAGAAACTCGCTGTAGAAGCAATCAAGGGGTTTCGGGATCCAGATTTTGTTGTGCAGCCTGATTGGTAATCTGGTGTTTGTATTTTAGGTTAGTTAGAGCACCATAACCACTGTCATCGTCCAGCCATAAATCGTTTCAAACGAAGGTGTATGCCTAAAGTCGAGTTATTTAACGCAGCTAATATGTAGGTTAAGACAGCTATTTACCTATTGTCATACGTTCTAACCCATAAGGGAAATTCGATTTCATGTAGTCAAGAGAGAGGATCAGTTAAATGCCAGGATAAGAGGTTCTCAAGACGTCCAAAGGCCTCTTAGTGGCCTTCGGGTGAGAGTCGTACAGTAGGTACCTACCACTCATCTTATATTGGGTTTCATGTCTGAAGAAGTCTGTTAGGATAATAGCTGCTGTATCGATAAATTGTCTGTCAGTAGATCGAGACTAAAGTTTACCTTGACTTTAAGTGAATTTGCCATCTCCAAATTCTTTAAATTTTTAGGTTATATTGTCGGCATGTCCACAAAAGGGTTGAGCCTCCCGAAAAGGAGTTAATGGAGTTCTTGAAACGTCGAAGCGTCGAGCCCAAATTTGCCATGAACAAGCTGGAACACGTCTTCTCACCTATCCTTGATGGGTCTGGTGATATGTCAAAATCCTATCAATGTGAGTACCTACCTACCTAAGAACTGTTTAAGCCGCCTAGTAAGGATATCGTCATACAAACTTTGCGCAAGTTTGCCATTTGGGCGCTACTTAGTATTGTTTAGCGAATGTAGGTTCTTATTCTTGTTATAAGTAGTTAGATTATACTTAATATTATACCTTAATGACTTCGTTTAGACAAAATGAGAAACTAAAAATATTTCTTTCTCTTCTCTTTCTTCAAGTCCAACTTGAATGAACTTGAAGAAAAAGATTCAATGCAAGTCCTCCTTTGAAAAGTAACGCAAATGCGACTTTTATTAACAGGTGACGAGGAGTTGATGGCGCGGGTGTGCTCCGACGCAATCGCAACAGAGTATTGGGCGACGCGCCACGATGGCCCGTGGGGCAACTGCACAGAGTGCTACTTCGGCTCTGTGACCGCTTTTGTCGTCACGGGTAGGTACCTCGTTCTCGGTGATGGGATAGCAAATAAATTACTTTAATCGCCCACCAAAGGTTGTCTTTAACTTATCGAGGGCTCGGCTAAGCCTTAAAGATTCGAGCCGCCAGGGCTAACGCAAGACAGTATTCTCAGTAGGTACTGCATAACACCTGTCTTAGCTTTAACGGCTCAAGTCTTCTCTCTGCCGAGCGCTAAATAATAACACAACATGCTGTTCTTCAAGAGAGCGGGCTGTCCCGCTGGCAACAGTTCCACGTGACCGGCACCGAGCCACCGCCGGACGGCGCGCTGTGGGCGCGCGGGCCGGACGAGCCGTGGTACGCGCGCGCCGCCGCCGCGCCGGGCACGCTGGTCGTGCACGCGCCCGTCGCGCCCACTCGGCTCAGGAGGACCACTGTCACTGATGCGCTGCCGCCGCCGGTGAGAATATACTAACAGTAGAATACGCATGATGGACCCTTCATGATGCAACTGGGATAATGCTAATAGCTGTACGCAGCAGACCGAGCCAAGGACGTGTTTATGTTACACTTTTGCAACTTATTCTTATGTAACGAGACTTAGGTGTTCTTTGACGTCGACAGTATAGAAACTAACTACTATGGCGTTTCCATATAAAGAAGTACCTACATAAAAAAGACCCGAGGCCCTGGGTTAAATTAGATGATAAGTTTTGAAAACAAAAACCGCAGAATATTCAAATTAAGTAGGTAGGTACCAGTGTGGCGGTTCGTGAAAGTTATCGATGGGCAACCCGAAACAAAAAAAGTTATGAAAGAATTTAGAGTAATATAACTAAGGCTTGCCTAAAAATCAATTTTAGGCAAGCTGGTGGGAATCTGCTTGTATGGGCGGTCCGTCATACAACCAGAGGTACATCATACAACCAGAGGGACCAATCGCTTAACAAAAAAATTACAAAAAGTGGCGCAGTACGTGCGACCTCTCTCTTTCTTCATTATTAAATGATTTCACTAATTGTCTTCAACCATTTACTTAACTCACATTGTATTTATAGTTAAGTGAGAGCTCAAAATGGCTGACAGCGGCTCAAGTGCTCGAACTGAAGACTGAATACGACCCGGCGATAATAGGAGTGGTGGGCTTCCACTTCCATCCGCAGTATATGAAAGACGTGCTTAAAGAGTTCACCGACTTTGACGTAAGTAATACTTTGAGATAAAATGCTTTGAAGTAAGTAGGTACGTATGCCTTTCGGTAAGGTCCGATCGAGACTGTTTTTTTAGTCTCGGCCGAGACCGAGACCGAGAATGGATAAATCAACTGGCCAAGTATTTGTTGAACCACGCACAAGACAAAAATATAAGTGGCTTATCTTCATAAGAAACTCGTCTAGCTTTTAAAGGGGTTTTCACGCCGTAAGAACCGCCGTAGGCACGTGTCATGTAAATTAATATATTTCGAATTGTATACGAATTATGATAGTTAACTGCTATTATTCATGTGACATGTCAATTTTCAACACAAAAAAAGACTCCGCTATCTTGACATTACGAAAAGAAAGCCAAAGCTTATCCCCTTCGGACCGTTTCGTAGCCAGCTTTCGGAGCCAGCTACTGTATGAGAATTTAAAATCCCGTTTGGGAGCCGGCTCTGAAATGATACTTTCTTTCACCATTTCGTAGCCAGCTTTCGGAGCCAGCTACCATATGGGAATTCTAAATTCCGTTCAGGAGCTGGCTCTTAAATGAGACTTTGGTACTGGTCCTACCGCCGGCGAGTAAGCGATGAGCTATCGGCGATTTTCTCGCCCAAGAAACGAACAAAAGATAATCGCTCCCGTGGGACCAGTGCCTTTCTTTTACCGTTTCGTAGCTGACTTTCGGAGCCAGCTACCCTGTTGGAATTTAAAATCCTCTGAGGCCAGGAACGCACTAAGCGGCTAATATTAAAAAGATAAATTAAAATGATCTATGTTTATTTATTTCAATCATATCGTAAAAGTACACTATGCCAGAGAACATACGACGGTTCACTGAAAAATTAAATGGTAACACTGTTAAACAACTGTACTCCGTAGTACGCAAAGAGGGCTAAATTCACATTATTTATCATTAAGCTTTATGTGCCCAATTATACCATTCGGTTGGAATAATGCGAATACAAATTCATAGAATAAATAAGTTGGAATCATGCGAAGACACGGAAGAACGGGTATAAAAGTTGGATTCATGAGAAAGTTGGATTCCTTTTAAAAAAGGGTATAAAACACAAAACGAACTATGTAAAAAGGGATTAGGCCGGTATACCTATTTATCATCTTTATACTAATAATATCATACCTACTTCTCAAGTGCCTTAAATGACAAATAACCGGCTCCGAATCGGTAAATGCATTTTGGCCGTTTCGTTCAGTTCAGCTCCCAAACGGGATTTTAAATTCCCATACGGTAGCTGGCTCCGAAAGCTGGCTATGAAATGGTAAAAGAAAGTCTCATTTCAGAGCCAGCTCCTGAACGGTATTTAGAATTCCCATATGGTAGCTGGCTCCGAAAGCTGGCTACGAAACGGTCCGAAGGGAGCTTATCTTGTAAAAAAGTGAAGATGTAGATGCACAGTTACACAAACCGAGTTCTTCGGATAATGCGAGTCGTATTTTTCCTTAACATCCGCATACGAGCATCGCTTGATTATAGTATTGTTACGAATATGAAGGTACCTATCGTATTGTAAAGCTGCTGCTGCGTAGCCCCTAGTTCCTCGATGATATCACTTCAGACTACTCCGACACTCGCCACTGGTAGACAATAAATGAGGCTTCTCCAACGGAATGAACGGAATGATATTCCAAAGACTACAATTCTTAGTCTACGGTAGTGACAAATAGTATATCAAAACCTTGCCAGGGCAAATAATCTCTTACGGCGCTACACGGTCCGACCGCGAGTTAAAAGTCATCGCGATATCATCATTCACGACAATTATGACGATGCATAATATTGTAATTTGTCCTGATTTTAGTTCCCGAAGGACGAAGACGAACTATACACAACGTGCGACGGCGTTCACTGGTTGTGTCTGGTGGTGGACGATGGTGGTTGGGTTGTCGCCGCTGGAGGAGACACGGAAGACACAGAGGTATCTAATACCTGTCAATAAGAAACGTTCTCTTAGAGTATTCTAATGTTAAAACCGCCCGCGTGATCGTGCCGGAGGTTTCCTCTGGATTTTCCACAGGCTACCTACTCTCCCACTCCGCGTTCCGATCGCTTTACCGGGCTCAGTCTATATAGCAACAGTCGGGTTAGCAAGTGAAATCAAAAGATTTTTTGCATATATTATAGCCTACGTCACTCCCCCGATAAAGAGGAATCCAACAACACCCTATATGTCGAAATCCGTCAAACGGTTTAGGCTGCAGGGCGTGCCAAAGAATAAGACATACACACATGCATATACATATATTCATACATACCTACATACGCTCGAAAAACATAACCCTCCTCTCCTTCGGCAGTCGGGTAAAAAAAGAGGGAATCTCTCTACTCCTACTTAGTGGTATACAGGCAAGGCAATAGGTACCTTAAAATATTTATATTAATTTACGCTTTGATTAGAAACACTTTAGACATTGACGTATAATAAAGTAAATAGACTAAATAGACTCACGATGTCAAGAAATATGCCCCAAAATGAAAACTCTAGCTATATTTCAGTAGTTGCTAATAGCTTTTATTTATAACCTGCATTACGATATTGTTTCATACAAAAGAGAACTTAGGTTTTTAGGCTATATATGCTCCTATTAGCAAATAAGAAATAAATCAATTTTTTTTTAGTTTATCTACATTTTATCATAATGTGACTAAACTGTCACGTCAAAAATGAATAGCGAATGAATGGAATCGCATTATAACATTATTTTAATAATATTGTATTAATTTAAATAGAACTACCAAAATCCTAAATAAATCCAATGTACTTTTTTGACGAACAGAATAAAACTGCGAAACTTCCTATTATCTAAATCCAAGTAGGTAATGCATACTTAATAGGAGGTGAAAGGTGAAACAAAAGTAGTAAATACGTAAGTAAACAAAAATGCGTTTTTTTAGTTTTTTTTTACAGGTAAGTGTTACTTGACAAACGCAAGAGTAGGTATATTATAATTTTAATTTCTTAGTTATTTTACAAGAAAAAGTGAATTTTAATTTTAAAACCAAAATTTCGATATTAATTTCAAAATCCCGGTAATTTAATCCCGCGGTATTGAGGTCCAATATCGGATTTCAATACAGGTATTGAGAGCTATCCGATATTGCCTACACTCAACCAATACTGCAAAAATACTAATTATCTTTATTGTAAACCTCTCATACCTACACAGCAGATACAAAATAACAAACTTTTACAATGCACTTACTCTGAAAGTACGCCTTTATGTGGTTCAACATAAACACTGGAACTCCACTATGCCTGCACAGCGGACGGTGGCATGGCGGGGCCGCGCAGGAATGGATTTCGGGACAATATTCCAACACACGTGCGAGAATGAGATTTCATGACAGTTAAAATTTCACCTTTTACAAAAACACGAAAAAATTCACCTTTTATGTATTTTTTTTTATTTCCTGGCATGATGCATTGTAAAATGTTGTATGATACACGTGCGGATAGATCATTACCTTCTTTCCGCACTTGTATCATAAATAACTATGACCTATATAAATGTTTTACTGTCAAGGGTCCAGAGGTACCGCTGCGCCGGCATCTAGCGACCATGTACCCGGCAGCCATGGCAGTCCTGCTCAAACAAAAGGTGTTCGAGCTCAACTGGATCCACGACTACCAGGCCGTGTGCTTTCCTCCCGCGGAGGAGGAGATGTCAGCTGGACCTGTAAGTTAATGTGTTCGTCCGCTTTGTCGATATCAATAAGGGTGATTTCTATTTGCGTAGTTATAGAAATAGCGCCTTATTAACACCTGCAAAGCGGGACGTTTTGCTTGGAAATACGTAACACAAATAGGTCATCATAAACGCTTGTCGGTGGTATAATCGCCATTTTTAGGGTTCCATATCTCAAAAGGAAAAAACTGAACTATTTATAGGATCACTTTGTTGTCCGTCTGTCTGTCTGTCTGTCCAGACCCTTTATCACGGGGGCGCGTGGAGGTATCAAGTTGAAATTATAAAACCCTGTATTTAGGTCTACAGTCTCTTGAAGTTGTGAAAAAATCAAATTTCTAAGGTAACGTAAAAAAAAGATACGGCCGTTTATGCCGCAAAAAACGTATATTTCGACAATCTCAAGGGAATCAAAATTTAAAGGGTACTTTCCGTTGACCTAGAACTATGAAATTTGGCAAGTAATATCCACTTATACTACAAGTACAGGGAAAAATCTGAAAACTATACATTTGTAAGTCCGACTCGCAACTGTCCGGTTTTTTTAACTCCTATTACTATTTTATATTGACTTTGTCTTTGACACATAGGTCTCAGTCATCCCTGCCTCTCACCCTGTCTTTTCTTCAATTACATACTGTTGTTATTTATTCACCTTAACTGTTAATGTAATTGTTGTGGTATTTGCAGATGATGCCTTCAATATTGAGGTCGGTGTGGCACGTCATGAAAGCAGCAGTCCATGTGACTAGCGAGGCTCTCATTTTTATGGTGATTTCGACTTACGGTAAGTTACTTGGTTGGTAAGCAGCAATCAGCAGTGCAGTTACATCTCGACACCCTATTGGGCGTCCTAGGTATCGCTGGAGCGTCATACATAATGCTACTCATGATACTAGCGGGACTGCGTACAATTCAAGTTACCAACAGGCAAGAGCCAGCGCAGAACCGAGAAGAGTGGCGCACTCTCCTGTCGGAGGCCATGACTCACTGAGCAAACGGACGGAGTAAGTAAGTAACCAATAGCGAATAATACACAAAGTGCAGACGCATGGAGAGTTGTGCCGCGCAGAGTCGGGTCAAGCCACCTCGTGGGAATCCAGTTCGGTCAAGCTGGTCGAGTTTTACAGACTTTCAGATATAATCTTTCAGTAATATTTGCAAGAATGTAGATATAATTAAGCACAAGTCCGCACAGTATAAGTAATACACATTTGTGCTGTCCTTCCGGGCGAACGAGCAGCGCCTGTGTGAGGAAAGTCACGTGTTTTACCAAAACTGGCTTTCAAAAATTCGCATTGCTAGAGCGTGGCACCTTGTCCTCTGAGCCTAATGGTGTATAATCGTGGGTCGTTTCAGGCCGTCTGGTGTCCGCCGAAACCGCGTTCGAGAAGGAGAAGCGACGCAAGGCCACGAAGAAAAGCTTCGAGCGAGAAAACTTCGACCGACTGTACGACGAACGAGTGCTCGTCAATCGGACGAGGATCGCCGCTTGTGATCGCTCGCGACCGATTTACGTATTGAACGTAAGTCGACTATTCACAAACACATCCATTGGTCTGTTCTGAGACCCACGTCTCAGCGACCACTCGCTGACTGTGCTAGCGCGAAGTCTCTCTCGACTCTCAGGAAGCGTGAGTTAGTGATAAAGGGTCCTCTACACAATGGGCCATCATGGCCGCAGGGCAGGACGCAGTTATACGTTGGAATGCGATGGAAGTATGTCTTTCTCCCTCAACGCATAGCTGCGTCCTGTATGATATTTTATGGCTACACAATGGGTCATGTTGGCCCATTGTGTAACCTTAAAATATGGTAATTTGCTCAAGACGCCGGCTGGCAAGCGGCAAATAAAACTATAGTATTACGGTTTGAGATTGACGTGATCCCACACCGTATCCGTATTTCCGTAGTACCACATTGTGTTTTCAGCGCGGCAGGGCCTCAAAGGTGTTCAGTAGGCCGGTGGATGAGAGTCACTGCTCATGGCCCGTCGCGGGCGCTTTGCTGCCGCACACCAATCTGCTCCTATTGGCTGTATTCAAGCATTGCATGGATGCCAGTGTCTCACCAATCCCGCCGGACCCCATGATCAACCAGAAGGTAAAAATATGTAGCGAGGATTCGGTTTTTAGGGTTCCGTACCAAAAGGTAAAAAAGGAACCCTTATGTTGCCACTCTGTCCGCCTGTCTGTCTGTCACAAAGTTAAATATCTCAGGAACTAGTTATGCTATCAATTTGAAATTAGGAATAATTGTATAGAAGCCTAACACACGTGTATGGGTTTTAGGGTTCCGTACCCAACGGGTAAAAACGGGACCCTATTACTAAGACTTCGCTGTCCGTCCATCCGTCTGTCTGTCACCAGGCTGTATCTCAAGAACCGTGATAGCTATAGAGTTGAAATTTTCACAGATTATGTCTTTCTGTTGCCGCTATAACAACGAATACTAAAAAACCGGCCAAATGCGAGTCGGACTGGGGCTCCCATACAACAGACATGATTTTTTTGCCGTTTTTATAGATAATGGTATCTAAGGAACCCTTCGTGCGCGAGTCCGACTCGCACTTGGCCGGTTTTTTTTAATAGACATTTTTAATTTCTGTGAAAATGTTGAATATGAGGGGGGTTTAAAATTCAAAGAGCCATCAAGGCCCTCCTAAAAACCGACTTACCAACCTCGTGGCACAATGTACTATTACAAAGTTACAGGAAACTACGAATAATACTACATAGTATACCCACATATTTCTATGGTTACCTATGGGTACGGTCGAACTTACAAGGGACTGAATAGCTTTTGTACCGTGTATCTTTACTGAAAATGTCTTCGTTGGCAGGTGAAGACGTGGGACGAGGACGAGCCAAAAACGGTGCCATCAGCGGCCATGTTGGCGTGCGCGCGCAACGTCGTGCCGCTCGCCACGCGCCCGCCGCGCAGCGCCTGCTTCCCGCACCGATACCAGCAGGTACCTACATCGTTCGGGAGGCGGCGTGCTGACATGTCTACAATCCCATTTAGTCCAGGCAATGAACTGACAACTTGTATGGAAAAAATGACAAATTTGGAAATAATTTATAATAGCTATTTTTTTATGTAATTATCAATTAAATAGTTACCTAGAGGCAAAAACCAACAAAAAATCAGACATAAAAAAAAGATGTTTAATTAGCTCCTAAAAAGTCCGGATAAAAATTAATATATTTTTTATCGTTATTTAGGTTAATTTACATTTGCTTTAAAATATTAAATATTAATAAAATAAAAAAGACAATGAATGTTTAATTTAAATCTATATAATTACTTCCGGGTGTAAAGTTTGTTGGATTCTTGAATAAAGCATCTTAGAACAACGTTTTAGAATGAAATAAACAAAAAAAAACGCTATTATAAATTAATCTTTTTCGAAACCGTATTTTGCCTGGAGTAATTGCGCCCTTATCAACGGCAGAGAGGCAAACGTCGGAGTTGTTTTAGTGGGTTCATAGGTTCTACTTTAGGGCTAGATATACCATAATATTCTCTCGTAGAGGAAACTGGAGGGTGAAAGACCCATATACCCCCCAATATCATCACCATCAGCCGAAAGACGTCCACTGGTGGACATAGGCGTCCCCTAAAAAGTGGACTGATGACCTGGTAAAGGTCGTGGGAGTCCGCTGGATGCGGGTGGCGCAGGACCGGTCAATTTGGCACCCCCCAATATAACTAAAAATAATGTTTGGTTGACTTATTACGTTGCATTGCAACCAGGTCTATGAATGGTCGGATAATTTTGTCGTCGATGATACCGTACGAGGCCTGGCACTGGCATGTTTCACGTGTACAGTCGAGTTCATAATTAGGTATGTATGTTCCAAAAAAATCTGAGCAACCATAAGTTTGCATAAGTCCTTCACTATAAAGTCGTGTTCACATATTTTGATCACTTTGTCCGTGCATATGTTTTCGAACTCCACTGTAACTGAGTCTGGCTAACGAAAGATGAAACCCACTTACTATTACATGCCATTGAGCTGTTCTGATGATGGAGACGAAAGGTGGCCGTAGGATCTAAATTGCACGTCACTCACGCCAGGCATGTTAAGGCTCGTTAGGATCTTCTTTGAGTTGTTGATGACTGCAAAAAAAAGTAGGTAGGCAATCGTAGAAAAAAATTTTTTACCTAGCCGAAACTTATTGATACCTGTAGTCATACTATTAAGACTCATTTTCCTTTGACCAGGAGGAAGGCTACCGTCAGTGCGGGCCGTGGGAGCCGGACGCCGACCAACCTGAAGAAGGCGAAGAACCTGAGGACCCGTGCGACTCGACCGACGTCTTCTCTGTCTCTAAACTGCTCGTCTATCTATCCTTTGCAGTTAGGCTAATTATGTAAGGGTCTGACTGAATACAGAATATCCTCCAGCGGCGCTACCACGAAAATCGAAATTCACATTTCTGTACCTACGTGTCGTGCGAATACGCAAATGCGGTAGAGATAGACAATAGACATACACGAACGAAGTTCTGTTCCGATACCTACAATATTATAAATAATAATTATGTACGTACTTAGACCTAAAATGAATATAATTGTTTTCTTAAACATTTGTATGCAGCCATGGCTGAATACTCGAACTATGTTTAAAATATTGTAACACCTTTGTACTTACGTATTCTTGCAAATAAACCACCTTTGTACTTGCGTATTCTATTCTATTCTACAGGAGGCAGCGGACGTAAGATGGTTGCCATTTTATCACGTATCTCTGTGTATAAGACGTTATACGTTCTAACGAGTATGCGAGTGCGGGATTGACGGCTTATCCACACCGATAAGTTTAAAAATGGCAACCATCTTAAGCCAGTGTCCAACATCACCACTGACATGACATCTCCTAATTGCTTATGTAGGTATTTCAGGCTCGCAGTCGCTGTAAGGGTAGTTGTACTAAGAATAGGACTGAAAACCACCCGTTTCAAAATTTATAGACACTGACAGTTACCAATTCACTCGGATGTCATGGTGTTACGCCGCAATATAGACGACGCGCGTTAAATACCTAGCTAAAATCACTTGTACAAAAATATCCTTTTTTTTACAAGAACTTTCCTATTTGAGATTAACATGAACGGACAAATAAATACTTGCGTAGGTAGGTAATACAATACAAATATTCTTTATTGCTCTACGTACATAATAGAAAAAATATAATGGTAAATTAAACATAAACAATTGTACGGTCAGTACAACAGGCGGTCTTATCGCCTATCGCAATATACCTATATACTCGTATTGCTTTTCTTAAACATGCAATGCAATAAAGAAAATATCCGAGTTTTGTTTAATGGGTGCACGCCATGATGTTGCACCAAAAACGATACGCATTGAAACAAAAGAAGGTCACTTTGCCGGCCTTTAATTTTGTATGAAATTTCATTATTGACCTGAGGTTGACCTCTCGTCTCGCTGCACCCTGAGCTATTATTATAAGCAAAACTCCGTCAATATTTGATTGCATGTTTGAGAAAGGATAATTATCTTGTATGTATTAACGGTTATTATAAAAATAAAACAATTGCTCTCCATCAAACTCTTTTTTATTCAAGATAACGTTCTTGGGTCAGTAATACTGGTATCTATAATACTGATCGTGTCTACAATCACAAGAGGCCATTTAAAGTGTTTAAACTTTATAAACAATAAAAACCGGCACAACGAAACCCTGTCACCATGGAACCTTGACAAATTGACATCATACGCCAAACTGTAGAGGCTTTTTACATGTTGTTTTCACACAGTTCACGTTTTGCCGATTGTATTAATAGTCCAGTGGAATAAAATTAATAAATAAAACCTGTAAATTGAATTACACATTTATCCCAATTTATAATATTTATTATGTGCGACCCAGGGCTTCCAATCCCGGGATTTATTACTAGGTACTACAATACCGGGATCTGCGGTATTGTAGTAGTAATAAATCCCGGGATTGGAAGATCTAGCGGCCCAAACTAGAGTATTATCAAAACGCGGTTAGAATGAGTTAGGTGACAGCTATATAAATATTTTGCTATATAAATACGTGAGTTTATATAAACTGACGACAATTCCATTCCCAAACTCGGTTGAACAATGACATACACTGGTAGTGATAAATAATAGTTGATTGTATAACAAGTGCATACAATGGGTTTTATACATTCTGCTTTTCACTTCGATTTCGAATAAGTAAATTAAATAAGTTTTACACAATCAAGTTAGTGCCACGAGGTTGGTAAGTCGTTTTTTACGAACGAGAGTTTATTAGAAGTCAGAGACGGAGGGCTTTGATGGCTCGAGTTTGTAAAAAATCTTACCAACAGTGTCCCACACAATGTTTTTCATCACATTTGCGAGGAAATGAATGCATTTGAAACAAAATGAACACTAATCTCAATAAAAAATACAAAGTGTCAATCGTCCATTTTGGTAAATTTGACGTGGCTTGAGGTACACTTTTCAGCATACAGCCACGATTTAAAATCACAATTAAAAATATTTCACATAGCCACTAAATAGCTTAATTACGTACCCAACGGGTAAAAACGGGACCCTATTACTAAGACTTCGCTGTCCGTCCGTCTGTCTGTCACCATGCTGTATCTCAAGAACCGTGATAGCTAGAGAGTTGAAATTTTCACAGATTATGTATTTTTGTTGCCGCTATAACAACAAATACTAAAAAACCGGCCAAAAGCGAGTCGGACTGGGGCTCCCATACAACAGACATGATTTTTTTGCCGTTTTTATAGATAATGGTACGGAACCCTTCGTGCGCGAGTCCGACTCGCACTTCACCGGTTTTTATTTTTAAATCCTAAAATAAATTTGTTAAACATGTTTTATTGGTGTTTTTATGTTTAGGTTTATTTATAAACACGTTTTCAAAGATCGTTTTGAAACCTTGCTTTATAACTGACGCATGAGGTGAGATACAATTTAACAAAAAAAACCTATTAATAAAGGCGGCAAAATATTGTAGCTCTGTACGCTTGCGCGTTATGAAGCCCTTTACGAGCAAGTGTGATGAAAAACATTATATTACACATAACACACGTCTAACGTAAAGACGAACTTTACGAGCACGAGAAGTGAAAAAATATTATGTGTTTAATGTTTTACTTAATTATGGAAATGCCTTTTCTTGTATTAGTATTTAGTTCATATAATATCTTATTTTAATAATCATCTTTACCTTAATTAAATAACGAGAAAAATAAATCTTATTTTTAAATCCGATATTTGAAACAATACTAGCTTCATAACACTAAACTCTCGCACTTTGTGCACATATGAAAAATTAATAAAATAAAACAAAAATAAAATATTGCGCTAGACCCGTGTAAAACAATAATTTAAATATGAATACCACTAGCTTCATTAGGTTATTCATAAAAATATTAGTATATATACATAATAAATACCCCACGTTCAACAAAAAGAGACACTTTCGCATTTTTAAACGAAAGTATCAAATACAATACACGTAACGCCCTCCCCTCTCATTCGTGAAAGGAGGCCTGTGCCCAACAGTGGGACGTATATAGGCTGATGATGGTGATGATGACACGTAACGCATATACAAAAAAATACAGAATCTAATTCTGATTATGACATAACATCTCATGAACGAAATCAACCAAGGTATAACAACAATGATTTAACAACATATAGGTGCAATCCCCTGCACCAAAGTAAACCGAAGATGGCGGCGCAAATTCACTAGTGCGTATGGTAGATTCAATGCGCGGGGCGCTCTGCCGCCTCACCTCCGATTACAGCTAAAGATCGATAATTACGCCCGTTTTATATTGATTGATTGATTGAGGGATGACATAAGTAACCGTATTATATCTCATTGATTAAATCTATTTATTCAGATAAAAATAGATATATATATATCTTAGAATTTCCGCATTACATACAGTCCTATCTAACCACTACTATGTTCAAATGCTATTGTATTATTTAAATTACTTAGTTGCGTTCATTTTGTATACTAATACAGTCAACTGAAAACCTATATGATCTAGGTAACTAAATTATCAGAAATCTGAACTGGAGACACGCTCCTCCACCAAATCTATATTTAATTTACAGTTACCAGCATTAACTGATAAAACAATAGCGCAGAAATATCTGACAAGACTATTTCTATGATCGTTAGGACGTGTCAGATATTTTTGTCTGCTTTATTATGACAGATATTAATGCTGGTGACTGTACCATATCACGTACAGTCAACATCATTAACATGTACACATTCTTTGACCTTATTACTTAGACATAAGGTCGAAAAGTGTATACATGTTTATGATGCTCTATATTTGGCTTCGTAGGTGTACCTTAATTTCAAATTAAAGAAAAAATTGAAAAATTTGATGCTCCGAGCCGGAACCGGGTTCGAAACCGGCTCGGAGCATTACATTTTTTAATTTTTCCTTTAATTTGAAATTTATACATATATTCGTTAGCAGCGTTACTGCTTAATACAACATTAATTTCGTATGTACAAGTTACTAACATTTTAAATCGGCCGGCTTATTAGATCGCATATATGCGATAAATTAGTGTGTTATAAGTTTGTATGCGATAAAATAAAAACAATATAAATCATTCATCTCGTTCTCATACCACTAGACAGAAAGAAACAGATTCCGTTTTCCTACCATAAACCATCATATGCTTTAGACTTAAGACGTAACGGTAAATATATATAAAATGAACGCAACCTATAAACATCTAATAAAATATCTTATTTGAGCCCAACCCGACAGTACTAGCCTAGCAAGAATGATCACATTGAAAGTACAATCAATTTCAAAAATATCTAAGTATATCAAGATATCTTTGAGTGCGTAACAGTGTAGATATTTTTGCATCCGACTGTACCCACATAAAACTTTACCGTAAATACGCTTTTGAATCTCTCAAACCAAAATCTCTTCTTTTCCAAAAATTCTCGAGAAAAATAGTTATTTACTGCGAGGCAGTTACAGTTGAAATTTTTTGAACTGAGCCACGCCAACCACACAATCGTATTGTTTAAAAAAAAATTAATAGAAATATTTCAATGTGATTCAAGTTTAACCACATATCATGTAAACCATGATTATTTATTCTTAAACTAATATAGCGTAAATATGAAAAGATACAAGGTATCAATTTCGGAATAAGAAAATTAAAGAATTTAAGTAGATTAGATTGAAATGGTATTGGTTTGCACGCTCTCGCTTTGGCACAGTTGGCGAACATTAGTGTAAGAGAGAGTGCGCTAACCTACACGATTCCGTGATCATATTACGCCTTGTGATAGATTTTACAAAAATAAATCGATCCCTTCCCGAGTTCATCCATATTATATTCCTTGCATTTCGTTTTCGTTTTGGCACCACTCAATATCATAATTTGAGAATGTTTTATTTTAACATTCATACTGTTTATCAATTTTATTATAAATATAGAGATCACTGGAGAGCTCTAAGCAGTATTATCAACATCAATTTATTAATATGTAATTTTCAGACAAACGGCGTTTTGTTAACTGTCAAGAAGGCTCTACTGCCATAGGTATGCAATTAGAAAATAGTCTTTACTGACCGGACGAAAGGGCGCATTTTGACTGAAAACTACACATATTTTGACAAAAGTATTGTGAACACTGAGAGTAAAATCAGTTTATACATGCTAATAACATTAAAGTTATATTAACTAATTGTAATTTCTTATGTTATGATTTATAACCTAATACAATCTGCTAAATATAATAAAATTTAAATCCAAGTAAAGGAAGACGTGTTAATCTTTGGTACATAACTTATTAATAACAAATATTGTTGTTAGCTTATGTCGTGTCCTAATACTAGGACAAAACACAAGCTAGCAAAATAATCATTTAAATAATGAAAATATTTTTAATACTCGAATTATTTTACTAATTTCTGCCATTTAATGACTTGCATGAATAAGTCTAACAAAAAACCCTTTTAGAAAGCGTGTATTTGACTCATTATTATTGAAATTGTAAATTAAAGTATTATATTAGTAAAATAACTGGAATGCAGTATAACAAAAATGACATAATACCTATACACAATAGTATTCATTTAATATTTGTCACGCTTGGGATCAAATATCCCAAGAAATGTTACTATGAGCTAAACAATATTCATTAATTTACACATTCTATTTCAACATCATAAATCTTAAAGCATACATAACTGGAGTAGCCTTTCAGTAACCTACCCCTCTGTAGAAAACCTTGCACAATGTGCAAAAAATCATACAAAGACAATTTCACAATCGATCGATATAGGTATATTTTATTAATAAACAAATTGAATTGATCACAAAATCGCCTCGCAATAGAACACTGATCATAAAAATGCCCGCATGTTGCTGTCTTGCTGTAAGCACTTGATATTATAAACGTATTAAGCTCCCCGTCTGATCAGATTTTTTTTACCAATTACGACATAAGGCTACTCCAGTTATGTATGCTCTAAGTCATAAATGATTAGGGTTTCTATAGGATGCCTTCTCTATAAGCGTAATAAGTTAATAGGTAGTAAATCGTCACAATCGTATACTTTTGAAAATGTAGATATTCCGTTATTTTTAAACGCATGCGAAACCTACTTTAGTTAAAATTCGTTTGTCTTTATCTGTCACTTTGATATTTACGTGTTGTAAGAAAAAGACAACTCTATTTTAGGATTTCGGAGAGGATTGTTAGAAAGTGTTAGGCTTAGCAGTAATGAGGTAACGGAAAAACTACTAACTCGTGCATGTAATAACGGAAAAACTACTAACTCGTGCATGTATACTTAGTAACTTACTACTTAGTAAGGAAATAATATTCGCTCATATTTACTTCAAATGGTTTACCCTTGAATAGCCGACAGACATTTCATCGACGTTTCAAGTATTTTCATTTCATCGACAGACATCGTCGTACGTCGATGAAACGAAAATACTTGAAACGTCGATGAAATAATATTCGATGAAATGTCTGTCGAGAATTCAAGAGTACACGACTTCAAATTGCCTAAACACTAAACAGCTATCTGTAACTTTCAGTTAGTAATAAATAAGAGCAGGATTTAATTCCCGGCTATTTATCTTTCGTTTACTCACAGTTGAATAAAGCTCAATAAACTTAATGTCGCACTTTGTCATACAGTGTAACTTATAGCCTATTATTACGATTGAACAACTGAATTCGAAGTATATATTTCAGTAATATTTGATTGTACTAATTTCAGTTATACCCCGTTTCAAAAATCACATTAGTAACAATAGGAATTAGGAATGTAGCTCTGCTCGGGTGAAAATAGAGAAAACGGAGAAAACGAAGTTTTCCAGACATGATACCTAGCTAGATCGATTTTGTCGCCCCCGTAAACCCCCCAAATATTTCAACAAAGAGCCGAGAACGTGATTACAAATATATATATATATATATATGTAGGGTGTAACAAACATGGGTAGACGGTAGCAAATTGCGATTCCAAAAATGCTTTTTTTATATGTTTTCAGTAAAGTGTGAAAACAAATGTTTTGTGCATGTTTTTTGATACGCAGGTAACGGCTTTTGGGTCGATCTTCTTTTCTACCGACAACAGCTTGTCCTTCGTCTTATTACGGTATCTAAACTTCTATATTATTTTATTGATTAGCAACTAAAAACAAACTTGCCATATTAAAATCTAATTAAGCTAGGTTTACACTATATACAATACAATACAAATACTATTTCTTTCTACTCTATATGTTTTGTATTAAACAGTAATGAAGAAACATATGCAATTTTCTTGAAATCGCACTTCAAAACCACAATTTTCGATAGTTCAAAAAAACAGAAAAACCTCGGTTTATTGTAGGTAAATGTCAAGCAATGTAAACCAAAACAAGTACTTTAATGAGCACATAAATAAAAAAATCAATATCAAAAAAAAGAAAAAAAAGCATTTTTAGAATCGTAATACGCTACCGAACCTGGCCTTAATGGGTTTACACCCCATTTTTGTTACACCCTGTATATATATATATATATATATATATATATTTGTAATCAAGTTCTCGGCTCTTTGTTGAAATATCTGGGGGTTTACGGGGGCGACAAAATCAATCACACTATTCAATTTTAAAAAGCATCCGGGTCGTTCTTCTTTTTTACCGACAATAATTCGAGGTTTTTCTGTTTTTTTGGTTTTTGAACTATCGAAAATTGTGGTTTTGAAGTGCGATTTAAAAAAAAATGCATAGGTTTCTTCATTAGAACTAATTAAAGTTTCCTTTCTGGCCAATATAAATATTTATTTACGGTTGGTTTCTAAAAAAAAACATGTGACAAAGTGGACTCTTTCAGTGGGGACAACATTTTGGTTTACCACTCTGTCACGGCATTCTACGAAAAACAAAGAAATTTAAAAAAATGCTAGTTAGAGAAAGTGAAATATTAAATATCACTAATTAATAAAATAATATGGACGTTCATTCGAACATTATAAAACCGTAAACATCATTACTCAAATGAGATGCCGTAATAAGACGAGGGACAGGCTATTGTCGGTCGAAAAGAAGAACGACCCATCCCAGTCCCCGACCATCATACATATTCATAAGCAAGTAATAGTAATCGAGATTCTCACCTGTGTGAGCTTTCGTTTCTCGTGCCACGCAGGTCTTGTGCTAAGTGTGCAGGTAGCAGAATATACCTACCAAAATGTTTCTTTTTTCACCTCAAACATCACCTTAGGGTATGTAATTAGGGAAAAATCATACTTCAAGTGAACTTTCAGTTGAGTGTCTGTGATTAACTGGATATTAATGTTGATAGCTGATTATACCTAGTTTCATAGGCTTTCCAGACCTTTTTAATTCGCGCATTCCTGAAGTACCTATAACATGAACTGCTTTGATAAAAAATATTAAACGCAATTTAGGCTACCTTTTTTAAAATCCGAAATCAAGTAAGTGAGCGGTTATAATTGTCCTTTTCATGCCCATTTTTAACGTACTTAACTGTTTTTTCTAAGAAGCATAAACTGTGTACGTTCCTACGACCTTTTGAAAGGGGCGCCAACGGTTGGGAACTCCTGTAATTAAAATAAAGTTACAACTAAGCATGATGACTTCACTCTTCTTCGGATTCGGTGTCGGAGTCCGGGATAGTGTTGAACCAATTCTCCCAGTTAGACTGTGGCCCAGCAGTCAGGAGTCTGGAGCAAACAATATACATGTTACAATGGTAGTGGGCGAAAATTCAGCGGTTTACGCAGTGAACGACAATAGTTATTTGTGTCACAAGGGAGCAAAATAGTATATTTACGGCGAGGGAGCAAAATAGTATATTGAATCCTGAATGTAGCGAGGGATCCTACAATAGAATCCTGACGTAGCGTAGACGCCCAAGACGAAAATAATTTTGCTCCTGAGTGACACATGTAACTTTTTACACCGATTATGAGGAAAATTGAACGAATATCAATATTCATTATTATATAATTTATATACAATAACATCATAGTTTTGATTATAGTAAAACGTATAGTTTATTGTGACAATTTTTTCAAATATTACGAAAAATTCTCAAGTTTTAATATGTAAAGGTACCAATAACGTTGCTAAAGTTAAAACTTGAAATATATTCGTTTTTAATCGATTACGATGAAATTAGAATCGATTATTTTCTTAAGATCTGTGTTCAATTGGCACATTGCGTAAATGCTACATGCCAATGAATAAATTAAAAAAGTAGCTTGAACAGAAAAGTGGCATTTTGCTCCCTCTCGTCGGGGACCAAAACTTACTTTTCTGAATGAGAGGTGTGAAAAAACCATAGAAGTCTAACTAGCGCCGAGAAGTGGCCCCACAAAAAGGATGCACATAGCTATGCGGACGTGGGGGCGGGGTTTCAAAAGGAAGCCAAGCAGCTGTTTAGTTCCAACATGCGCACACATGCGCATACCTGGTTTTGGGAACGTGTTTGGGTAGAAATTTGTAAGGAGTTCGCCTTGTATGGTCTTTTCGTTCGCTGGATTAAAGGCTTTTTTTTGGTTCTTGTCGTCGACCGCATTTAAATAGACGAATATCACCCGGGATACTCATTTCTCGTAGTCCCATTAATAAAAAATCACTACCTGTATAATATCAATATGTACACATTTACTTTATCGAATGCTGAGTGAAGTGGAAGATGATAAATAATTAAATATATGACCAAAATGACAAGCAATTTCTCAGTATTAATAAGAACCCAAGTACATTAGCTGCATAAAAGCTGGATTAATTATTTTATACAACTTAAAGCTTGTTATACTAAGGCTGTGTCTGCGGATAGATACTTTCAGTTGTGGCCCCATTGATGGGACAAATCAATGGGACCACGAGAAAACGGCGGAATATCAGAGTTCAATTTTGATGAAGACAAGTCAATACCGGTACTGAGTTTTTTTTATTTGAGTTTCCGCGGTATGTTTTACCCGACAGTGATGTTAGAACCGAGCGGTTCAAACGCTAGGAGGTCCGCCCTAGTTTGCAGAATCTTAGTCTGGACACATCACAACGACACGGCGTCGTTAAGGTGAAACGGTGCCGCGTTTTTGAAAGATATTGAACAGATGCACCGCGTGTCATTACTTGGAACCTTGGCTCTGCGTCGTGAAAAATTCCACGATCAGTTTTCAACAAGATATGGATCACATCACACTTAATCTGCTCTTGTTGACGATGAGACGCATGAAACAAAAGAAAATAAAAAGAAAATTCTGGATGTCTTTCTATCGTAACTCATTTTCAGAGGCGTTGAAAACATTTGACAACATTATGATTGCTTTAGAATGTGTGTATAAAACTTTGAAGAGCTACTTGCAAAATATCACGAGTCCAGTCCAACGTTGGGGTTTATTTATTTATTTATTTATTTAAACTTTATTGCACAAAATACAAAAAAAATATATGTACAAATGGCGAGCTTAATGCCAGATGGCATTCTCTACCAGCTAACCATTGGGCTAAACAGAGACTTATAACAGGTGCAAAGAAAAAAGTATGATAATTTCTGTTACGAATATACTTGAGGAGAGAGGAAAAAAATACAAATGTATTATACACTACATATAGACATACATAAATAAAAATATATAAGATACATACAAAAAGATATACTACTACATATTCAATATATACTACCATTATGTGGATGGATTTTAGTCGAATTCTTGTTTAAGCAGATGCTTACGCAGCATCCGCTTGAAAGCAAACTTGCTTGGGGCTTGTCTGATGTTGAGAGGGAGTGAATTCCAGAGACGGCTTGCCTGTACGGCGAAGGAGTGAGTCATAAAACTAGTGCGGTGCGAAGGTATGGATATTTTGAGGACACGGGAGGTACGCAGCTCACAGCCTGGGCGAGGGGTATCGAAAATAAATTTACTTTTGAGGTATCCTGGAGCAGAAGGCTCAGACAAGATTGAAAAAAGGGTGCAAAGTAATCTGAGGGATCTACGACGGCGAATGGAGAGCCAGTTAAGTTGACGACGGTAGAAGGAAACGTGGTCATATTTACGGAGGCCGAAAATGAATCGTATGCAATTATTGAGGAGGCGATCCAGTTTATTGAGGTATTGTTGAGTGACATCGGTAGTGCACACATCACCATAATCAATAATTGGCAGCACCAGCGCCTGGACCAACAACTTCTTTGTACTGACTGGGAGGAAATTCTTAAAATTATATAAAGTTCTCAGCGTTCCGGTGACCTTGCGACTAATTTCGGAGAGCTGACCATTCCAGGAGACGTTCGAATCAATAACTAATCCGAGATTTTTAACTTGTTTGCTCAGGGGAATGACAGCGTTGTCAAACCGGATCGGTGAAACAGAAACTGAACTGAGTTTGGAAAGTTGCCGCTGGCTACCAATAAATATAGCTTGGCACTTAGCTGGGTTGACGCAAATGCCAAAACTGTTAGACCATTCTGCAATGTGATCCAGGTCTGCGTTAATTAGGGAAATGGCACCATTGATATCATTTACTTCAGCTTTTATTATGAAAAACGAAAAAAAAAAAACTTAAAAAGGTAAATAAATATCGCGTTAGACCCGTGAAAAACAATAATTGAAATATGTGTACAAAGTGCGAAAGTTTAAAATGAGATACCTATGAGGTACGAAACAAACGGTGCCGGCCAAATGTTGTGCCAAATTGCCTTGCCGTTAGCCGCGCGTTTGCGCGACGAGACACCGTACCGTGAATCAATTCAATACAGCGCGGGACTGTATTTATATTTATTCACGGAACGCCAGATTCGCAGAACGCGAGATTAGCATAATGCCAAATTTTCAGATTCGCAGAATGCCAGATTCGCATGATGCCAGATTTGAGATTCGGATAGTACCAGATTCGGAGAGCGCCAGATTCGCAGAATACCAGATTCGCGGAACGCCAGATTCGCAGAATGCCAGATTCGCAAAATGCCAGATTCGTTTTTTGTCAGCATTATTTACCATTTTCAGGTAGATTCAGATTTGTGTTTTGAGTCACTTTGTAGCGGTGAAACCTAACGCCGTATAACTGAAAACGGTAATCAAAATCTAGCAAATGGGTCGTTCTTCTTTTTTACCGACAATGAACCGAGGTTTCCTTTTATTTTGGTTTTTGAACTATCGAAAACTGTGATTTTGAGGTGCGATTTAAAAAAATGCATTGGTTTCTTCATTAACACTAATTAAAGTTTCCTTTCCGGCCAATATACATATTTGTTTACGGTTGGTTTAAAAAAAAAATATGTGACAAAGTGGACTCTTTCAGTGGGGACTACATTTTGGCTTACCACTCTGTCACGGACTTCTACGATAAAAATACGTTTAAAAAAAATGCTAGTTAGAGAAACTAAAATATTAAATAAAACTAATTAATAAAATAATATGGACGTTCATTTTCGAACATTATAAAACCGTAAAATCATTACTCAAATGAGATGCCGTAGTAAGACGAAGGACAGGCTATTGTCGGTCGAAAAGAAGAACGACCCAAATAATGGTGACAGGAAAGTGACAGCGGTTAAACCACCGTGAGAACCATCCATTAACCTATCTTGAGAACTTAGCCCATTTAATGTAGTAAACGGGTTTCACAAATAATTTTGTTGTGTTTGTGTGTTTTTGTAGGACCGATGTTTTGTTTTTGTAGGACAATTTTTACGCAGACCGACCTAGTCCAATGGTAAGCACAATTAAGGCTTGTGTTGTTCCTAATAAATAAATAAATAATAGGCATCAAAGTTGCTCGTTATAGATGGCTCCGTGATTTTGTCCGGCAACTGATGTGAAAATGGGATTTATATGGATCATTCCCGCCCTAACGCCGGTAAAGTGATCGTCAACTGATATGGCAAAGTAATCCGATAATAGTTCTGTACCTTTTGAGGTGCGGAACTCTAATTACTCTTACTCTCTTTATTAAATACTAATTATGTGGAAATTAAATCTGGCAATCAGCGAATCTGGCGTTCTGCGAATCTGGGGTCTGCGAATCTGGGGGTCTGCGAATCTGGCGTTCTGCGAATCTGGTACTATGCGAATCTGGCATTCTTCGAATCTGAAATCTGGCATAGTGCGAATCTGGCATTCTGCCAATCTGGGATACTGCGAATCTGAAAATCTGGCATTATGCGAATCTGGCGTTACGCGAATCTAGCGTTTTTGGAATCTGGCACAAAGCGTCATAAGCTTTCTAAGGCGCTGCGCCGTATCACTTTAACGATGTTGTGGCAATGTAGCCAAGCCCTCAGAAGTGATAAAATGATACAACACAAAAAAAAAGAAACAATCAGGTCCTCGCCTTCTATGTGCACACTTGCCTAGTGAGTGTTGGAAAATATTCGCCGATATAGGCAAAACCTCACGCAAATTACACGTGATGCAGTATAATCTATCCTCAATTATGTTTAACGCTGGTGACGGGACAAGTCTAGATAAAACAAGAACCTACGAGTAATTTGATATTGACGTAGTCCTTCGAAATAAGTAGCCGTCGTTAGTCGGAGGGAACGGTCAAGTGTTGATTCAAGCTAAAGCCACAATAGGATATTTTCATCAATCAAAATTAAATTATCAAATTATTTTTATATAGTTTTTGCCATAAGAAATACTAATATTTTGTTATAAACACATACGATTTATTTTTAATTTGAAATCGCCATTTTTTTCTCGTGGGTGTTTCTATGTCTAAAGGACATTCTGCTCTTATGACGTCACGATAATGGCGACTGCCTTTTTGGCGCGATTACATAAGGATTCGGCGTCAAATCGTTGCCATCTCAACTCTCAAATTTTGACCATTTATTCTTTGCATAAAGCTTTTCGAGGAAATAAAAATACTAGTTGACTATCGAATCTATACGAACATTTTAAAATCTATTTAAAAAGCCTATTACGGGGTGGGTTATACAGCACATGTCGAGCGGAACTTGCTATAAATGGACGACACTGGCGATGCCAATATGACAGCATTGACAGCCCCGTTTATTTGGTCCCTGTGTGGCTGAGACAAACTTACCGCTGCTTGGTGACGGGCTGCGGTAGCGTGGCGGTGGCGGGCGGCGGCGGCGCGGGCGGTGGCGCGCGCCGCTGCAGCGTCTGCGTGCCCTCGTCGTGTCTCAGTGTGGTGCACTTACCGCTGCTTGGTGACGGGCTGCGGTAGCGTGGCGGTGGCGGGCGGCGGCGGCGCGGGCGGCGGCGGCGCGGGCGGCGGCGCGCGCCGCTGCAGCGTCTGCGTGCCCTCGTCGTGTCTCAGTGTGGTGCACTTACCGCTGCTTGGTGACGGGCTGCGGTAGCGTGGCGGTGGCGGGCGGCGCGGCGCGGGCGGCGGCGCGCGCCGCTGCAGCGTCTGCGTGCCCTCGTCGTGTCTCAGTGTGGTGCACTTACCGCTGCTTGGTGACGGGCTGCGGTAGCGTGGCGGTGGCGGGCGGCGCGGCGCGGGCGGCGGCGCGCGCCGCTGCAGCGTCTGCGTGCCCTCGTCGTGTCTCAGTGTGGTGCACTTACCGCTGCTTGGTGACGGGCTGCGGTAGCGTGGCGGTGGCGGGCGGCGGCGGCGCGGGCGGCGGCGGCGCGGGCGGCGGCGCGCGCCGCTGCAGCGTCTGCGTGCCCTCGTCGTGTCTCAGTGCGGTGCACTTACCGCTGCTTGGTGACGGGCTGCGGTAGCGTGGCGGTGGCGGGCGGCGGCGGCGCGGGCGGCGGCGGCGCGGGCGGCGGCGCGCGCCGCTGCAGCGTCTGCGTGCCCTCGTCGTGTCTCAGTGTGGTGCACTTACCGCTGCTTGGTGACGGGCTGCGGTAGCGTGGCGGTGGCGGGCGGCGGCGGCGCGGGCGGAGGCGGCGCGGGCGGCGGCGCGCGCCGCTGCAGCGTCTGCGTGCCCTCGTCGTGTCTCAGTGTGGTGCACTTACCGCTGCTTGGTGACGGGCTGCGGTAGCGTGGCGGTGGCGGGCGGCGGCGGCGCGGGCGGCGGCGGCGCGGGCGGCGGCGCGCGCCGCTGCAGCGTCTGCGTGCCCTCGTCGTGTCTCAGTGTGGTGCACTTACCGCTGCTTGGTGACGGGCTGCGGTAGCGTGGCGGTGGCGGGCGGCGGCGGCGCGGGCGGTGGCGCGCGCCGCTGCAGCGTCTGCGTGCCCTCGTCGTGTCTCAGTGTGGTGCACTTACCGCTGCTTGGTGACGGGCTGCGGTAGCGTGGCGGTGGCGGGCGGCGGCGGCGCGGGCGGTGGCGCGCGCCGCTGCAGCGTCTGCGTGCCCTCGTCGTGTCTCAGTGTGGTGCACTTACCGCTGCTTGGTGACGGGCTGCGGTAGCGTGGCGGTGGCGGGCGGCGGCGGCGCGGGCGGCGGCGCGCGCCGCTGCAGCGTCTGCGTGCCCTCGTCGTGTCTCAGTGTGGTGCACTTACCGCTGCTTGGTGACGGGCTGCGGTAGCGTGGCGGTGGCGGGCGGCGGCGGCGCGGGCGGTGGCGCGCGCCGCTGCAGCGTCTGCGTGCCCTCGTCGTGTCTCAGTGTGGTGCACTTACCGCTGCTTGGTGACGGGCTGCGGTAGCGTGGCGGTGGCGGGCGGCGGCGGCGCGGGCGGTGGCGCGCGCCGCTGCAGCGTCTGCGTGCCCTCGTCGTGTCTCAGTGTGGTGCACTTACCGCTGCTTGGTGACGGGCTGCGGTAGCGTGGCGGTGGCGGGCGGCGGCGGCGCGGGCGGTGGCGCGCGCCGCTGCAGCGTCTGCGTGCCCTCGTCGTGTCTCAGTGTGGTGCACTTACCGCTGCTTGGTGACGGGCTGCGGTAGCGTGGCGGTGGCGGGCGGCGGCGGCGCGGGCGGTGGCGCGCGCCGCTGCAGCGTCTGCGTGCCCTCGTCGTGTATCAGTGTGGTGCACTTACCGCTGCTTGGTGACGGGCTGCGGTAGCGTGGCGGTGGCGGGCGGCGGCGGCGCGGGCGGTGGCGCGCGCCGCTGCAGCGTCTGCGTGCCCTCGTCGTGTCTCAGTGTGGTGCACTTACCGCTGCTTGGTGACGGGCTGCGGTAGCGTGGCGGTGGCGGGCGGCGGCGGCGCGGGCGGTGGCGCGCGCCGCTGCAGCGTCTGCGTGCCCTCGTCGTGTCTCAGTGTGGTGCACTTACCGCTGCTTGGTGACGGGCTGCGGTAGCGTGGCGGTGGCGGGCGGCGGCGGCGCGCGCGGTGGCGCGCGCCGCTGCAGCGTCTGCGTGCCCTCGTCGTGTCTCAGTGTGGTGCACTTACCGCTGCTTGGTGACGGGCTGCGGTAGCGTGGCGGTGGCGGGCGGCGGCGGCGCGGGCGGTGGCGCGCGCCGCTGCAGCGTCTGCGTGCCCTCGTCGTGTCTCAGTGTGGTGCACTTACCGCTGCTTGGTGACGGGCTGCGGTAGCGTGGCGGTGGCGGGCGGCGGCGGCGCGGGCGGTGGCGCGCGCCGCTGCAGCGTCTGCGTGCCCTCGTCGTGTCTCAGTGTGGTGCACTTACCGCTGCTTGGTGACGGGCTGCGGTAGCGTGGCGGTGGCGGGCGGCGGCGGCGCGGGCGGTGGCGCGCGCCGCTGCAGCGTCTGCGTGCCCTCGTCCGCCTCGTCGTGCCAGTCCGCGTCCAGCACCCATCTGCGCAACCATTCATTGCATTTGAAGTCGAATGCCACGCTTCACGCAAAGGCTCAAACCTAAAACGACTCTGTCCCATTGCAAAAAGGTACAAACTCCATTGATTTGATCGTTTTACAAACCTTAAGGACTACAATACTTGCCGCTGGCTAGCACCTGGGGTGATAAAACTCCGTCGGGCTAGGGTTAAGGCCTGTCATTCGTCGTATCAATAATAGTACATTATACCGAGAAATAGCAATTCGTGGATGAGTTGATTTTGGCGGATGAAGCGAAGCTGAATCCGACAATAGAGACGAATCCACGAATTGCCATTCCCGCCGAGGCAGATATAGTGCTTTTCTCCAAAAATGCGAGGAAATCAAATAATATATTCAACAATTTTAAAACAGCGAATATGTCAATAACCTATCAAGTTCAGGCCCAACTTAATTTTTTTAAAGTATATACACGGCATGACTCATGGTACCAGTTTCAATTGACATACATAAAAAAATTAAAACATTAGAATCGATCACAATTTTATATTTTATGTAATTAAAATTATTAGAGATTAAAAGGGATTAAAATCTAAACGCATTTAAGTTCGTTTTAAATTTTATTTCGAATATATTTTCATTTCTTCAGTTAATACTGTTTGAGACATTTTTTTGTCAACGTCACTTCGATCTCTCGCAAAAGTAAGCGTTTTGTCTATGACAATTAAAAAAAAACTTGGGAAAACTTTAAGCACACTACAAACGGGTGCAACTTGTCACACCAACTTGCAATAGTTGGAAGGAGACCGCCATACATTAATAACCAATCTAACTATAGCAAGTTTTTATGACAAATTGCTAGGCCTTTAAAGTTACGAGCATTTGGCTGTTTGTAGTGATTTGTCTTAGTCAAAACATATGGTTACAAGGTAAAAAAAGTATACACTAATGGAATTTCATTCACTTTCCTGGCCGCTAAACCTGTACAGTAATGACTTTTAACTTATTAAATTTGCGCACGTCTGTAACGAGAAACTTCACGTACTATTTTTGCTACAGTAAGGCGCACATTTCCGAGCATATTGGAGAAATAGTACATTGTTGAAGAGGCTAGAAAGTAAGCAATAGATGGACGAGTTAGTTCGAGGGCCGACGCGTAGCGGAGGCCTTCGAAAGTACGAGTCCAGCTATTGCCCTTTCGGCCGAGGCTTAACATAGTGCTTTTCACGCCTACTGCGAGGAAATTGCAAATAATTATAATTTAAAATCAAAATTAAGTATCTAATTGAAGATCATAATACTAAACAGGCTCGCTTGCCTCGCGCCCGGCGCGGCGGAGGAGGAACGGGCGCACGCACGCCGGCCGACCGCGCGCGGTGCCCTGTGATTGGTCGATTGCTGTTCAAACTGTCCAACAATAACATTGTTGGACAGTTTGAAGTCATAGATGGCCTGTTCGTGCAACGTCCAACTAACCCCAGCTTTGAAGCCTGAATTCTGACCATCTTTTGCCACATTTCCGAGCAGTGGCGTGAAAAATAAATTTTTGCTTATATTTATTTATACTATACAAACAACGTTTAAACACTCAGTTTTGTAGTTACGTACCTGGAGCTAGTAGCAGACTTGCAGTTCTCGCACTCGCTGCGGTAGTCGTCGGGTTCTTCGCCGCCGGGCGCGCTGCCCGAGTAACTGCAGACGCACGACGGCTACACGAACAGTTGAGTTAACATTCGACACATTAAGAGAGGTAAGGCACAGCGTAACATCATCTCGCTCATATTTGGAGCCCAAATGTGGAAGTGCCTCCGCGTTACAGAAGACCGCAGTCATATTAATTGCATACAAGAAATTGCATGGAACTTTCATTGCAGAGTTCAGTTTATCTATCAAACCCCGCCATGTGTAAATTGCGCTCAACACCACTACTTGCTCTGTAATAGGGTAGTTTCCTCATGTAAAAATTGACTAACGTAGTAAACCATCAAAGTATTGTAATAAAGTATAAATTACAAAATAAAATTAAAATCGTAAAAAGATATGGACCTTGGAAGTTAGGAAAGTATATGTATTTATTATTATTGCCCAAGAGTAAATTTAAAGCTACCTATAGAATCCTTACGCTTTTATAGAAACAAAATTGTATGACAACTATGGACCTAAACGCAGTATTTCGCGACCGCTACAGCAATTGACTTGATTTTCCACACAACGAATAGTACAAATAGCAAACTGTGACGTCATACTTCTATGTCAATTAGCATGAATCGTTTCGGGTGCCACCAACAAAAAAATCTTAGGACACAAGCCTTTTATGTGATGTTGTGTTCCTGGTGGTGAGTAAGGTTCAGAACATGCGGTGTGTTGAGAGTGACCACCAACAACGCAACAAGAACATGCGGTGTGTTGAGTGTGACCACCAACAACACAACAAGAACATGCGGTGTGTTGAGAGTGACCACCAACAACACAACAAGAACATGAGGGCTGTTGCGAGTGACCACCAACAACAAAACAAGAACATGCGGTGTGTTGAGAGTGACCACCAACAACACAACAAGAACATGCGGTGTGTTGAGTGATCACCAACAACACAACAAGAACATGCGGTGTGTTGAGTGGCCACCAACAACACAACACTACCTGCAGAACTTCTAAAATGTCCAAAACATTAGATAATTTGGCATGAGATTACCAACATACAATTTTGCAAGCAATTTTGCAATTTTGGCGCTTGACGACTGCCATATGTTCATTGTTGCCAGTTTAGACTTGTAATAAGTTTCAGTTTTGGTACAAACTTTTATTGCCAACTATAATTTTCTGTATACAGTTTTTTCTTCTAATTACTCATTGGGAGGGCCAAATAGGATGAGGCAGCATCCAATCGCGGGAAACCTTGGCGTGGGATGCTTATATTGTTTTTATTGTTGTTTTGTTTTTTATTTTTATTTGTACTTTTCTATGCCTAATACTAACATAGTTATTAAGTCAAAATGTGACTAACAAAAAGAAAAACGGGGTTACGTCGGTTAAGTAATGAATTCCCATGGCCAGCTTCTGTCTCCACCATCAGATCAGCTCGATGGTACCATAATATTGAATTGTCATCCAAACAGTACTAATACCCAAAATTTCATCTCAGTCGGTTGAGGTCAACTGGTTCAAAATTTAGTTCCAAGATTGGTCCTTTACTAGCAAACGGTTTGCTGCAAACCACCAAACTAACAAGCAGACGAACAGGTCAAGTTAAATAAAAGCTTGTTAAAACAAATTGCAGCTTTCGTGAAACAGGCCACTGGCATCCGATCCCTATAGCCACTAGGGATTGTTATAACCGATCATATTTAATAACCGGTTATCGATGGAAAAATAATCGAAATCCGGCTAAAACCGGTTACGGTTATTTAATGTTAAAAACAAGGAAATTAACGGCTAAACACCAGAAAATAACTACTAGACCATTCTGACAAAATGTGGCAACCCACACTCTCATTTATAAATAAAAGCAAAAGCAGTGAAGTTCGACTTTGTAGGCACCTCTAGAGTCAAACCACAACTAACAAGCAAGAGTGCACTGTTGTCGCCTTATTTAAGCAATTATCCAATAATTCATCACTAAAACTGTAATCATTTCTCAAAATCACAGAAAATAATGTAAGAAACTTAATTTATTTTAATAATTTAAAGTATAACCGAAAATAACCGTAACCGTTTATTCAAAATTTTGGAAAACGGTTATGAAATGTTGTCGGTTGTAACCGGTTTCTTCGGTTTGCATTCCCTAATAGCCACTGTGGGTTGATTCAGTGCAATAGATACTAATTCTCTATTCGATTACCTTGTCGACTGTGAGCGGTAGGGTGGTTTGCGGCGCGGTGACGTCTGCCGTAGGTTTGCTTAGAGGCTTCAAGGGCCTCAGCTCGATTCCACCCACGTTGTGCTCTTCGCTGTGCGCTCTGGGAAAACTTAGTGAAATTAGAATTGAGCCTTTATGTCTGAAAAAGATTGAAAATTGTTTTTGACATTAACCGAAATCACAACCGGTTATGAAATATGACCGGTTATTGCATTCCCTACGTGACCCACACCTGGAGGTGCCGGACGCGAGGTTCAGGTTCCGCATGCTGCGGCCCGTGTCGATGCGCTCGCCGGGCTTGTGGAACGAGCGCCGGATCTCGTTGTGCAGCGAGCGGTCGCAGCGGCTGAAGCCGGATATGGCCGTGTCTAGTATCGTACACACCTGGAGGTGCCGGACGCGAGGTTCAGGTTCCGCATGCTGCGGCCCGTGTCGATGCGCTCGCCGGGCTTGTGGAACGAGCGCCGGATCTCGTTGTGCAGCGAGCGGTCGCAGCGGCTGAAGCCGGATATGGCCGTGTCTAGTATCGTACACACCTGGAGGTGCCGGACGCGAGGTTCAGGTTCCGCATGCTGCGGCCCGTGTCGATGCGCTCGCCGGGCTTGTGGAACGAGCGCCGGATCTCGTTGTGCAGCGAGCGGTCGCAGCGGCTGAAGCCGGATATGGCCGTGTCTAGTATCGTACACACCTGGAGGTGCCGGACGCGAGGTTCAGGTTCCGCATGCTGCGGCCCGTGTCGATGCGCTCGCCGGGCTTGTGGAACGAGCGCCGGATCTCGTTGTGCAGCGAGCGGTCGCAGCGGCTGAAGCCGGATATGGCCGTGTCTAGTATCGTACACACCTGGAGGTGCCGGACGCGAGGTTCAGGTTCCGCATGCTGCGGCCCGTGTCGATGCGCTCGCCGGGCTTGTGGAACGAGCGCCGGATCTCGTTGTGCAGCGAGCGGTCGCAGCGGCTGAAGCCGGATATGGCCGTGTCTAGTATCGTACACACCTGGAGGTGCCGGACGCGAGGTTCAGGTTCCGCATGCTGCGGCCCGTGTCGATGCGCTCGCCGGGCTTGTGGAACGAGCGCCGGATCTCGTTGTGCAGCGAGCGGTCGCAGCGGCTGAAGCCGGATATGGCCGTGTCTAGTATCGTACACACCTGGAGGTGCCGGACGCGAGGTTCAGGTTCCGCATGCTGCGGCCCGTGTCGATGCGCTCGCCGGGCTTGTGGAACGAGCGCCGGATCTCGTTGTGCAGCGAGCGGTCGCAGCGGCTGAAGCCGGATATGGCCGTGTCTAGTATCGTACACACCTGGAGGTGCCGGACGCGAGGTTCAGGTTCCGCATGCTGCGGCCCGTGTCGATGCGCTCGCCGGGCTTGTGGAACGAGCGCCGGATCTCGTTGTGCAGCGAGCGGTCGCAGCGGCTGAAGCCGGATATGGCCGTGTCCAGGACCGTTGTGTCGATGGCGGTGGACATGCGCGGGATTGTGCGGTGGCTGGAAACAAAACGGCGTTAGTTATCTTCCTGGTCTGTGAAAGTTTAACAATTTAATTAGGTATATATACATTGAATTCTTTTTATCTACACACAGGAAGTAGGATTCATGGTGCGCTAGTTGTGTTAGATTGGATTGCGTTTTTCTGTGGACAGTACACTCACAGCGAGGGGCTGGTGTAGAAGCCGGGCACGTTGTGCGGCCGCTCCGGCTCGCGCTCGCGCAGGACGCTCAGACTGCGGTTGCTGATGGCGCCCAGGGAGCCTGTGAGCCGGATCGCGCTGACTGTGGACAGTACACTCACAGCGAGGGGCTGGTGTAGAAGCCGGGCACGTTGTGCGGCCGCTCCGGCTCGCGCTCGCGCAGGACGCTCAGACTGCGGTTGCTGATGGCGCCCAGGGAGCCTGTGAGCCGGATCGCGCTGACTGTGGACAGTACACTCACAGCGAGGGGCTGGTGTAGAAGCCGGGCACGTTGTGCGGCCGCTCCGGCTCGCGCTCGCGCAGGACGCTCAGACCGCGGTTGCTGATGGCGCCCAGGGAGCCTGTGAGCCGGATCGCGCTGACTGTGGACAGTACACTCACAGCGAGGGGCTGGTGTAGAAGCCGGGCACGTTGTGCGGCCGCTCCGGCTCGCGCTCGCGCAGGACGCTCAGACCGCGGTTGCTGATGGCGCCCAGGGAGCCTGTGAGCCGGATCGCGCTGACTGTGGACAGTACACTCACAGCGAGGGGCTGGTGTAGAAGCCGGGCACGTTGTGCGGCCGCTCCGGCTCGCGCTCGCGCAGGACGCTCAGACCGCGGTTGCTGATGGCGCCCAGGGAGCCTGTGAGCCGGATCGCGCTGACTGTGGACAGTACACTCACAGCGAGGGGCTGGTGTAGAAGCCGGGCACGTTGTGCGGCCGCTCCGGCTCGCGCTCGCGCAGGACGCTCAGACCGCGGTTGCTGATGGCGCCCAGGGAGCCTGTGAGCCGGATCGCGCTGACTGTGGACAGTACACTCACAGCGAGGGGCTGGTGTAGAAGCCGGGCACGTTGTGCGGCCGCTCCGGCTCGCGCTCGCGCAGGACGCTCAGACTGCGGTTGCTGATGGCGCCCAGGGAGCCTGTGAGCCGGATCGCGCTGACTGTGGACAGTACACTCACAGCGAGGGGCTGGTGTAGAAGCCGGGCACGTTGTGCGGCCGCTCCGGCTCGCGCTCGCGCAGGACGCTCAGACTGCGGTTGCTGATGGCGCCCAGGGAGCCTGTGAGCCGGATCGCGCTGACTGTGGACAGTACACTCACAGCGAGGGGCTGGTGTAGAAGCCGGGCACGTTGTGCGGCCGCTCCGGCTCGCGCTCGCGCAGGACGCTCAGACCGCGGTTGCTGATGGCGCCCAGGGAGCCTGTGAGCCGGATCGCGCTGACTGTGGACAGTACACTCACAGCGAGGGGCTGGTGTAGAAGCCGGGCACGTTGTGCGGCCGCTCCGGCTCGCGCTCGCGCAGGACGCTCAGACCGCGGTTGCTGATGGCGCCCAGGGAGCCTGTGAGCCGGATCGCGCTGACTGTGGACAGTACACTCACAGCGAGGGGCTGGTGTAGAAGCCGGGCACGTTGTGCGGCCGCTCCGGCTCGCGCTCGCGCAGGACGCTCAGACCGCGGTTGCTGATGGCGCCCAGGGAGCCTGTGAGCCGGATCGCGCTGACTGTGGACAGTACACTCACAGCGAGGGGCTGGTGTAGAAGCCGGGCACGTTGTGCGGCCGCTCCGGCTCGCGCTCGCGCAGGACGCTCAGACCGCGGTTGCTGATGGCGCCCAGGGAGCCTGTGAGCCGGATCGCGCTGACTGTGGACAGTACACTCACAGCGAGGGGCTGGTGTAGAAGCCGGGCACGTTGTGCGGCCGCTCCGGCTCGCGCTCGCGCAGGACGCTCAGACCGCGGTTGCTGATGGCGCCCAGGGAGCCTGTGAGCCGGATCGCGCTGACTGTGGACAGTACACTCACAGCGAGGGGCTGGTGTAGAAGCCGGGCACGTTGTGCGGCCGCTCCGGCTCGCGCTCGCGCAGGACGCTCAGACCGCGGTTGCTGATGGCGCCCAGGGAGCCTGTGAGCCGGATCGCGCTGACTGTGGACAGTACACTCACAGCGAGGGGCTGGTGTAGAAGCCGGGCACGTTGTGCGGCCGCTCCGGCTCGCGCTCGCGCAGGACGCTCAGACCGCGGTTGCTGATGGCGCCCAGGGAGCCTGTGAGCCGGATCGCGCTGACTGTGGACAGTACACTCACAGCGAGGGGCTGGTGTAGAAGCCGGGCACGTTGTGCGGCCGCTCCGGCTCGCGCTCGCGCAGGACGCTCAGACCGCGGTTGCTGATGGCGCCCAGGGAGCCTGTGAGCCGGATCGCGCTGACTGTGGACAGTACACTCACAGCGAGCGGCTGGTGTAGAAGCCGGGCACGTTGTGCGGCCGCTCCGGCTCGCGCTCGCGCAGGACGCTCAGACCGCGGTTGCTGATGGCGCCCAGGGAGCCTGTGAGCCGGATCGCGCTGACTGTGGACAGTACACTCACAGCGAGCGGCTGGTGTAGAAGCCGGGCACGTTGTGCGGCCGCTCCGGCTCGCGCTCGCGCAGGACGCTCAGACTGCGGTTGCTGATGGCGCCCAGGGAGCCTGTGAGCCGGATCGCGCTGACTGTGGACAGTACACTCACAGCGAGGGGCTGGTGTAGAAGCCGGGCACGTTGTGCGGCCGCTCCGGCTCGCGCTCGCGCAGGACGCTCAGACCGCGGTTGCTGATGGCGCCCAGGGAGCCTGTGAGCCGGATCGCGCTGACTGTGGACAGTACACTCACAGCGAGGGGCTGGTGTAGAAGCCGGGCACGTTGTGCGGCCGCTCCGGCTCGCGCTCGCGCAGGACGCTCAGACCGCGGTTGCTGATGGCGCCCAGGGAGCCTGTGAGCCGGATCGCGCTGGGGAATCCCACCACTGTTGGCAAAGTCAAATAATATTACAAGTCACCTAGTTGACCATAGCTTAAAATATTGTTATAACATTCACATATTAGACACTAACTGTTAGGTGCTAGGGGATGTTGCATTACAGGCTGCTCGGGGTGCGGCTGCAGGAGCGGCGCTGCATAACAGTTCTGCGGGTTCGCCATCTGTACATAAAATGCAGAGGTATTACCAGTAGCGGCCACCTGACCACGCGACAAGGATGGTTTTAGAGATGACTGAGAGGCTTAAGACACGCGGAAGGCCCAAACTAACATGAATGGGACTTCTTCGGAGGAACCTTAAAGATGCTAATTTATCACCCGAGAATACCCAGGACCCCAAGTAGATGGACAAGGCTAGGAAGAAGAAGGTATAACCAGTAGCGGATGCAGGAGGGCTAAGGAGTTCAAGCATCTGATTCCTTCCGGGACAACACTCATCATGTTCCCTGAAAAGAGTTGAAACCAAATTCCCGGTTTCGGGATATAGGGTGAATCAACGGCGGTTTGAAACGCTTAGTTCCAAAGTTATTATCACCTCACGATTATCGCCGTAAATGTGTGAGAAAACGCAGATTTTGATGAAATAAAACTCAACGCTGGTATTGTTATACGTTTTTAACACAAGTTAGTCCTGATCATCATTTGAGTTGTGGATGTTTTCTATGTATTTAAGTATTCATTTATCTATATAAGTATGTTTATCGTCGTCTAGTACCCATAGTACAAGCTTTGCTTAGTTTGGGACTAGGTCGATTTGTGTAGCGCCCTGTAGCCCGGGCATTAGAATACGGCTACGGTATCCCCTGCCTGTCGTACAAGGCGACTAAAAGGGGTCCTCGGGGTGGTACACGGTTGCAGTTGGGGGCTGCAATCGGAAAAAAAAGGTAGATACCACTGGGGCATGACGATAGGGCGGCATTGGTGCGTTCCGTAGGAGATCCCAGAGCCGTCCGAAATGCGTCGAGGAGGACCATCGGGGGGTTTTTAGTCGGTGCGAGTCCGACATAACCTCCGCGCTATCCCCGTGGCGTGGAGGTATCCATAACGGATTTTCCTCCCATAAAAAAAAGGTCGATTTGTGTAAGATTGTCGACAAATATTATTATTATTACTTAAGTATGTTTATCGTTGGTTACGCCGTCAGTGCAAAACCCCTTTTGGCCTCCTTTCTTAAAAGCTGCTGAGACTGCTTACACCGCCTAATACATACGTCAGAAGAAAAAGAAATAGTCTAATCTGTCGATAATATTTAGGGTTCCGTTCCTCAAAAGGAAAAAAAGGAACCCTTATAAAATAATAAAAATAGTTTATTTCAGACCATTAAAGATCCATATGTTGTTAGTACAGCAAACCTTAAGAACTATGTTAGGGATCTAAGTTACGACATACAAAAAATAAAAATGAGCTAAAAAAATAACATAAAAAGAATAACATATAAACTGGATGGTTTATGCTCGCCCTTCGCAGCGCCAAGCAGGGCGTCCAAAGTGCTCTACTTGGCCACCATTTAGTGAGCGGACAGTCGAGGCGCTCTACTAACGCCCTTAGCAGGCCGTTGCCGCTGCCGCGCACCCGCCTAAGCAGTGACCCTACTCTTTTTCGCCTAATGGCAAAAAAGTCATCCGTTCGCGCCTCAGCGAACATCCCGGATGCACTGCAGTGCCTCGGCAGCTTCAACAACATCCTAAGGATGTTGTTGTATTGCACGCGCAACGCGTCAATTGTTATAGGTATCCAATAAAGCAAAGAAATAGAGTTTAATACTTGTTCATAATGTTATTTTGTTCCTATAAATACATATTTGGATTTTGCATAACTTGGCACTCATTAAGATCTTCATTCTTTTTGCGGCGAAGCCCACAGCCAGGCATAATTTTTGTATTGAACTTGGCTCTCCTTTTTTACATTTATGTTTTTTGGTGGGATACCTATATCTAAAACAATAGTCTTAATTATCATATCACGCTTGTCGAACTGTCATCGATCAAATCTCTGCGTGGTTACACATATTATGCGCACACGACATCTCGGCCAAGGCCACGGTCAAACTAAGACCACTTTTATCACGACCACATACGACCAACTTAACCTGACCTCCGTAATTAACAGTTACAGTGAAACTCGTCTTACGGCCGAGAAAGCTCGGGGACCAACTTAGTTAGTCGCGTTCGTAATCACCGGTTTTTATATGTTTTAGATCTGTAAGTAACTTGAAATTATAGAGGACACTTTCGTAAGTGTTTACCGTATTTGTGGAATCGGTTTTATTGCAACATTGAAAGATGAATTGCTCTCCTTGTAAAAATTGCAGTGGTCTGCTAAGTAATTTGCAAAATTAAATACTATTAAAAATATTTAGCACCTACTTATCAAGTAATTTATTTAGTAGTGGTGATTATATTTGCACGAGTGTTTTTAAGACTATTGTTTAAACTATACACTGCGTTTAAATAAAACTACTAGTACAGTTTTGCGTCCACAGAGACGAATGATAAAATTATGTTAATTAGTTGGTATGGTATGGTATGGACCACCCCTCTCATAGCTTTCTAATGGGAAGGGGACTTAGCAAAAGGATTGGAAATGTGCAAGTTGCGGGAAGATTCCAAAATAATTAAAAAAAAACTCGTTTCAGAAAAAAATCAAAAGAATTTAAGTAAATTCCCTACAGGAATTTTTTTGAATTAATTAATTATCAGGAGCTTTCCATTGAGTTCAGTTTCGCAACCTTTGCGGACTTTCGCACATCATAATCAAGCGGAGAGGTAAAGTTGGCTACAAAGAAATATGTATCAATATTTAACTCATATTTATATTGGGAACGAATAACACTAGCAGCAACAGCAGTAGCAGTAAGTAGGTAGTTAACCAGTAAACCACTTTCTGTATTCTGAAGATGTGATTTAAGCTAAGCTGTTTCCACACACAACAGCCAAGCTAAGTTCCTAAGCTACAAAGCTTGTAACGTTTGTATATGTTGTGTGGTGTTGAAGGTATACTTGTATGTTAACACAGCATAGCTTAACTAAAACCGTAAATAAAACCGGACAAGTGCGAGTCGGGCTCGCCCAGCGAGGGTTCCATACAAAATTACAAATGTATAGTTTTCAGATTTGTACTTAAAGTATAACACGATAAGTATAAATTTTGATTCCCTTGATGCGAGTCTTGAAATATACGTTTTTTGCGGCATAAACGGCCGCATCTTTTTTTTACATTAACTTAATTAGAATTTGATTTTTTCACAGCTTCAAGGGACTGTAGACCTGAGTTTGAAGGTTTTGAAGTCAGAAGGAAAAAACGGAACCCTAAAAACAGCCGAAACTGATTTGGACTGTTTTATTTTTAAAGCTTCTATAATTAGGTAGGTACCTAACTGGTCACGTTCCATGTCTAGGATCTCGGTACAGTTTGTATTTAATTTCAATAAGTAGAAATCTTGTTGACCGCAAAGTTAAATTACGACTCTACCTACATCATCTGGAGGTATACCATATAACCATACTATACCAGTAAAAGCTCCCAAGTACAAAAAACTTAATTCATTACGAGGACTTACACTATTTATTTATACACTATAATGTTACAACAGGTTGCATTCAAGTCCAGCGTGAAAGTAGGCCTCATGCAAGTAAACGTAGTACCTACCTACCTGCTAACTTATTATCATGATGTCAAATCAAGTTGATCTAGTTATGCATTTCTCGAGTGACACACAGTGACCTTCAACTCACAATATGTGAATTAGTATACTATACTCAAATAAAAAGGACCGGCAATGTATGACATGAATATATTCTTAGTGCGTTTCTATTTTGGGTAGCAGATTAGCCCTCAGGCCGCCGCTGGGCGCCTGTAGGCGCAAATCGAAGTATAAAAAGTGGTGCGGGTCAGTAAATGTCATAGTCCACCACTGACAATCAAATCAGCAACAATGGCCGCTAAGGTGAGCTTTTTATTAATTAATATAATTATAACTATCTGTTTTCATTAAATTAGGTACTTGGTTAATGACACGCAAATCGCCTTCACCATACAGCCACGTATGGTGATGTGCTATTCCCGGGAATATTCCCATTAACGCTACCGGTAATATTCACAAGAAACAGAAATTTACGGAAATATTCAAATTTTGTACGTATATACATATGTCGTTTTTGCATTTAAAACTGTTCCGTGTTCGCTTAAGTATCATATGAAATGCAAAAAATATATTTATATATTTAAATATTAATCCTTTCTTAGTGCACTCTTAGACCTTATAAGGAACCTACGTGCCAAATTTGGAATCTCTAGATCCAGCGGTTTGGGCTGTGCGGTGATGTCAGTCAGTCAGTCAGCCAGTTTCTTCTTTTATATATTTAAGATTTAGATCGACTCTACATATCGAACATAGACTCTACATATCGAATCTACATATCGACTCTACATATCGACTCTACATATCGACTCTACATATCGACTCTACATTTCGACTCTACATATCGACTCTACATATCGACTCTACATATCTGGACCCCTATATAAGATTTCACCCCCTCCTTTATGGGGTTGGGTGCAATTTTTAGCTTTCTACCTTGAAAATTGCGGAATGCTCTATACAAACTTCCACCCCCCATTTTAGGGAAGTAGGGGGTTAGAAAGAGACAAAAAGTAGCGAATGTCACTCTCCATCCCTTTAAACTATCTCCACTTAAAAAATCACGTCAATTCGTCGCCCCGTTTTGCCGTGAAAGACGGACTAACAAACAAACAAACACATACACTATCAGTATGCATATAATATTAGTATGGATAATTTCAGTTTATCTCTCACAGCCCCGTTTGAACTTATACTTAGTACTTTGAACAATATATAGCTAACACAGTCTAAAAAATTCATACTTGCTAGCTTTTTAAAATAATAATCGAGCATTAACAACGCTTCTTGATATAGTAAAGATGCCAATCAATGGCAACACTAGTGTGAGGTATGAGTGCGAGTGTGACGTAGGTCTGAGGCATCGCCGGGAAGATCATACCTGTGTTTTTGGTACCTACCGTTAGCAAATCTATGTTGTTTCCCAACTTCCACGCAAGTGTGTGAAAAAGATGATGTGTGATGCTATTAGTGGAACAGATTGTTTGTAGCCAATTCCGACTAAGTAAAAAGTAAGAACATTTATTAACCCCAAGAGTATTCCCAAATGGAAAATTACTGGTAACGGTAATTCATGTCATGTACCTAGTCCGTTTTTGTTAAATTTGATAAACATGGACTGTTTCTCCTCTGTTCTGTGTAATAGGTACTTAATCTAGCCCGATATACCTATCTCATTTCCCTATAGTCAATGCCTCCATAGTAAGAACGAGGTGGCAAAACTTAGATGGCACAAGTTTCAACTCAACATTTTGTGATTAAAATGATTAGGAAACATTTAATGAGGGTTATGTAGCAAATAGTGGACGGTGCTCGCTTATCCACAGATAGACTGTGCGCTTGTTTGTTACCAAAATATTTTGCCTACAAATTATAACGATTAATTCCTTTCCAGTTCGTCGCTATCCTCTCCCTCGCCGTGGCCGCGTCGGCCATCCCTCTCGTCCCCGTCGCCAAGCTGGCGTACGAACACGAGGCCCCGGCCCACTACGAGTTCCAATACTCTGTTGCCGACCACCACACCGGCGACATCAAGCAGCAGCAGGAGTCCCGCGACGGAGACGCCGTGCACGGCTCCTACTCTCTCGTGCAGCCCGATGGCGTCCAGCGCATCGTTGAGTACACCGCCGATAACGAGCACGGATTCAACGCCATCGTCCGTTATGAGGGACACCCCACTGAAGCGCCCCACAAGATCGCCGTGGCTCCCGTCGCCTACGCCGCCCCCGTAGCCAAACTCGCTTACGCCGCTCCCGTAGCCAAGGTCGCCTACGCTGCCCCCGTAGCCAAGGTCGCCTACGCTGCCCCCGTAGCCAAGGTCGCCTACGCTGCCCCCGTGGCCAAGGTCGCCTACGCCGCCGCTCCCGCTCACGTTACCTTCTCCTCTCCCGCCGTCTCTTACCACCACTAGACTAACCTGACTTCGCGCAGTTGAGGCTATCTGTTTTTATTATGAATAGATTCTAATAAATTATTTGTTGAACGTACGTTATGCATTTTACATTTCTAATCCCTAATGGTACCCGCAATTGGCTGCACTGGGTAATTTAAATCCCACCAAAAATGATACAAGTCACGTATAATTTTATAATGAGTTAGTCCGTAAGAAGTATTTCACGAGTAAACATGTGACCATCAATCGTATTTTATTATTCGTCTATCGATCCCTATGGCGGTCCTGCCAGTCGCCGCGCGCCGCGCGTGTTCGCCATAAAAGACATAGCGATGAACATAGCGTAAGTTTGATAGCTAACGTCATCACTAACGGAGTGGATCTTCTACTTACTAAACCTTACACTATTACTTTTTCTTTAGTTAGGGTGCAACAACATGAGTGTACTCGTATGTTACCTGTGGCATAGGTCGCGGTATGTTAATGTAGCCGTGACCGGTACATTGCATGGCGTCGTCCGGTCGAACCATGTTCTCGAGATTCGTGGGGTAGGTGCGGTGGTATGGCGTCTCATTATTCATCCTGCAAAGAAACATAGTTTCACATCCATTACTGGTCAACGTACACATATTTATCTAGATCAAAAGGTTCCATCTAAGAGAGCTTAGATGGACCACTGGCTCAAGTATAATTAAATTTTAATTTAATTTAATTTTTATTCTGACATTAGAGACTACATCTCTGTACCTAAATAATTATTTTTGTTTTTTTTAGTATGACATTGGCTACATCTTTGTACATATTATTTATATTTATTTGTAGTCAAAGTCAAAGTCAAAGTATTTATTTGCATAGAATAGGTACAGTAAGGTAAACGTCCGAGTGCTCGACGGTGCACTAGTGTATGGCATGGGCACCTTATATCAAAGCAATATGGGTTAGATTCGAACTAAGAGGATTTTTCTTCAATCGAATTTAAGCCATCTCACTTTGACATAGAGTGCCCATGCCATACAATAGTGCGCCGTCGAGCACTCGGAAGTTTACCTTACATATAGATGTTAGAAATAAAAGATGTTCAGTGAAAAAGATTAAAGAGAGAAGCGATATTAAAATCAAAAATAATTACAAAATTTTAGAACCAATGTCAATAGTAATAATAAAAATAAATCAAAAATAACAAATATTAAATTAATAAAACATTGAATACAATTATGTCAAACATGGTCCAAATATTGTTTTACACTATAGAATTGCAGGCTTCGTATTATAGGTAATACAAATACCCAGCCTGCAATTGCCTCCTTCCCGGCCACGGCAATAATGTACTATTATGCCGCTGGCGTATACTTTTAAAAACAGAAAATTGCTCGATGTTGCACTTGATATACTTAACTAGCTCGAAAATATATACACATTAAACATGTCAGGGTGAATATTTTAAATTGGATAAAGTAAGGCTTGCATGAATCTGTTGGCTGTAGCCCACAAACAGATCTCAAGCATTTCTTCTGAGCCCTAAACACCAATTCTCGGTCAGTGGAATTGCCCCAGAATATGATGCCGTATCTAAGTGTAGAGGTTAGGTACATAGGCGTGGTAAGCGGTGACTACTATAGGCCGATTCACTACTTTATTCAAGTTATATAGTGCATAAAACCAAGAATTTTGTACATTCCGTTTCCTGAATTGTATGATTCTTATACGTCATCATTAAATTAGTCAAGTTATTAATCCTCTGATAAAAATTCATTACGTTAGTTTTACCTAAATTTATATGTAAGTTGTTGTGGTTAAGCCAGTCAATTATTAGTTCTAATGAGTTATTTATATTTGCTTGACATATTTGTGGATTTTCTCCAGTTAATATGACCGTGCTGTCATCCGCAAAAAGAACCATGGGGTGGTCAATGGCTTGGGGCAGATCATTGATATACCCATTATATTAAATGCTTATTGTTGTGTTGACTTGTAAAAGAGCCCATGTGCCTACTTGCAGAATAAACATTGGATTTTGATTTTTGTAGCTAGATCACCAGTCTAAACTCCTATATAGTATCACTAGCTGCCCGCCCCGGCTTCGCTCGGGTGGAGCAAGATGTAATTATTATTTAATTTACTTTAATACTTTTTATGCAATAAGTTTTTTCTCGGCGGGTCTAATTTTCGTAGGAGAAAAACTTTATTAAAGGTACGCTTTGCTTTAAAACCAATTTATGCGGCGAAACTCCAGAGGGAGTCAACGAATATAAAAAAAAAGTTGGGTACTGAAAGATTTCGTTAGCATCTGCTACGGTGTCCACGGAAAGATGTTCCTCACTTGGACTTTGAAACTTGTTTAGTAAAAATCGTTCACTTTATTCGCTTCTTCGTTGCTTGGAGTCTATGTCAGTGACATCTGAGTGGACGTTGTTGACCAAAGATTGTATATTTTACTTATTAGTAATCATCTTCAACATCATCATCATATCAGCCGAAAGACGGCCCCTGCTGCAAGGGGTGAGCCACAATGACCGGTACTGCGTCACCCGCTTCCAGCGGCCTCCGGCAACTTTTACCAGGTCATCAGTCCACCTTGTGGGGTCTACCCACGGTGCGTCTTCCGGTACATAGTCACCACTCGAGAACCTTTCCGCCCCGATACCCATCGGTCCTATAGGTAAAAAAAAATTTAAAGCCCTTCTTGTATGCAGTGGTAACGTATTCGAATGGACATTACATATTTAAACATAACAATTTTTGTTTGTAATAATATGTTTATCTCATATAAGTGAATTGTACAATTCTTTATGAGATTAAATGATCTTAAACCTTTAAACTGTCTAACACAAACATAACTAATACCTACGTGCAATGTGCCTCACCCACTACCACTTAAGTTTAGCGATTCGGAGAGCAATATCGGTGGTACCATGGTTATGCTGCAGACGCGTTCACGCAGTCAAACTCCCAGAATAGCCTTCTCCATTGCCCTTTGGGTGGCTTTGAGCCTTCTTATGAGGCGAATGGTATGCGACCACAGTTCAATGCCATAAGTCATTACACACACACGCAACACACACTGGTCAAAGATTTTTGTCTTGCGGAACATTCCGACAGCAGCTTTCCGAATGTTGCCCAGCCGAGTGAGATTTGACGATTGACCTCTTTTTCGAAGTTCCGAACTGGATTGTTTGTCCTGGGTATACGTAATCGTTTATACCTTCGAGCGTAAATTGCCCAAAGGAATTGGTAGTACACCATCATTAACATGATCTTCGCCTTATCCATGTGCATCTTTAGACCAACTTGCTCGGAGGGTTTACTGAGGTCATCGAGCATCATAGGTACCTACTCTTTTTTAGTAAGATTCGGCAAAAGTGCTCTGATGTTTTTAATCTTGACTCGAATGTTTAGTTTTGTAGGTAATATGCGGACAAAGATTGCGTTGAGTTAGCTTATATGTCCCACTTTACGTGTCCCGGTTGCACTGCTCTACGAAGGCAGAGGAAGTAGTGGAGTATGTGCGCGTGAAGGCCGGATTCATCCTGAGGGTGGAGTCTCACCATAACACGAATTTTAATTCCTTTGTGGTGAGAGTTCCAACAGATCATCAATCGACCTACACTAAGGATGAATTTTGGCCGAAGGGAGTCAAGTTCCGGCGTTTTCGCGGTCGGTGACCTGACACCATTCTTTCGTGCGTTCTTTTAGGCTTCGACAGCTGTTTTCTGCAACATACGTAGACACTTCGTCCCGTACTATTAGGGTATGTGTAGTTGTACTGTCACGTAACAATTTGCCGGGACTACTTTATTTCGATATGTTGCACGTGTGCTGGTGGAATCATCCCTATAATTTCAAAGGAATTTTGAACAGCGCACCAGCTGTTCGGCCAGTCTCCGCCAGCGCAATTTTTCTATTGGATCTTACCTTTGAACTCAGAATCATACTCGTAGTTTAACTAACTATCCGTACCTGCTGACCCCCTTTTTCATCAAACCCTATTAAGTAAAATGTGTTTTGGTCCTTTCTCACAAACATCTATGTTAAAGTGAAAAATAAACATAATCGGTATTTTAGCTAAAATAGGTTTGATGATTTTTTATCAATGATGCCATAAGTTTATCTCTTTCTTATTTTAGCATTATAACACCAAAGAAAAGCGTATGATGTCTTAAACTTCTCTGCTACCGAGACCATAAATATAAAGGTAAAGAAAAATATGGATCGTGAACGTACATAAAAGGTATATTTCAAAAATTACAAAAACGTATTAAAAAAAAAGCAAAAAGTTGCTTCGTCTACCGAGACTCGAAGACGGGACTTTCACGAACAATATATTAGCGTCGTATCCGATGGGCTACCGTATACTTTGACAATGGTGACGAAATTAGTATTCTATTACAGCGTATGACGTTGTCATTTGTCTACATAAGAAACCATTTGTCACTTCAAAAATCATCTAAATCATTTGAATTGGTAGAAATAAATCGCTGTAGTGAACTATTTACAAACGAAACATATTTAAATTATATACTAAAACCACCACGGTAAAATTCTCTACGCATTGGTGCAAACGGCATAAAAATCGGTCCAGTCGTTTTCGAGTTTATAAATAACATACATTGGCTGGCGACTTTGTTTTATAATATGTATAGATAGATGCTTACCTCATGACATCCAGAGCGGCACAGACCCACCACCTCGTCATAAGGGGGCGGCGCCTCCCCGCGCGGAACGTAGTTACCCGACGGCTTCCAAGCCGCTAGTGCGGTCTCGAGGTACCGCCCATGTAGCCCAAACCTCCCTTTATGTAGCTAGGACAACAGACTACACTGCTAGTATTATGCTTACCTCATGACATCAGAGCGGCACAAACCCACCACCTCGTCGTAAGGGGGCGGCGCCTCCCCGCGCGGAAGGTAGTTACCCGGCGGTTTCCAAGCCGCTAGCGCGGTCTCGCAGGTACCGCCCATGTAGCCCATGCTGCCGCTTATGTATCTGTAACAGTGTTATTTTTATAAAACTTGACCCGGTTCTATACTTCCTTCAAGTATATATTTCAATATGTTAAACTGTTTAGAAGTGTGTCGAATTTTATTAAATACGGTTTGCACGGGCTGAATTTTGGAGGAAACAGTCGACGAGAATCGAACCTCAGAATTGCCTTTTTTGTATGAACAGGCGACCGCCCTTAGCTCATTCCCTACTTAGCAACTCTCGTACCTACCGATATGCAGTAACCTAGTGACAGGCTGGGTACGCTAGAAGGTCATACCTATTTAAGAGTGCTATCGTAAAATGCGCTCGCTCAGAATTCGGCAGTTTGAAGCACGTAGTGCGTTTGTGTGTTAGATACTACACTATCACGCACACATACTTACCTCCCCCCACACTCACAGCGAGATCGCCCCTGTCACGCGTGCCGTCCCTTTCTAGCTATGAAAGTGCGATTGGGGTAGAACTAACGGCTCGGCAATGTTCGGAGCTATTCGATGCGAATAGCAGTATAGTGCACCTTTGGAGCGTTAGCGTGACCGATATTGATACTTGCACTTAAAAATTGTAAGTATTACTTCGTTAACATGTTGCACTAACTTAAACAAAGAACTATTTGCTTTTTATGCACATGTTTTCTATTTATATTAAAATTCTATGACAAAGTATATTAAGAGTTTTTTTAAAGCTTTATATTAACTTGACCTGTATGTAGTACATGTAGGTATATTCGAAACTAAATAATGTGCCTAAGTAAAGAAATTCAGAACCAGATAAGAGCTCAAGAAAGTCGCTAACCATTTTTCGGAAGACTCTTTATAATTAATGTAATGAACATTAGCAAGTGGTTTTAAAAGGGCTTTATTAATTCATCATCAATCATCCCCATCTTGATGGATGTACAATAAAGCATATATTACAATTAAATTATGTTTTTACATATCACTAGCCTTTATCAAAAAAAATCTAAAGATTATATTTATATCCATGTCATTGCATGATACGATTGACAATTTTGACAATGTAGACACTAGACAGCGAAAAAAACGAACCGATCGTTTCAAACCTCTTTCGGTTTTTTATCATGCAACCTTTCCAGAACTGTTTTTTTTTAAATAACAGTAAAAAAATAAATACTTTCAAAATAAATATATTGTTGTATTATTTAGATATAAATAATGAAAACACTTCTATCATTTTAGGGTCGACAACAATAATGTAAGTCTTTTTTAAGAGCTGTTTGAGATACTTTGACAGTTGTGTGGCATAAAGTGCCTTATACAAAAGACCTCTTGCTTCGTGCTTTATCCTTCTTTCTAATGCTTAAAAAACGCACTATAGTAAGTATAATGTAAATACGAACGGGACGAAAACTTCTTGTCCGACATAAACACGATAATGCTAGGCAGTAAATGTTGTAAAATGTCTAGAAAGAACAATTTCATATAAATACTCGATGTGATTTACATACTTTTTTATGTTAAGTGGTGATCAAAATAGTCAATGAATGAAACATAATAATAATATAACAGTGACACAGCCGTTCAAAAATTTAAACATTTAACAGGTACTGTCAAGGATTTTAATTGTTGAGTGATTTAGGTGTCAACTAATGTCGGTTTTCTATGAATCTATGAAAAGTCCAGTATAAAGTGAGCTGTAAATGGCTTACCAATTATAATATAATAAAAAAAACCATTGTTTCTTACAGACTTACAAATAAAACGTAAAAATTCGTTTGGTCGTTTATTTCGAAATAAAGAGCGAGACTCGGAAACGTGGCATTTGCCAAGACCAAATAAATGAGCCCAAACTCGATGGCTTTACCTTGTTTTGTTTAGGAGTTCCTATGGCCACCTTCCAACTTCATCATCAGACCAGCTCTATGATATTATTGCATTGTCACCGAAGATACGCAAATGTACCTAATTTGAAGATTTGGTCCAAACTAACATACATACATACATACTAACTAATCATGATGGCTGTTGGGGCGGGAAGGTTCTCGAGAGGCGACCATGTTCCGGAAGGCGCAGCGGACACCCCACAAGATAGACTGATACTAACTAATAAATAAATTAAATCAACCAAGTATCATGATCACTCGTAAAATAATTGACTATTTCATGGCAGCGCTATGCGATTCATAACTTGTCTCGACTCGCCTCACGAATGTATCCCCAGTATAGCTTGACCCCGAAGTTGGTAACAACTATACCCAGTCGGAGATCAAAATTATATTTGTTTTGCTGACACGTTGTCGGTTAGCTTCGTGAATAGCCTCAAATAAACACGGTACAAGACTGGCTCGGAGGCCGGCTCAGCCGGTACTGAGAAGTGTTCCCGCGCGGAGGTGAATTTAAACGAATTTTGAATAATTATTAAAACATATTATTTTTAAGAAAAGTTTTTATTTTTTTACTGGATTGTGTTGGTCGAAGTATGAACTTTAATGTTATGTAAGATTCAATATACTAATAATTCAACAATAATGAGAAAATCCTCGTGTTTTCAGTACGATTTTGTTGAAAAATATGGTGTAATTGAGTACGATTTACGTATACATACCTGCAAAATAAGAAAAAATAGAGGCGGGTAGTGTCAATAAGGACATAATACAATTGTGAAAAGAAAAAAAAACAAGTGGGTTTTCTTTTGACATCATTGAGTATTGAGGGATCAAACTTATGCCTCTACGCTCTCTTCTGAAAACGACTGTCGGTAATCAGGTATATTAGGTTTAAACATTCAGTTTTTCTTAAATTCCTGGCGGGTAGTGTCAATATGAGGAATTGACCTATGTAAATAAGTAATCAGAATCTAGAAAAACCTTTCTGTTTCTTAGAAATACAACGTCAAAAATCCGGTTTTTCGCTTATTCCTGACGAATTTCAGTAACGCCCTCTTAACTAGTTGACAGAGCAACATCATAACAATAAAATAACAGAGGTTCCAAATTCAAAATTAGTCTAGGCCAATCTAGGGTTTACGAGGCTAGAATATATTTTTTATCACACTTGCTCGTAAAGGGCTTCATAACGCGCAGGCATACAGAGCTACAATAGCTTTTATTACGCCCTTGGGCGTAATGGTTTTTTTTCTTAAATTGTATCTGTCACTCTTACGTCAGTTATAATGCAAGGAGGTTTTAACTCAAACACGATGTTTGAAAACGTATTTATAAATAAATTGAAACGTAAAAACACGAATAAAATAAGATTTAACAGAATTGATTTAAAGATTTAAAATATTTTTAACTGTGAATTTAAATCGTGGCTGTATGCAGAAGGGTCTTTGCTTTAAGCGTCTCATGTCAAATTCAACAAAATGGACGACTGACATTTTGTAGTTTTTATTACGATTAGTAACAATTTAGTTAAAAATGTATTGGTTTCCTCGCAAATGCGATGAAAAACATTGTATGCGACACGTACAGTAAGATTGTTACAAACTCGAGTCATCAAAGCCCTCAGCCTTCGGCGTCGGGCTTCTAATAGACTCTCGTTCGTGACTCATATCTTACCGTACTTGTAACACAATGTACTATTTTGAGTAAACTTAATGACTCCGTGGCAGTGCAATTCCTTATTGAAACCTCATATTTATTGCATTAAGTCATATTAATTGCATTGCAGAATATAAATAGTCGTGGGATGCGTCAGTAGTCGAGCGAATATAATGGGCGGAAGACATGATTTACCCGTCGCATATTTACATAGGTATTATTATTGCCACTGAACACGATATAGCCATGATTATGTATTAGGCCAACGGGATTTCTTTGTTTCAATGAATGACTTTTTTATAGAGCCAAGTCTAAGAGCGCGAGTTTATAATTACCGCGAGTTTATAATTACCGCGAGGTACTCTACATAATTCGGAAGAGTCATTCGTGCGAAAGCATATTTTTCCGAATCTCATAATTCCGAAAACCGTGTTTCACTTAAAGAATTGTAGATTTTTCAGATTAATAACAAGGGCGACCGTGAACAACGACTCAACTCAACCACCAAGTGAATGTTGCTCTCCGTTGCAAGACAGTCAATCACACAAGTTATTCAATGCTAGTGAGGCGGCCGTCGCCCCTTCTGCCGCCTTACGCGGTATATCGCCAGAGGGTGACTGTAAGTAACGCCACCGCCACCGGGTCCCCGGCTGCCATGGGAAGGTTGCTCTCCATGCCAAGACTTACCCAATGCTAGTAAGATTTCTCTGATCATCCGCCTGCAGCGGCCACCCCTTTTACCGCCTCACGCGGTATATCACTAGGGCGGCTGAGTAAAACCTCGGCCGCCATGCGAAGGTTGCTCTCCGTCCTAAGATGTAATCATACAACTTACCCAATGCTAGTGAGGCTCCTCTGATCGTCCGCGTGCACGTCAATCCCCTTCTGCAGCCTCACGCGGTATATCACCAGGGCGACTGCAAGTAACATCACCACCAGCGCGGCTCCGGCCGCTATTCGTTGGTTGGAGTCGGTTCCATCTGTTGGCTTCACTACGTCGTCGAGACAGATGAACTCGCAGCATGTGTTGCCGACGCGAAATGATCTGCAGTCCTGGAATTATCGAGTTCTTAGCGACAACATTAAGTGCAGAGAGAAAGAAAAATCATGTCATAAAAAGGTCCCGCCTCAGCACGAGTGCAGCTGCAGCGTACCACCGTGTTTGGCAGAAAGGTGGCACAAAACTTTGACATTGTACACTTGACCTCTTCATTTCATTCACACGCCGCTGAACCGCGCGGGCGCGCAAGTATTTAAGGCTCCCTGCGCGGTAACACCACAAATATTATAATTTACTTTAAAAACAAAGTTTTGACCAATTTCAATTCAATCTCCGCTTCAAGTTTGCCTATAAAATTTCCTCATTTTCGTGAATTTTTGCAATATGTTTGGTGTGACTAGTCAAATTGTACAAAATTGGTGAGTCGGATAAGATAAGCCGTTTGGATGTGCTTCGTACAGTCAGCATCAAAAGTAGCTACGCAAACGAAGACTTCAAAAGTCTTTATTAAAAGGGAATAAGAGCTTTTGACGTCTTCGATGTCGTAGTTTTGATGCTGACTGTACTAGGCTAAAAGCTAGTATGTACAGTCAGGGACATTCCCGGTCGACCTTTTAACAAAATTTTACCTTGGCCGGCGCAATTAGCTAATTCCCCCCCGCCGCTTCGGATTGTTACGCGTCGATCGGACAAACGAATATCGCCCTAAAGGAGGTCGACCGGGAATGTCTCTGACTGTATGTATATAAATACTTTATTGTACAGTCAGCAGCAGAAGTAGCTAAGCGGGCCGGGTGTTCAAAATAACCTACACACACTCTTAATTTCTTAAGAATAAAGTCGTGTGCAGGTCATTTTCAATACCCGGCCCGCTTAGCTACTTCTGCTGCTGACTGTACACAAGACACAGGTAAAAATTGAACACACAGTAGTGACAAAGTAGATTAAGTCAGTACAAAGGTAAACTTATCCCTGTAAGGGATCTCTTCCAGTTAACCTTTTGAGCAATTGAGTTGAGATCAGGAACAAAAAGATAGACAAACTAACTAGTAAAATTGCCTATGAAGAATAGTGTCAATAATAGGCGAAATTATATATTTGTGTGTCGGGCACGGAACACGGAACGGAGTACTGTAAATAAATCATCCTTAAATCATTACGTAAAGTTCAGTTAAATCCAGTTGTAGGTTAGTTGAATGCAAAATTGCCACGTATTTTGATATCTACTAATTAATATTTTATGCCAGGGTGCCAAATTTGTATCGCCATCATTAGATGCACCGGATGCATTAGCACCCAATTTAGAAAAGGCCTTTTGGTGTCACTGTGCTCATCAGCCCATTCATTTGACGACGATCATCCTGCGTGGATATCACAAGACGGCGCGTGAGCTCTCTCGATTTTTCTTGCACTATCCGTCCCTCTTTCTAAGTTTTCTAATAAGAAAGTCCGTGCTGGAAAGGATACCTTTTCACACAAAAACAGAATTGAGTAATCGTGGAAAATATTTAAAAAATAAAATATTCAAATGAATTGAGAACCTCTTCCTTTTTTGAAGTTGGTTAAATATACAAATGATATGGTTCGTGGGAGTGGAGCACATGTCTGCTTTTACTGATCGAAATAATAAGAAACTACATATGACCACTTGGATTAATCCACAACGAAATTAGGGGAGTTGAAAGTTTTTTTATTATTATTTGTGTATCTGTCTGTGGCATAGCTCCCAGATGGATAAAGTGATTTAAGTGTTTTTTTTTAGGTTTGTCTGTCATCATCTCATCATATCAGCCGAAAGACGTCCATTGCTGGACATAGGCCTCCCCCAAAGAGTGCCAAAGTGACTCCTGAATGTGAGGTCCTGCTTGTCTGTCAGTAACTATTAATGGCTAGTGGCTCTGTGAGCTGTAAAATTCGCCAGTCTGTCGTTTTTTGAAAAATTTACTATCCATTTGGCAACACTATGTTATCAATTTTAACATGAGGAAACTATCCAATTGAGAAATGCGACCTGTAGCAGGAACAGCCGGACATCCAAACATACGAAGGAATTTTAGGAACCTGTTATAACTAGAACATTAAAATTTACCTCAATCTAACAGGATTCCAATAAGATTTTACTAACATAACTTGAATTGAATCTAAAAAGCTGCCTATTTATTTGTATTCAACAGACAGTTAAGTTTGCAAAACTATTGTTCATCCTAAATAATTAAACATTTGTCCTCTGTTTCATTTGTATTCAGTGGGAGATATTGATTATTATGATAACAGTATTATCTCTTCTATCTGAACTTCACCTTCAGTTTATTGTGATAGGTCACACTGTCAGTACCTGTGGGGGCGAGCACAGCACGGCCTTGCACGCTTTCGGCCCGCCGTTGTCACACACGCAGAGCGTGCACGTATCCGGGCCAGGGACATAGTGCAGCCCGTGATTTATCAGCCTCCCTCGCAGGTCCGAGCAATCATTCTGAGCTGCGACGCCTGCACAACCAACACAATGACTTAACCACCACAGGCACCACACCACTTCCCAACACTAACTAACTACAAGCTCCCATACTTACTACAAAAATGTAAGGTCAAACATAACACGGCCTTCCCCAACATGTTACTCGAATCAAATATCAAATAACACTAAACATCTCATTTTGGGAGATAACAGACCCGTGCCCTATTTTATAATCGATATTTGCTATATGGCCGAGTAAATCTCTACAAAGGATAAGGACAGAGAAAATTGATCATGCGTCTTTGAGTTTTTGCGCCTGTCAAACACTCAACACACGCAAATGTCATGTCAGTCAGCTGTCAGCGTAGAATTGTCACTTTTGACATTGTTAATAAGTTCGGAATCGTGATAACATATTAAATAATAGAGATTTTATGATTAATAAATAATTTTCATTTATATATTCGTCTCCTAATTGTTGATACGTACACGTTTATTCAAGATCATAGTGCAAATTAAGCCAAATAAAAACGGTCCAATACATAAATTCTTTCTAAATTCATGAAACACGTCATGGACGTCCATATGTCTCTCTCTAACTACACATAAAATATGTAAGTGAAAACGGAACAACGCTACAAATGAATTTATATTATTCGGACCGTGCGTAACTCGAGTAAATGCGACACTGACGTGCGAGGCCTATATTATATATTTAATATTCTCTTTGGGCCCAAGTGGAAGTGATTCGACTGTATTCTGTTCTGTGGTAGCGAGACTGACGAATCAATCTGTTATATTCTCTTTGCTTGCATTGCAGTGCATGGTATTTTTTCATGTTTTATTCAAGTGTGTTCATGCTTTCTTCTGTAAGATTTTTGTTTTGATTCAGAGGGGTGAGCCATTGGCTGTTTACTTATTTCAATGCCGTGAACAACAAGTTATTCGCGATGAGTAAAATGTCGAAAAACAAACTGAATTTGACCCTCCCACCGGGGTCTATCGATACGGTCCCGGCCGCGACTCCGTCGAATATGACTCCTCAGCTGAAGTCCGCCACAGCCACCGAGTAAGTAGTAACAAATTATATTATTATCTTTAAGCTTCTAAAGCGTATTTGTCTCTAAACGAATTTGAATCCTGATTTCTGCTCATATTGATCTGTTATCAGTAATTTCACCTGTTATCATGCGTATAGTAAACAAAGTTATTAACATTCTTTTACTTACCATTAATGGGTTAAGTCTATCCTGTGAGACTCTAATTTGTCTGGATTAACTGAAAACCATAAGTTAATGCCTGTAAACATTAAACAGAATTATCTTAGAGTTATTTCTAAAGTATGCACACAATCAAAACTCAATTTTAATTTGTGTTTTATAAAATGAATGATGCCATTTGATGATTTTAGATTAACTCATTACTGATAAACCAAATATTCAAAAGTAAAATATAAATCATCAACAGGGGATGATGTAAGACCAGAGATTTAAAGTCATTCATGCAAGATAATACAAAATTTGCCTAGTTTTTAGGGTTCCATAGTTAACAAGGAACCCATATTATAGTCTCGCCATCTCCATTGGTCATATAGAAAGCCACTTTTTGGCATGGGTATACAATCAATCACAATCAAATCAATAACACCGACAAATTAGTAAAATAAAATCTAGACAAAATAATCGGTATTGACTTGGACATCGCATGAAAACACAATGAATATTACAATTATATTAGATAGATTCTTTAGTCTATCGCGCCTCACGCGATTGAAACTCTCGTTGCTGTTGGTTGCTGGCCCGTCGTGCTGTGTAGTGTGATACATACTAATAATCAAATAATGCGATGTCCAAGTCGATCTATTTGTTTAAAACGTAAAATATTTTTAATATTGGCATGATAATAACTTATGTAATAACTTAAGACAGAAGGTCCTTTAAGTAGAGACTAAATAGATTAACCGACTTGGTATTACATGGATCTCACAACTTTTTACGGTAGAAAGACTGAGCTGCGATAATAATTAACTTCACCTGTAACTAAGTATGTATGCCTCGAGGGCCCTTTTTAGATTTAACTTAGTTTATCTTAGTTAATGTTAATCATAATCTAGTATGTATGTAACAATGTAATCAAATCTTGCAGGACAATTTTAACCCATTTCTATAAGTAAAAGTCATGTTGATTTTTAACTTTGCATGTGGGCTGATCTTCTTCAATTTCTCTGTACATTTTTAGAATAAAGTTGATATCATCACATTTCCATCTAAGTGTTACATAATTCAATTGCATAACATACTGACTGTTCTTGCTTATATAATTTCAAGCGATGGAAGATTTTAAATTGTTATTTGCGGGTCACTCCTGGATAACCTCAGGACAATTAGGACGACACATTCACAAAATTTGAAAAATAGTGTTAGTTATCTCATTTAAAAATTTTTTTGCAATTTATTTGCTTCCCAAAGGTTGTCTAGAAGAGATCACTCTTGAGGGATTAACACGCCTGTTGTTTACCTCTACTTTAAAGTTTGTATATTCTGTTTTAGTTTCATCTACTGAGGTGTGCCTGTACAATAAAGATTATTTGTATTTTATTGACTTGTGAAAATGAAATTTACGTATCATGCAATGGAAGTTTTCATCACTCCAAGCATGAATCCAAATAATGCAGCAGTATTTTTTTTGCTAGAAACTAAATTCGATAATGAAGAAAAACTTGATCATATATATAGGAATGCTTGTCTGTCCCTTTGCCTAAAAATCACCATTCGATAAATACCTCTACATATATCTGTGGTTTGAGATAAACAGCTCCATACTACCCCTATAACAATAATCATAATTATGGGTAGGGTCAAGATAATTACTACGGGCTTCATATTCCATAATCAGTCCTTCAACCTTCCACAGTCATGTGAGGCACCATTGGGCTTTACTCAAATATTTATAATTAATATGCAAAGTGGCATATTATAAACCTTACCTGGAAGAACCTCACTTATTGAACGTGACCTTAGCTTATATCCTCACTTATTAGTTCAGTGGTATTTCATTACAATGGAGGCTGCTAATTTTATGAATTGTAGTTAGTACAGTCATAAGCCTTGTCTACACCGCATGCTTCGGGCGAGGCGTGGCTCGCCGAGGCGCGTCTGCACTGAGCGCGCACGCTTGGGCGAGGCGTGGCTCGCCGAGGCACGTCTACACTGAGCGCGCAGGCTCGGACGAGGCTTACTCCGCCGAGGCATGCGTCCGGTGTAGACACGGCTAGTGGGTAAATTTACTTATAAAACAACGAGATTCAATTTGCTTTTATTGGGAGTGAGGACTTAGGAGTATACCCTTCTAAGTATGTTTCGTTCTTTTTATTCTGTGTGGCCAAAGATTTGGAAACGTGGGCTTTTTTGTCTTGTCACAATCAGGCGTAAAAAAGACAAAGTGGTCTCAGTTTTAATTACCTTGACCACAAGGACCTCTCTTTTTTCTATAAAACTTACAGATAAATAATGTATGACAAAAATGTAAGTAATTTTATCATCTTTAAACTCGTCATAGACACTTTTGTCACAGACATAACTGTTGAAGTGTTCAAACTAATATTTATGACCTAACAATTCCAGTCGGATGACGGGCCTCGCTGGGAAGTCGAAGAGCAGCATCGAAGTGCTGACGGAGCGGCTGGAGCAGATAGAGATGGACGACACCCAGCGCCGACGGATAGAGGTGTTCCTCTGTCAAAAGGAGAAGATCGGGGAACTCAGCGACGACGACTTCGAGAAACTCGGCGAGCTTGGTAAGAATCTAGCCTTAGACTGGGGGTATAGTTTTACAGCATCGAGATGGACGACTCAGCGCCGGAGGATAGGGGTGTTCCTCTGACAGAAGGAGTTTGGAGAACTCGGCGACGATTAAAACTCAATGAGCTTGGTAAAATCTCTGAAGGATTTCGGAGAACTCAGCAAAGACGACGTCGAGAAACTCGGCGAGCTCGGTGAGGGTACTAGAGTTTAAGACTTTAGGGTTAGTCACCATCGAGATGGATGACACACAGCTCCGTCGAGAGATGTTCCTCTGCCAGAAGGAGAAAACTCAGCGACAACTACTAGAAACTTTGCGAGATTGGTAAGGATACCAGAGCCTTAATAAATTCAGTGCTAAGGGTTACGTAGCGCTACAAAGCTGATAACAAACCGTTTTGAAATAAGAGGAAAGCACGTATGAGCAAAGTGCCCAACTCCTGGCATCGGGATCCATCATGTGTCGCTCTATTCTCTCCTTCGCGAGGATGGCATTATAGTCATTCATTGCAGGAGACGCATGGTGAATATGTCAAACTTTTATTTATTTATTTAAGGATTTCCAACGGAGTTCACAATGTTACATTTTATGCAAAAAACAAGCACACAAAACAATACACACACAAAGCAAGTTTGCTGACTAAAACGCCGGGTATTCTTCCCGGTGCTTGTGAGGAAGCCACGGTAAAGGTTGATTTCGACAGCCGCACTTTTGGTGAGGTTAGTAAAGTTTAAATAGGTAATTCTCGCCGAAAGTCGAGCGCTGTCGAATCAACGGAGCTGGAATGACGTATTTTCCAAGAATCCTTGAAAAGAAAAGTATTAAAAATGTTGTCACTTGGATAACATAAGGCCCGTTGGTGTGGTCATGTTATTTATAATCATTATCTACGTATTTAAGGGCAAGGCAACGGCGGCGTCGTCATGAAAGTCCGTCACAAGTCCACCGGTTTGATCATGGCGCGCAAGCTCATTCACCTTGAAGTCAAACCAGCGATCAAAAAGCAGATCATTCGCGAACTCAAAGTTCTCCACGAATGCAATTTTACACACATAGTGGGATTCTATGGAGCGTTCTACAGCGATGGAGAGATCTCTATCTGCATGGAATATATGGACGGAGGATCTTTGGACTTGATACTGAAGAAAGCTGGTAGAATTCCCGAGTCAATTTTAGGTGAGTTGGGCAACTCATTTCTGAATAAAAATTTTGTACTGACATGGAAACATTTTTTTTGTTCTCATGTACTCTATTATGGTCGGTAACCTACTTCAGTTAATGTAGGTTGTATATACATACGGTAACATACAAACTACATTAACTGTATGGGAAGGTCTTCGTTTCATTTTTGACGTGATAACGTCTTATAAATCGATGAACGCCGGCTGCACGCACGAAAAAGTGTGACTCATTGTCCCGTTCCGTTGACTGACATATCAACGCACAGCCCAAACCGCTGGTTTTAGAGATTCCAAATTTGGGACGTATATTCCTTATAAGGTCTAGGGGTGCACTAAGAAAGGATTTATATAAATTCATCCTCTAAGGGGGTGAAATGGGGGTCCAAAGTTTGTACGGGGAAACAAGATTCGATTATTTCATTCCAAACTTCACAGGAATATTCCTAACGATAAATGAGTAAATACGTGTTATGCAATTTTTCATCAATGTTTTCTTACGTTATCACGTAAAATTATCGTCCGTAAATCGACTTTACAGACAACCATTTTATCTCTACTAATTCAAATCAGTATGAAAAACCAAACATTCGTATAATCGAGGTTCTACTTGTACCATTTTCAACTCATCCTCATTGCCAACTCGTCTCACGACAAAAGCTATACTAAAGTTACTCTCCAGGAACGATAACCTCAGCGGTACTGAAAGGGCTGAGTTACCTTCGCGACAAGCACGCCATCATGCATCGAGACGTAAAGCCCTCCAACATCCTCGTAAACAGCAACGGAGAGATCAAGATCTGCGATTTCGGGGTCTCGGGACAGCTGATCGACTCCATGGCCAACTCGTTTGTCGGCACTAGGAGTTATATGTCGGTGAGTCTGACTGCGGGACTAACTTCACACTTTGGACGCCAAAAACACCTAAAGGTGGTTTTGTCGTGCCTACGGCGTCGAGAACGGCTAGAAGCGGTTACAGATGCCGACTTCTTGCAGCTGTACAAAATTTTGTGGGATTAAAAAAACACAGAATATAACTGATGTGTTCATCATCATCATCATATCAGCCGAAAGACGTCCACTGCTGGACATAGGCCTCCCCTGGTGAGTGCCAAATTGTGCCGCGACCTTTACCAGGTCATCAGTCCACCTTGTGGGGGCCCTACCCACGCCGCGCCTTCCGGTACGTGGTTGCCACTCGAGAACCTTTCCGCCCCAACGGCCATCGGTTCTACGTTCAATGTGCCCCGCCCACTGTCACTTAAGTTTAGCAATTCGTAGGGGCATATCGGTTACTTTGGTTCAGCTGCGGATAGCCTCATTTCTGATGCGATCACACAGAGAGACTCCTAACATAGCCCTCTCCATTGCCCTTTGGGTGACTTTGAGCCTTCTTATGAGGCCCATAGTAAGCCACTGATGTGTTGGTGGATCTTAATTGAAAACAAAGCTATGGTACGACTAATAAATCATCATATTGTTCACAGCCGGAGCGCCTCCAAGGCACGCATTACTCCGTACAGTCCGACATCTGGTCGCTCGGCCTGTCTCTCGTGGAAATGGCCATTGGCATGTACCCCATTCCACCGCCCGACGCCAAAACGCTCGCGGGCATCTTCGGCGCGCAGAACGAAGACCATTCTCCTGGACAGGTGAGCGGTTATAATGTAACATACGCGCAATCTGTATGCTGTCGGCATCCCGTCAATAGCCGTAAAAAATCTTAGGTATTTTTAGTTTTTTTTTTATCTGTCAATTGTGGACCGATTTCCAAAATTCTTCTTTTATTAGAAAGAGTATACTCCTGAGGTGGTCCCATTGTCACCAAGTCAGACTCTGATGATGGGATCCCAGGGAAATTGAGGGCAACACTCAAATTTTTTATTTTATAAAACAACTTAACGGTAAGTATACATTTTCTGTTTCGCCCAACTGAGGGCAGTTTGTCGGCGAATGTGCGCTCCTTTCTAACATTTAAATATCGCTGTGTTATACCTACCCACTCACTAAATGGCTTATTCTAATAACATTGAACTTAGTGTACCATCAACTAATTTTGACTGAATTTTTAATCTATTATTTTCGTAATATTTTGTTCTTTGACATTAGATTGTTTTTCTAGAAATATTCTACTAGTATTTTTTATTAGGGTTCCGTAGCCAAAATGGCAAAAACGGAACCCTTATAGTTTCGTCATGTCCGTCTGTCCGTCTGTCCGTCTGTCCGTCTGTCCGTATGTCACAGGCATTTTACTCGAAAACTATCAGGTGTATTTGAATAAAATTTTGAGGATAGGTGTATTTTGTTAGCCGCTACAAAGTTCTGTAATTAAAATTACTAAAAAAAATTTTTTTAGGGGTGTACTCCATACATAAAACTAAAAGTCAAAAAAATTTTTTTCATCGTGAGCCCACGTGTGGCACATGAATCGATAGGCCTTTCAAAATAAATATAAGGTTTCTAGGGAATTTTTTTGATTAAGTGAATACAGTCAGAGATAATCGCCCCGAAAGTCACTAAAATTCTGTCCCCCCCCCTCTAATTTTTGAACGGTGTATTTTAAAAATATGAAAAAATTCATGGACATAGCGCTTATTAAGTTCATTCACCGAAAATTGTTTTGAACAAGATCGGATGAAAGGTTTCCGAGATATTGCTGAAAAACTGCCTTCCTCAAAGAAAAGGACGTAAGTGCCATAAGATTTCTATGACGATACGACCATTTTAATAGGCACGGAACCCTTCGTTTTGCGTGGTCCGACACGCACTTAGCCGGTTTTTTTATATATTTTTTTTATCATATATATTTTATTCTTTATGTTTAAAAATTACTCTAAAAAATTAACTGACGGTTTGAAAGTGCTTGTTACTAGGCCTACTTGAATAAAGATCATTTTGAGTTTTGAGTTTGAGTTTGACGACACTCTCAACCGACCATCCGTGAACGTTTTATAGGCACGAGTGTAGTGATTTCGGTATTTTCTAATATAACTCGTGTAGGTATTTACCCTCGGAAATCGCAATTATGGTGAAGTGACGACTTATAAAACTCCACAAGGATGGTACGTCAAAGATTCTGATATGATTTCGTTGAAGTAGCAACTAATGAAGTGTCAATTCTGAGATCCTTGAGGAATCGACGGAACTCCTCAAATATTATCAGGGTCTATATTATTTATAGCGACTTGGATTTTCTCTGTAATAATCAACGCATTTGCTCTCGGAAAGCAGTTCATGTGGTAAATTGGAAAGGAAATGTGGACATTTTCATGTACCTATGTAGCTTAGCGAAGTACTGAATTAAAGTCGGTTTAAACTTTGTTTTTATTTTTTTTATTTTAATTATATTTTTAATTAATACTTACTTAAAATAATTTGATGGTTTACTGTCCATTTAGAAACACAACGTTTGCAATTTTAATATGAGTCTTTTTTTATAAATGCTGGTCATTACTGCCAGTTTCTGAACGCATTTTAGCGGTTTTATACACTCACCGGCAAAAAATTTGGCCCAAAAACTTTTCGCGATTTCAAACTATAAATTGAATGAATTAAATAATGTTTTTCTGCATAGTAAACTTTTCAAATAATTTATTGAATCAGGCGTTACTTTGCGGAAATTCATGATATATTACGAGAACAATATTCCTTTGCTATTCCGCTAAAAAACGTGCAGGTCGATCAGCGGAGATCAAATGCAACTATTTGCGTATAAACATGCAAATAATTACAGCAAACCACCACCAATAATGAAAAAACCTCTCTGGGAGTAAACTTTTTTCTAATTTGGGCCAAATTTTCTGCCGTTGAGTATAGTATGTGTGTAGATAAAACAAGTTACAATTACCGACAGTTTGAAACAACTGACTCACAGTGTGTTTGTTTGTTTCCAGAGTGCCCCAGCGCCGAACTCGCCGCGGCCAATGGCAATCTTCGAGCTGCTCGATTACATCGTCAACGAGCCGCCTCCCAAACTGCCGTCCGGCATCTTCTCCGACCAGTTCAAGGACTTCGTGGACCGCTGCCTCAAGAAGAACCCGGATGAGAGGGCCGACTTGAAGACGCTAATGGTGAGGCTTAAGGCTCAATTTACTAGTCTCTGGTTTGTGCTCAGTGTGTCCCTGCGCCTAAAAGCGGCTGAGCCACTGCTGGCCACCACAAGCTGCGGACGATTTCTTTTATACATTTTTCTCAAACTTGCAATGAAATGTTGACATGACTTAGTTCAAATTAGGTCCGAAAATACTACGTATCTATATTTAATGGAATCTTTAGTATAAGTATACTAGTTAGTATACAACAGCCTTGGCCAAAAGTACTGAGCACCCCACGTTTTCCTTTGTAACTTATGGATAAAGTATTATTTTTCAATTTCATAAATACACGAAGACGCGAAATATAATAAGTGTTTGAACATGTGCAAATCATTAATACATATCATTTTGAAATTGCTATTTGCGTGTGAAAACTGAAGCTAGAAAAAGTCGGGTTTTACAATAAAAGTTTAATGGTATATTTTTCAAGGAATTTCCCTTAACGTCAATAAATATGACGATTTTTTTCGATAGATACACAACTTCCTATTATAAAATATACAAATGCACCTTTTAACCAACACTTTTGACCAAGGCTGTAGATGACTTACTTCTTGTGGGGTAGACTAGACCAGACAAGGTGGACTGTTGACCTGAGGGCGTAGCACGATTGGCGCATCACGTATCGCTGTCGATGAGACATCCGTCACGTTCTGACAAGCATGCTCTGCGAGAGCGGCGGATGCTTGTCCACAGCGATAAGCGCTGGTAAAGGTCGCGGGAGTCCGCTGTTCGGGGAGGGCTGTCCAGCGGGGCGTGTTTAGTTTAGTATTAGTTTATTTATTTCATTGTACAACTTTCATAGAACATTTTAACTTACATTATATTACTTATCGTACAGCGATCGTCAAGGTATGCAATAATAATATTGATGTTTATAATAATGTGTGAGATATACACAATACATTTGTATACCAACAATTAAAATGAAAATAATATAAAATAAAATGTCAAGTCAGATGCAATATGCAAAACAAAAAACAGTCGGGATATGTCAATAATTTACAATATTAGATGAAATAAAAATAAGGTAGTAGAGAGTACCTATCAAACAACATAAGAAGATTTATGTAAAACAATGTCAATAATCTTAACACTAATGAATAACTAATATAAAAATAATAAAAATGAAATAAAGTATACAGGGTGAATTCTAAATCATGAATCGTAATAATTTTTTTGAAGTTAACAATAACTTACAATGCTTTTAAACCTCAATTAAGTACGTTTTTATTTTGTCCACTTTTAATTTGATTTATCCTAATTTTTAAAATCTCGTGGTCACCCTACATTTATGTTTCGCACTTGTCATGAAAATTTCAACATTAGATAATCCAACCTCCTAATATTGAAGTCGGCTGGATAGAATTTTGGCATGTATTGTCAATAATGTCAACATCGTCGACATTGCGTTGCAAGTCACGTGACTCGTGTAGGGTGACCAAGGCGGATGACAAGTGGGGTCGCACTTTCTGGTTTTGTTCATAATTAATTAAGCGGGTCCTTAATTGTAATTAACACTAGTGCTCCGTAATAGTCTTAAGTAGCTTTACCGGTAAACGTGGTTACGATTCACGATTTAGAATTCACCCTGTATAATTGAAAATATGTATTGTACAATTAGAGTATATTGATTGAGCGAGTGTTTGGGCGGACGGTGGCAGGGCCACGAGTGGGTGCGCGCGGCCGAGGCGGCGGCGGCGGACATCGCGGGCTGGGTGTGCAAGACCATGGACCTGCTGCCCTCCACGCCTAACTCTAACGTGTCTCCTTTTTCTTCATAAGCTGCAAGAAGTGCATAATTTCAACAGCGAAAAAGGGTATGTAACTATCTTATACACATACATATACCTTTTTTTTATGGGAGGAAAATCCGTCATGGATACCTCCACGCCACGGGGATAGCCCGGAGGTTATGTCGGACTCGCACCGACTAAAAACCCCCCGATGGTCCTCCTCGACGCATTTCGGACGGCTCTGGGATCTCCTACGGAACGCACCAGTGCCGCCCTATCGTCATGCCCCAGTGGTATCTACCTTTTTTTTTCCGATTCCAGTCCCCAACTGCAACCGTGTACCACCCCGAGGACCCCTTTTAGTCGCCTTGTACGACAGGCAGGGGATACCGTAGCCGTATTCTAATGCCCGGGCTTATGCAACATTTGCACCCATGAATGAACAGAGTGCATGAGATATACTCACCGGCAGAAAATTTGGCCCAACTTAGAAAAAGTTTACTATGCAGAAAAACATTATTTAATTTTATCAATTTATAATTTGAAATCATGGAAAGTTTTTGGGCCACATTTTTTGCCGGTGAGTGTAGTTAGATTTTTTGGCATAACACAAAGTTGGTCACAAACACATAGTAAAAGTTGGTCAGAATCATGGATGGATTCACATTTTGCTATTTTGTATCACGAATTTAATTTCAGCCTGTATATAACTATTACGACTTTAGCCTACTATATTTTTGTGTTTATTCCCAATTGGATGGTTGGTTCAAACGTCAAAGTTAACCCTTAACTTTGCAAAATCGTGGGTTCATGCCTCGGTCGCGCTGTATTGAGAAAAAAATGGTCGGTAAATTTTAAGAAATGTGGGACAGAAAACAAATGAAATCATGTTCATTGTGTTGTATGCAAAACTTTCGGTTGTGTTATTGGCAAAATTCTATAACTTATATCAACTTTAGGTGTTAATTTCAGAAAGTAAAGGAAATTGCTAAGGATAAAAATGGCTAGCAATGACTCCACCGACAAGAGTGCTACTTTTAAATTAAGAAGATGACAACTTAGGTCATCTTACATCTGAGACATTTATAGTCATACACACAAAGGATGGAAACAAACAATACGATTTCACCCATCCACGCTCCAGTCATAATGCAAATACAAAACTTGTACCGCTTCTGAATCTATTTTAAAATACACAGTTATATTACATCTGCCGAAAGCTGTAAACTAAAATGAAATACATTTTTCAGGTCAAAACATTTCCCAAGAAAGAGCGGGCGACACGATCAGTGAAGACTCGGGGTCCGAAGAGCCGTGAGGTCGGACAGATAGCAGTATGTCAACTCTAGATACCATTGTTCACTTCACACGCTGCGTTCTAACGGGACTACGTGTCAGTTCACACGCACACACGGGTGAATGTTCGGCGTTTTTACGGCGTTTTTTGGCATTATCATCTCAGCAAAAAGATCAGAATTAACTTTTGTTAAAAAACTTATAATGTTGAGTTTTATTTGATTAAAATTCTAGCCGTCTGTCATACTTTTACAACTGTAATCGTTAGTTGATAACTGCCGGAGATTCACTCACACGCTGTCGATTGTGAATGACACGTGTGTCGAACGCATTCGCCACAGAAATCATTTGACGCGGTCAGTTGCAAGACATGCTGATAGTAACGGCTTCGTAACGGTGGGTCTTTGAAAGTTACGTGTTTCCAAGTATGAAGTTAGTACTAGCAAGCAACGGAGACGTTAGTTTTACTTTCAAAGGCTTAACTTTCACATTCAGTATTAAAGTGCATGCATCATGTTACTATAACGATGTAGCGATTGTGTTACGCGAATTACATTGAAATAATTTTACAGTAACTCTGTGCTACTGAGGAAATTGTATTGTTAACGAATCATATGTAAAGGCGTTTGGCGCCCTCCGACGGCAAAACTGACCGAAGTCATACGTCACGACACGACAGTAACATAAAACGAAACATATCACAGTAAAACAATTAGCATCGGGAGAACTGGCATCAAACAAACAAAATTGAACATTTAATTTCTAGAATTGGCTAAATTAAGGTAAATTTCTTAGGGATTATAGAGACGTGTTACGCTGCACTTGGAAGCTAATCGGTAACGCTTTTAGTTCGGAGCTTCCGCCCGTATACCGGCTATACGGTACGAGAAGCGGCCCGCAGCGTACCGTAGCCGATCCGAGCATAGATAGGGGTAATAATACTAAAACATAGTGCATTCGTGGACGAACTAATCGAGGTTTTACAACGTAAAACTACTAATTGATAAATGGTCAAGTAGAGTTGATTTCACTAGTCGCAAGTCGAAAAATGTTAGTAGTGTTTTGACATATTTTTCTTTGCTGAAAGTGCGTGATTCATGTCAGCTGATAATTGTTCGCATAGTGAGGACGCCGCAGCACTCCCGCGCGGCCAGCTCTGCGCGCGCGGGAGCGTTGCGGACTCCACTTTTGTAATCTGTAAAATATACATTACACGAAAAAATAGAAAAATTATAAAAAAAAATATACGGTAGTTACGTTTTTCTCATATTTTTTGACGTGATGCACTTTTATGACGTTTGGTTTGTGTATTGAACGCTTTGTTTTAGTAGTCTCGCAGTACCGAGCACGAGATTTTGTTGTGTAATGTGTGATGTGTCCAGTATGTGCGTTGGTGCGGTAGTGCTCGCGGGCGGCGCTTGGCTCATGGAAACGGGTTATTCCCACCTGTTACCACCAATTTGTTACCAGTAACGGCTGGGATTTTTGTCCCATCCTTTACCACTTAAGTACTCGGTGGTAACTACTGATAATTTTTCCCTCACCTTTTACCAATAAAGTACTCGGTGGTGACCACTGAAAAAAAAACCAGTTGTTACCATCAATTACTATTCCCATTAGTTCCCACTGGTAGAAGGCGGGGAAAAAAATTCCAGCTGTCACCATTGGTAACAAATTGGTGATTACGATACTTACAATAATACATGGAGCTTCAGTTTCATTATTGAGAGGTTTTTAATTAACATTTTCCTGAGCCGGCCGCGCGCCGTATTGCCTGCTACCGACGTTGAATTGCACCTTATACCTTTGTAATAAGGCGACATATTTGACCTATATTTTTCGCGGACTGTATCTATGCACTCGCCTTTTAGTTTTCTCACCCGGTCGTCTCCGATCCCGCACGTATGATTGGTTATCCCTTTTAGTTCGCTTGTCTGTATAGTTTGCCAGTACACCTGCATTAGATTTATTTAATTGTGATACACGTTTTAGAATTATACGTGTCTTTGTGATTATGAAGTGTTTTTCTGTATTGATGATTCGCTTGAATGCCTTTGAGGTAGTTTCTATCATATTCTCGCTATTAATTAAGTTACTGACGATTATAATTGTTACATTGCCGATTGTTATATTTTGTATATAAAAGGTAAACATACATAAGTATATACATTAGTTATATTATGTAAGTAGGATTGTACTCTCGGCTCGCTTTGATTGAGTTTACAATATTAGATAGTTTTCAAATGACCACAAATCGTGGTATTTTAATTGAGATGTTAATTATTTAAAAACATAATTTCAAATAGGACCAACTATGTAAACAGGCCAATGTTCTATCGTTGTTGTGCATACCGAATCAAATCTTGTGGAAAATTTAAATTAAGAGAATGTCAGCAACTATCTGCAAAATAATGCACAATGCAAGTCTGAGCTAGGTCGCTATGACTTTTCATAAAGTATTGCCCTATGTTATTTTAGATGTTTAAGTAAGATCGAATTCATCATTTACGAGGCTTTCTTCCAAGCCGAATACGTACTTCCGAAAAAACTTTCAAAATGTAACTAGGTTATTATAAACTATTAATTCACAAACACTATTAGTAAAGTGTACCGCTAATTGGTAACCTGACAATTCATTTGCAGGCCCTCTCATCTCGTGTTCACTCCATTTGTAAAGTATGAAGGTCAATATTAGAACTGTAAGAATAGTGCCAGTAAGGTAGTTAACAAATTGTATCGCGATTCGCTTGCGCGGTTGAGCGTTTTGACCTTTCGTATGTGGTGAGTTAACCTTTTGAGAGCTAAAGACGGCTGTGGACGCGGACGAAAATTCGTGCCACTGAAGCCACGGACGGCCACAGCCGCGCGTGCGCTTTGCGCTTTTTCGTTAATTTTATGTAATAAAAAGCTTGACAAGTAACTTGACCCATTTTTTAAAATAGTACATGACAATATTTATCAGAAGTTTCATTTTATTCATATTTTGTCTGGCTATTGTTTTTGTTCTGGCCTCAGTTGGGCACCGTTTTGTTTTGCTGCTGCTCGCTGTCAAAAGGTTAAAAAAGACGTGGTTCAAGCCTGTATGTGAGACCGTTTCACTGTGTCCGTTTCACCAAGCTACAAGTCTAAGCGAGGGATGTCGCGGATGCGTTTTTTTCGACATCCGCGGATGCCGATATTTCGAGGCTCACATCCGCGAACGTGGATTTTGGGGCCAAACACTCAAAAACATGAATAAATAAGCAACTTCTATATGGTCACGCAGTACTCAAACACGTTGCGACTGATTTACAATCGTTGCAAACCTAACGCATCACCTGCGGGAATACGGCGAATCGTCATATTACAGAAACGAAATTGACAAATGAAGAAAATACCGAACACGCGCGCGGCACGCGCCGCGTTGGTTTCTGTTTTGTCGCGAACTGTAACTACATCCGCATGGGATTTTTGCAGACGTTGAACAGGATGTTGAAAATGACGCGGAAACTCCGCGGTTGCGGATGCAGATGTCTGCAACATCCCCGGTCTAAACAAACACCACAGCGGCCCTTGACAATTAGCGACTGGCCATTTGACCTGTGTTGACTTGTAAAATTGTAACATGTACCTTCGTTAAACGCGTCACTGGTGTGTTAACCGCCTAATAGGACAGCAAACCCTATATACAAACATATAAAATCATTCTGTGTTAGAATCCTGTTCGTCGGGCTATATTTTCAAACATAGTTTCTAAGACATCGTGACACCAATTATGTATTTCTAATAGAGAAATTATTTATTTTTGGATAAGTGATTTTTATTGCATTTCATTTTTTTAGGCATTTTAGATGCATTTTAGCTTTTCATAATATTTTGTTTTACTCACAATTAGTCGTGTTTTATGCGCTTATAGGTAGATGTATCAAATATTACCTTTTTTGAATTTATTATGAAGACAGGACACTGGTTGTTTTTCGACTATCTCGTATGAAATCGCGTCCAACTTCGACTGTTTAATGTATCGCTACGTAAATGTAATTGTGTCGTATTTTTTATTATTTTGTATATTATTAAGCTTCTATGTTAGGGAGTAGTCATAGTTATGTACAAAATATATGTTAATGGAAAACGATCATTTGTTTTATTTTGATTATAGACCCCTCGTCTATACCTGTACTTTTTATCAGTGAATGTTAATGACACACACGGACAGCAGAACTTTAGTACGTCCTGAAGATATCAAACGGTAAAGTAACCTCGGATAAATACGTCTTTTCCTATGATTACCGTTACTTTGTTAGCTTATCCATGTTAAGTAAAATTTACCTGTCCATTTGAACTACAGTTACCGATTAATTACCTGACGTATGTATGTATGTGATCAAGAAAATTCTATTTCACGGCTTGATGGATTTTGACATATAAGGTGTCGTTGGATTCCTCATAATCGTGGGTGTCATAGGAAAAAAGCTGTAGGGTTTTTGAAAAATCTGAGTTCTATTGTTTAAATACGAGTACCTGGGTACCTTATTTCCATAGCTTTTGCTACCAACTATAGGTCATTCCATTACCATCTTAACCTTTTGAGAGCTAAAGACGGCTGTGGACGCGGACGAAAACTCGTGCCACTGAAGCCACGGACGGCCACAGCCGCGCGTGCGCAAACGCTTTTTCGTTAATTTTATGTAATAAAAAGCTTTACAAGTAACTTGACCCATTTTTTTAATAGTTCATGATACGTACATTAATTTTGACATGACAATATTTATCAGAAGTTTCATTTTACTCATATTTTGTCTGGCTATTGTTTTTGTTCTGGCCTCAGTTGGGCACCGTTTTGTTTTGCACCCTCGCTGTCAAAAGGTTAAATATACCGTTGTTATTTGAAGCCAAATTGTTCTTAGAATTGCGATAACTTTTACAAATTTCAAATCCGATTCCGGGTGAAAAGTAATTAAGCAGAGTAAATGAGCTAAGAGGGCAAAGAGAAATGGACAGCTTACTTACCCGAAATCTTATCTCTTTTCGGATGCTTTTGAAATGCGTGCTTTATGAGGGTGGCGTAGGGTTGTAAATTACTTTGTGCAGTGAAGCGAGAGCAATTTCTGGGAGGTAAAGAGAGATTGCAATTAATTCTTGAATGGACGGGCGGAATCAAACGGTCTGTGCGTGATTATGGAGTATTCTCCCGCAAAGGTTACACGAGGAGGTCCTTGACATTATAGGTATGCATGCGAACATAGGTATGTATATGCTTCATGTTGTAATAATTAAGATGATTTACAGAAGGTACTTACGCCGTCCTGTGCCCGTCCCGAGTCCGGCACTCGCTTACCTGCCTAGTGCCTGACGGTTATGCGGAGTCATGGTTTTCTCGTTGTATGCGTGGTTTGTTAGATGTTTTACTTGAAATCCTTATTTCATTGTAGCAAAATTTCGGATCGCATTTTTCCGCGATCGTAAATTTTGCAGTCGTTTTAATTATTTGGCTACCATTTTAACACAAGTTATTTTCATTGCTCGCGGTTTTCCGCGAGTTGCCTTTTTCTCTGCAGTTTTTTTTACCATAGTCGTATTTTCGTGTATCAAAATTCCGTGCAGTTCTTTTCCATTGTTTGTATTTTTTATAGAGGCAAGTTTTCTGTGTAGATCATTTTAATACTCTCATTTCTCCGCATGCATTACCTTTGTATGGACAATATCTACATGAAACGATGATATATTAAAAGGGAATTTCAGGAATTTATTAATTTTCAATTATTTATTAAAATATCTAAATCACTAATATTTTGTTGGATTTAGTCTCGACGTTATTACTATAATTATGATTTATCTGTTACGCAGAAAAAGACAGCTATTATAAATTATTTCCATTTCGCCATACTAGCGAACCGTAAAATGCTTAGACTATAAAATTATCGTGTATTGTGGTGCCTTTAAGGGTTATGACAGCCGCTGTCAAAAAAACCTGTCTTTCATATAAGGTTCATACCTAGTCACTCTCTTGTGGAAAAAAGGTTGGCGTGTCAGTGACAAGGAACACCACATTTTAATATATCATCGTTTCATGTAGATATTGTCCATACAAAGGTTATGCATGCGGAGAAATGAGAGTATTAAAATGATCTACAAAGAAAACTTGCCTCTATAAAAAATACAAGCAATGGAAATGAACTGCACACGGAATTTTGATACACGAAAATACGACTATGGTAAAAAAAACTGCAGAGAAAAAGGCAACTCGCGGAAAACCGCGAGCAATGAAAATAACTTGTGTTAAAATGGTAGCCAAATAATTAAAACGACTGCAAAATTTACGATCGCGGAAAAATGCGATCAGAAATTTTGCTACAATGAAATAAGGATTTCGAGTAAAACATCTAACAAACCATATTCTGTCCCTTTTCCGCAAAACGCACCTTCATATGAAACGATTGTCATTTACTACGATGCTCGATGGTCGTGACGTCACGATCCCCGCGCGTTTTCTCTCTCTACTCGTAACAAGCAACATTAAAACGGTTATAGCTTCGTAATTGTTTGAGATATTTTAATGAGATTTTCGTCATTAGGCATCCATTCGGTCAATTTGGAACTCTGGGGGAGGCCTATGTCCAGAAGTGGACGTCTTTCGGCTGATATGATGATGATGATGATGATGATGCATTCTACACCCGTATTCCGCACGATACCACAGTGCCCAGCAGCGCGGTAGTGTGTTAACCACCTTGTTCATGTACAGTCGACTACAAAGAGAAAGATACAACCAAAGTTACAAAAATATGTATACACGACTTTATTGCCTTAACATTAAGGTCGTGTATACATATTTTTGTAACTTTGGCTGTACCGATCTCTTTGTAGTCGACTGTACACATTCGTCCGTGCGTCGGCCCGCAAACGGTGATCAAGGCTCGCCTCGGAGCATTTTTTTTTTTTTATCCTTTAATTTGAAATTTAATAATTAAGACGTTAATCGGAATCGCATTGTGACTAGAAAACAATTCACAACGCTATCCACGGCTGTATTCTAGTCGAACCAGTAGGTACCTGACATCCGATCACGCACATATGTTATGTATCTAGACCCCAACTTATACCTACAAGATTAGACCGAAATCTCGAGCAGAGAGCGGTTCAGCGATCTCCGCATAAATTTCAATGCCCAGTAGTTCCATGATGATCTCAGATTAACAGTTCGCCACAGTGCCTGTATTAAGATGAAATATGCGCGGCGGAATCTCAAAAAGGTTGTGGGGGCGAGGATCCTTGTTCCTCATTATAAATGGGCGTAAATATTGTTTCTGCGGAATCTTTTGTCGGGGCTCATTAAGAAACCATTATGAGCCGGAGTTTAATCTTCGCCAGAACTTGGATCACGGCGAAAAAAGATGTTGGCCCCGCGTTTTATGGAAATTTTACTGCCGTGAGGTAGTCGTGCGCAGACTTTATAAATTTCATAATAAAATAGGACGATTCATTAAGATGAGAGCGTTAAATCTATTTGGACGTTTTTTATGTCGTTATTTAAGATCGAGGTTAATTGAAAAAGGCCGGCGCCGGTTCAGGGTAGAATTTAAATGGCTTCATGGTGTTCCGGGCTCTCGAAACTTGCTGAGAAAAGCAGAAATTAAATGGTCTTCTTCATTTTCAAATCCACTTTTGACGTAGGTAGGTACTAGGGATGTTCAATAAGTTCTCAGAATGGGTATAAAAAACAAAAGTTATTGGTATTCTATAATTTTTAGGGTTCCGTAGCCAAAAAAACGGAACCCTTATAGTATGGACATGTTCGTCTGTCCGTATGTCACAGGCAGTTTACTCGAAAACTATAAGGTGTATTTGAATAAAATTTCGAGAATTGGTGTATTTTGTTAGCCGCTACATAGTTCTGTAAAGAAACGACAAAAAAATATTTTTTCTTAAACATGCAACGAAATGTCGTCCTTACGTGCGTTATAACAGGCTTCAAAGTATCACGTTTCGGGCGGAACAACTCGAGAGAACTGTAAAGGAATTTCATACAAAATTGAAGGCCTAGGCCGGGAAGTAATTTTTTTTTAATTTTAATGTTAACATGGCGTCTGTGTTCATCAACAGGCTAAACAGCTGATTTATATTTTTTTTAGTGGCTGAATGGTTATCGGACCAAAAATATCGGCGTTAATGCCTATTACACACGAACCTTTATTAAGAAAACAAATCTGTATGATTCAATGTGTTGATGAATAAATTAAAATGTTATCTATACGTAAGTCACCAGAGACCATAGACAATATTTAAAATCCTCTGCATTTATTTTATTCATTATGGAAATTAAGATTCTTATTATCAGGTTATGTATAATGGCCCTAATAGGGTCTATTCAAACACTACACACGCGAAATACGGACGACTTTCGTAAAAAAAAAAACATTAAGTATGGAGGGATTGGAGGGAAAATTAATGTACTATTGTGAGTGGTGTATTGTTTTATTTCATTGCATATGTTTGAGAAAAGCACTATACAATACATGCCTGGCCGTGAAAAGGCTTGCCGGCTTCGTTTCACTATCCGGCCTCCCTACGGTCGGCCGTCTATACCTACTCACCCGGCAAGCCCTTCTTTCCCGGCGTCTGCAGTAATGTACTATTTTAGGGGTGCACTACATACATGTCATCATCATCATCATCAGCCTACTTATATATACGTCCAACTGTTGGGTAAAGGCCTCCTCTCACGAATGAGAGGGACGGGCAGTAGTCCCCACGCTGGCCCACACCGGATTTTGTAATTTGTTGACATAACGCTTGTATTGTTTATTATTATGATAAAAATTATGGCATTGTTTAATATCTGACGATCACAGTAGATTCCTAAAAATTGACTATGTGTAATTTGAAGTGCAATTGTATGTTGTGAAATAAATAAATCTAAATCTAGGTATATCTAAAAATATACCGGTATCTGACTCATCTAATAGTTCAGCAGCATTACCTAAATACGGAATACGTTCAGAAAAAATATTTTGAATACCGGTATAAGTTTCTGCTTGTACGTATACATATGTAGGTAGGTAGGTGTTACGTAATTGGTACGTGTAATTCCTGAAAACCATATATATTCTCAGATAACCCTTCAAATTAAAGTGAAAGTGTCATACGCTATCAGCGCGTTTCGAGTGTTTTTAGAAACGCCTAGTCAAGAGTTGAGCAAAGGGCATCAGTTTTCACACTAAGTGGCGAAGTTACCGCAACTCACCGAGCCGACACTCGGCGTGCCATTGACGAACTTTGACATTAGCTAACAGAACAAACTTGGAGTTCATTAGCTATTATTTGAAACCCCTTTGTTGCTTTTATTGCTGTAAAATTTGGAGTTAACTTCGGGCAGTTGATGTAATGCAGCGACTTGTCTTGAATGCTGAAAACTTTTCAATAGGTTTTAGGGTCGTACAAAAAATTGGTCTATTATAGAAAGTTTTTAATGACAATAATAAATAGAGATGCGCCGAATATGGGTTTCACCGACTACGAACATTCGGCCGAATATTCGGTCCAGCTGATGCCGAACCGAATATTCGGCCGAATTATTCGGTTCAACGTAATGCCATCATCCGTTGTTCTAAAACAGACTAATTCAATGGTAATATTTTTGTTCATTATGTCACGAAGCAGTAACTATTTTACATTCCTGTAACTTGTAATAAAAAGCTCTTAAAATTGTTCGGTAAATATTCGGCCGAATACCGAACATTAAAACCATGCCGAATATGCTGAATATGCCGAATACCGAATATAACCGAATATTCGGCGCATCTCTAATAATAATTGATCGCAACCGTCCACTTATTATTAAGATGCTAGAACCCGGTGCGGAAAGGTGCAACAAACAAACATGCAACACCAATTACTGAAATATTTTCCATTTTACGGGGCGTTAATTAGACTTTCGTCTTGGTTACGCAAGCATTATTAGGTACGAGACATTATGCACTCATACACTGTACAAACACCACCTGCCATTTTCTGTAACGCACACTCTACCTACTGTACATAGTAAGTACTCCAGGCAAAATTCGGTTTCGAAAAGCATTAATTTATAATAGCTTTTTTTCTGTTTATTTCATTCTAAAACGTTATTCTAAGATGCTTTATTCAAGAATCCAACAAACTTTCCACCCGGAAGTAATTATAATAGACTTAAATTAACATTAATTGTCTTTTTTATTTGATTTATATTGAATATTTTGAAGCAAATGTAAATTAATCTAAATAAAGATAAATAAAAATATTAATATTTATCCGGACTTTTTAGGAGCTAATTAATTTTTTTTTTTGATGTCTGATTTTTTGTTGGATGTTGCCTCTAGGTAACTATTTAATTGATAATATATCCGTTACATTAAAAAAAATTGCTATTATAAATTATTTCCAAATTTGTCATTTTTTCCATACAAGTTGTCAGTTCATTGCCTGGACTATAGTGCAAAGAGTGCATTTTGCGCTTCACATGACTGACGATATTCGAATAAATTCAACAAGAATTATTGGTGATGTTAACTTAATCATAAGCCATTTTTTTATAAGCCTGGTGGTATGTCCCACTGCTGGGCAAAGGCGTCACAACCTGGTACTTATAATATTTATAATAATTACCTACAATTATTTCAAGCTCGGTTTAAGGATGTTCTAGATATATAGTATATACCTAGTTCCTTATCTCTCATTGGAAGGCTGGGTGTTATAAAATACGAGACAGGCTTAGTCGCCGCGTTGCGTATCTCCCGAGGGACTGGCATAAGTAGGTCAATCGATACCTATAATACGAGCTGATTATAATCACCATATCGACAACCCTTCTTTGAATTATATACGAGGATCTGAATGTTAAAGTAAATGAGATCTGTGAACAGCTTCAACGGTGGTTCTCATCAAATGGCCTGTATCAAAAAGGAACTTAAAATAAGAAAAAAATAATGTTATGTACTTTTTGGGACGTAATATTGTTGTTCCTACATGTTTAAATAATACCCCGATGAAAACATGCAGCGAATGTAGATTCCTGGGTTTCATGGTGGATTCGAGCCTAAATTGGAAACTCCACGTCGTCACTCTGCGACAGACTGAGTTGCAGCTTTTGCCCTATGAAAATTAAAATTCCTTAGGTACCTATATCAAATGATGCTTTAAAGTCTGTTTACTTATGCTTATTTTGACTCTTTGATGTCGTACGGAGTAATAATATAGGGAAACTCGACAAATGCGAAACGAGTACTAGTAGGTACAGTCAGCAGCAGAAGTAGCTAAGCGGGCCTAGTGCTCAAATTGATCTGCACACGGATTCTAATGTCAAGAGAATAAGGTTCTGTGCAGATCATTCTGAGCATGTTAAAGTGCTTAGCTACTTCTGCTGCTGACTGTACAGTCACGAGCGTTAATTTGGGACCCATTTCCTTCAAATGTTGTTAGAACATTTACAATGCAATAAGGTCGAAAACTTCAGTTCAATAATAATTGTGAAGTGTCAAGATGACACAATTAAATGTCTTATTGAATGGGCCCTTGAATTGATAACGTCTTTGCCAAAAGCTATCATTACAGTTTTCTATTACGAACATGTGTCATTGTGTGTCAGTGTCAGACAAGAAAATTTATTGAAAACTGTCATTTTCACAAAATACTATTTTCAAATAACAAATATGGCCGGAGAGAAGACAGGGCCTCTAACACGGGTGACAATTAGTAGGAAAAAATCGGAAATGATCGTTTGACTCGTTCCGCCCGGTTGACGTCACTGAGCGGTTTCCCCTAGTCACGTATAGTAACGTAAGTTGTCAGCATGGCAAACATTGACACTCCTTTAAAATATTAGCTTTAAATGTCTTCAGTTTGCTATACGATATTCCACCTTAGGTGGGTCCCAAATTAACGCTCGTGACTGTACTACAAAAACGAGCAATACTTACGTACTCTGATCAGAGCAAAACCAAGGCACTCGTGTGGAGACCACTTCATGACGCAGCGCATCATGACCCATTATTCACTCTAAGAATATACACGCTGATTTTTAATTCGTGATCAGGAACCAATTTTTCTAATTCATTTATTGATGCTAAACACGATTAACTCGTGTTTACCTAAAACAAACTTCTTTTTTCCTGAATAGAACTGAATTAGGAATTACTTTTTAATTAATTATCATTGTCACCCTGATGGTAGTTCAAATCTCCATGAAAAATTAGTTTTATCAACCAACCTCAAAACCCTTGTGTCCAATTATTAAATTAAGAGTAATAAACTGTCAATTATCACATACATGAGAAGTATATGTTAGAGTTTATTGGCGTAATACCTATCAAATTTTCCCCCAAAGCGGTGACCATACATTCAGTGGATATTAGTGTTAACATTATCATTATAGTTAATGAACTAAACAGTGACGTAATTGCATGAGACCTCATCCATTGAAATCTGGCTTTGGCTGTTTGTTCATATTTTTTGGCTCCTGATCACGGATTAAAAATCAACGTGTATATACTCTCGTACTCGTACATAAGTATTTATAAGTAAAGCAACGATATAATCTCTTGGTTAAACTACAGTACCTACCTAAGCACTACCGTAAAATGGGGTTAGAAAGATTAATTTTATAATTCAGATTATAACTTAGTCAGTTTAAAAGCAAAAAATGTAAAAAAACAGTATATTACCTACTTGATATACAGTTTTTATACTGGCTTTATGAAAAAGAAACTGTAGGTACATAATTTTCATGAAAAAAATGTTTTTATGCCCTATCAACTCTAGGAAGTTATGGAATGATTGGTACCAAGTTAATCTAGTATCATCAAAGATTTATGATATTTAAGGTATTAATAACCGATTAGCATTAAAAACCCATTTTCTGTAATTTTCGACAGATTTAAAAAAATGCATATAACTCGGAAACTAAAATCCTCAAAGTGGTCCCTTTTACTAGACACAGTCACATATACCTACCTATCACATAAATGTACGTTTAAGTGTAAGACCCTTTAAACCCTTCTTTTCAATCGGCTGAAATACGCAGGTACCGATTAAATTAGGCAAAAGGGACGATTCGGCGAAAATTCCTAGTTACTATCCTTTCACCTTTAGAGCGATATTTTACCGAGAGGGCCGGCGTAGGGGCATTAATGAAATCCGAACCGTTCAATGGAGGCATTGGCCAATAGCTACTATACTATGTGGAGTAGTGATGCAAAGAATACAGTGCGCTGTGATGGTTATACACTCGCAGGTAAGCTAGCCAAGCGACATTATCAACGTGGCACATTAGGGTACCGTACCTACCTCAAAAGGAAAAAAACGGAACCCTATAGGATCACTCGTGCGTCTGTCTGTCCGTCTGTCACAGCCGATTTGCTCCGAAACTACTGGACCGATTGAGTTGAAATTTGGTAAACATATGTAAATTGGTGACCCAAAGATGTCCATCAAGCGTAAAGTAAATTAATGAATTCAGAACAAGGGGGCCACTTTTGGGGGGTAAACTGGAAAATAAAAAAAAAGTTTCGCAAACTGTACCTATTGTGTGATATATCAAATGAAGGGGGTTGTTATCAGCGTCTCAGATATTTTTTTTTATAGTTTTAGCGAGAACCGATTTGAAGTAATTTAGGAAAAAAGACGAAAATACCCAACCTTATCTCCGAAACTACCGAACTTAAAATTCTGAAAAAAATATAGAAAATAGTTCCTTGCCTAAAGATTACAGGAAAACCTATAAGAAGTTTGAGTATTCAAAGTAACGGGAAAATTCTCAATATTTTACGGAACCCTCACCACGCGAGTTGAACTCGCACTTTTATTTGCCACAACTGATTTAGTATGAAGTTGTGGCAAATAAACCACTACCCGCCCAAATTAAGTAGTATGAATTTGACCAATAGCATGTCGCCTTGACTACAGAAGAAAAGACATCGTTTCAGCAGGGCTTAACATTTTACCTAAGTAAAATCACTTTAGTATTTTGGTATTTTTCCTACCTACTGTATGTTTATGCATTTTAACCATAAGGCTTGTGTTATAGGTACTAGACGACGATGTATTTAATTTATATAAATACTTAAATACATAGAAAACATCCAAGACTCAGAAACAAATATTCATGCTCATCACACAAATATTTACCCTTACCGGGATTCGAACCCATGACCTTCAGCTTCGTAGGCAGTGTCACTACCCACTAGGCTAACCGGTCGTCACATATAGGTACAATGTATGCGACATACAATATAATAATGTCGAATACAATGGTAAATAGATAGTATTATATAGGTACGTGAAAGTTTGTAGGGTTGTTTAGATAAAAATATTATGGATTTCCAGTTTAGGACGACAAAACATAATCTTAGGTATGTACCTATTACAGAAACTACAATTGTTCACTCAAAAGTTGGGTGCAAGGACAGTTTTCATCCCAGTAGGTACAATTTATAATTATAACCTCTGTTAGGTATAAAGAATCTAGTGTGCCGATTTGCGACCACTTAGATGAGCAGGTGAACTGAAAAGATATTTTCTTATTTTTTTAGTAGATTCATATTATAAAATTACCTACAAAAAACATAGGTACGGTTGACTGTTTGAATAGGATCTCCAAAATTATAAAACTTTAATCTCCCACGCCTTGTACACATACATATTTAAAATATTGCTGCGACAACAGTCGCCTGTGACCATGACCGGAGCAAACCGTGTCGAAACGTCAGCAATAAAGGTAAATAAATATCGCGTTAGACCCGTGATTAACAATAATTTAAATATTTCCAAAGTTATCATGTGTAATTGAAGAAAACTTGTCTTAGGTGGTCGCTAACTGAATCTGCGGTCGAGTAACCTGCTTAAGGACACAGGCTTGATCGTATTTTTCACAAAATAAACATTTGGCACAAATCATTTAAATACCTACACTAAACACAAGTAAATGCTGCAAAATTTCTCGGAGCCTCTCTCTTTTAGACCCAAGACTTATACGAGCAACACTGATTGCGACTGAGCAAGATTCAGACTTTGCTCAATGCAATTCTCGACTTTTACAAATTCAAATAGCTATCCTGCAAATATACTCCCACTTTGCAACTTTGCACTAGTTTAATCTGATGTTATTAGAGCGTCCTGCTCACACACATTTGGCTATGCTCTATCGCTAGAGAAAGTGCATGGACAAAGATATATTCAAAGATATATATCGTCGTCTAGTACCTATAACACAAGCCTTATTGAGCTTACTATAGGCCTAGTTCGATTTGTGTAAGAATGTCCGCTAATATTTATTTATTTATTTATTTAAAAGCGCGTATTGGACCTGAGGCGCTTCACAACATAGTTAAACGAACATACGTAGTAAGTGAGATCAATTTGTGTTCGTCACTTCGCATCGCAATTTGATGTCAATAAATTTCGTATGTTCTGACACGTTAGTGGCCTAAACAGGGACTTAGGTATGCAGATGTTCATAAAAAATTAATATCTTCTTCAATTCACGATCTGTTTTTCGGTATTCCAAAATTGTCTTTAGGTATTGGCGCTGAGATATAAGACGAGTCGGTTAGAATATAATAGTATTTTATGCAACAGTTGTATAAGAGAGGTCAAAAAAGGCGAGTGGCGTGGGTTACAATGTGAGCCGAAGGCGAACATTGTAAAGAAAGACGCCACGAGCGTTTTTTGACTTAGTTATACAACGTTGCATACAATACTTTTTCTACGACTAGCTACTATGGAATAAAATGCAAAATTAAACAAAGAATAAATTTTTCTTAAACTTTGTCGTATAGGTGCCTAGATTTAGTAGGCAACAAATTTTCGGTCACTGCTTATGGGCTGCCGGTGTATTTCTTCTGGTGTAGAAGCAATATTTTCATCGTCATCCATTTTTATTACTTTTGAGAAACACCAACTATTTTGTAGCAAACACAACGGCCGCAAACTCAAACAACAATTTATAAAATAACCGGGAATTCGGGAAACATGAAAATGAGACAAATGGGTGTCTATGGTTAACTTTGTTTTTAATTGATGTCAACTTGCCAGTACTGCCATATTAAGAATAAGTTAGCAGCAATGCCTTTAGTTCAAAAATTTCTAAAAAGTAAAAACATTCAGTGGTTTGTTAAGTTGGTAGTACCTAATGTATAGGTTTAGAAGCGTATGGCTGCTAAGCGTATCGTTTTGGCGACATAACAGCACGGTTGTGCCGTACTGTTATGGGGAATAGAGTATAGACTTTTCTGCAAACTTATTTTGTATGTCTTTATATTAGTGTTCGTGACTATGTAAATGACAGATAAAAGTACAGGAGTAGAAAAACATATTAGCTGCCCCAGCGGCTTTGCCCGCGTATTGCAAAGAACGCAGACAAACGCGCGGCCTAAAATATAGCCTAGTAAGTATAACTATCCAAAAAGCATTTTTGATGTCGTATAAGCGGTTCCGGAGATTATTCATTATACAGTGTTAGTCTCCATAAAGTGCACATATGAAATGGGGTGAATCTACTAATTCCATCGACGGGAAAAATAATAAAAAATAATGTTTTTTTATTTTGGAATTATCATCATTGTCATCATCAGCCTATATACGTCCCACTGCCGGGCACAGGCCTCCTGTCATGAATGAGAGGGAACGGGCAGTAGTTCCTATGCTGGCCCAGTGCGGATTGGGGACTTCACATACCTCTTTGAATTTCTTCTCAGATGTATGCAGGTTTCCTCACGATATTTTCCTTGACCGAAAAGCTAACGGTAAATATAAAATGATATTCCGTACATAGGTTCTGAAAAACGGTTTGTTCCCAATTCTACAGATTTCTATTACATATTTCCACTCCCAATTCTAGTCTAACTATTGCAAAATACATATAAACACATACAAGTGTTATGTGATTAGAATTAGAATATTTATAAAAATCGGAGCTTGTACCTTTTTTCCGAAGAGATAAAACCTATTTCTCTAGATAAATAATTACTGGTTGGTTATAGTATCTGTAGACATGAGAATCTGTAGAATTGGGAATCTGTAGACATGAGAATCTGTAGAATTGGGAATCTGTACACATGAGAATCTGTAGAATTGGGAATCTGTAGACATGAGAATCTGTAGATTTGAGAATCTGTAGACATGGGCCCAAAGGCACCGTAGCTTAGCTTGGAATTATATCCAAAAAACAATAAAAAAACAAAACGCTGTGGCACCATTGCTAAGACATCGTTATATATTTTTTAATAATAATTAATTTCCCGTCAATGGAATTGGGTCTAGATTCTTCCTATGTTATGTCTATATGTGCACTTTTAGGAGACTCAAACTGTTAAATAAATACCGCTATACGGTCCCTGTATACAAATGTGAATGGAGGCACTGGAATTCAACATTACTTGCAATAACATTGCATTACGGCAGCAATGGGGAACAATTGGGTGCTGCACGGCTATCACGAACGGCCTGCGAGCTGTGTCGCGGCGAGATAGACAATCCGTCTCTTTTTAATTAGAACGCTTAGAAAGAGACGGTTAGTCATGTCACCGCAATACAGCTCGCGGGCCGACCTGTGATAGCCGTGCTGGCACAGGCTGTTGTGTACCAATTCAGACACATAAATTAGCAGGTTTCTCATAGTAGGTAGGTAATGCCATTCGGTTCTAGTTGTAGGTACCTACGTACTTGTATTTAAGTGGTGCTCATATTCTATTCAGTTTATGCGGACGATCATATTCAACTAAACGCATACTTAAATAATATAAAGTTCAAAAAACTGTAATATTAATCGATTGACACCGATATATCGTATAGTTATATTATATCTTATGTTATATTTCGACACTCTCAAATGAATCAAATTTTATAGGGTACTTTCCGTTAACCTAGAACTATGTGGCAATTAATATCCTGCCAGCCTAGGCAGCCTGCCCCCGGGTTCCGAGCTTGAGCCTATGTTTTATATGTAAATATTTTATTTAGTTTATTTTATCCTTAGTTTAGTATACATATTTGTTGTTTGTTTGTATTATTAAATTAATTTGTATTATACTACAAATACAGGGAAAAATCTGAAAACTAAACATTTGTCATTTTGTACGGAACCCTGGGTGGGCGATGAGAGGAAACCTATTTCCAACCCGTTTAATTAGAAAGAGACTGCCGCTTGTATGACAAGTTAAGAGTCATTACGCAGAATGGCCCATGACTGAATTGTAAGTTAGGTAATTTCCTCTCGTTAGCCGCAGGGATGGTAATTAATACGAAGAAAGTAATGATAAGGTTATATTTTACCACTGTAACTAAAGTTGTATTCAGCGCTAATCACAACATACATGCGTCACAGGACTACAGGCTATTTGCGCTACATATGGACATCAACACATTCACTGCCAGAATCGCTACGCGCTACGCTAGCCGATCCCGTGGTTTTTCTGCTAAGTAACGGAAAGCTCCTACTGGCAGTGAAGGTGTTAAGCTACTACGGACTAAGGGGTAATGCTACGAGCCTAGCTTACCAATGAATAAGTTAAGGTCATGTAGCATTGTTGAAAATGCACATAATATTGTTTCGGGTTTGCTTGAAGCGAAACTCGTATGTCAAGGTGGATTTGTAGACGGATAGATACATAAACCATTTATTTGTTTGCTACAAACACACACAAACAAAATCCATTCGACACAAGAATTGAAATACAACAAAAATGCGTTACAGCAAATTTATCGAGAAAACTATATTTCCTATCGAGCGAACCTTATGTAATCGTGTAACTTTTAAGAAGTTTCGTATTTTGGAACTTCAACAAAAAAAAAAGATTAAACTCAAAATGGCCGTGTGGTATTTAAAAGTAAAACCATTCCATGTCATTAACACTGTCAATCATTTATAATGTCGTATATTTTCGCTAAATAAAGCCTTTAATCTATTCGGGCTTATTCCTTACAATTTATTTGCACACTTCACTTATCTCACCTTAAAACGAAAACTGATTTCTGAAACGAAACTTTTTTCGGTCGAACGAAGTCTTTGTCTCAGAGACCGGGCATATCCGCGTAATCTGCTGAACACTTTATTTCTACTCAGTCAAATGTAAAAAACCTTTACTTTTGAGTTTCGAGTGTATTCTGGCGTGCATAACAGGATGCTACTTATCAAAGAACTGGGTATTCAAAGGGAGTTTTAAAATCTGTACGTATTTTTGAATGGACATTTTTGTCTTTGACACGCTTTTTCTACAACTTTTTTTCATGAGATTTTTTTAGTGTGTTACATAAAACAATAGATGTACCTAGGTCATACAGAGATGTAGGAAATAAAAACGGCTAAAAATTAACGGTATTTTAACTACTTATGAACCTATCTAATTACTTACTCCTGGTTTTATGTCGCTAAGTAATATCTAAAAAAATGTAGGTACCTACTTAATTAGTTCCTAAAATTTGAAGTGACATTTTATAGTATTTTATGCAACAGTTGTATAAGAGAGGTCAAAAAAGGCGAGTGGCGTGGGTTACAATGTGAGCCGAAGGCGAACATTGTAAAGAAAGACGCCACGAGCGTTTTTTGACTTAGTTATACAACGTTGCATACAATACTTTTTCTACGACTAGCTACTATGGAATAAAATGCAAAATTAAACAAAGAATATTTTTTTCTTAAACTTTGTCGTATAGGTGCCGAGATTTAGTAGGCAACACATTTTCGGTCACTGCTTGTGGGCTGCCGGTGTATTTCTTCCGGTGTAGAAGCAATATTTTCATCGTCATCCATTTTTATTACTTTTGAGAAACACCAACTATTTTGTAGCAAACACAACGGCCGCAAACTCAAACAACAATTTATAAAATAACCGGGAATTCGGGAAACATGAAAATGAGACAAATGGGTGTCTATGGTTAACTTTGTTTTTAATTGATGTCAACTTTTCAGTACTGCCATATTAAGAATAAAGGTTTTTCCTAAGTTAGCAGCAATGCCTTTAGTTCAAAAATTTCTAAAAAGTAAAAACATTCAGTGGTTTGTTAAGTTGGTAGTACCTAATGTATAGGTTTAGAAGCGTATGGCTGCTAAGCGTATCGTTTTGGCGACATAACAGCACGGTTGTGCCGTACTGTTATGGGGAATAGAGTATAGACTTTTCTGCAAACTTATTTTGTATGTCTTTATATTAGTGTTCGTGACTATGTAAATGACAGATAAAAGTACAGGAGTAGAAAAAAATCTTTATAAAACCGGACGAGAACGTTTTTTTTCTGCTTCCGATCCCGATATCATTTCAATGTGTTCGTTACGATACCAATAGTAAACATATTAAAACGTGTTTTATAACAAAATCATCAAATAAAAGTACAATACATCATCATAAAACCCCTCACTGCGTACATATTTCGAGCCATATAGAAGCTCGTTACGCGGGATTGTTGAGGTCTGGCTCTATAAAGAATTATTACGAGTGAGAGATGTACGGTTGACGGAACTGCCTCGTGTTATTGTTATTTCCGAGGCGATGGCTCGTAATATGAGTATGACCCGAGGTTGTTTACACGTACCAGAAATATCAGTATTTCATTCGAAGAGCGAAATATTGTAAAATTGGGCGCTCTGCTGTTCGGATGGAGGCACGATTTTGCACTGGAAAGATATGGCTTTTAGTATTTATTATTTACCAATGTCTTGATACTGAAATTGCCAATTATTCTTACATTGCTTTTCTCATCTCGCATAGGATTGGTGGCAGAATTATACACAGTGCACCTAAGCTTAAGGGCCTAAGGGAAAGAGACTGAGGACGAAAGTTTCTAAAAATGTCTCACGGAGCACAGGATCAGTAGATTTCACACTTTCTTTTAATAAGTACAAAGCAACACTAGCAAGCATCATACGTAACATAACATACTTAAGAGCAATGAAAACTGGAACTTACACAGTTAAGGTGCTGAGTTTGGGACCACTTTGCGCGATTGAACAGTGATAACCTAGTCATAACCTGAGGTCATAACATGGCTTTTACATAGGCTGGTTAATCAACCAGTTAATGGGTCCAATCCATATGAAAGTAGCGGTTATATCATTGTTAGATCTCGCAATAGGAACAGCCGATGTCAAAGATAAGTAAAGAAGTGCGCCACTACGTGCATTTCAGGAGCCGTAGCATGGTTGGCCTTATCACGCGACAAGTGACAAGATAAGAGCGTCGTCTCGTTCTATCGAACGGTGTCAGCCAGTGACGCACGCTCTATCCTATCACCTATCGCGTGACAAGGCCAACCATGCTACGGCTCCAGCTCGTTTGTGGTGCGCGTGCCGCGACCACTGCATGCCCCGCTTACTGTAACTTGTTTAAACCTCAGTTCACCGTTCAACCACAAATATATCTTGACGCCGCGATTCGTAGTAAGTAGCGTAGTGGAGAGGTCTATATAGTTTCGTTAGGAGTGACAGGTGAGGTGAGGCGCATTAGCGCGTTCCTGGAGACCCTGACGAGTCGGGTGTTGTGTCTTGGCGGTTCCGGCAACCTATCGAACCCTATAACAGCAGAGCCGACGAGGCAGGGGAGCCACGCTATTATTATGTCGCCTAAATGGACTCGATCGAAGATTCGTTAGCGTTCCGTTCCCAAAGAGTAAGAACGGGACCCTATTACTAAGACTCCGCTCTCCGACCTTAGTCTGTCTGTCTGTCTGTCCGTCTGTCACCAGGCTATATATCTCATGAACCGTGACAGTTAGACAGTTGAAATTTTCACAGATGATGTATTGTTCTGATCTGTTGCCGCTATAACAACAAATACTAAAAAAACGGAATAAAATAAATATTTAAGGGGGCTCCCATACAACAAACGTGATTATTTTGCTCGTTTTTATAGATAATGGTACGGAACCCTTCGTGCGCGAGTCCGTCTCGCACTTGGCCGGTTTTTTATAATTATATGTATGTTTATCTTTAAGGTATGTGTGATATGGGCCTTCGACGCCTCAATTAAATAAATTACGATTATATGTTTTGCCGATGACATTGTACTGTTCTCCTCAACGGCCCAGGAACTTCAAGCAATGCTGCAAGACCTAAGCTCGGCAAGCCTTCAAGCTGGTCTCGTAATGAATAGATCTAAGACCCAGCTAATGACCAATGGCACGAAACGTAGGGTTGAGGTAGACGGACAGTTAATACATTATGTTGACGAGTACACATATTTAGGCCAATTAGTTTCCTTCAGCCATAGGCAGGACAAGGAAGTCGAAAGACGGATCCAAAACGCCTGGAGAAGCTATTGGTCTTTAAAAGAACTACTCAAGGGAGACCTTCCTTTAACTCTGAAGCGAAGACTCGTCGACATGTGTATTCTGCCTTTTTTTTTTTTTTTGTTTAGGGGGGGAAAATGCGTTACGCATACCACCCGGGTGCAGGGGGTGACCCGAGTGGTTATGTGGGACTCCCGTATAAGCTGATGAGACTCACGGTATACCCACTAAAAACCCCCCCACTTGCCGCCTCGCCGCCATGTGGCGAGGTCACGGGAACGCTTGCGCACACATCCGCGACCCCGCCGGCGGCAGCCACCCACAAGCGGCTCCCTCGCGGACGCCCGAAGGCCCTCCACGAGAGGCACGCCAGATGTTTTGGCGCGCCTGCCTCCTCCATCTCCATACGTTCAGTAGCGGACCCCCCTGAGTCCGCTACGAGGAGATCATGGGTGCGGGAAATTCCAGCACCCGGTGGCGGATCAGGTCTGTGGTTCCGCCACCGACCACGCCTCGGCCGCAGAGGATAGGGAAAGCGGCGCACCGTAATACCGGCATTCCTCTTCCTCTGCGGCCCCACCAATGCCGCTTCCGCGGAACGGCCCCGCCAAGTTCGCAGGGGGTAGGGAGAGTGGCGCACCGTTATACCAACACGCCTCTCCCCCTGCGATCCCGCCTCGGCCGCAGAAGATAAGGAGGTACTCCTTTTCTGCTGCGGTCCCTGCCCAACGCATCCTAAGCGGGCAATGCACAGCCCGCTAGGAGCGCTCTCCTCGGGCCAGCCAGCAGGCCCCACACAGGCCGGCCCTGGGTGCCTCTTAGCTTCGCCGTGGGTTGCAGTCCACGGTTACTAAGCCCCCCCGCCCCGACAAGGCGGGCACCCTCGAGGGGGATGTGTATTCTGCCTGTCCTAACCTACGGTGCCCAAACATGGTCACTCACTGAGGCACAAAAGACCAGATTGAAGGTTTGCCAACGTGCTATGGAGCGTAGCATGCTGGGAGTCAAACGGATCGACCGGGTCCGAAACTCTACGCTGCGCTCAAAAACTTGCATTGCTGACGTTGGAGCCAAGACCGCCAAGCTGAAATGGGAATGGGCCGGCCACGTCTGCCGCATGCATCCCCAGAGGTGGGCTAGACTAGCCACGGACTGGGTGCCGCACGATGGAAGGCGACGACGTGGCAGGCCGAGACGGAGATGGCGGGATGACCTGGACATAACTATTTCACAACGATTGGCCAGAGATTTCTCAAAATCGGGACGTGTGGAAATCAAGAGGGGAGGCCTTTGCCCAGCAGTGGGACACTCTATAGGCTTGAAAAAAAAAATATGTTTTCGTTTTTTTAAGAATAACGTGCAAAATTATAAACTATTTGATATCGACCGTACCACAAATGTGTTTAATATTCGTCGTCATTAGCAGAGCACTTTATGCTATATATAATTTATATCTGAATCGAAATGGTTAGCTCAACCAAATGTATCACAGCTAAGCTCACTCGGATCACGAAAATAGACCATTAAGGCCTATTCACGCGCGTGAATGCAATTTCCATTCGGTTTTATTGCCGTTCTCATATCAATAACTGCGCTAATGTTATTTGTTGTCGTGTTGCGATATGCGTGTTACTTGCCAGGGCTTCCTGAACAAAACATGAATTTATTATTAGGTTAAATAATTGTATTTAACCTAATACTAAATTAATTAAGTAGTAGTTTAAAAAATAATAAAACGGCATCGTGAAGCCATTGTTAGTTCGCAACCCGCGCAGCAAGAAGATGTTGATACCCGCTTAAGCCAGTCGTCCCGTGACCATGCATGTTGTGTCACATACGAAATGTCGGGAATACGCGATAAAGTCCCATTTAATAAGAATAATGTGTGAGAAGCGTGAAAGTTTGAATCAATACATTGTTGGTTCGTCCCGATACCTACTCGATTCCATAGCTACTAACTACCTACTACTACTAACTGTATAAACATTCATAGGTCCATGGATTCAATTATACAAGATCATGCGGCGAGCGCCAGACTCCCACATCGCCGTGTTATCATCAGCAGGTTCTGTGCCCCTTGCCTCTTGCCGAGCGGCGGCCTCGGCATTGGCGTGCGAGTCTCGCGCTGGCGTCCTTTCCTCCGCGATTACAATATTTTCGGGTTGTATCGACGCAGCCGCATCGACAGTCAGCTGATCGTCTCCTCCGTCTCCACCCCCCTCGCAATCAAAGAAATCATCATCTGTGATATTTGGTTCATTGGCCCCTGTAAATGTAGTCGTTTCTACCTCTACCGAAACGGGTTGGGTGTTATCATGACTAGTACTAACCGGTTTACCGTAACGTCTTAATTGATCAATATGTCGTCTACATACGCCTTGACTATCAACAAAAACTGTAAACATTCTATTACCCAATTTATTGATTATTTTTCCTAATTGCCAGGAAGGTTTCTGGGAGATGTAGCAACGCACCCAAACATCTTCACCGATTTCAAATAAACGACAATTATTGGTGCCGGCGTCACACGTTACTAAATCACGTTTTTGTTTTGGTAGGATTAAATGTAACCTTGTGCGCAAGTCTCGACCAAACATCAATCGAGCCGGGGATTCACCTGATGCACAGTGCGGCGCGCTACGGTATTCAAATAAGTACCTTGCTAATTGTCTATTCATTTCGTGGGTGGCAATATTTGGGTTGTGTAGTAATATGCGTTTTAAAATTCCCTTACACAACCTCACACATATCTCGGCTTGCCCGTTGCTACAGGGGTGATAAATGGGAGATGTTAGATGTTTTATCCCTTTAGATAAACAGAATCGGCTGAACTCTTCGTTACTTATCTTAGGGTCGTTATCCGATACAATTAGTAACGGAAAACCGAAAATACAAAACAGTATTTCTAATTTACATATGAGTGACTTCGTTGATAAGTCAGTCATATATATGCATTCTACCCACTTACTGTAGCTATCTACTACAATAAGAAACACTTTCTGGTCTAATTGAGCGTAGTCGATATGCAGCCGCTCCCAGGGCCCCGCGGCGCTCGGCCAGGGCCGGACGGGCGCGCGCGCCGGCGCGCCGCGCAGCACGCTGCACGTGCTACACGCGAGAACTGTACGCTCAATTTCGCTGTCGATACCGGGAAACCAAAACTTACTACGTGCCAGATTCTTGGTTTTCACCACACCGAAATGACCCTTATGTAGTTCGCTAATCAATCGTTCTCTATATATTTGTGGAATAACAATTCTGTGTCCGCGTAAAATACAACCGTCTTCGACGTCCAAATCGTTCCTACAATTATAAAACGGTAGTATATTTTGACATGTTATTTTACGCGGCCACCCGAAACGTACGTATTTACTAACCGTTTGCAACACCTTATCTTTAAGTGTGGCCTCCTTAATATCCTCAAACGAAACGGGTAGCGTGTCGTCCGTAATAAAATTAAGGAACGACCCACCCCGGCCAACGTCCTGTTCAATATGCGTTTGCATTTTGATGGCTGACCTTGAAAAATAATCTGCAACCGCATTCTTTTCACTCGTAACATATTGAATGTTATAATTATAGGCGGATAGAAAAATTGCATACCTCTGTAGCCGTGAAGCTGCCATTACCGGAACCCCATTTTTCTTTCCAAAAATGGCTAGTAAGGGTCGGTGATCAGTTCTGAGTATGAACGGTATATCACGGCCATACAGGTACTGGTGGAAATGTTTTACACCGAACACTATAGCCGCCGCTTCCTTATGAATTTGGCTATAGTTCTTCTCACTCGCCGACAGAGACCGAGAAGCGAAAGCGAGCGGTCGCTCATGCCCTTCGTTGCCCAGCGCGATCCATGCACCAAGTCCGTCTGGCCCTGCGTCTACGGTGAGTACTAGACGAGCCTCCGGGTCAAAATGAGTAAGCACCCTATCTGATGCCAGTTCTTGTTTAATGGTATTAAAAGCCAGCTCGTGAACATCAGTCCATGCCCAAGGAACATCTTTTCGAAGTAAATCGTGTAAAGGCCTTAGTGTGGACGCAGCGTTAGGGATAAAACTACGATAGTAGTTTATAACTCCCAGAAACCTTTTAACGTCCAAGACGTTTTGGGGCATAGGGGACCCCAAAATGGCTTCCGTTTTCTTCGGACACGTTTTAATACCGTACTTGTCTATCACATAGCCTAGGTATGTGACACTAGGACGGAAATATTCACATTTGTCTTTTCGTAGCCGTAACCCAGCGTCTCGTAATCTGCGCAGAACTTCTCGCAGCCTAGACATGTGTTGTTCCCGAGTGTTACCTGTGATGCACACGTCGTCGATCCAACAGGAGACACCCTCGATGCCAGCTAGTAACGTTTCCATCGTCCTCTGGAAAATGGCCGGCGCGTTGGCTAAACCATAGACAAGACGCGTATACTTGAACAGCCCTCGTGACGTGTTGATTGTGGTCAGCAACTGTGACTCCTCGTCAATAGGGAACTGGTTGTATGCATCACTGAGATCAATTTTGGTATAAGACTGACCTCCACCTATTTTGGCAAACACTTCCTCAATACGAGGCATTGGGTACCTGTCAACATGCATATCTTTATTTAAAGTAACCGAAAAATCTCCGGCAATACGTACTTTACCGCAAGGTTTTAAAACGGGGACTATAGGAGTCGCATACTTTGAAAAATTCACTGGGACTAGAACGCCTAACTTGACCAGCCGCTCAATTTCCCCTTCCACTTTACTTTTTATTGCGAAGGGCACGGTTCGAGCTTTGAAAAACTTAGGCTCGACGTTTTCCTTGAGACTCAACTTTACTTTAAATTTATTAAACGTACCTAAACCATCCTCCCACAATTCGGCATACTCATCAATTAAGCTTTTCATATCAGTTTCATCAACATTTTGTAAATACAGCTTATTATTTGGAACGGAGCTGAATTCCAACCCAAATTTTGACATAAAATCACGACCCAAGAGCGGTGGTCCACCATTTTCTATGACATATATTCGAATGTCATTCGTGTTACCTTGATATTTAACTTCAACAGTGAAATATCCAAGGGGAGTGATTTTGTGTCCGTTGTACACACACAGTTTAATAAGACTCTTTACTAATGGTATTTTAGGAAACTGAGTTAAGTACATGCTTTTTGAAATTACTGAAATTCCAGAACCGGAATCTAGTTCCATTTGCATTTCCTTATCATTGATATTTACAGGTATAGTGATAGGAGCATAGTTTTCGTACCTTAAGTTAAAAAATTTGCATTCCTTACAATCCAGACAGGTTGGTTCCGACTCTTCACCTTGCGTTTCCACGTTGTTGACTCGGACCTTACACACCTTCTTTAGGTGTCCCTTTTCACCACATTTCTGGCAACGGAAACCTTTGTAACGGCATTTATCGCCATCATGATTTTTCATACCGCATACGGAACAACGAGAAACATCATTATCGTGCTGACATCTTGAGCTGGAGGCGGCCTGCCCGCGGCCGGCGGCGCGGCGGCCGGGCCCGTCGCTCGACCCGCCATCGCTGCCTACCCGATATACCGGCTCCTGCTTCACTATCACATCCGCACCTGATGAAACCATCTTTCTTGCTTCTCGCGCACTCTCTGCCTGCTCCGCAATTTCCAGTGCTCTCGCGAAGGTTAGAGTTTTACAATCTTGCTCGAAGAGCTTGTCCCGCTCGGGACCCGTGCCTAACCCGAGGACGAAACGGTCGCGGAGAACCATATCCAACGCGGATCCGAAGTCGCAGTAACACGCAAGGCCTCGTAGTCGCGCCGCCCAGTCCCCTAACGTTTCTCCGTAACTCCTCGTAGCACTGTAGAATTTTGCCTTCTCTACAAACGAGCACTGCTTCGGCTTAAAATGTTTTTCGAGTACATTTACCAGTTCTTCGTACGATTTTTTTTCGATGTCGTCCGGGTAAACGAGGTTACGTAGCAACCGATACGTCTCATCGGACACATACGTCAAAAGCACTGCACTTTGATTTTGAGACTTTATTGAATTCAATATAAGAAATTTTGCCAATTTCCCTCTGAATATAGACCAATCACTTGTTTTGTGGTCAAAGGTTGTTAAATTTCCTAAAAAGGACATCGTGTTACGCGCGGGTAAAGCTTACAAACTCGATCGCCAATGATAGATATGAGAAATGACACAACGTGCTTGCCTTAGAACTGGTTTATTACTGACTTGGATGACAATGACATGACATACATGATCTTGCGCCCTAGATCTAAGGTTATTAACTATAAGGATTAGTATGTTAGCTTTTGTCGGTTTCTTAACTCCTGCACCTTTTATTTGTCATCAGGTTCTCAGATTAAGCGTGGGAGGAGTGTCATGTATGTCATGTCATTGTCATCCAAGTCAGTAATAAACCAGTTCTAAGGCAAGCACGTTGTGTCATTTCTCATATCTATCAATTTTGTCTCAAGCTGAAACGTAGAACTTCGTTCGCTTCGCTTGCTTGTTCAAGGACAAAAGACGTTTCTGAGAATAGCTATGTAGCCGATTCCGTGGCTTCCCCGTATCCCGTATGTAGTCTACGGGCCTACGGCGTAGGCGCCCGCCGAGCAGGTGCTTGGCAGTAACAGTGTTAAGTTTGTAAGTGGTAAGTATGTAGGTGATAATCTCCGGAACTACTCTTCCGAATAAAAAAAATACTAGTGAATAATAAAATGGCGGGATGGACATTTGAATTGGCTATTTGGTCCAAGAATCTCGGACCAAATCCCCGCATCTCCCCTCCGATGCCCCTGGAACCCCGCCCACCGGACTAGGCGCTTGGTTGGGCGCTATATATTGTTGATACCCAACAAATAAATTACCTACAGTAGAACAAAAAACGGTTTTTTTATAAAATTATTCTTAAAGATGTAAAATTGCTTTAAACTCAAAACTCAAAACTCAAAATGATCTTTATTCAAGTAGGCCTAGTAACAAGCACTTTCAAATCGTCAGTTAATTTTTTAGAGTAATTTTTAAACATAAAGAATAAAATATATATGATAAAAAAATTGTATAAAAAATACTAGTAGAATATTTCTAGAAAAACAATCTAATGTCAAAAAACAAAATATTACGAAAATAATAGATTAAAAATTCTGTCAAAATTAGTTCCATGGAGTTTTATCATTCATGTAGTCTTGTGTGCTATAATAAGCTTTCGAGATAAGTTTACGCTTCACATAGTTCTTGAATTTATTAATAGATAACTCAGTTAAGTTTCCTGGAAGTTTGTTATAAAACCTTACACAATTACCCATGAATGATTTTTTAATTTTTTATATAAATCATACAAATTATTGTTATTTTTATGTTTTTTTATACTTTTACACTTTTGTTTATTTTTATGATTCTAGTCTTCTGTATTCTTTCTGTCCTCTTTTTTATTATATTCTGTTTCCTTTTCTTTCTTGCCCTCTGGGTGGCCCATAAAGGCCCCCAGAGAGGTTATCCTTAGACAAATCTGTAGCTGGCCGCTCTGCAGGCCAAACAAGGCAAAAAATTGGCTATAAATATAGCATTTTTTTAATAAAAAATAATAAAAGTTCAGTTTTAGATAAATATTTTACGTTTTAACAATCACGCACAGTATCCAATATGGACAAAGAACGTAGACGCCTCGCAAGTCCCGATGTTCGTTTTATATACACTTTAAAAAAGTAACCAGTTCCAGGTTTAAAGTCTTCTTTCACATAAACTATTTACACGCACATTTTGTTACAATAAATTCATGACACTTTTTACAAAAAAGTTTTTTGTCGGCTAAAATTATCACGCGGCTCCGCCTGCTTTCTTTGTGATACGCGGGCGGACCCGCACGGGCAGCTAGTATTGTACAAACTACACATACTCAGCACAATTTAAGCAAGATATGTGTTTATTAGGATCACCAACAGAATATACAACACACAATAAGAAACATTTAAACAAACATTCATAAATTTCCCACTTAGGCAATCACAGCATGCATTAGTGAACTATGAGAAGTTCTCATTGAGAACTTAACAACCTTAAGCTACTTACACAATAAAAACTGTTAAATTATATAAAATAAAATAAAGAATAACTAAACTAAACTAACTGAAATCGTCAACAGAAAGTATTTTATTTTTTAGCGAGTTTGTTGTACAAGCAAGACACACGAGGCATGGGCGCGTGAGCTTTAAGATTATATATTTAGTAACATGGGGTGCTTAGTAGGTATCTACTGCAGCGTCTTTACGGCCAGTGCATGGGCATCTCATGTTTCTTAACTTAGATTCAATTAAATTCGCCATTCTTGTTTGTTTCGCCCGTGAGCGGACATAATCCGGTCGATGTAACTGGTGACCGAAGAGCTGGCGGCTTTCTCGCGCAACGCATCAGCATTGCAATTCAGCGAGGAAATGCCTAGAGGGCCTTTTTTAGATTTAACTTACTTTTAATTTATTTTAGTTAATGTTAATCATAATCTTGTATTTACATTCTGAATAAATAAGAATCCTAAGCTGGAGCAAGTTAGATCTTATAAACAATACTGTGATAATGCCTGAAACGAACTAAACCTGCTCTATTCATATTAATGCATCAAATAGTGTTGGCACGTAATTTATGGTATGCTCTTTCGTCAGAAACTTAGACTTAAGTACAAATGTGCATAATTTATACATTTGTGGACGAATAAAAATCGAGTCTTTCCAAGTTCGAATGAACAGTTGATTTAGATAATTCACTTCCATGTCACCTACATAGCTGCTCAAGTTGTGTATCTGAAGGAAAACGGTAAAAAGTCTGTTCCGAGGCCACGGCCGAGCTGGCATCTGAATCTACTGCTACCTGCTCCGTTTCACTTTCTTGACCACTTTGCTCCTCAAAATCTTATATTTCCAATCCTCATCCATCCTAGCTATTTTCTTTTCCTAGCAACTGTTCAATGTCACTATCTTTCAATGGGTTATTTATTGTATAAGTGCCTAAATAACAAGGAAAACATACCAGAAATAATATAACACAAGCCGTCGCTACCGGGTTGTTTTCACCCATTCACGTGCGTTATGTATCTATTTGAAGGTACTAAGAACCCCATGGGGCCAAGGCGAATACCCAGTAGCGACTACTCCAAGGTTAAATAAAATACATGCCTGTAGTCAGAAGGTTAGGTTTGGAACAATCCGAGCGCATGCAGCAAATAGAAAACCAATTCCAATTTAGTAAATTTGAATAGCCCTCGGTATGCAGTGCAATGTAGTATATTGACTTGTGGCCATGTTGTTCAAATGTAGACAGTTGCAGATATTGGCATGAACATCAAACAGTGTTTACTGATGAGACAAAGGAGATGGTATATCTAAGTGAACAGGTAACCTACTTATATCGAGTTCTCGCAAAGGGCGTCTAAGTAACGAGATGTTAGTAATGAGTAGAATGTACGAACACTTTGGAGGTATATTTATGTCTCCATTTTGCAAAAAGTAATTAACGAAAAATTATCCCTTTTTAACGCTCGATCCAAATGAGGGGTGTTATGTGTATGTACATTCTCATGTACATTGCGTGGGCTCTTAGAAAGACATTTTTGGGGTTAAGAGAAATACTTCGGGTATCAGCGGTGACACGCAAACGCTTCTATCTGTTTTGCTTTTTCAACAACTCGCAAAACTTTTAAAACTTACCGTATAAAGTTAAGTAAAGAATAATACATAAATATATTTGAAAAAAGCCAAAACAAGCATAAAATATTATTAAATAAAGACATTATTGTACAACGCAACTTAAAAAGCAGACTGGAGAGAGGCTAAGCATTATAATCTTAAATATTAGGTTTAGCTAAGTAAGCAACACTATGTAAATTACTTTTTATTAAGAAATAAACAGTTTTTTTACCTGCTGTATATAATTATAATATAATTCAAGCCTTAAAAAACGACTGCACTCTTTGCGTGTCTAACTGCAAATAAATCAAAAAGATATTGTAATTATCTAACACGAATACGTCCGATTTTACCCGATACCCGAAAATCTTAGGCTGTACGAAGCATCGTAGCTCCAAAATGGATGTAGGTACTGATTTGACTGCATTTCGGAAAATGGGAGGATTTACGACACTTCTGAAGCGGATGTTCATTTGTTTGCATGAAGAAGACTTTATGGCCGAATCTTATGACAAGAACAGTTCGAAATCGCGTAACTAATTTCAGGACTTAACCCATTATTCAAGGCCCGTGACGACACGTAAGCGTCCCTACGCCGTAGTCGCTTTCCGCTACATACGAGGGAAACCACGGGATCGGCTACAAGCGTAGCGATTCTGGGCACTGAATGTGTTGAAGTACGAGGGCAGGACCCTTAATTTAATGACCCTAAATTAAACTGAAGCAATTGCGGATAAATTGTCTCTCATAATTTAAGTAAGGTTAATCCTCGAGAAATCCGCAATTGGGTTTGCCATTACATTTTACTGGTTGAGATTAAGTTTATTTTATGATACATTTAAATATAAGGTATTGTCTTTTATTTCACTCATAGCCACATAGCCAGAAAAAAGAACCACAATCTGAAAAATCTGGCTACAGGTAACAGGCTGGACAGACCAGATCCATAACAACGCCAAACCCCGTCCACGACGCCGTTCACACTGCCGGAGACCGAAACAAGTGAAAAACGATCGTCCAAAATGTAATACGTGGAGGTCACGACCAAAGAGAATATGTCACGACGCGACTCAAGGAGGAGGAGGATACTCATACACATAAATTGGTACTTAAATGGGTAATGAGCCAAGTGTGTCTGAGTCCCTCGATCGTACTGATATGGTGATGCGATTGGTATGATATTAAGATTACATTTTTGTTGCAAAATGAACACCCTCGGGTATATTGGTAAAAGGTACGAGGTACGCTAGAAAAATAACAAATGAAAGCAATTTTTCCTTATTACACCTTGTTAATTAATTAGTGCTCGTTTATTAAGTCTATTGTTCTAACATTTTCTATAACACATTGGTGCCCTCGTTAATAAAGTATGGATAAAATATGAAATATCCACATTTACTGCTAATCAATGAACCCATTTTCAATATATTAATTTGCTTTTCTTGGATATCGGAGCTTGAATCAGGATTTGTATTCTTAAAATTAAGATGGCAATCAGCATCAGATGGTGAATGAAAAAAGTTTGAGATTATAGTTGGCCGAATTGCATCAAAGTCGTCCATTTAAAAAGTAACTCTATCGTCCAAAGTAGAAGATTCCAATTCCGATGACAGTTTTATAAAAAGTCGGCCACAATTATCTCAACTATACGAGTACATAAGTACCTTTGTTTGAATGTTTAAAATGGCAACTTCTACCTCTCTAATGGAGGTCACTGATATTTACAGTTTTGAAAATAACCCATTTTCCACTAAAAGTGCTGCAATGTTGTAAATAATTACTGGAAAGGTTGTGAAAATTTTCGTAGAGTACTTATACTTACACAAGAGATATCGTCGGTTACCCGTCACCTGTCAGGCAGAGTTCAATATTGCCTACTTATCGAATATTCCGGTAAATTTATACTTACATCTAATATAACGCACTGTCATCATGAATAATCATGAATGAACTGGGTTTCAACCCGTCTCTCTTACAGCTCTCCAAAACCTACTGCATATCAATTTTGTATGAATACTACGCAAGTATAAAAATACAATAAAAAAAAACATATTTATCAAAACGACAGTGATGGACAGACGGACAGTTGAATGTTTCAATAGGAGTTTTTGTTTATTTTTCAGTAATGGTTAGGAAATGATTGACTGACTTTGAATATTACCACTGCGACAAATAAGCATACGGCCGGTCTGATGCTAAACGGAAACCTGTAAAACCACACGCTTGTGACTCCAGAAGAATCACTAGCGCATTGCCGACCCTTTATTTATTTTAATAATATTGAACGTTGTTGTAGAGATAAATACAGGTTCCTTACTCTCAACGTGCATTCTTGGAAGCTCTGGCCACCTCACTGGCCACCAGGAACACAACACCGCATACCGAAAAAGTTACTACTGTTACTAGTGGAGTTATTATGGTTCCGGATGTCTGGGACATAAGGTTCTTTAAATAAAAAAGGTTTTTTACCATTTTATCATTTTACAGCAACTTCTCGACCTTATGTCTAAGTAATAAGGTCATAGATTGTATACATGTTTATGATGCTGACTGTAACTTCCCAGTTGGGCTGCTCCAAATGTGAGTGAGATGACATTCCGCTGTCCCCTAACTGTTAAAGTATGCAACTAAACTTTGGTCTAAGATATAAATAGCTTATGTCATAAAATAAAACCCATTTTTCCCCCTGGTGCCTAATACTTACTCTCTAATGACGCACTTCTTACACATCCGGAGTACAAGGTATGAGGTACCATATATATATTATTTTACCCTTTGTAATAAATATAAGGCACCATTCATATATTGTTTACGCTATGTAATAAATTGCTTCTGCGTTCAATCTAAATGCACTTCCACGGTACAATAGGCGCCTACATAATTCAAGAGACGATAATAATGGAATTTTCATTCCGACGCTTCCTAAGCGCGTTCTATATATTTCTCACTCCAACAGTTTTCTAATCAAATTAAAATTTCATCGGGACCTCGTCAGGGCGGGAATCCAGGTTTATTTTTACAGAGTTGCCCTTGCGAGGGAGCCAGATTAAAAATGCCGCCCGGAAAAGTTCCGACGTATGTAGAACATTTGAAAAGCTGCAAAGTGTGCATAAAAAATGGTGCGGGTAAAGGACATTGTTTGAGAGGATTAACGGAGGTATACATACCTAATACACGGTGATTTTTAATCCGTGATGGATTCGAAAAATATTAATAAATAATAACCTATCGTAATTAAATCACTGTTTCCTTATGATAATGTGCGGGAAAATTTGAAAGGTCTTACGTCAATAAATTCTAACATCTTCTTGTCATGCATGTGACAATTGTTTATTACTTTAATAATTGGACACAAGGGCTTTTACGTTGGCTTACAAAACTAATTTTTCAAGGAGGTTTTAGTTTGTAGATTATACTACCGTTTGGGTGACAATGATTTTAATTATTAAGTAATTTCTAATTCAGTTTTATTCAGGAAAAAACCGGCCAAGTGCGTGTCGGACCACGCAAAACGAAGGGTTCCGTGCCTATTAAAAAGGTCGTATCGTCACAGAAATTTTACGGCACTTACGTCCTTTTCTTTGAAGAAGGCAGTTTTTCAGCAATATCTCGAAAACCTCTGACCCGATCTTGTTCAAAACAATTTTCGGTGAATGAAATTAATAAGCCCTATGTCCATGATTTTTTCCATATTTTTAAAATACACCGTTCAAAAATTAGAGGGGGGGGACAGAATTTTAGTGACTTTCGGGGCGATTATCTCCGACCCTATTCACTTAATCAAAAAAAATTCTAAGAAACCTTATATTTATTTTGAAAGGCCTATCGATTGATGTGTCACATGGGGGGTCACAATGGAAAAAACATTTTTGACTTTTAGTTTTATGTATGGAGTGCACCCCCTAAAAAATTTTTTTTTGTCATTTTAATTACAAAACTATGTAGCGGCTATCAAAATACACCTATCCTCAAAATTTTATTCAAATACACCTTATAGTTTTCGAGTAAAATGCCTGTGACATACGGACAGACGGACAGACGGACAGACGGACAGACGGACATGACGAAACTATAAGGGTTCCGTTTTTGCCATTTTGGCTACGGAACCCTAAAAAGAACGTTTGTTTAAGGTACTACGAGTTAATCGTGTTTGGCATCAAGTACCGAATTAGAAATGTTGGCTCCTGTCGGTCAACCACGTAACGCATTGTACGCGCGTCAGGTAGCTCTGCCAATTTTTATATGAAAAAATGACAGTGGGACTGTCCTAACGCGCGTTCGAAACGTTACGTGATTACCCCCATCCCATCACCGTGTATAAATGGTTCGTTAGAATAAAAAAATGATTAATTGTATAACTATTGTATACAATACTTTTTATACGAGTCAACAGAAATAATTAAACAGACTTAGTATCTAATGAAAAATATCTAAGCCCTGTTGAAACGAAGTGCAAGTCAGAGATGCCCCGGCTCCTTGATGTCTTTTGTATTGGAATCAACGCGACGTCCTATAGATCAAATTCATTATAGTTCAGTAAAGGCGCCACCTGATTGGTCGAATTTATTTTAGTAGTCTAAAGCGTTGTCTTATAATTATTATAGTTGAGTTGGGAGCTCCATAGAAAAAAAAATGTGGTTTTAGTGTACGAAGTCTTCATTCAAACATTAAAGTAGACGAGTATAAAACATATTTCACAATTGTTTAGACAACTAAAATAAATTCGACGCGCCTCGGCAAGCCTCGTGGAAACACGGTACTCGACTTTAAGAGCCCTCATTGTGTAACGATTGCATAAAATACTATTATTGCACACCTCACACAAACGAAACAGTTACAAAAATAAACAAAACAATAAGAGGTAGAGAACAGGCGGTCGTATCGCTAAAGAGCGATCTCTTCCAGACAACCTTTGGGTAGCATATAATTATGTTTATACTTTTTGCACCTTATTTCTTTGTAATAAGGCCAAAAATATTTCTTTGACGTCGACTGGAGATACATGGTTGAGGGCTTAGACCATTATTCCGACGGAACCACCGGCTTACACTAGTGGGTAGTGACGCTTCCTACGAAGCTGACGGTTCTGGGTTCGAATCACAGCGAGTTACAATATCTCATTGGAGTGAATGAAATTGCACCCTTCGTTTTTTCTTATCAACCATTTACCATAGCGCAAGAAGATAATCAACATCGCTATATTCACTTTATATTTAGAAATGTCAACTAGGGTTCCTTTTTAATCGCGCTACCTAGACTTTCGTAATAAAACGCTAGAAAAACTACGTTTTATTATGTGTCACGGAACTGGGATTTAACAGTGAAGTAACTCTGAGCGCCTACTGCGAAACGCCAACTTCGTTATTTCGTATATCTCTATCTCTGTCGCACTTGTATATTCAAGGGACAGAGAAGGAGATCTTGAGAATTTCGACTTTAAGTATTTGTGGTAGCGCTAACTCACGAGGTTATAATCATCGTTAAATCTCCCAAAGGGCTCTTAATCCACGACTTACGAAAGTTTTAGGTACCTTAGAAATTAAACCCAATAGTTCAGGAAAAAGGATCCAGTCCAGTCACAATTTAATTTATAGCTATTAGTTTAAGACAGAATGTTATAATTTCAATTCTTAAATGGTATAGAATGGATCCTTTTCGATAAATTATGCAGTTTATAAGTTACTGTCACGATTAAATTTTAGATAAATATCCAAAGACAAATTACACTGAATCTGGACTTCATTAAGCTCGACACCCCTCGGTCCTCAAGGTCGATTATACAGTTACATCTCACATTTTAATTTCAAATTAATGTTTTGCGTGTTTGTTTGGAAATGTTATGTGTTCGCGCGCGTCATTTACGTTGATATGAAATAGGAATGCGAAGCGTAGGTCCCTAATGGCCCCTTGTCTTATTCTTCCTCAACTTTATGAAATTCATTAGGCAATTTGGCTCGTCCCGCTCGGCTGTGATGTCTAAAGCACAACTCATTTGTATAAAAAAATATCGTAAAATACAAGCAACCCCGTAAACGTGGACGGTTATTTTAAGCCTCCTAATTTTTTCCCTCATTAGAGACGCTACGGTGATGTAGCTGTGTTACGACACTCTGAGAAGATTAGATCATTGAGCTTTTCTACTATTTTTCTATTTATAATAAATCAAACTAGATCTACGTACTTTGTTTATATCTAATGAGGTAGAGAGGAGTTGGAGAACGAATGCGGTAGAACCAGTTTCGTAGTACTGCTACGAAATTAGTTGAACCCGTAGCGTGGATATTTAACACATTCACTGCCAAGTATCGCTAAGCGCCACACTCGTAGCCGATTTCGTGATTTTCCCGCTAAGTAATGGTAAGCGCATACAGCGTAGACGCCCGCTAGGCGGGTTCCTGTCAGTGAAAAGTGTTAAGATTTAACATAACGGTATCTTGGTAGCAGCATTGCTCAGGGCACGCGAAATACATTGAAATCAGATTGGAATGCGTAACGTAACATACATTTCTTATTGGTCCCGAGATCGATGATATCTAGCGTACGAACATAGTCCTAGGTCCATTAGTTGTGACACGCAGGTCCTAACGGGAACATTAGCAGCTAATGTATAATTTTATCCGTGAACAATGTACATTAGCAGTAAACTTGGAACATTTCTGCAACATAGATAACGACAAAATACTGCCAATCAGTTTTTTTTCGGTGCAAGTTGAACACGTATCTACGAGTATGCTTGTTAATTCTTAGTTACGAAAACCATAAAATGCAAACATTGTAATTTAAAAACCAAACATTTTTATCTTCATTTCAAACATCATTTTTACACCATTAAATCCAAACGTTGCCGCAAAATAGCTGTCCACAGAAAACCGGTTTAAAATGACCACTAAAGTGTACTAAAAATAGTATTTCGCTGGCGTTTTAAAAGTCCTCAGCCAGTGTGAATTTTATGAACAGTAAACCCTGAAGGTTCGTTAATTTTAACATGCAGTGCCTGAGGGTAACATCGGGAACTTAGTACGGCCAGTTCTTAAAATATGTATACCATTTTGAGCTCTATTCCTTGGACATAAGATTACAAATGTATACATATTTAGAGACTGTAACATTGCACGTACATGTCTTATTTACACACTAAATAATTATTATAATTTACAAATCAAATGAAATATTTACAACTTTTTTTTTTACTATTAAAAATAACATTTAATTTTTACACCTAATTAATTATTAAGTTACTGGCGTCCGCCCGCAACTTCGTCTGCGTGGACCCGGAATAAAAACTATTCTAAAAAATTATAGCCTATTAAATAATATCAATTAGAATTTTGGTCAAGTGCGAGTCGGATTTTAGTTTTTCCATACACTTTGAGACCCAGCGCCTGATGAAGGCAACGAGCAATACAAAGCTCAATACAAAGTTTCATCCCCTTTTTCGTCCCTAAAAGGGATGAAATTTGACATAAATTATAGCCTATGTCCTATTCTGATATATAAGGTACATAACTGGAAAGTTTCATAAATAGTTCGTAAATCTTTAGTTCGTTTATGTGTTTTAACACAATAACAAAGTAATTAAATCGAGTAATCATATAATATATCGTCAATTAAAATATTTCACGTGTTCGCACTATTCTGTACGTACGATTGTACTCGGTCACACTAAGACGTCATGGAAATTTCTAGATGCAGTTAGCGCGGGCGCGGCTTCACAACAGACACCTCTATAATTTAGGTATCACAGACAGCTCCATGTGCAGAGCCGTTCATGAAGGCAGAAGAAACGACTAAACATATTCTACTAGACTGCAAGCAAGTAGTAGTATACAGAAAAAAAAAACACCTAGGGTCTCCAGACACCCTACGGGACGCAGTCAGCAACACCAAGGCACTCACTAACTTTCTAGAGGAGCTGGGGTGGTTAGATTAGAGTAGCGCCGTTTCACGCAAAATAGGCACATTGGATGTCGGTTTAACAGAGTTTCCAACAAAAGATTTCTCAGTTAGCGCCTAAATGTTTTGTCAGATCATTTATTTCTTAGATCGGCGGGTAATTGTACATAGTAGTCAGGACCAACAACGCGGAGTTCATTATTGAAAGCGCTATGCGACGAGGAACCATTCTCAGGCGCCCTTTAAAACGAAGCTGTTTCCTCGGAAAGTCTACACGTAAAAACTGGACTTTTTTTATCCTAGTTTTGGAAAATCTCATACTAATTTTGCAATGCATTTTCTTACTTTTTGCATTACCTTATACCTATACTATTCTGGAGCACATAGTATTCTATTTTTTTGCATATAATTCTCACACAGATGATGGATGGACATACTGTGCATTATACGCTATGGAAGGTTTTTTAACCCTTGGAGCGTTACTTTAGAGATCATCAATGATTTACATGTTTTAGCAAGAGTGCAAACATATCTTTGATTCTGAATGTATTATACTCGCTTGCTCATAATTTCATTATGAATAATTGAATTAACTCCTTGTTATATACCTAGGTACATCACATTTAATTTATTTCGATTCAATTTCATGCCCGTTTTACCATAATTTCATTATTCCATCGTTTATCTGTCGTTTTCTCGTTAATTTTATTAATTTCTGCTTATTATGGCCTAAAAGTATTAAATTATTTTATTTATGTTAGATGAATTACAATTTAGTTATGTCATAGCACTCCTCACAGCGATGGTTTTACTAAAAATATTTAAAACACTATCCTTCGAAAATATCCTAGGCGTGTACCGGAATTATCCTTTGTTTAGTGAACAAGTTAAATATTTCGTCTTTCGAATAATTATGAAACTGATGCAATGTTATGTTTTTCGTATCTTGTTTTTGCCTACATTTATGACTACCAAACCAACTACAGTTTGATGGAAATAGTTTTTGATGGTCAGTACCTAACTGTATGACTTTTGTTTGGAGTCGCTAACAGCTTTGTAGATATTCTTCGAAATATAGTACAAAGTTAGTTTCTGATATCATTTCTATATACAAATTATATGTATTAGTATGAATATTGTAAAAAAGGAAAATAGGAAATCATATATTGACGTCCCCGTATCTTTTATAGGTAGTTTTAATGTGTTTACGTGTGTTTGCATGTATTGTTAGTTTAAATGAAGACTTGGTTTAAATGAGACATGTTTTCCCTGGCGTTTCTATAAAAAAAATACCAATTGATTTCAAATCACGGTGAAAATCTGACACTATCGTTTCAGTTTTCGGTACGATGTCCTTTAAATCCAGTAGGTCGCAGCGTATGGATGCAACATCAGTACATTTCAACACTTTGTACACATGTTTAAAAGAATTCTTTTCACAAAATAATTAACGCTTTTAGATCCCTGAAAAGTAATATTTTAAAAACCAGTATATCCTCTAAAAGCGAGTTGAATTATGCCCTAGGTATAGGCATAACTCCAGTCGCGGTAGTGTCAATATTTGCTGACGGGAGGTCTATCTGACTTGACCAGTTGGTTTTTAATAAAAGTACACTTGGTTGCCGAAGCACACCGTGTGCGCGCAACAAGTATGAATTTCATTTGATACCAATGCCTCAACCCAGATAGACTCCCTGTTGTCCGTCGCTCGTGTGCTCAATACTAAATCATCCCGGGACAAACAGCCTTTGCTGCTCAGCATGTGTTTACGTTATCTACTTCGCAAACATAATGTTATAGCATAGATAAACTAGCTGTATAGGATTGATACATTTGTTTTTATTATTTTATTAATTCCTGATCTTAGCGTTATATTGGTTGCATTCTAAAGAAGTCCGGCTACTACAGATTTATGTGACTAGGCAAACGAGCGTGGGCGGAAGGACTGTTGTGACTTCAGTAGGTTGTGTTTATTCATTGGTTTCAATGCAAAGCCAAGTCTGTCCATTAAATAAATGTTTAACCAGCCTCTGTTTAGATTAAAATTGGAATCATTGTTAGATGAACTATCGCTTTTGTGAAAGCTGGATTAGTATTTGCGTGACGTGTCGTGACGGAACGATGTCCATTTTATACATTTATTATTGTTATATTCCCATTCATCTGAAGCGCTCTTAGCCGAGGCAAAATACGGTTTCGAAAAACATTAATTTATAATAGCGTTTTTTTTTTGTTTATTTCATTTTAAAACATTATTCTAAGATGCTTTATTCAAGAGTCCACCAAACTTTCCACCCGGAAGTAATTATATAGATTTAAATTAAACATTCATTGTCTTTTTTATTTTATTTATATTGAATATTTTAAAGCAAATGTGAATGAATAAAGATAAAAAAAAAATATTAATATTTATCCGGACTTTTTAGGAGCTAATTAAATATTGATTTTTTTGATGTCTGATTTTTTGTTGGATTTTGCCTCTAGGTAACAATTTAATTGATAATATATCCGTAACATTAAAAAAATTTGCTATTATAAATTATTTCCAAATATGTCATTTTTAGGGTTCCGTAGCCAAAATGGCAAAAACGGAACCCTTATAGTTTCGTCATGTCCGTCTGTCCGTCTGTCCGTCTGTCCGTATGTCACAGGCATTTTACTCGAAAACTATAAGGTGTATTTGAATAAAATTTTGAGGATAGGTGTATTTTGGTAGCCGCTACATAGTTTTGTAATTAAAATGACAAAAAAAATTTTTTTCATATATTATAAAACTAAAAGTCAAAAAAATTTTTTTCATTGTGACCCCCCGTGTGGCACATCAATCGATAGGCCTTTCAAAATAAATATAAGGTTTCTTAGCATTTTTTTCGATTAAGTGAATAGGGTCGGAGATAATCGCCCCGAAAGTCACTAAAATTCTGTCCCCCCCCCTCTAATTTTTGAACGGTGTATTTTAAAAATATGGAAAAATTCATGGACATAGGGCTTATTAATTTCATTCACCGAAAATTGTTTTGAACAAGATCGGTTCAGAGGTTTTCGAGATATTGCTAAAAAACTGCCTTCCTCAAAGAAAAGGACGTAAGTGCCGTAAAATTTCTGTGACGATACGACCTTTTTAATAGGCACGGAACCCTTCGTTTTGCGTGGTCCGACACGCACTTGGCCGGTTTTTCCATACAAGTTGTCAGTTCATTGCCTGGACTATCTGAATAACGGGTCCTGTTGTGCCAGACGTCAGAGTGCATCAGATAACTCCAAGTCAGATAAAGATATAATTTCCGGCTTAAGGCTACGTTTAGGCAAAATTGTATAATAAATTACCAGAGAATGGTTTTGTACCAAACTCCCTTTTCTAAGGATCTTTCGTCAAAGAACTCCTTCCACGAGAGATAACAGTTGCTCTTTAACGTATGGACATACTCCGAGAAATATGGAAGAATGGTAAGAGGTACTCCATCAGAAGATGCTTCTTTAGCCACATTATCAGCTATATCGTTACATGCAAGTCCACTGTGTGATGGTAGACGCGTGTCTATAACCTCCCAAGTAGAAACGTATGTTGTTGCTTAGGAGTGTTTCTGTCGCCTGACGACACGCATTATCGCGCCGCTGCACGCGTAACCTGCCCATAAACCAAAGCCTAAGAGCGAAGGACACCATAAAATCATTCTAATAGTCTTGGCAAGTGTGATCTGGTACGGAGCCATTGGTAAAATAATCTAAAATACTATTGCACATTTTAGAATAAATCAGTAGTTACTAAGGTACTTTCCACGTATTTTAATATTTAATTTCGTGATTGCTCTGAAATATTTTATGGTGATTAAAGAAAAATACCGTTATTTTTTTAGATGGCCTTTAAATTTAATCATACTGGTATAATTTATGATTTTCTTGAATACATTTGATATTCTAGCATAATTAAATTATGGTTCGATGACTCGTTTGAAAGGTTGGTTAGTAATATAGAGGACATTGAAAACTTGGAAATGTATTGTTTTGCATGAACATTTTATGCAAATTGTAACCTTCATATAGCTGGCTGAGACAGACCGTTTTTTTTAACCAATATCTGCTAGCTGTTGTGTTACATTTTTTATTGCGTGTAACACAAATTTTGCGATATACCTAGATAACACAAACGTACCAAACACGAAACAAAACGTAAAACAAATGCTTTGGATAAAAAAAAGCCTCTCACAGACTGGCGCGGCCTGGCCGCGGCGGTCAATAGTAAACTTGTCATTAGCTGTCAAATTTACTATGGACCGCCACCGCAGACCGCGCCAGTGTGATGCAGGCTTAATTTTGACGGCCTTACCCAAGCTATTGATTTAATAAGATGGAGAACAATCAAAGCAGTTTTTCCACAAAAGAAAGAATTTCTTGCGGAAATATCAATCATAATTGGAAAACGTCAAGCAGAAGAAAATTCTGACAATAGCCAAATTAGCAATACAACTGAAATAATTTTTACTGCCAACTGAAATCGTATCTCATTGAATATGTTAAGGTTTATAAATAAAACAAATATTTTTAAACGATAAGTTTCATGTTGCAAAAATGTTCTGAGAACATTCTTGAGAATATTTGAGCGTTTTTCAAAAAAAGTGCACATGAATTTTTTTACAGACTTCGATTTTTTTCGTTTTTTCTTACTCAGAATCGTTGATACCATCGATATTCATACAAGAAAAAAAGTGTCCAAGATTTTACTATGTATGTTTTTTCTTCCAGTGCGTCACGACCATATAAATAAAAAAAGACTGCATACAAAAATGTGACGAACTGGAATGGAATATTTGGGAACCATTTTTTCTTGTATGAGGATCGATAGTATCAACAATTCTGAGTAAGAAAAACCCAAAAAATTGAAATCTGAAAAAAAAAGTTCATGTACACTTTTTTTGAAAAACGCTCATTTACGCGTTTTGGGAATGTTCTGCAACTTGTACATTGGTCTATCTGTCTCGGTGGGAATAGTAATTCGTGGATTTGTAGACAAAATCAACTCTTTGCGAATTGCTATTTTCCGGCCTCTGCAACAATGTAGGTACTATAAAAGGTACGATACGACTGTTATCGTATTATGTGAATTTACAGGAAATTTACCCGAAGTGCTAAAAGGGATCGACGTGGTTAAGGTAGGTATAATTGTGTTGTCGTTGGCCTTGAAGAATTTGTTTGTAAAAAGAGAAGGATGGCAATGAAAAATAATTAATAATTAATAATTTCTTACGAACGTTACGGTACGAATATTTTTTTGAGACCAGATTCACTCTGTGGCTCGTAAACAAAGCGATTGTCTTTCATTGTTAAGTGGTAAACAAAGCAATTGTCTTTTATTACCCGACTGCGCGACGCAAAGGAGGGTAATGTGTTTATTGTTAAGTGTAACCGCTGATTTATACTGTAAAATAAACGTAGTAAATCATCACTTTTTATACCAAAAGGCGGCTTTATGTCTAAGGAACATTAAAAAATACCTACTTACTACTTAGCAATGTTAACCATTTTGTATTTAAAACAATATACTTTTTTTTCCAGTAAATTATTTATTAAATATGGCTCTTTCATTTCGAAGGGTTTGTGGCACGTGGCTGTTGAGGTTAAACTATTGCTTTGTTGGAACGATGGGACCTAAGATAAAATTCGGTCTAGAAAAATAATCCGTATTATAGGTACCTAAGTTATTACTGCATGGGTCGAGTAGAGAGCTCCTTGTGGAGTTAAAGTTCCCGTTTGTATCTACTTTCTTGTGCAATAAAGATTAGTTACGAATAAAATAACACTCTGTATTTTCTCTTTGGTTAGCCAGCGCTGCACGAGGTTTTATCTCGTAAGAACTAGTTTCTCCTATTAGTTCTACTTAACAAGTGTTATAGTTTAATTCCAACGAGTACTGTATATTAGTTAATTTTCCCGTAGCTCAGTTTCCACTTGGGTCCATTGTTTCAAAGTGAAGCATAAAAAAACACGTTTCAAAGTAAACTATAAGGTGCTAAAAAATTAGCTACAATCATAGAGTTGTAACCTAACCTAACAATTCACTTTTTATTATATTTTCTTATATTAACACTCACCGCGTACCTACTATGCATATGCCTACTCATGGCTTAAATACGGAATAATATTATGGAGAAACAATACAAATGCTAGAGACCTATTTATACTTCAAAAGAAAATGTATACGAATACTTGCTAATATAAGAAGCTCAGAAACATAAGTAATTTTAGTAGATGGTTATTAGATTTATAACCCAATTATCAAAAGACAATTTCAATCTTTCATTTGTTGTCCAACAATAATCTGACACAGAAAAAAATCAGATAATCAAGTATTCCCAAGACAATAATTTCCTGTATTTTGTTTCGCTGATAAACGAGCGAATGGATGAGATTGTGACTGAGACATCAAAGGAGCGATGGATCACGTCTTTAAGTCGTTTCTTTAAGCTTGCTTGCGTGGGATGGGTCCCAACAATTCAATTCAAATAGATGGAGATTTTACAATAATATGTAAAGTAACATTGAAATGTATACGCGCAATAAAGAATCTGTACTGACTCGACTGACAGTTGACAGCTGTCAGTTGTAAGTGTCAACTTACTGACACGGTACCCACTCTTCATCAGCCACTTCACTACTAACTAACTAACTGAGACAGTAGCTAGTACCCCCTAGTACAAAGTGGCTCTAACAGTATAGTATTAGTAATGAAAACACTTGTAAGAGTGTAGAAACTTACCTCAAAATATATTTTTAGGGGCTTAGAAACAAAAACACATCACAATACATCGGCGTGATACCGGAGCAGCTCACTAACTAGTTCGTGCATGATCGGGTACCGAGCGCTTCCGATTGACGTTGAGGACAAACATAATGCTCTTTTCACACCTCTCATTCAGAAAAGTAAGTTTTGGTCCCCGACGAGAGGGAGCAAAATGCCACTTTTCTGTTCAAGCTACTTTTTTAATTTATTCATTGGCATGTAGCATTTACGCAATGTGCCAATTGAACACAGATCTTAAGAAAATAATCGATTGTAATTTCATCGTAATCGATTAATAACGAACATATTGTTGGGTATATTATTCAGCAGTAGATTAACGCAGATAAAACAGGATAAAGTGTATAAGGAATTTATTAGACTGCTCACATATGAGATGTTCTAGACCGACTGACAATACAAAAAGTAAACAAATCAACCATGGAACGGTTGCTAGCTAGAATACGAATTTGACACACTTCTATCTATGCCAGTATGCAAGCCACTACCTGTAAGTAGGTTTCGATAAAGTGAACATATATCACATTAAATATATTCAATACGCCCCCTTAATGTGCATATTCAAAATAAATGGCAATACAATAAAACGCATACAAAGTAAAGTAATATCAACGAACAACTAGAACAAAATAAACGATTAACAAGCTATGCCTAAACCACGCATGCACGTGTAGTGCTTCACTCTGGGCAAAGCTTTCGTCAGTATGTCAGCAAGCATTGAGCCGGTCGGTATATAATTTAACTCAATACTTTTATTGTTCTTTAATACACTTCTTATAAAGTGGTACCTTATGTCGATGTGTTTACTCCGAGAATGGAACATTGGATCACCGGCAAGGCAAATCGCTCCCTGGTTATCTACATGTAAAGATAACGGTGCAAACTTACATAGCCCAATTTCAGTAAGCAAACTGTTCAAGTAGATCGCCTCCTTCATTGATGACGCCAAGCTTACGTATTCTGACTCGCAGCTAGAAGTGGCGACGCACTTTTGCTTTTGCGATTTCCAGGACACGCATCCACCTCCTAGCATGTAAACATATCCAGAATAAGATCGCCTATCAATCAAACATCCACCCCAATCAGCATCTGAGTAACCCTGCAATGATTTACCTGTTTTCGTAAATATAAGTCCATAGTTTCTCGTATGTTTAAGGTAACGTAGTACACGTTTAGCACCATCCCAACACTGTTTATTAGGACAATCCAAAAATTGACTTAGAATAGCCACGGTATTCGTTATGTCAGGTCTTGTTCCGGTCGATAAATACATCAGCGAACCGATAATTTCACGATACGGATACTGCTCACTCTCACTGCATTTTTCGGTGGGTTTAACTATCTTATTCTTCAAGTCCATAGGCGTAGATATAGGATTACATTTGTCCATTCGATATTTTATTAATAAATCGTCAATGTATTTCTGTTGTGACAATTTTATGCCAATGTCACATTTGTCAAACTCTATGCCCAACATAAACTTCGCAACGCCATAATCTTTCAATTCAAACTTTGTGGCCAGTTCCTTTTTGAAACTTTCTATACATTCACCTCTTTGCGACGCAACAAGGATGTCATCGACATAAACTAGTACAAAGAGTTTAGTTTGCGAATCAATGTCCTTATAATAAAGGCACGGCTCATTTAATGAGGCTTGCAAACCCATGCATTTTAACTGTTCATCCAACCTGATGTTCCACTGACGACCCGCTTGTTTGAGCCCGTACAACGACCTCTTCAGTCGGCACACATCGCCCCCACTCTTCAAATCAGATAACATCTTGTTAGCTCTTTCATATATAGTTGAACTTGGCTGTTCCAATTGTTTGAGGTCTTGAAGGCATTCTTCCAGGAGATCTGGCACCTTCATATATATTTCCTCTTCTAATAAACCGTTCAGGTATGCCGTATTAATATCCAACTGATGGATTTCAAGATCGAGTTCCGCTGCAAGTGCAACTAGTAATCTCACAGTATCAAGTCTGGCAACAGGCGCAAAGGTGTTCTGATAGTCAATGCCATGACGTTGACTGAAACCTTTTGCAACCAGTCTGGCTTTCTTCTTCTCAGTTTTATCTACATTTAGCTTTGTTGTCAGTATATAACGGCAACCTACAACATTTCGACCATTAGGTTTATTAACTACGTCGAAGGTATCGTTCTTAATTAAACTTTTTACTTCTGAAAGTATTGCGTCTTTCCATCCTTTTCTTTCATTTCCAGATAAGGCCTGTTTCAAAGTTATTTCCGCTACTCCAACAAAATCTAGACAGTCTGCGTACTCCTCCGTAGACTCGTCGTCTTCTTCCAAGGGAACTTCTGACTCGACGTCAACCATGTGGTATATTTTCCGTGGACGCCCGACGTGACCTCGCTCTAATCGTGGCCGGCCTGGGCCTCTCTTTATCACCCTCCCCCCATCAACATGAACGTCATCCTGATGATGATCATGTTGAGATGGCTCTGCGACAACGTCTGAATCATCCGTCAGTTGCCGGGCATCAACGGGTACTTCTTGGCCTACATCCGCTGCCTCAGGTTCAGCAATGCGGTCTGTGCGTTCACTCTCGTGATCGAAGTTTTGTACAACTGGGTTTCCGTTGACTTGGGTAGGATGAAATTCTATTTCCACAGTCACAGGTTGATTCGAAACATTTATTGAGCCTCGATGCTTATCAATCACAAAGGGATCAATCTCCAAGTTTACATTTTCATTGTCTTGACTCTGACCTTCGTGGAATTTTACATCTCTTGATATGATAACTTGTCGTTGTTTTGGTATCCATACTCTATAACCCTTTCGATCTCTAGGATAACCAACAAACGTTCCTTCCAGGCTTCGTGGCGCGAACTTATCTTTCCCGGCTGTCTTGTCCAACACGTGTACTTTTGACCCAAACTTATGTAAGTAGTTTAATTTGACAGGTCGTTCAAACCACCTCTCTGTTGAGATTATAATAATAGATTGTTCAGGTTGACCAACATTAACATGCGTACACAGAGCTGCCACCATAGTTTAGTTGTTTTATACTATGATGTATATTCTTATATAGCTAGCTCTGTTACTCTGCAATAAATGGCGAACTGAAATGGGCCTTTTAATTTTCGCCTAATATTTTAATACGCTTCCACTGCGCTGATACAAGGAAAAGGACAATAAAATGGCTCAAGATTACCATTTAATACCACGATTAAGTGAGACTGCCAATTTCGGGCACTGGAAATTTCGAGTGAAATTAATGTTAGAGGAAAAAGGAGTCCTATATTGCGTAGAAGAAAGTGCTCCCAAAGAAGCGAAAGCCTCAGGAGATGCAAAGGCAAGATCCATCATCGTACAATGCCTAACTGATAAATATATTGAAATAGTAAAAAATTGTAAGACAGCTGCCGACATGCTGTCAAAATTAGAAGACATTTTTGAACGGAAAAGCGTATGTAACAAATTACGCTTGAAGAGGCAATTAATCATGCTAAAATGCAATGCGAGTGAAAAACTGCAAGATTATTTTCTGAAATTTGACTCCCTGGTGGGCGAACTAAGTGCCATCGGATGCGAAGTTGATAAAATGGATCAAGTATGCTATCTTCTATCGTCGTTGCCGCCAGCATATGACAACGTTATCACATCAATCGAGACAATGATCACGGAAAAGTCAATTGAAATAGAAGCAATAAAAGCACGACTGCTTGATGCCGAGTTGAAACAATGTCAAGATAACAATAATGAAGAAGCATTTCTAGTATGCTACGGATGTGGAAAACATGGACACATAATCAAGAACTGCAGAGACAAGCCGGCAGAGACATATAGCTACAACAGAGGATATCGAGGAAGGTCACAGTCAAGAGGATATCGAGGCTATCGAGGATATCGAGGACCCAGAAACAATTCGAGGGGCAGAGGCATGCAGCAGAGACATTCAAGCAATGCAGCACAGGCCGAAAATGACGACCATCATGTCCTGTCATTCACAGCATTCAGTACAGGTGAACAGTGTCTTAATGTAAGTAATGATGTACAATTTATTGTAGATTCGGGTGCGACGGAAAACTTGTTAAAGTCAGAATATGAGCGACATATGACAAGTATTGTAGAGTTGGATAGGGCTATTAAAGTATTTGTAGCAAATGGTCAGTACCTAACTTGTTATAAAAGAGGCATATTAAATTTGACGTATAACAATGTGTCAATAAATGTTGAAGGCTTAATTGTACCAAATCTGTCACACAACCTACTGTCAGTCAGAAAATTGTTAGAAAAAGGGTATAGTATACAATTTACCAAGAATAATGTATCAATTTCAAATAAATTACAGAAAATAAGTGGTAATTTATCGGGAAATTTGTATGTAATACCAATGCAATTAAAATCAAATGAATGTTTGGTAGCTACCAATGATGTCTTATGGCATCAACGGCTGGGACATGCTAACAGGAAGCATCTGAGGATAATGAAGCTACCATGTAGTGAGACACCATGTGAGCCATGTATGCAAGGTAAGTCAACTAGATTACCATTTTACTCCACTCCTAAGCCCCGTTCCCAACACATTGGTGAATTGATACATACTGATCTCTCTGGTCCTGTAAGTACTCCTACAGCGAATGGTGAGGTTTATTATCAAACTATTATTGATGACTATACGCATTTTTGTGAAGTATACCTATTGAAGAGGAAAAGTGAAGCTACAGGAAAGTTAATTGAATATGTTTCCAAAATTGAGAGACAAACAGGATATAAAGTTAAAAAGATACGTGCTGACAATGGAGGTGAGTTCAAGAATGACGTTATGCAAAACTTCTGTAAGAAGAATGGAATCACGATGCAATATACTATTCCTTACAGTCCAAAATCTAACGGCGTCGCAGAGAGAATGAACAGAACGATATATAATAGAGCCAGAACTCTATTGTTAGAAACAGGATTGCCCAAAACCTTGTGGGGTGAAGCAGTTAGATGCTCAGTATATCAAATTAACCGATGTCCATCCTCTGCCATCAGGTTTAACACACCAGCTGAGAAGATGTTTGGTGATCGTGATCTATCAAGGTTAAGAGTATTTGGATCCAAGGTGTGGGTACATATCCTACCAAAACAGGATAAACTTCAAGAAAGAGCAAGGTCTATGAGATTTGTTGGATATTCACCAAATGGATATCGTGTATGGAATCCTGAAAATGATGAAATTACAGTTGCAAGAGACGTCAGGTTTGATGAATCTCAATTTAAATATAATGAGAGCAAACCAAAAGAGAAAGATATACTTTATAGGTACAACGAAGAAGAACAGGAAACTCAAGAATTAGATCGAGATGATAAAAATGAAGAAACTGAAAGAAAAGAAGAAATTATCCAAGAGAATGAAGAAGATGAAAGATACTATACTGATGAAGAGAGTATTGAGGAAAATAGAGAAGAAACTAAGGAATATCACACTAGATCAGGAAGAGAAGTACGAAAACCAAAAGAATTACTTGATCACTATGACCTAAATTATACGGCATACTGTCTTTTATCGGGAGATCCTCAAGAATTTGACGAAGCTATAAAAAGTGAAGAATGGGAAGTAGCAATCAAGAAAGAACTAGAGTCACAAAGGAAACTAGGAACATGGGAAGAAGCTACACTACCAAAAGGATCTAAAGCTATAGATACTAAGTGGATATTCAGAACTAAACAAGATAATACAAAGAAAGCAAGACTTGTAGCTAAAGGGTATCAACAAAACAGTTCATATAATAATTATGCTCCAGTAGCTAAACTGTCAACAATAAGACTGATGTTAAGTATTGCAGTACTACGAGATGAACCATTAAAACAGTTAGATGTACCAACAGCGTTTTTAAATGGATACCTAGATGAAGAAGTATATATTAAATGCCCAAAAGGATTAAAGATAGAGGAAGGAAAGGTACTTAGATTGAAGAAAGCTTTGTATGGCTTAAAAGAAGCACCTAAATGTTGGAACAATAGGTTTCACGAGTTCATCATAGGAAAAGGATATAGTCAGTCAAAACATGACAGCTGTTTATACCGGAAGGACAATACCTGGCTTCTACTGTATGTAGATGACATCTTATTGCTCGGAGAAAGCGCTGAGATAGTTTGTCAACTCAGGAACGAATTTAAAGTGAAGGAACTAGGAGAAGTGAAGGATTACTTAGGATTAGAAATTACAAGAAAGAAGGACATTGTGATGATATTAATAAGATTAAACCTGAATCTTAGGTTTTATTACGCTAAAAACTGACATGAATGACAATCAAATTCATGACATTCTTCCCTCCTTAGAGCTGAACGTAGTCGATGAGATAGGAAGGAGGCCTCCTGTCTCTTCCAGAACGGCGTGTCTCGTCTGTGACCAGAGGGGGTGGAGTTAGGTCTGCTGGTGCATCCGGATTTGAGGGAGGAGGCGGGGTCGACGGGATCGGGGGAGAGGAAGGGTCTGAAGTTGAAGTGACAGGGTCCAGTAGTGCGTTCTCTTGGTTTAACTCAGTAGATCCGGTGTCTCCATTTGTATTAGCATCTAGTAACGGGAAGGTGCCCCTGGGAGCAAGGTGACGATTGGAGACAGTCAGTTCCTTCCCATTTGATAGCCTGACGGAGCTATATTGAGGATTTGCTTCTAGTAAGTCCACCTCTTCTACTAACGGGTCATACTTGCTAGTACGTACAAATTTTCTCAAGAGAATCTTCCCTGGTTGTAGCCATGACGGCATAGACTGCCCCCATGATGATCGTCGAGGGTGGTGAAACATCCTTTCATGCGGTGTCTGGTTAGTTGTAGTACAAAGCAATGATCGTATGCTGTGTAAAGCCTGTGTCATCACGTTCTCCCACATGGTGATAGGCAGGTTCTTAGTCTTCAAAGCGAGACGAATTGTTTGCCATAGTGTACCATTAAGGCGCTCGACTTGACCATTTCCTTTTGGGTTGTATGGTGAGGATCGACTTGTCGATACACCCTTCGAATGTAAAAAATCTTTCATTTCAGTAGACATAAAAGAAGTTCCTTGATCCGTGTGAATGTTTGCTGGGTATCCAAACATGGAAAATAGTTCACTAAGATGTTTAGTGACTGTTTCCGTACTCATATCCGCACAAGCGTAGGCGAACGGAAATCTAGAGTATTCATCTATAATGGTCAAAATATACTTGTTTCGCGTTGCTGATGGTACTGGCCCCTTGAAGTCCATAGATAATCTCTCAAAAGGGGCAGTGGCTTTTATCAGGATGCCGACTGAATTATTGAATTTAGGTTTGATTTCTGAGCATGTTGGGCATGTTGAGACGACTCTCTTTACATCATCGCAACTAAATGGTAAGTTCTTAGATCTGATCCAGTGTGTTAATCTAACCACTCCTGGATGACAAAGCGACTGATGCAATTCCTTTAGGCGATCTTCGGCTGATGCACAGCACACTTGCCTTGACAAGGCATCAGCCACATCGTTTTGACTTCCAGGACGGTATTTGATGTCGTAGGTGTAATTCGAAAGTTCTATTCTCCATCTTTGAATTTTGTCATTTTTGATTTTGCTAGCATGCCCTTGTAACATGAAAGCCACTGATTTTTGATCAGTTATCAGGTAAAACGATCGTCCGATTAAATAGTGTCTCCATTTCTTTAGGCTCTCTATAATGGCATAGGCTTCTTTTTCTATGATAGGGTAGTTCCTTTCACTGTCATTTAAAGATTTGGAAAAGAATGCCACGGGTCGGCCGTTTTGTGTTAATGAGGCTGCAATTGAATAGTCTGAGGCGTCTGTTTCGACGGTAAAAGTTTCGTCCGGATCTACAGCTGATAATGATGATTTACATATAATGCGTTTTATTTCTTCGAATGCTGCGGTTTGCATGGCATCCATAGGGTAGCTCTCAACTTGTGTTAGCGGATGCAACTTACTTGAGAAATCTGGCACCCATTTAGAGTAGTGTGAGAAAAGACCGATGGCTCGCTTCAATGACGCTGAGTCTTGAGGTAGAGCCAAATCGAGCAGTGGGCGTAGTCGTTCTGGATCGGGTTTTACTATTCCATTATGTATATTGTACCCAAGAATACTTATATCTGTCAGTTCAAATTGACTTTTCTCTTTATTTATGGTCAAATGATACTTATCTGCGATTTCCATGAATTTCTTGAGTTTTTCGTCGTGATCTCTTTTGTCTTTTCCGCATATGGTTATATCATCTAGATAGGGATAAATTCCATCAATATTCGATTTCCGGATGATTGAATCTATAGCCCTTTGGAAGCACGCAACGCCGTTAGTGACGCCAAACGGGATACGGCAGAAATGATATAAATTGCCGGCTGCTTCGAAGGCGGTGAAGGGCTTATTTTCAGGAATGATGGGGATTTGGTAATAGGCTGATTTTAGATCGATCTTACTGAATACGTTGAAGTTGGATACCTTTGCTACAACTTCTTCGATGTTGGGTAAGGGGTATGCATCTAGATGGGTGAATCTGTTTACAGTCTGTGAGTAGTCAATGCACATCCGTTTCTTGTGGTGTGCACCAGCCGTTAAGAGTACTTGAGCTCGCCATGGTGAATTGCTTTCCTCTATGATTCCGTCGGCTAGGAGTTTCTTGACTTCGTCTTCTATAAACTTTTGATCCTGGAGTGCAAATCTGCGAGACTTCACTGCGATTGGATGACATTCGGGTGACATATTCGCAAACAAATCTACAGGGTCGATATTGGCTTCTTCTAAGGCGAATAGTTTTAAGGACGGCATATGTCCACCGAACCCAACTTCAACAGAAGAGTACTGTTGCAGTACATCGTGGCCCAGTATGACATTACAGCAAAGATTCTTCATAACTCGAAATAGTATTCCTGAAACTATTTGCTTGTTTAGGGTTAAGGTCGCTGAATAGACTTGGGTAATATTTGATTTATGCGAAGAGGACGCCATTGACACGCTTTGGTTCCAAGGTTTAGTAGCCAGACCGTATTGAATAATGACTTCTTCATCTATGAAGCTGGCTGTACTTCCCGTATCGATCAGGGCTTGAAGACTTATTCCGTTTACATCAACATCCGTAGTGCATTTCTTGATCCCACTTGCTGCTAGTGTTAAACACGAAGATACATTATCTGACTCTCCATCCTCGCTAATCATGATAGCCGCGTTTTGCGAAGCCATGCTTCGGCATACTTTTGCAAAATGGCCTTGCTTCCCGCACTTGAGGCAGGTAGCTTGATAAGCCGGGCACAATCGACGAGGATGTCTAGGATTAGCGCAAAAGTAGCATTTTTCGTCGTTTTGTGGTCTTATAAAACTTGTGGTTTTACGAGATGAAGCTGTAGCCGCAGCGGTAGACGTGGATTGTGCACCAACTGATGTGTGTTGCGTGACAGCAGCGGTTTGTTGTGGGTTGAAGCTTTGTGATTGTATTTGGGCTGATTCTAAAGCGCGGGCTTGGTTGTGAGCTTCATCTAGTGTAAGGCTCATATTTTCAAGTAGCCTCTGTCGAATTGTGGACGACGCTAAGCCCGTAATAAAAGAATCCCTAATGAAATCTTTTTGATATTGATCAGCGCTAACGGCTTTAAAGTTGCAGTCTTTGGATAGTAGTTTCAGAGCTTGAAGGTATTGATCAACGGTTTCGCCGTTTTGTTGGCGCCTGGAGGCCAAATTATGGCGTGCGAAAATCTCGCTTTTCGGTTTTACGAATAAATTTTCTAGCGTGGACATGGCGCTGTTGTAATCGTTTGATTGAGCGATGTACTCGTAGATATTCGGTGCTATTAGGTTTATAAGTAATTTGTATTTTACTGCGTCTGTACCTGCTTTACATTCTACAAGAAAATTTTCAAATGTCTTTTTCCAATGTAGCCATTTTGCTGGATTTTGACTATCCATTGGATCCGCATCGAATCTTTCGGGTCTTAAATATTTTTCCATGTTTTTGATGTTTTACACACGCGATACATATAATATATTAGCGTAATAAATTGTGATGATATTAATAAGATTAAACCTGAATCTTAGGTTTTATTACGCTAAAAACTGACATGAATGACAATCAAATTCATGACAGACATAATGGAAATAAGACAAAGTAAGATGATACACAAACTATTAGAGAAATTTAACATGCAGGATTGTAGGAAAGTCAACACCCCAATGGAAGTAAATTACAGTGCAGACACCGACTCAGAGGTAATTGATGTTCCTTTTAAGGAACTAGTTGGTTCGCTGCTCTACATATCAATAAATAGTCGTCCAGACATTACTTTTGCAGTATCTTATTTGAGTCGTTTCCTGGATAGACTTACAGAAGATCTATGGAAAGCAGGCAAGAGAATTTTACGTTATTTAAAAGGAACGCCTGAAAAGGGGCTGTTGTTTAAAAGGTGTAAGGATGCTACTCTTCTAGCTTACTCAGACGCTGACTGGGCTGCAGACAAGACAGATCGCAAAAGCACCAGTGGCTGCGCCATCTTTCATGGTGAGAATTTAATAACTTGGTTTTCCAGAAAGCAAACGTGCACAGCACTTTCTACAGCAGAAGCTGAATTTGTTGCAGGCGCACATACTGTTAGTGAGGTTATGCATATCAAAGGTTTACTTACAGATTTTTCAAATAATGAAACCCACATAAATATCCATTTATTTATTGACAATCAAAGTACAATCAAGTTGATAGAAAATCAGTCCAATACCAAAGCCTCTAAACACATATCAATTAAATACCATTACATAAAAGACATAATAAATAAGAAGCTTGTGTCCATCTCTTATGTACCGACAGAAGAAAATGTCTCTGATATTTTGACTAAATCACTACCTGCAATTAAACACATGTACTTCATAAATAAGTTGAACTTGATGTAATACTCTTATTTAGGGAGGTATTAGTACACTGGCGTTGTCATGGAAAGTCTAAGGTGGAGATATAATATACTCGTTGAATTTATTTTATGGCAGATAGTACCTCTTTCATGGCAACTACCTATTTTATATTTTAGTCGTGTCTCTCTTCTAGAACACCATCAAGTCGGCCTTTTGGAAGATATTGTGTCGCACTTAGTTAAGTTTTGTTTAGCGTAAGTTTCTGCGCTGTCATAGTTAAGGTTTAGTTGAATCTCCCCTGCGGGCGAGAAGCATGGTAATTTATGCAACTCTCGATAGGTAATGTTGGCGTGATTAGTTATTTAATTATGTTTTTACTTAATTTGTTATTTCAAGTTGTATAACTTAAATTTCGTTCGTTCTACACTTGAGGGGCTGTGTTGAGATTATAATAATAGATTGTTCAGGTTGACCAACATTAACATGCGTACACAGAGCTGCCACCATAGTTTAGTTGTTTTATACTATGATGTATATTCTTATATAGCTAGCTCTGTTACTCTGCAATAAATGGCGAACTGAAATGGGCCTTTTAATTTTCGCCTAATATTTTAATACTCTCAAGGGGTATTTCACCTTTAAGACTTCTTGTCGGACAGCGGTTTCTTACATGACACGCGGTTGCTACAGCTTCTGCCCAGAAACCCGGGGAAAGTCCTGACGAAATAAGCATACATCTCGCCATTTCTACCAATGTTCGATTTTTTCTCTCTGCTACCGAGTTTTGTTGGGGTACACCAGGAACTGTCAATCTTCTTGCTATTCCTTCTTTTTCCAAGAACTCGTCGAAATCTCGATTACAGTATTCACCTCCGTTATCCGTATGTAGGTACGTGATTTTTCGTCCAAATAGGTTCTCGACGTGGTTTTTGTATACCTTGAATGTATTGAAAACTTCACTCTTCTTGCTAAGAAAATATACTTCACACCATCGTGTACTATCGTCAATATATGTGACAAAATATTTGGCTCCATTTATTGACGTATGTTGCATGGGTCCGACAACGTCAGAATGCACTATTCTCAACTTTTCATTACAAGGCCCATTCGAACTAGAAAAAGGTAACATACTCATTTTTCCTTTCATACAAATATCACAATCATACAACTCGGTGACATCTGCCATCCTTACGTTCATGCCAGATTTATTTAAAACTCGGACGAGATCCTTCGCATTCAGGTGTCCTAAACGTTCATGCCACAACCATACGTCAACCTTTGGCTCACAAATCGCTGACACTCTATCGCAATGTTCCTCAATGTAATATAAATTACCTTTACGATTCGCGACAAGTTTAGTGTTACCATAGCTATCTTTAACACTAGCTATGTTCTTCTTGAACGTAACACTGAACCCCTGATCAGTAATTTTTGCTACTGAAATTAGGCTACATCGTAAATCCGGAACAAATAGAGTACTGGGCAGTTGCACTACAGTTTTAGAACCATTATCACATGTAAGTAACCTCACCGTCCCCTTACCTTGTACGTCTGTGTTTGTATTCGTCGCTAAATTTAGCTTACCGGACGAAGGTAATAGTGTATTGCCGAATTTGCCTGCGTCATTGCACAGATGCGATGTGCACCCACTATCGATAATCCAACCTCCATTCTCGTTGCAAGCAGCTTTAACATCTGAAATACAATTAAATGTTACAAAATTGGAATCAATATCTTGTAATTCACTATCATTCGACACATACTTTACGGTATCACTACACTGTTCCTTGTTCTTCTTCGTGCACTCAGAGGCTTTATGACCGAACTGGTGACATTTAAAACATTTAAATCTGAATTTGGGATTTCCTGGTTCTGTACCGCTCTTTGGCTTAAAAGATCTTTTTCCTTTTACAAGAAGTGCCTTATCTACACTTTCTTTTCGGTTCCTGGAATGTTCCTCTTCTAATATCTTAATCTTGAGCGTCTCTGGATCCGGCAATGAATCTCTAGATTCTATGGCACATCTAAAGTTATCAAAGCTGGAAGGCAAACTGTACAGAAGCATTATCGATGTCAGATCGTCATGCATCTCGATGTCCATGTCAGCTAATTGGCTTTTCACATCGAAGAATCTCATGACATGTTCCCTAATGTCTCCACCTTCCTCCAATTTGTGAAGCAAGAGCTCTTTTAATAATGTAGCCTTCTTCGCAGGTCCCTTCGATGCGTGGATGTTATGTAACTTCATCCATACCTCTCGCGACGTGCTACAACCTCGCAGATGTCGTAATTCGCTCGGACTAATCGCTAAAATGAGATCAGACTTAGCTTTAGAGTCTCCTATATCCCATTTAGCTGCTTCGGCTGGTTCTGCTGGTTTTGCGATACTTCCGTTGACGTATCCCCAGGCGTCGTTTTTTACTAAAATTTTTACTTCTGAAAGTATTGCGTCTTTCCATCCTTTTCTTTCATTTCCAGATAAGGCCTGTTTCAAAGTTATTTCCGCTACTCCAACAAAATCTAGACAGTCTGGATTTTGTTGGAGTAGCGGAAATAACTTTGACACACTTCTATCTATGCCAGTATGCAAGCCACTACCTGTAAGTAGGTTTCGATAAAGTGAACAGATATCACATTAAATATATTCAATACGCCCCCTTAATTGTGCATATTCAAAATAAATGGCAATACAATAAAACGCATACAAAGCAAAGTAATATCAAAGAACAACTATAACAAAATAAACGATTAACAAGCTATGCCTAAACCACGCATGCACGTGTAGTGCTTCACTCTGGGCAAAGCTTTCGTCAGTATGTCGGCAAGCATTGAGCCGGTCGGTATATAATTTAACTCAATACTTTTATTGTTCTTTAATACACTTCTTATAAAGTGGTACCTTATGTCGATGTGTTTACTCCGAGAATGGAACATTGGATCACCGGCAAGGCAAATCGCTCCCTGGTTATCTACATGTAAAGATAACGGTGCAAACTTACATAGCCCAATTTCAGTTAGCAAACTGTTCAAGTAGATCGCCTCCTTCATTGATGACGCCAAGCTTACGTATTCTGACTCGCAGCTAGAAGTGGCGACGCACTTTTGCTTTTGCGATTTCCAGGACACGCATCCACCTCCTAGCATGTAAACATATCCAGAATAAGATCGCCTATCAATCAAACATCCACCCCAATCAGCATCTGAGTAACCCTGCAATGATTTACCTGTTTTCGTAAATATAAGTCCATAGTTTCTCGTATGTTTAAGGTAACGTAGTACACGTTTAGCACCATCCCAACACTGTTTATTAGGACAATCCAAAAATTGACTTAGAATAGCCACGGTATTCGTTATGTCAGGTCTTGTTCCGGTCGATAAATACATCAGCGAACCGATAATTTCACGATAGGGATACTGCTCACTCTCACTGCATTTTTCGGTGGGTTTAACTATCTTATTCTTCAATTCCATGGGCGTAGATATAGGATTACATTTGTCCATGCGATATTTTATTAATAAATCGTCAATGTATTTCTGTTGTGACAATTTTATGCCAATGTCACATTTGTCAAACTCTATGCCCAACATAAACTTCGCAACGCCATAATCTTTCAATTCAAACTTTGTGGCCAGTTCCTTTTTGAAACTTTCTATACATTCTCCTCTTTGCGACGCAACAAGGATGTCATCGACATAAACTAGTACAAAGAGTTTGGTTTGCGAATCAATGTCCTTATAATAAAGGCACGGCTCATTTAATGAGGCTTGCAAACCCATGCATTTTAACTGTTCATCCAACCTGATGTTCCACTGACGACCCGCTTGTTTGAGCCCGTACAACGACCTCTTCAGTCGGCACACATCGCCCCCACTCTTCAAATCAGATAACATCTTGTTAGCTCTTTCATATATAGTTGAACTTGGCTGTTCCAATTGTTTGAGGTCTTGAAGGCATTCTTCCAGGAGATCTGGCACCTTCATATATATTTCCTCTTCTAATAAACCGTTCAGGTATGCCGTATTAATGTCCAACTGATGGATTTCAAGATCGAGTTCTGCTGCAAGTGCAACTAGTAATCTCACAGTATCAAGTCTGGCAACAGGCGCAAAGGTGTTCTGATAGTCAATGCCATGACGTTGACTGAAACCTTTTGCAACCAGTCTGGCTTTCTTCTTCTCAGTTTTATCTACATTTAGCTTTGTTGTCAGTATATAACGGCAACCTACAATATTTCGACCATTAGGTTTATTAACTACGTCGAAGGTATCGTTCTTAATTAAACTTTTTACTTCTGAAAGTATTGCGTCTTTCCATCCTTTTCTTTCATTTCCAGATAATGCCTGTTTCAGAGTTATTTCCGCTACTCCAACAAAATCCAGACAGTCTGCGTACTCCTCCGTAGACTCGTCGTCTTCTTCCAAGGGAACTTCTGACTCGACGTCAACCATGTGGTATATTTTCCGTGGACGCCCGACGTGACCTCGCTCTAATCGTGGCCGGCCTGGGCCTCTCTTTATCACCCTCCCCCCATCAACATGAACGTCATCCTGATGATGATCATGTTGAGATGGCTCTGCGACAACGTCTGAATCATCCGTCAGTTGCCGGGCATCAACGGGTACTTCTTGGCCTACATCCGCTGCCTCAGGTTCAGCAATGCGGTCTGTGCGTTCACTCTCGTGATCGAAGTTTTGTACAACTGGATTTCCGTTGACTTGGGTAGGATGAAATTCTATTTCCACAGTCACAGGTTGATTCGAAACATTTATCGAGCCTCGATGCTTATCAATCACGAAGGGATCCATCTCCATGTTTACATTTTCATTGTTTTGACTCTGACCTTCGTGGAATTTTACATCTCTTGATATGATAATTTGTCGTTGTTTTGGTATCCATACTCTATAACCCTTTCGATCTCTAGGATAACCAACAAACGTTCCTTCCAGGCTTCGTGGCGCGAACTTGTCTTTCCCGGCTGTCTTGTCCAACACGTGTACTTTTGACCCAAACTTATGTAAGTAGTTTAATTTGACAGGTCGTTCAAACCACCTCTCAAGGGGTATTTCACCTTTAAGACTTCTTGTCGGACAGCGGTTTCTTACATGACACGCGGTTGCTACAGCTTCTGCCCAGAAACCCGGGGAAAGTCCTGACGAAATAAGCATACATCTCGCCATTTCTACTAACGTTCGATTTTTTCTCTCTGCTACCGAGTTTTGTTGGGGTACACCAGGAACTGTCAATCTTCTTGCTATTCCTTCTTTTTCCAAGAACTCGTCGAAATCTCGATTACAGTATTCACCTCCGTTATCCGTATGTAGGTACGTGATTTTTCGTCCAAATAGGTTCTCGACGTGGTTTTTGTATACCTTGAATGTATTGAAGACTTCACTCTTCTTGCTAAGAAAATATACTTCACACCATCGTGTACTATCGTCAATATATGTGACAAAATATTTGGCTCCATTTATTGACGTATGTTGCATGGGTCCGACAACGTCAGAATGCACTATTCTCAACTTTTCATTGCAAGGCCCATTCGAACTAGAAAAAGGTAACATACTCATTTTTCCTTTCATACAAATATCACAATCATACAACTCGGTAACATCTGTCATCCTTACGTTCATGCCAGATTTATTTAAAACTCGGACGAGATCCTTCGCATTCAGGTGTCCTAAACGTTCATGCCACAACCATACGTCAACCTTTGGCTCACAAATCGCTGACACTCTATCGCAATGTTCCTCAATGTAATATAAATTACCTTTACGATTCGCGACAAGTTTAGTGTTACCATAGCTATCTTTAACACTAGCTATGTTCTTCTTGAACGTAACACTGAACCCCTGATCAGTAATTTTTGCTACTGAAATTAGGCTACATCGTAAATCCGGAACAAATAGAGTACTGGGCAGTTGCACTACAGTTTTAGAACCATTATCACATGTAAGTAACCTCACCGTCCCCTTACCTTGTACGTCTGTGTTTGTATTCGTCGCTAAATTTAGCTTACCGGACGAAGGTAATAGTGTATTGCCGAATTTGCCTGCGTCATTGCATAGATGCGATGTGCACCCACTATCGATAATCCAACCTCCACTGTTGGGTATATTATTCAGCAGTAGATTAACGCAGATAAAACAGGATAAAGTGTATAAGGAATTTATTAGACTGCTCACATATGAGATGTTCTAGACCGACTGACAATACAAAAAGTAAACAAATCAACCATGGAACGGTTGCTAGCTAGAATACGAATTTGACACACTTCTATCTATGCCAGTATGCAAGCCACTACCTGTAAGTAGGTTTCGATAAAGTGAACATATATCACATTAAATATATTCAATACATATTTCAAGTTTTAACTTTAGCAACGTTATAGGTACATTTACATATTAAAACTTGAGAATTTTTCGTAATATTTGAAAAAATTGTCACAATAAACGTCATTCTTCAATAAAACTTAAATAAAAGTTATTTAATTATTTTTAGAGCATTTTATTTCAATTTTCCTCATAATCGGTGTGAAAAGTTACATGTGTCACTCAGGAGCAAAATTATTTTCGTCTTGGGCGTTAACACTTGAATCCCTCACTACGCTCAGGATCCTACGTTAGAATCCCTCGCTACGCTCAGGATTCTATTGTAGGATCCCTCGCTACATTCAGGATTCAATACACCGCCCTCGCCGTAAATATACTATTTTGCTCCCTTATGACACAAATAACTATTTCCTTTCTAGCACAGCATATTCTAGCCACTATTCCCTCCGAGCCACTGTAACCTCCCTGACCTACTCGATTGCCTTATTGAAGCGATGAACATAAACATACCTCTGGTCCTTCAGTCTCCTGCTCAGAATGCAGTATTAAATATAGGTAATTGAATAAATAGTTCTGCTGATTGCCCTTGCCTCTTTACAAATAAATGTGTTGCACAAAGCTTTAACGAAGTCTGGAAAGGCATTTAAATATATACGCTTGATTAATATTACTAGCTCTGAATATATTAACCTACTCGAGCATAAATTACTTCGTATGTTTCCTTTGTAAATTCAAATTATTCCTTTAACTGTGACTAACTTAATTGATACCGGTTGAAATTAATTACATCATATGTAAATAGTTAATAGCGTATAATAGTTGTGACAGCATTTAAGTTAAATTATATATACGGTGCCCGTGAGCATTGCGAGAGATTTTAACAAGATATTCCTGACTATATTTTAAGTTAAAAATGTTAATTAACGTCGAGTAAATTCGGTTCGGTTTTAGAGATATTTCCATTTTTGTGTAAAAATGTTGTAATGAAATCTCCAGTATGAAACACCTTTATGATTGCGACGTTGCGAGACTTAACCATCTACTCGTACTTTGACAGCTCGTCCTAAAGACACGTTTTTACTAGATTAGCAATTATTGTGTATGAAAATAAGAAGAAAATTAAAAATCATAATTCGACCTAGCTTCATATAACATTTATTACTCCTTATAGCCTCAGGAATTCGTGATTAAAATCTCTCGCAATGCTCACAGGCACCGTGTATATATTGTTTATGGACCTGGTGTACCTACCAATACTAAGTTACTAAGTACCTATAAACCGTTATTTTAATTCCCTTATTCATACAATTAAACCCAAGCGAAGAGTCTGGAGGTTCAACATGCGTGTGTCAAACGGCGGTCGTGGGTTTGAATCCCGGCTCGTAACTACCAATGAGTTTTTCGTAGTTTATGTACGGAATGTAATTTGATATTTACTTTTCGGTGACTTAGCTAAAATTGGTAATTCAAAGGTGTCTGAGAAGTCCTCGAACCGCACTGTGCCAGCGTGAAGACTACTGCCCATCCCCATTTATCAATGAGGAGCATGTGTCCAGAATTGTGATGTACCTATGCGAAAACATATGCGAAGCTGATGATGATGATGATTCTTTAAACTTAACAAGCTCCTGTCATCTGAAAAGTGTCTTGATCATTTTCACCAATTCGTAATTAAAAACGGACAGATTGAGAAAAAAGACAAACAGGTAGGTTTGATGGATGCTGACAATGGGCACAATTCATTATTTATCATTAGTTTTAAATTAGCATAAATGACCACATAGATTAAATTAAATTAAATTAAAATTAAAATTATTTATTTACCAAAAACACACTTAATATTATTAACGTTATATCCGTCAGACGCCAAACTAGACTGAGCCTGTATCTTGGCTGTCTGCGAGTGCGATTTACACGAAATAATTAAAATATTACCATTTTGCAGTACAAAACACTAACTTTTGATGTTATATTTTTTTTAAAGTAAAATTAAGATAAGATTAACATTACAATTTCAAACTAAAATTATTTGCGTATGTGCGAATAAATAAATAGAATGCTTCAGCATTGAATAACAGGTGATTATTGTTTTCCATTAGCATATACCTTAAACAGGTCAATGTATAGGTATTATTCAATAATTATACCTACTTACCGAGCGGTGCCCGATAAATGTTTATTCCACATACGTTAGGGCGTGCTGGAATCGAGTTTACGAGAGGAAATGGACAGAAGCGTAAAAATCACCACAAAAAATGGACGGCTAAAATATATGTTTTTTACAAAATTTTATTGTTTCAACGAAATATGTATTATAAAAATTGTATCATTTAATATTTAATTTAATTCCCATTCAATTATGGTCTGAGTAATACAATGTTTTTCAACCCTGCATTATTCTTAAACAATTTTTTCTATACTAATATCAAACTCGTACCTACATTGCTTTAACTTAAAAATATTAGTAGCTATGACCCCCTTCAAGAGGCTCCATGGAGGTTGAAATACACTGGTGTAATAAATAAACTCAAATAAATAAATAAACTTAAGGTATCAGTAATATACATATACATATGAATATTATGAATAAAGTGTTACAGCAAGTTTTTTCCTTATTCCATCAATAAGGAGCATTAATCAATTTGAGCCTTTCTTAAACAAAAAAAAAGACTACACAATATTCTGTATTTCATGATCTAAAAGCTAAACGTGATTCATTTTCCGGCCGACGTGGCTGTTCCATTTCCTCACAAGTGCGCAAAGTGTCTACAGAACCGTAACCGTTCGCTTTGCCGCCGTTGCGAAGTACCTACCTATTATGATAGCTGCTAATATAACTATTAGAGCACAAGTCGGCAAAGTGCCCACGGGAATGGCAGTTTGCTTGGGAATACAGCGTCATATCACCTAATAGTAATAATACTATCTGTGAGAACCTGTACTTGGTTCTATTGTTAATTTTCGTGTTATTAATAAACTGTGTAGCTGTTGGTTCTTCTGGAAATAAATAAATAAGTAACTGTCCACTCCCTTAGTGATTATGTTAGCTGTCGAATTAACGTCATTAACAATGCGAAAATGAGATGCCGTAAGAGAGGGTTGTCGACAGACCAGATAAACATCTAAATTAAATATTTTCGTTCTTACTTAAATCCCAAAAAGTGATATTTAAAGTAGAAAAGTGAATTATTTTGATCATGTGTATAGTTTTATCCTACTAATATATATATTTTTTTAACCAATAACATTCAGTCTTTTTATTAAAACTTTATTGTAAGTAAATACAAGATTATGATTAACATTAACTAAGATAAATTAAAACTAATATTATAAATGCGTAAGTTTCGATGTTTAGATGTTTGGATGTTTGTTACTAATCACGCAAAAACGGCTAAACGGATTAAGATGAATTTTGGTACACATATAGTGTAAAGCCTGGGTTAACAGATATAATACTTTTTATCCCGGGAATCATCCCCTAAGGGGGCGATGTGGGGGCGAAAGTTTGTATGGAGCTATGATATAAACGAGTTCCACGCGGACGAAGTCGCGGGCAGAAGCTAGTTTTAAATAAAGCAAAAAGTATAGTACAACATACCTACACAATGACTTACAACTAAAATATGTACATATATTTACAAATTTCCTATAATGTAGTCCCCTAGGTCGACGCTGAATAAATTATATTTAGCCCGTTTTATTTTTATTAACTTGCAATGTTTATGAGCAAGTTTTCCGTTTCTAAATTTGCATACCATTTTTTTAACATTCGCTGGTATCCGAGTTAGTCGAAGGTATTATATTCATGTAAGTTCGGGTATAATGCAATATTACAGCTGGCACGATGATGCATCAAGCTGACCCGATGATGGAGACGGAAGGCGGAAGGAAATTCTAAATTACACATTATCTTATCTTATCTTATTTAGATGAGCCCCTTTCGGATACACTTCGACCCAGTGGGATCTTTTGTGCATTTGCCCCTTCCTTTATGCCTACTCCCAAGCTAGCTCCATCATTTATAATAATATACGTCGTGTTAGGGCTGTGTATAAAAATATTGATGGCAATAAAAGTTTGTTTCAAAAACCGGACAAGTGCGAGTTCAACTCGCGTGGTGAGGGTTCCGTATATACTTAATCTAAATTTCATAAGTGTTTTTGAATACTCAAACTTCTTATAGGTTTTCCTGTAATCTTTAGGCAAGGAACTATTTTCCATATTTTTTTCAGCATTTTATCCTAGTAGTTTCGGAGATAAGGGGGGGAATGGTCAATTTTCGTCTTTTTTCCTAAATTACTTCAAATCTGGTTTTGCTATAATTATAAAAACCGGCCAAGTGCGTGTCAGACCACGCAAAACGAAGGGTTCCGTGCCTATTAAAAAGGTCGTATCGTCACAGAAATTTTACGGCACTTACGTTCTTTTCTTTGAGGAAGGCAGTTTTTCAGCAATATCTCGAAAACCTCTGAACCGATCTTGTTCAAAACAATTTTCGGTGAATGAAATTAATAAGCCCTATCTCCATGAATTTTTCCATATTTTTAAAATACACCGTTCAAAAATTAGAGGGGGGGGGGACAGAATTTTAGTGACTTTCGGGGCGATTATCTCCGACCCTATTCACTTAATCAAAAAAAATGCTAAGAAACCTTATATTTATTTTGAAAGGCCTATCGATTGATGTGCCACACGGGGGGTCACAATGAAAAAAAAATTTTTGACTTTTAGTTTTATGTATGGAGTGCACCCCTAAAAAAATTTTTTTTTGTCATTTTAATTACAAAACTATGTAGCGGCTAACAAAATACACCTATCCTCAAAATTTTATTCAAATACACCTTATAGTTTTCGAGTAAAATGCCTGTGACATACGGACAGACGGACAGACGGACAGACGGACAGACGGACAGACGGACAGACGGACATGACGAAACTATAAGGGTTCCGTTTTTGCCATTTTGGCTACGGAACCCTAAAAAATATATCCGACATGCTTACAACAACCCATTTCATTTGATATGTCACGCAATACAGTTTGCGAAACTTTTTTTTTTAATTTTCCAGTTTACCCCCCAAAAGTGGCCCCCTTCTTCAGAATTCATTAATTTACTTTACGCGTCCATCTTTGGGTCACCTATTTACATATGTGTACCAAATTTCAACTCAATCGGTCCAGTGGTTTCGGAGCAAATCGACTGTGACAGACCGACAGACAGACAACCGAGTGATCCTATAAGGGTTCCGTTTTTTCCTTTTGAGGTATCGGAACCCTAAAAATGAATTTTTTATCGAAAACATATTGTGCCTCAGGCTTAAATGTCAAAAAATCGCTCCATGTTCAGCACCAATTAAACAAAACGCTGAATGTAATAAAAAAAGAGTGTCCTTTTAAATACAGCTTGTAGAGGCAAATAAAATAATCAAGAGTTTTAGCAAATTGAGTTACCTACATGCACTCCCGTTGATAGACTAGTCTCGTTATTTAATTTTCAGTGTCGCAATAACTTTTAAAAACATTTTCACAAAATGGTCTTTGCAGCTGGAATCAGCTCATTTTAAAAATAGAATTCATTTAGACCGGGTATATTAGGGTATAGTATTTATCAGTTCTATACATATATTTGGTCAATTTTTAAAATGTGAATGATGTGTTCACCTATAATTGGGGTACGTAAGTGCCTAAATACCACATAACTATTAAAATGTAACTCACTATTCTTATGTACTCTGTTGGTATAAAATAAATAAATAAAATAAATTTTAACTGTTTGCACGCCGTAAGTTACAATCGCGGCGCTCCAACAGCCGATCACGAGCTCTACTGTAATGTGTTTATTGTATTTTGTTTCTTTTAAAACTCGTTTTGTGAAATTAATAAAACTCTACATGGATTTATTGTCATTGTCACTTTACTGTAGTATCTTTTTTGGTGCGATATTTTTTGAAGTAAGGATAATTGCGTAATGGTACTGAACATTTAGGGCAGAAAAAATATAACGGGAGCCATTTCGCCAACATGTACACAATAACGTCTGCGTAGCTAGCCCGCCGTGCACTGGCGAGGCAGCGCGGGCGACGCATTGTCATGCCTACCCCCCGACCCTCACGTTAATGAATTGTATGTGTGCATGTAGCTTAAACGAAATGTGCTCGTTATTTTTATACAAACAGTATGAAATCTGATCACGAGTACTTATCGTCATCCACGTCTCTAAGAAAAAAAGTGCCACGAGTGGTATTCGTGATCCGCGAGTTACGCGTGGCAGTTGTTAAATTGTCCGGCGACCTTAAGCAAAATAGCATGCCAAGCGGTACTTGTGATCGTGCAAAGTGTTATAAACTTGCAAACTCAAAGAGCTTTAAGACGGATATATATGAGATCGTAGATAAGTAATGCTTGATAATCTAGTCAACCAAATTCAAATGTCTAATTCACACCAGTCATTAATGGTAAGCTAACAATATTCGTCATTTTAAAGACTTTCCTTTGGTATTTTAGGCAATTCTCAAACGAATGATACATACCTAATCTATCATGTCAATGTGTTAGCCAGTAAAAAAAAATGTTTAAATAGAGAGAGTGGCCTTGTAATATTAAATAAAAAAAAAAAAAAATAGAACAAAAAAAATGTTTTAGACAAATTACACACGAGAGACAAAAGGGTGAGTATTAACTAAATGAATAATGACAATTTCACGCCCCAACACAACGCCTCGACAAGGAAAGAGAATTGTCAATCTTATAGGCTAAGGGAAAATGAGAATTTATTCAAATGCACGCATCTGGTGTGGCACACGTTACTTGTATGAATGTAAATATGACATTTCTCGAATTCTCTACTTCGGTCGTTGCGTCACAGATATATTATTATACATAAGTTAGATATCGATGGGCTGATGTGGTGGATGCAGATCTGCGCGAGCTAGCCAGCACTTTATAGTAAAACAATAATAATACATATTTCAACGTACATACTTTCTCAATATTCAGAACAAATAAAACTAGATTCATGTAAAGTTCGTTGCAATGAGAAACAACTGTCAATTAGTCTATGCCTTTTTCTATCATTAAATTATCCTAGTAACTCAAATACGTCACGCAGAAATGGGCTGGCATCATGGCATGGTTTTATCATACAAATCACGGCACATACGACGTCTATTTAGATATAAATCTCCGAGCTGCGCGTAGCGGCAACAGCGAATTCTGAATTTACCTCTAGCGAGCCTTGATTTAAAATGGATGTGGTTTTTTGTATTCTGGCAAAACTTGTCATAGGAGTGAATATTTAATCCCGTTCTATTCACGTAAAAGCGAGTTTATTTAGATTTTGCACCTGTTTTGCGTTTTAACTCGAAGGTGCATAGTACATTGTTGAAGTAAGTGAATCGTCGGGCTTCTGATAGACTCTCGTTAGCAATATTCTTACGCCCGTGTTATACACAATGTTTTTCAGCACATTTGCGAGGAAATAAATAATTACAAAAGACAGAAAAATCCAAGTTTCATACAACCGCACCAATCTAAAATTGACAACTTCGCTTCCAGATCAGTGCTAGTGGAGCGCGCAACTTCAATATTTCAACCAATCACAGAGCAGTATTCTTGCGGGGCGGATCACAGAGCAACCAGATTTGCTTAAGCCAATAAGAGGGTTCTATATTTTAAAACTAAACTTAACAGCCCGTGGGAGATAAAACGGCTGTAACTGCTCTGTACGCTCGCAAGTAATAACGCCATTGACGAGCAAGTGTGATAAAAATTATCTAAATTATCCTACACATAGGCGAGGCAACACGTTGCCGGGACATTGAATAAATCTGAAGTGATATTAATAAGAATTAACATAACTATATATGTACTGTACATTTTACAGCAAATGTTAAACTAAGCAGAAACGTCCGCTAACGCAATTTTCAATAAAAATGTACCAGAATCAATGAATTTCTTATTGACTGTATGTTTTTTTTATTTGAAAAACTCGGATTACATAGTGTATACAACTTAGTGAATGTCGTAGCTCTCGCTTGGCGATGGAATTGGTGGCAAGAGATCCATCTGCCCTTAATGATCTATTAAACTTTTTACCCTGTATTTTTGATGTCGTTGATCAAGAGTGTGTTATCTATAGGAGAGAGCATAACAAAGAGAGAGTTGGATTGAAATCAAACTATAGTACATTGTTGAAGAGGCTAGAAAGTAAGCAATAGATGGACGAGTTAGTTCGAGTCCAGCTATTGCCCTTTCGGCCGCGGCTTAACATAGTGCTTTTCATGCCTACTGCAAGGAAATTGCAAATAATTATAATTTAAAATCAAAATTAAGTATCTAATTGAAGATCGTAATACTAAACAGGCTCGCTTGCCTCGCGCCCGGCGCGGAGGAGGGGGAACGGGCGCACGCACGCCGGCCGACCGCGCGCGGTGCCCTGTGATTGGTCGATTGCTGTTCAAACTGTCCAACAATAACATTGTTGGACAGTTTGAAGTCATAGATGGCCTGTTCGTGCGACGTCCAACTAACCCCAGCTTTGAAGCCTGAATTCTGACCATCTTTTGCCACATTTCCGAGCAGTGGCGTGAAAATATTTTTGGTGCATGCGATCTTGCTCACACGTATACGAGTATAGCGCACTGCTGCCGCCGACACTCCATGTCGTGATTTAGCCGAGCTCGAGTCAAAAATGAAAAAAAATTATCAAACCCATATTATGTCGAGTAATCATTCCTCCAGGGCGTGCAATGAACATCAATTTGATATCAATACAATAGGCGTAGTCAAACATACCTCTTGAACAATGTACGTCTCCTGCCCGAAGCGAACGTGACATCCGCGTAATAATGTTTGAAAAAAAGCAGCGTGGAATTATTAGGCAAATACTGTTACGGTATATATGCGCGCAGAATATGCGAAATTGGGAGTCAACGAATAAATGTTTTATCATGAAGGCAGCCGGCGTAGCTATGGGGCAATCTCATAGTGAATATTTGACGTTTCATTGCTGAACATTTCTGGAGTACGATTCGAATTTAAAATATGACACGGCCCCTGGGATGTCAGGGATATCCCTACTAAACTTTCATTTTTGAATTTGGAATGTCATCAGGGATATCACTATTATAACGTCTTTTCTGTGATATGCTTTGATTTATGTCTCAAATATGACAATATCGCAAAAGCAAGAATGTTTTAGCGTCTTCTGTTAGACAGTCATGTCGAATTCAGCTCCAAGTGCTTACGCACACAGATACGTAAAATAATAGGTTACCGTAAAATGGGGTGAGAAGGGATTAAGGGGCAGATGTGACGCGTATATTTTCAATTGCTACTTTGATTATTTGGCTCAGGTTGCTCTAAAAGTAATTTAATTATACTTTAAGACATGTTTTCTTATCTTGCGGCAACACGGAGTAGCCAAACTATACCATTAAAAAAAAGCGACGTCTCTAGAAGTGAGGGGTGAAAGATATGTGGCCTCGAGTGGAACCAGGGTTGCGAGGAGCGATTATACGAAAGAGGAGTGAAAGATATGATCGGGGAGTGGGCCGGAACGCGGATCGAGGCAAGTTAATCCGAAATATACAATCCGAAAGTTTTTCCCCATACATTTTCACAGCTCACCCCATTGCTGTCCCCTCTAACTCCATTACGGGGTGAGGTGGGATTTTCCGTTTATCGTTAAAATTATGAAATGAAACGACTGATAATCATTAAAACACTAAATCCCAAATGGCCGAAACATTTTTATGTATAAAATCAACGTGCCACATGCAAAAATACATTTTTATCGAGGTTTGAATGTCTGTTTTGACCCAATTCACCCCATTTTCCGGTACTAAATAATTATTGAAGACAGTGAATTCCGGCTTTTGATACGTGTAATAAATAATTATTTATATTTACGCAGAGCCGAAACAAGGGATATTTTAAAATTTCAAATTAAAGGGAATACCTTGAAAAGTGTATCGGTCCGACCAGGATTTATATTATTTAGGAATATTTTAGTTGTAACAGACAATCATCTATCTGAATAATAATGTTTTTTTGCTTTGAAGTTCCATAATAAAGTAGTATAGTTAATTTCCCGCAGTGAAGGTAGAATTCAACTATTGAAATATTGGTATTGGAATAAAAGCGTAGCTATAGCCGATGCACCATTTTCGTAGGCGACATGAAAATTATAGTAACCGTTGAATCGGTTGGAATGGCCGGTTGGACCGTTGGTAATAGACGTTATAATACCTATATACAAATATACATACCATTTAATCTGTGCTATCGAGTAATAAATACGATATACAGGAGGGCGCGATATCGTGTCGTAATTTATTAAAAACTCAATGAGATCCTTTCAAGAGTTAGGATGAGGAAAATGTAAAGGAGCTCTAAGGATAACATTGTTTTGGTTTGAGTAGGCTTGCTACCTTGTTACATTTTTAATGATTGGCTTTTCTTACATTCCGTACAAAAGGACCACCGTCTAAGGAATCCGATGCCTGTGTGCTACTTAATAAATACATTCCTTCCTTGTCACGTGCTGTTACGGATCGCTTGAGTTACCTCTCAAGTTTATCTGTTTGGAGCAGAATACCAGCTGAGAGTATCCGAGTCGACAAGTGGGACCGTCCTGGCTCGAGTTAGTTATACTGAGATTCCCCCTCCTCATCATAGAGTTACCATGAGCGCATCTTAATTCAAAGATGCATTGAATTAAGAACTACTTACACAACTATTACATTATAGTCGCGTTCGAAAATGTAGGTTAGTCAACAAAGTGAACACTACTTTTTTGGGAACAAATTTGAACCTTTTGGAACGTGCATATTGTTATGAACTCGACTGTAGGTACTGTAGTGAAAATAAAATAAAAATTCACATACAACAACACGTAGAATTTATTTAATATAAAAAAAAATATCTGAACTAGATTTTTAAGGAGTGCAACAGCGGTGTCGCAATCAGTTTGCCGGACCTTTCGTTCTTAAATTTACGTTGAAAAGAACACCTTTGATAGGAGGGGTGATAAAAGATCAGGGTGGCAGATGGAAATGGGATATGAGCGCATGTATGATGATTGAAGGGAAATGGATGAACGCCAAAACAAGAGGTCAAATGATTTAAACGTTGGCGTAATAACTGCCTTTAAGAATTTTGGGAATTATAATGTGTAAGGGCGACACGGTCCCCATCAAAGGTTGAATTTAGTGAAGGGAAAAGACAACCTCAGCAATGTTCGGCAACATGTACAAACAAAACTAAGTTAAAAATCTAGTTTTTCCCTTTTTAACTAGATGATTAGATCACCAGTCGCTCCGCTCAGCGCGCGCGTCTTCGAGGCCCGTTCCACGATGTGATGACTCCTTCAGTAGTACCAGTAACCGCTCAATTAGGAGCAGGTAATGCCGTGGTTGGTAGGTCTCCGTACACGCACGTCCAGCAGTGGAGGACGTCGATGCAAACACTTGCGTCGAACTATTGCTCGCACTCCGAACCCGAAAGCCAGATCGCTTTCCACGACTGGCCTCAGAGTAAAACAACCAAAGACGTGTCCAAAAGGAATTTCTTGCTAGGAACTGGGAAGTGGACTGTCCTCCCCGCCAACTTTCAGAAAATCCGCCGAAGCGACAGACTAGCACTTTTAAATTAACAAAAACTGAGCTTAGAAGCCCCAATTAAAATATATCAAAGAAATGAACTGAAATCCCACAAAAAAAGATTTACAATGGAACAGCATACTGAGAGCTGTTTTCAGTACCGCTTCACAAGAATCAATGATTTTTTTCTTTTCAAAACTGTGGCTCTCCGAAATCCGAATCTAGAATAATTCATATTTTAAATTTCAAATAGTCTTTATAAAAACCAACCAGTACACAACTGCCCATACAAAACAACTAGAAGGTTATATAACATCAACACGTGAATAAATGTACGACGCCACCTACAGGGGAAACCAAAGAGTTCTAGCCGCAACACCTGAATCAAAGCAACACAAAACACAAGCGACCACGAACCCTGAAGGAAAAAGTTCATGTAAAATGCGTTAGATGTCGTGGTAATAAACCAACTGCCAAAATTCGTTAAAATAGAAATGAACAAATATTAAAAAGGAGTCGTTAAGCGACGTCTGCGAGTTCACGCTGCAGTACTTACTAAAAGCAATTTAAAAGGGCAGATAAGTTTCGTAAATTTTGTCGTTAAAACTGACATTTGCAATATTATCCCACTAAAAACATTACATGTAAAGTGATTGCCAAGACTCCCTAGCTCATATAGCTTTCAGCGTTAAAAAGAAATCAGATCGCAAGTAACGCCAAGCATTCTACTCCGTACGGCTTAACTCTACCGGCCACGCTCTACAAAGTGACGAAATCGGCGTTTTTAGATATCAATAAATTCTAAAGTATAAGATTTATGTAATTGAAACTTTATATGTTTAATAAGTCCACTATTGACATCATATTCCGAGAATTTAGTTTCCATCCAAACACAAGTTATGGGGGTTCAAAAAAACGACGAAGTGCTTCGAGAAAATAAAAGTCCGCTGGATGCGGGTGGCGCAGGACCGGTCATTGTGGCACTCTTTGGGGGAGGCCTATGTCCAGCAGTGGACGTCTTTCGGCCGATGATGATGATGATGCTTCGAGAAAAGGTAGGTATTGCCTGCCCTTGCGCTCCGCTTGGCTCGTCTTGGCTGTGGCACTACCGTGCCCCCAGATATTGCATTGGCAATAAACAGTGAAATCCGTTTCAGAAATAAACGTTTTTTTACCCAGTAAAGATCGCGCGCTATAAAATCGGGATGGCTTAAATAAGATATATGTTACTATTGTTAAACACATTAATTGTCCAAGTACGCCGAAGGGAGAGATTTCCTTGCCGATACAATTCGGGTCTATCCCAACCGAATGATGTGAATCGAGAACGGTTCAGGTTGGTGACGACCCTGTTTATTTTTCATTTTTTTAAACTGGAGCTTTGTTGTTATCTGGGTTAAAACTAAATTGCTCTTGTATTAATATTAGATTAATGAAAGAATAAATACATTTTCCAATTAAGCATTATTTTACCATTCGTACGACGAAAATTATATAACAAATTTGAAATTCAAGTAAATACATTAAACTGTACCTACCTACTTTAATTAACAATGATCTGCTTTACTAATAAGACGTCCATAACTATTTTATTTTAATTTTGTTAATCCGATATGCCGCGCCTTAATAGGGACAGCACAGCGCGGCAATTTCCTTAATTATAACAATAAAACCATTCCACTTAACTTTTTTAAATAGATAGATTTTTAGAATGAATATTAATATCAAACTCATTTCGTTGAAATTAAGATTAATTTATAGTTGTCTACATATTTATGAACTGCGACTTTATTTATGTGGTAAGATTTTTCAGGACCGTGTTTGAGTTTCTGCCCTCCAGTAGCAACGTAAAATCTAGTACCTTACATTTGTATAGGAGAGGATGTTAGATGTAATAATAATACATTGTGATACTAGTGCAATAATCAAAGCTCACGCGCTTCATACGGTGTTTGACAGACAGATTTACCCTACAACTATACGTACCTAAATATTTTTCTTTACTCACATATTGTGCATCAATAAGGTATTTTTAGTGGCGTCAATACTACTTAAATCGGTCTTCTTTTCTATTCACATTTTTGATAATTATCAAACAAATCGTCGAGTTTACAAAATACTCGTAAATATTAGTTTTAATGCGACGCTTGTTATGCGCAGATGACATGAGAAGCTAACAAAAACTCTAAACAGTCATAATAAAATAAATTAAATGTATTCGTAAATAAATTGATTGCAAAATTTGACCAACTTTAATTTTATGCGTCTTATTTAGGTATCTGTTTATTTATGTACATTTTTTTTGACAAAACAAGCCAAAAAGTGTCGTCAGAGTGCACCAGATGTATTTAAATAAAACCGTGGTATAGTAGATTGTTGTCGAGGCTAGAAAGTAGGCAATAGATGGACGAGTCCATCTATTGCACTTTTGGCCGAAATATTATAAAGTCAAAGTCAAAGTCAAAGTCAAAGTGATTTATTCTTCAATTTAGGCATATTACATGCACATATGAATGTCGATAAACTACCACCGGTTCGGAAAGTAAACCTCTGCCTCGAGAAGAACCGGCGTAAAAAACTCGGCGAGGTGTCATTTTTTCAAAACAGTATACAATATATCATATCAGTATCAGAGTATTATAAAATTTTAAAATTACATTGCTACAGTAGAAAGCCTATTTATTTTACGACAGGTTTCTAGTGCAGGATTTTATCGCTGCCAAATATCCCTACCCATGATGTAGTCGTTTATCTTATAATATGCTTTTGAAATTAGTGTCCGTTTTACGACATATTTGAATTTAGAGTCAGTAAGTTCGGTAATGTGTTTTGGAATTTTACTGTAGAATTTTATACAATTTCCCAAGAACGACTTTTTCGCTTTTACTAGCCTGTAAAAAGTTGTTTTGAGCTTCCCTGCGCTTCTGGTAACCTTGGGCCTATCAGTGTTTGTTGGGTAGTTGTATAAATTCTTCCAAACATACATTATTATTTCAAATACGTATAGCGACGGCAGTGTTAGAATATCTGTTTCCTTGAAAAATTCTCTTAATGACTCACGCGACCCGAGGTTATAAATTGCTCTAACAGCCCTTTTTTGTAAAATAAATACAGTCTCAATATCTGCCGCTGATCCCCATAAAATAAGACCATAAGTAATTATACTGTTAAAGTAAGCGAAGTAAATTAACCGTGCCGTTGCTACATTGGTAAGCTGCCTTATTCTCCTGACTGCAAAAGCAGCGGAGCTCAACCTACTTCCTATCGCAGTTATGTGGGAACCCCACTGCAGTTTAGAGTCTAACGTAATACCTAAGAATACAGTTGACTTTACAAATTCTATGGTTTCACCATTAAGTTTAATATTTGAGGCTAAGTTTACATTTGAGTTCGCTAGTGTGAATTTTATACATTTCGTTTTTTTCGGATTCAACACTAAGTTATTGGCAGCAAACCAGTCAGATATCATGGACAGGGTGATATTTGGTTCAATGAGTTCAGTATCTTTCCTATTAACCTTGAACAGTAACGAGGTGTCATATATACTGCAAATAATTCTACTAATATTATAAATGCGACAGCTTGGATGTTTAGATGTTTGTTACTCAATCACGCTTAAACGGCTCAACCGATTTGGATGAAATTTTGCACGAAGGTAATTTAAAGCCTAGATTAAAATTTAGGATAGTTTTTATCCCGGGTCCACGCAGACGAAGTCGCGTAGAAAGATAAATTAAGTACCTAATAATTAAAGATACCTAATATTTATTCAACCGGCCCGGGGGGAGCGACGGCGCGCGACCGCGCGGGGCGGCCCGGCGCGGGCGCGCGGCGCCCTGAGATTGGTCGAGTCGCTGTTCCAACTGGACTACAAAAACATTGTTGGACAGTTTGAGTTCATAGTTGGCCTGTTCGTGCGAGGTCCAACTAACCCCAGTTTTGAAGCCTGAATTTTGACCATCTTTTGCCACATTTCCCAGCACGAGCATTGGTAAAAGTACATTTATAAAACCGATATCGTTCTGTGAAGTTACGACACGCCACATAAATATGAATCCGGCTTTTCAAAACAATCCAAACTTTCCTAATGTCAGTATCGTAAATTTAATTTCCAATCCTGATTTTTATTGCACATACTGCTTGAATATCAGTCAGCACCTAGGTAAACCCGGCGCGCCGCAAACGGAAGTGTTGACGGGTTTGTAGTTGACGCGAGGAAATAGCGTCGCGTTGGTCGGACGACTGCTCTGTCGAGTTGATGAGCCTGATTTGAACCTTGCTAGGATTTCAATCTTCGTAGATCGTATTTGTGGTGATGATATTTTTATTGACTATTTCGGCTACTAAATAGGCAATGCCTATGTAATCTACCCGTTTACTGCGGTTCGTTAAAATAATGCAGTTTCCATTACTAAATACGGCATACAAATTAATAGTACATTGTGCCACGAGGTTGGTTTGCGATTTTTAGGGTTCCGTAGCCAAAATGGCAAAAACGGAACCCTTATAGTTTCGTCATGTCCGTCTGTCCGTCTGTCCGTCTGTCCGTCTGTCCGTCTGGCCGTCTGTCCGTCTGTCCGTCTGTCCGTCTGTCCGTATGTCACAGGCATTTTACTCGAAAACTATAAGGTGTATTTGAATAATATTTTGAGGATAGGTGTATTTTGTTAGCCGCTACATAGTTTTGTAATTAAAATGACAAAAAAAAAATTTTTTAGGGGTGCACTCCATACATAAAACTAATAGTCAATTTTTTTTTTAATTGTGACCCCCCGTGTGGCACATCAATCGATAGGCCTTTCAAAATAAATATAAGGTTTCTTAGCATTTTTTTTTGATTAAGTGAATAGAGTCGGAGATAATCGCCCCGAAAGTCACTAAAATTCTGTCCCCCCCCCTCTAATTTTTGAACGGTGTATTTTAAAAATATGGAAAAATTCATTCACCGAAAATTGTTTTGAACAAGATCGGTTCAGAGGTTTTCGAGATATTGCTGAAAAACTGCCTTCCTCAAAGAAAAGGACGTAAGTGCCGTTAAATTTCTGTGACGATACGACCTTTTTAATAGGCACGGAACCCTTCGTTTTGCGTGGTCCGACACGCACTTGGCCGGTTTTTTTTTTACGAACGAGAGTCTATTAGAAGCCCGACGCCCGGCTTTGATGGCTCGAGTTTGTAAAAAATCTTACCATCCGACGCACACAATGTTTTTCATCACATTTGCGAGGAAACAAATACATTCGAAACAAAATTAAATCGCATTAAAAATACAAATTGTCAACCGTCCATTTTGTTGAATTTGCCGTGAGGCGCGCAAGGCAAAGACCCTTCGGCATAAAGCCACGATTTAAAATACAATCAATGTTAAAAATACTTTACGCACACTATTTCTTTAACCTTAAAATAATTTACATACTTAAACATGTTTTATTCGTGTTCTTACGTTTGGATTGACTTTATCACACTAATATTATAAATGTGAAACAGTGTCCATATGGAAATCCATGTGGTCAAAGATACATAATAAAGTAACATCGACGGAAATTGTATTTATACGACTAACGTTAAAAACTTCAATAGTGCGATGCAGAGCTTCACACATTTCCAGGCATATTCTAGCCGTAGTAGGTAATTCTTCCGATTTTTCTATGCGTTTAAACTCTGCCAAACCATATGAGAACGTATAAAAAAGAGTTTGATGGAGTTTAGGTATCGTAGACAGAGTTTGAGAAATACCGATTTAAGAACACATCACCAGCGCCATCTTTTGGTAATCAGTAGAAACATGGATTCTGCCCTAATGTACTAGTGGCGTTGAGGACAAATTAAACAAAAATATGCGAACCGATTTTATTGAAACTTTCCAATATTGTTGTTTATACCTCAGAGTAGAACATAGCGTGCCGTTTTTTTTAGATATAATTACTTCAGAGGGTGGAATAAGGAACCAAAGATTGTATGGGACTTAATTTTTTTTTTAAATAGCAACTTGAAACTTCGTAGATTGATTTTATACCAAAATATTAGAAAACTAATTTCTGCGTTTTTGAAAATTCATTCCCTAAGGGGGTCAAAAGGCGTTTGAGAATTTGTATAAAAAAACGGTCACCCATCCAAATATTGACCTCACTCGACGTTGCTTAACTTTGGTGATTGTTGCGAAGTGTTCATCGCTATTAGACTACGTATTATAGGCAAGTAGTTTCTGAAGGTTACATTATATTTTAATGGTTTTTATAATTACAATATCATTGTTTTTAAAATAAAACTGTACTGTTTACTAGAAGGCGACATATTTGTATAAGTCAGCTACTGTCTGAAAGCATCACGCGTGTGGACCAAGGTGAAAAAGTTCCATCTCACGACAAACATGCGAGTCCAGCTGTTTGATGATGTAGAGTCGAGTGCGTATGCTCAAAAATTGCTTGATATAGGCGACGGTCGATTAAAAACTGATGATGAAGGTATGATTCTATTCACCAACCAACTTTGTCATGTTGTGGATTCGGAAGACGAGCTTATTGCTCAAGTTTTTCCGAATCTGCAACAAAATATTCTGGATGAAAATTGGTTGTGTGAAAGAACCATACTGGCACCAAAAAATGAGACAGTATCAAACATAAAATAAATTTTTTTGGAAAAAATATCAACCGAAACAACAGTTTACAACTCCATAGATAAAGTAATGACATAAGACGACAGCACCAGTTACCCGGTTGAGTTCTTAAACTCTCTGGAGCTATCCGGGGTACCTTCCCACAAACTCGAATTAAAAGTAGGCGTAACCCGTAATGTTAATGCGCAACTTAGATGCACCAAAATTGTGCAATGGAACAAGATTACGAGTCACTAAATTGGGAAAATACATAGTAAAGGGCACAATCTTAACTGGTGAAGCGAAAGGAGAAGATATTATACTCATACCCCGTATTCCAATTATACCTAATAACTTTAAACGACTACAGTTCCCTTTAAAAGTAGCGTTTTCAATGACAATTAACAAATCGCTACCTTAAAAGTAGCGGGATTACATTTAGGCACGCCATGTTTTTCCCACGGGCAGTTGTATGTAGCTTGCTCACGTGTGTCTAAATCTAAAAATCTACATGTTTTAGCAGAACGAAATAAATCATACAATATGGTTTATAGAAGTATATTGGAATAAGTAGCAGCAGCGAAGCGGCCCACTTATTTTTTTTAGTTTCAGTATTTTTGTAAGCTTTTCGCTTTGGTGCTTTATTGTCTGACAATATACTAGGTAAGCAAAGTATTTTTTTTAGTTTTAATTATAAATAGCGTGAAAAAGAAAATAATCTCTAGAGGGGGTAAAATAACAACAATATGTGTAGTGAAACGAATTCTACGCGGACGAAGTCGCGGGCAAAAGCTAGTGTATTTATAAATTCGTTTCAAATGTGACAGATACAATTTAAGAAAAAAATAGTTTCGCCCCCGGGCTTTATAAAGGCGTTAAGCGCGGCAACATGCCGCGGCTGCACAATGCATTTTTGACCAAATTATTGCGGTAATTTGGATTAGATGTATCGTAAAGGACTGGACCAGCAACCAGTTTAATTAATTTCTCTTCGTCTTCTTCCGAAAAAGTCGCCATTTTTTGTACGTGTGAAAACTCTCCAGCAACCAGTGTAATTAATTTCTCTTCGTCTTCTTCCGAAAAAGTCGCCATTTTTTGTACGTGTGAAAACTCCTCGGTTCGCGTCACGTCACCACTGGCACTGCAGCCTGCGGTTGCTGCGCGCCGCGGCCGCAGGATGCGGGCCACGGCTGCAGGCCGCAGAGTTGCCGCGCTCGGAATCTATTTCATAGAGATTCATAGAAACCAGTGGTGTCGCTTGCAGTTTGCTGTTGCAGTTTACTTGCTTTATGAAGCAAGTGTAATGACAAAATTTTTGACTTTTGTTTTTAGTTTTTTTATACTTAGAGTTAACGCAAAGTTACGCACTAGTTCTTATATATTGATAGTTTTCAAGTAGGTACACCTTCGATCACTGAACAGATACCTAGATGAGAAAGACGCAGGGAATCTACATATTTTGCAAGGTTTTACAACAACAACGAAACATATAATAAGTACAAAGATGAGAAGAGATTAGGATTATAACAATAATAATTATATATAAGGACCACTAATTAAGTATAAAAATAACAATGTTGGTGTTTGAGGTTTTCAGTTACTTTATTTGCATGTTGTATACTTATTGATTATTTGGAATTCTCTGGGGGAGGCCTATGTCCAGCAGTGGACGTCTTTCGGCTGATATGATGATGATGATGATGATACTTATTGAATGGTCGATCATTTATAGAAAGCGATTATTTGCCGTTACTTGTTTTATATCATATTCAGAATGTTTAATTGTTACATTCCAAAACCAATATTCTTTCAACTGATCAAAGTGAGAACGGAAACCTTACCCAACGTGTATTAAGGTAGATTAGTTCCGGCCCTCCGCCGGACGCGGCCGGATCTGACACCGGATTCGCGGGCCGTACATTAGTATAATGTTTACTTGTACAGTGTGTTTACGCGATTAGTAAGGCTGAGGTGAAATATATTCCTTAGCGTTGATATAATTGAGGAAAAAGAGCAGTCGTTTCTGTTATAAAGTGTTTCTTCTGTTAGTAGGTACGAGATATGTACCTTCTTCTCTTATTTAAGAGCTAAGCTCTTGTCGGTGTCTTGTCGGCTGATCCACGCAACCTCTTTACCTACTAGGTACATATTTGGATACGTTCATAAATGTAGTTTATAATTTGTACACCATAATGGTGCTGAGTCGAAGTGAACGCAATCGTAAATTTTGCACATTTTGTCAAAGTGAAACTAAATTCACAGTCGATGTTCATTCTAATATTTCAATATATACGGATAAAACAATGGCTCATATTTTTACGCGTCTAAGGGCGTTTTCAATTGACTATGTGTACGCCTTTTTTTTTAGAAATTGGCATTTATTGGTTACTCCCGCTCATAATTATGTGTACGTATTAATTCAGATATAAATATGATTGTTCCCAATATAGGCACTTTTCCGCAAATAATTTATGAAATAACATCACATAGTGCAATAAAAAAAATAGGGGCAAGTTTTCTGTTTGACAGAGCGTTGAAAAGGTTAAACGGCGACGTAAAATGTATTTAAGTTTGCCGGGCAATACATCAATGTCTCAAACGCCACGATCTGTTTTAAATTCATATTTGATGGATGCTTTCCCGAAATGTTTTAGTTATTTTACGAATTACGAATCCCCTTGCGGCGTCGGGTATTAGGGTTTTTTCTTGGGTACCCGGGACGGGAATTCCCGGGAAATTAAGTATTGCACTAACCGGAAAAAAACTAGGTTAAGTGGAAAGAGTAATGAGTTATGGATAACATTTGGATGGACAAATGAATGGGTAGACACGTAACATTTCAAACGAGCGTTAGGACAATTCAACTATCATTTTTCCATATAAAAAATTGTCATTTAGTTTGTACCTGACGCGTACAATGCGTTACGTGCTCGACCTGCTGCCATTACTTATTATTATACTTCGTAAACTTTTTTACCATGGCGGTGGTAAACAGAAATTCGTAGTGTTTTAACTCTTGCGACTCCAGAGGAATCCCAAGCGCGTTGCCAATCTTTTATTAACGCGGAGATACGTTTTGTAACTAAAATTCAGTCACTTTCTGTTGAAGTTCCATCGATAAATCAATGAAGTTATCCCAACCTCAAGCATTTTACTTTTACAAGCTTTCATTTAGTTTCACCTGTCTCGGTCTGTAATGAAGTTAAATTTGACCCACTTCCTGGTTTTTGATTGCGCTTAAATTTTGGGTATAGGTAAGTATAGTTTAGATGACGATTCAATATTATGGTACCATCGAGCTGATCTGATGATGGAGACAGAAGGTGGCCATGGGAATTCAGTACTTAACCGACGTAACCCCGTTGCGTTTGGGCTCGTTAGAATCGTTTTAATGAGCAGTTGATGACGGCATACAGAAAAGTACAGTCAGCAATAAAAGTTGCACTAAAAATGAAATTATTGGCTAAAACTTATTTAAAACAAGAATTGTGACTTTGTAACTGGATAGAAAATCTCTTAAGTACCTACTTAAATACTGCGCCTGTATACGGAGTGGGCCCTGTAACAGGAGCAAATATTTAAAAGTTACTTATATCACTCCAGAAGAGTAACAAAGTACACATAAACTTATGATGAAAAAAATACCAATTTTTTTTAAAATTAAAACCACTTGAAAACAATTGCTCACAAGTTTTATAATCTACCGTTCAATTTTTGCTCCTTTTACAGGCCCACCCTGTCAGTAGGTAAATAAATCAACGACTGAAACGATAACGTCAGAAAATGTTTTTATCAGCATCCAGAATAAGCTGCTCTGTGCAACTTCATCGTAAATTCTGAATCGGAGTTTAATCCGGAAACAGAATAAGTAACATAGGATTTGAATTTGTACATATTTACTTCAGTCTTTTCTAGTGTATGTTGTTTTTATTTTGTTAAAATCGCTAACTATAAAAATATATATATATATATTGTTAAACGAGCGACAATGGCGACAGATAAACCGTACGCGGTTTTCGCTCGCTGTTCGACACATGTTAGTAGTCTCTAAATATATTGAATAAATAAAAAATAAAAAAAAGTAATTTCCCCCCAGCGGGATTGTAATAAGCCACTGTTTCCCCGTAAACATGAAGAATTAAATACATTCGCGATATATCTCTCAAATGTAATGAGAACAGCCGTCTTGGGACAAGTGTGAGGTAGGAGAGCATAGATTATCCCTTGGTGCCGCAGTGATGAGGCGCGCGCATTATTGACGCCCGAGATTGGGACATGAATCCGCATTTCTAGGAAAAGTCTGATGCTCGGAAAATAATGCGTGTTTTGATAAGAATATAATATATTAGTGTTTGTTAGTGTTCGGTTTTTAGACAAACAAAGATTTAAGGCCTCAGAAAACCTAATTTTGTTATTGATGATGTCTAATAGATATAACCGAAATAAAACGAGATTGTGGTGTATCATTTATAAAAACTATTCTTTAAATCTCAAAGACAAGTGGTTCAAATGTTTTTTACGGATCTTTACTTAAGCATACGAGTTCGGACAAGTGCGAGTAGGACTCATCCACCGAGGGTCCCGTACAAAATTACAAATGTATAGTTTTCAGATTTTTCCCTGTACTTGTAGTGTAAGAGGATGATACTTGCCAAATTTCATAGTTCTAGGTCAAAGGAAAGTACCCTATACATTTTGACTCCCTTGAGAATGTCGAAATATACCTACGTCTTTTGCGGCATAAACGGGCGCACCTTTTTTTACGTTAACTTAGAATTTTGATTTTTTCACAGCTTCAAGGAACTCGATACCACCACGCGTTCCCGATATACCTAAAGGGTATTGACATACAGACAGACGGGCAAATGAGTGATCCTATAATAGGGTTCCGTTTTTTCCTTTTGAGGTACGGCTAAAAACGACCTAAATTTTCAATGAGTCGTTACAAATTTTATCTATCGTTATTATTCTTAAGAAAGGTGTCCCCTTATTATAATTATCTTACTTTAGCCGCATGATAAACTCACTATTGCACAGTTGATATTTTATAATTTGATCTCAATTCCCACTTGACTAGTAGCAGGACATATTTCCTGATAAACCCGAGTTCTATGTTCTGTGACATAAGATAAGTATGAAAGGTAGCTACACGAGCCGTTTTGTGAGGTCCACGCAGAAGGCAATTACAGCGAAGAATAAATAGGTAACAACCTGAGAAATGGAATAAACATAAAACTCGTATATTACAGAAGAAACGTTATTACGTACGTTATTCAATGTTGTACAAAGTTCCGTTGATCCGTTTGATACCCCAATATTTCCGGTTGTTTGCGCAATCAGAGAAATTGAACGATTTTTCTATAAGTAACTTTAGAGAAGTAGTGCTCAGCGGGATGTTAGCTCTCATATTAAAATTCATATGTTATGCACCACATGTCTATTAAACCTCCTTTATGTGGTTTTATCTCATAGTAGCTGCCTGCGCAGTTCCGCCCACGTATTAACAAGAACGCAGGAGAATACCAGAAAACACTAACTAATCTCGTCCGCGAAAACTCTCAACAATGCAGGCTCATTTCTGCGATAAAAAGTCGGTATCCTATTTTGTAATCCGTCATAAATTACCTGTGCACTAATTTTCCATCCAAATCCGATGAGTCGTTTAACTAACTTTCCACCAGTATCACCATTTTACAATTCATAATTTAATTTTGATTTCGTTACAATCTGATATTGATTAGATATCAGTGTTTACACATGCGCGCATGAAAGAGGAAATGCATGGCCCGAGACTTAAGCCCTTAATTATACACGTTCATGAAACCCATTTTAGCAATAAGCCCGTTAAAATTCGTTTGCTTTTATCTGTCATTTTGACAGTTGCGTTTGTGAGAAAGGAACATAACAGAATTTAGCTAACAGAGGTTTGTTTAGTTTTATGAATAATGGTGTTAAACCCCTGGATGTATATTATTATCCGTTGCTTCAGATCCCAATGAAATTTCAATCAATTACAGAGATAGAAAAAAAAACGAAATGCTAAGGATGTTTCTGTCTATTAGGAGACATAGAATCACGGCCGAGATTTCGCGTGTGTGCCTCGCAAAGCAAGTACGTACTCGGTCGGCGAGCACTTATGTGAGATTCTATGCCAGCGTCGTGTAGGTATTCAAATTCCAATGCAGCAGCTGGCATATATATGTATATATACATTACAATACATACGTATTATTATAATACGTACGTGGTAATCCGTGGCGCTGCAAACGTGTCACATTAAGATCAAACATGTGTAGGTATTTTAAGAACGGCCTTGAATTTATCCGATCCAAAGTTGTATGCACAACTTTTGATTGGGTGAAAACTACGTCGCGAGCTCTGTTGTTATATACATACTTCGGAAATAGACATTTTTTTCGTCATTTGACATTTATTGCATTCACTTGGGTTACTTATTACTAAAAAGGTAGTTCAATAATATATTTGTGATGAGCCCAGTCGCCATATAAAAAGGTTTCCTTGAATATCCTAGATTTAAAATAATTAAACCTACTTACGTCTGCTTTAATTTAATTTAAATGGAGTGTACGCAGCGCCTTTATCTTCAACACATCTCTATCGCCCGTCTCCTATGCACTCATATCGTCTCTCACGCAGTCCTTTTTCTAGGTTTACCTCATCTTACACAACCCTCTACATTCATACCCTTCTTGTCACGTAACGTTCATCCTTCCTCATCACACCTCCATCCATACCTCCATCCATAGGCAATCAGCTCTTAGCTATTCTACTATGGGTGCTACGGTCAGTCTCTCTTACAATACATAACTCATTTCTTGTTTGAGTTATGTAATGAATATTCTACCACACAAAACTCAAAGTATTCACGGATGCGAAAATAATTGACTCAAATTGAAATCCTTCGTTCAGTAAAAGCTCGGTGGAGGAACAACTCGAACGCTGCAGTTAGTAAAAAAGTTATAATCCGATTGAGTCGTTCAATATGCAAGGTGCTTAGTTTACCGTTAGTTGGCATTCATTTGGCACTTTGTCACTATACTTGACTTCAACCAAAGTGACGACTGAGTCCATAAAACCATAGGCTCGCTTTATCTCTTTTGCATTGTCTTTCATTGTCTTTCTTTATGGCCTCAGTCGTCACTTTGGTTGAGGGCAAGTATAGTGGAAAGTCTTTGCAAGCATGAAATACATATGACAAAACTAACTCCAATCTATAATAAGGTGGGTTTTCGATTAGCAGAAACGTCTGCAAACATAATTGAAAAATTCAAATCAAAGGGAACAATAAAATAAAAAAACCGGACTAGTGCGAGTCTGACTCGCCCACCGAGGGTTTCGTACAAAATTACAAATGTATAGTTTTCAGTTTTTTCCCTGTACTTGTATTAAAAAGGCTATATTACTTGCTTGGTCTGGTCAAAATTTTGATTTCCTTGAGTATCGAAATATATGTTTTTTGCGGCATAAATGGCCATTAATTTTTTTTTTGCGTTAACTTAAAAGTTTGATTTTTTTCACAGCTTCAAGGGACTGTAGACTGTAGTTTTAATTTCAACTCGATACCTCCACGTGTTCCCGAGATAAAGGGCCTTGACAGACTGACAGACACACAGATGGACAACAAAGTGATCCTATAAGGGTTCCGTTTTTTCCTTTTGAGGTACGGAACCCTAAAAATACCTTTCTTTCAACATTTTTTTATCTACCTGCCCCCCTTCTAAACAAAAGGCTATGCTCTTAACTAGGCATTGTTTATGGAGGACTCTTAGGCAACTACGGAAACGCTCACGCTTGGACGTAAACATTCCCAAGCAACGCAATGTTTCAGTGCTTGCAGCTTCTAACGTAAGGCTTCGACTGTCTATAAACGCGGCATTATTTTCCTTAATTAAAAACGTACGAGACTTGGTTGTAATTCAATGCTAGTAAATTGTGTCTGCAATTCGGTTTAAGGACGTGCTCTTGCGTAAGCAGCGCGAGACGTCCAGAGGTCAGGCGAATTAACATACTTTCCGACTTGAATTTGCACACAAATTACCTACTCCCGCTTCAAACATGCCTTGATTAGTTTGTGCTGTTTGTTTTGCAACTTAAGACTCAATGCTTTATGCTTTAAGCATTTTAAATAACATTTACTTACAACAAAAACTTTAATCCGATTTACCTATGCGTTACCAGCAAGGTATTAGGGAATGGATGATAATATCAGAAGTGCCTGATTATTTTTTTGGTGATAGGAATAATAACTTTACTTAGCACCAGAAAAAAGTTTCAGATTTTTCAGCTGCGTCAATCAAAAAGTCAAAGGAAGGCCAAATATAGAGACACTTTCCTTGATCCGTCTCATATTACAAAAAAAAATCTTAAATATCTGTGGTAAACTGACACTGGTAATGACAGATATAGCTGCTGCAACTGTCAATAAACGTAAGTGAGGAAACTGTTTATACTTTTCAAAATAAATTGACGCAGCAGAAAAATCTAAAAAAAAAATCTGGTGCTAAGGAAGGTTATTCCTATGACCAAAAAAATTAAGCAGGCACTTCTACAATTTTCATCCATTTTCCCAATTGCTAAACTCTTTTCAGATTCAAAAAATAACCTAAAAAGCTCTCGAAAAGTTACGCAAGAAGCCTGCAGAATCGTAATTCTATTCGTCTTAATTGACAGAAGAGTATGTGTTTTTAGACGATACGAAAATAGTTGTTCTATTCCTATGTCATGCAAGTTGAATACCGTTGTTTTGCTTTCATCAGAATTGGCATTGACTGTACACATTTGTACATTTATTGTATCACCATGTATAAAGGAATTTAAGAAAAACTAGGTGTCAATTCAGCCGATTTTGATTGACATCGAAACTATCGTAGCGCGGCCGGCTTTATGCAACGACTATGACACACAAATGCGACGGCCTTCACTAAGGTGTAATTCCGTGCATCGCGGCCGATTGCAGCCGCGCGCGATCGATCGCGTGCGACTAACGCGCGCGGCTTGCGACACTAGTCAGTGTATGAAAATGCCGCAAGCGTCTGTCGCAGATTTCGGAAGCGGCGCCATACATTATCACACCAACCCTATATTATCACACTGTAACCAATCTATGCAATAAATCATTTTCATTTTTTTTTTCACATATACACTGACTATTGTGGCATCAAGCCGCGCGCGTCAGTCGCACGCCATCGATCGCGCGCGGCTGCAATCGGCCGCGATGCACGGAATTACACCTTTCTAGCTGTCGAACATCGGTTTCAGACATGAGTGTACCAATAGGTACGCAACCCAAAATATTTATATGAAAAAATTGAGTTTTTTATTTGAGGCAATAGAGTATGTGCGCGTGAAGACGAGCTTCATCCTGAGAATCGTAAAGTTAAAATCTCGAAATAACTAACGTGATTTTTTTATGCCTTTATGGTGAGGGTTCCGGCGTTTTCGCGGTCGGTTACCTGACACAACGAAGTTGCGTACCGCATCGCAGTTATAGTGTGTTTTTGTTGTATAGTATAAGTTTATATTTAATGTAGGTTACTCTATAAGGTTTATGTTGCTAGGGGCCTTTGTTGCCTGATTCAAATAAATAAATAAAATGTATTCTGATTTGAGTGGAAATAAAAAATGTAATCTACGAGAGTTGGATAATTACGTCACGGGCTAGATCGTGGGCGGCGGAATACGTCGGAATGCGGTTTGCGGTTCCAGCTGGAATCAATATCGCGTTAGGTGATTAACACCTGCCTTAACCATAAAACCTTGCTGTCAGTTCCTAGATTTTGCTGTAACACGTACTTAATAGAACGAGCGAGCGAAGTGAACGAAGCTCTCCGTTTCAGCTTGGGCCAACATTCTGTCGTATGTCTGGATGTCCCGTTGTCCCGCTACTCTCCTCTCCTCGGCCTCCTTACAGGTCAAATTTTTCAACCGATTCTCGTGAATTTGGTGAGGACTATTGGTCACAACGGAAGACCAGCGCTGGCGCTGCCAGCATCACGCTGAGTTGTGACCATTTCGTGGCAAATGTGTTTGTGTGTATTGTGTCTATAGTTTGTTTTTATGTGTTTTGTCACGAATAAATGTTTTTTCTTTCTTTCTTTCTTCTTTCTATTCAGTTTTTGGGAATAATTATTCAATAAAAAACTCGATAAAAAAACTCACGAGTTCTACAGCTCACAGATCAATTAGTAAATAATAATAATATACACCCCTGTTTTATACTCGTCGACTTTAACGTTTGAATTAGGACTTCGTACACTAAACTATAATCACATATTTTTTTTCTATGAAGCTCCCAACTCAACGGAAATAGTATTTTATGCAACAGTTATATAATATGGGTTCTTAAAATTCGAGAGTCGCTGTAACAAAACGAGCTTTAGCGAGTTTTGTTAATAAAGACTCGAGAATTTTAAGACCTAATTATATAACGTTGCATACAGTACTTTTTCTACGACAGCTAGAACCAACTTATACTTTTAGTTATAAATAAATAAAAATAGAGACATGTAAAAACAAACATTTTATTTATGGTAATGAATATGAAGGCTTTGAATGGTGTTTTTTGTTATGATTATTGGCGCGTTGTTTTGTTTTAAGATCTGGGACATATTTATTTCATTTTGTAGAAAGTCCGGAGCGGTTGGCATTGGAGATGGATCAAATTCAGTTACAACCTCAAAAGTTAAATAAATTGCGTTACCAATGAACCTAACTGACAATTGAAAATAATTAAATTCCCGCGCTTTTTTTTATTACCATAGACAACAATACTGTTTAAGTAGATGTATTTTTCAAACATAAAAATCTTTTGGAAAAATAATACTCTTATTTCATATCTGTAATTTACGTAATAATAAACGAGTCTTTATTGTAAATATGGCGGTTACAGTAATAATAAGTTCATTTACATAAAGTTTTGTCATGGATGCGGTCATGGAAACATAAATTTAAATAAAACACTTTCGCGCTGGCACATGGTCTGTAGGCGCTGGCCACTTTAACGCAAATTAAAAAAAATACCAGTTGGCTTATAATTTATTATAATATCCGTCGGAGCATTATAATGTAATTCATAGATCATAGATTTAAGTGGAATCACGAAAAGTGTATATTTTTAATATTGATGTTAGCCTTTTAATTGTCAAATTACAGTGCTGGAGTAGAAAAAAATATATTTCACAACAGTTTAGACAACTAAAATAAATTTGACCAATCACATGGCGCTTTTAATAAACTATAAAAATTTTGTCCAATGGCACGTCACGTTCGCTACGGTACAAAATGTATCAACGACGTTGAGCCGGAACCTCTGACTTGCACTTCGTTTCAGCAGGGCTTAGATTTTCATTAGATACCAAGTTTGTTGTTTAATTATTTCTGTTGACTCGTATAAAAAGTATTGTATACAATAGTTACACAATAAGCTCTTAAATTCTCGTACCTTACTTAAGCCACTCGGCGAGTCTCGTGGCCTCAACACGGTACTCGACTTTAAGAGCCCTCAATGTGTAACGATTGTATAAAATACTATTCTAATACCACGTTGGTGGCAAACAAGTTATCGTGTGTGTTATCGTAGCCTATGGAGACGTCTGGAACTGCAGGGGACTTGCTTAAATATCCGCATACTATAGTCTCTCGCGAAAAGGCTCTCTCTGCTCATTCTTCCTCATCCATTAGAGGAGGCGTGTGCCCAGCCGTGGGATGTATACTTGAAATTATTTGAGTTGGCCGAATTGCATCAAAATAGTCCATTCAAAAAGCAACTCTACCGTCCAAGGTAGAAGTTTCCAATTCCAATAGCAGTTTTATAAAAAAGTCAGCTACAAATATTCTCAATCATATATAGGCAATACGTAATTTTTTCAATTTTGCGGTGGTTGATTAGCATTGTGATTGATTAAATAATAACATAAAATCATTATGCACTTTTTCCCAAATTAAGTGTTACTGAAATTTTCTTCAATGTACCAAAAAGTTCCTTCTTAAATGTGTTGCTGTTTGTACCTGAGATCTATTATTTCCTACAACCAGAACGATAAAAGTGAGATAAAAGTGATTCATTCTAGTAACGGTCACTTCATCGTCAGCCCGATTGCGTGTCGAGCAGAATAAACCGTAACTAACATGGCAGTGGCGTAAATGAAATAAATATCTTCTGCTTATATTAATTAATATAATATAATCTACACTAATATTATAAAGAGGAAAAATATAATCTCCGAAACCGCTGACGCGATTTCAAAATTCTTCCACTTGCATGTAGAATGGATTGTCTGGATGGTTATAGACTATATTCAATCCCGCGGGTTTACCTGCGTTCTTTGCAAAACGCGGGCGAAGCCGCGCGGACAGGCTTTCTGGCACGAACAACACTTTATTCCGGTAGGTACCTATATTAGGTACTAAACTCGGATTAGAACGTTAACCCATGCTTTGCCAGTATCAACAGTGCAACAGTGCTCCCAGGATCTACGATCAAATAAGTCTTTCCAAAGTCTCCTTTACCTTATACGTCTCTTACAAAATTCGGAGAAGAAAGTAATTAATGGCTTTACGAACCTCATTTTGTTTGAAGTTCCGCGATTAGGTAGCGCCAGAGAGGTTTTGGCAGAATTATGATTCGGGTAATCCACCCCTAAATGAATGGGCTACGAGCTACGTAATAAACGGACAAGGCATTAATAAAATAGGCCGCGCCTAACCTACATTATTTCAGCAGAATATTAAGCCTAGTGACTGCAATATGGCCACATCTCAAAATTAAAACACATTTGAGATGTGGCCGTATTGCAGACATTAGGTCATTTAGTTCACATGAAAATTTACAAAATTTAGGTAAGCACTTCGAAATAAGCTCTGAATTTGATGTGTTAAAGGGTAAGTGTTCGAGGTTTCTACTTTTATTTGGAAAAAAAGACTAAGGGGGCTTAAAAGTGCCCCGAGTTGCTACAAGAAAAGGATATTTACTTGGCGGGGCGCTTCGTGCCCCCAGGTGAATGAAATTTAGATGATAAATTGTCTTAATACATGTTATAAATGTTATTAAATTACTGTATTAAACACACAATCTCTGTAATTTAATAAAGATGAAATCTCTGTGCTTATTCTGGACCAAACCTGCGCTCTGTGGATATTTAGGTAACTATTTGTATGTAATACTATTATACTATTCTGTGATATTGCTTTGAATATTTATACGGGTTTATGAAGGTGAAAAGTCTGTGATATTGTAAGTTTGTATATTTGTGTAACCTTCGAGCTACTCAGCCAATTTCAATAATATATTCATAATAATATATTTATAATTATTTATAATAATATATTCATTTTATATAATATCTATAAATGGTTATTATATAGAGTTAACCATCTACTACGGGTGACATGTTTAGAACTCTTCGACATCATATGTGCTTCAAGCTACATTGCCGCGAAAACTGTAATCATAAGAACTCCCGAAGAGGTCGAATCATGTCACCTGTCGTGAATAATACGTGAGTTTAACCGCGGTTTAATCAGTAGTATTTTACAGGTACACACCTAGTATTATATATTTTGGTTCGTTAGGTTATGAAACCCTAAAAAATATTCTTCCCGTGAAACATAACGTGTATTTATGGGTCGGTATCAAAACGACTGGATTCTCAAAACGACCAGAACCACATAAAGACTTGATCGCAAAACGACCACATCTGCAAAAAGCCTTTATCTCGTAATGACTTTCTAGTAAAACGACCACATAGCATAAAGTCTGAATATCAGAACGGCTTACTATCAAAATTACTTGTTCGCAGAAAGATCAACTCGCAGAAGGTATACATCTTAAAATGCCCTAATAGCAAAATAACTAGATCTTAAAACAACTTCCTAGTGAAACGACTACAATTTATGGTAGCAAAACGACTAGTTATCAGAATAGCAACAATATCCATGCATAGAGTATAGAGTACTATTAAATAAATATCGTGCTTCGTGAGCAGGGTCACTACCTCTAAGCTCTAGGCTGTGGGAACTATATGTAACTGAGTAAACTATGAATGAAAAAGGCTTCTAAACACATATTTATTTCAGATAGAAAAAAAAACCTTTATTATAACTTAAATTGCATATAACAGGGAAATATGCATACTAACTAAAATACAATTGTAGTACTTCCTGAACGTGAAATATTATTGGACTTATATTATCACTTCCATAGAACTAGTGTAGAAGTAAAATCTTGGAATAAGGTGCCAAGCGGATTCCAGGCTCTTTTATAATGTTGAAACACGAGACGTACCTATTTATTACGATAGTATGATGCCGATGGAATGATTTCATGTTATTTTACTAACAAGACTAATTGCTACCATGCCATTCTGAGATTAAGTTCATTTGCGATCTAGTTATTTTGCTATTAGGGCATTTTAAGATGTATACCTTCTGCGAGTTGGTCTTTCTGCGAACAAGTAATTTTGATAGTAAGCCGTTCTGATATTCAGACTTTATTCTATGTGGTCGTTTTACTAGAAAGTCATTACGAGATAAAGGCTTTTTGCAGATGTGGTCGTTTTGCGATCAAGTCTTTATGTGGTTCTGGTCGTTTTGAGAATCCAGTCGTTTTGATACCGACCCGTATTTATAAACATTAATGAAGGACCCGCCGTCGTCGCGTGACATTTGGCACGTCGGATTACACCATGTTAGGAGTACTAACACGGTGTAATCCGACTTAGTACCTACTGCGTGTTGTAAGACACAAGTCGTGACGCTGAGACGGTGTTTTAAGGGGTGTTTAGCGTCTCAATGTCGGTCAAGTTTTCACATACTCATTAACAAATGAACATCTAAAACATTCCAGTCATTGCTTTATCTGTATCAGTAGGTAGTGGTTCCATAGCCAACATTATTTAAGGCCAATTCCACATATGCCGGTGCGGAATCGGTTTGCTGCACGCACGAAAAAGTGTGACTCATTGTCCCGTTCCGTTGACTGACATATCAACGCACAGCCCAAACCGCTGGTTTTAGAGATTCCAAATTTGGCACGTAGGTTCCTTATAAGGTCTAGTTTGTATGGGGAAAAAAGATTAGATAGACTATTTTATTCCAAACTTCACAGGAGTATTCCCAGGGATAAATGAGTAAACACATGTTATGCAATTTTTGATCAATTTTTTAATTCTTATGACGTTATCACGTAAAATTATCGTCCGTAAACTGACTCCACAGAGAACCATTTTTTATTTTATTGCATTATTTTGTACTTGACCGAGAGCTTACGATGTCACCTAGATGCCTTTACTTGTCGGTACACTATCAGTATTATATTTGCACAGTTGTATTACATATACTGTGCGGACGCGGTGCGATGCACATGCAGTACGCGCGCAGTAAAAAATCTGTATCGACTTGACTGACAGTGGACACTGAGCCCGATAAAATGTTTTTAATGAAGTAGGCCTTTAAATTGGTCATACCTTACCCTATACAGATTTAATGGTGCAAATTCGTTGATCGTGTTGTTGTACCTATCTACTGGTGGATTTTGAATGATTGTTTACCTCTGATTTGAATAAATAGATAATCTATTGCGATTTTAACAGAAAACGGAGTTGTGAGTCGCAAAAAATATTAAGAATAAAATTATATCCCCAACTCAAAATATTCACGATATTCAAAGACTATAAATTTTAATAACAACATTCAGGAGCCCAAGAACAATTACAGTTCCTTATACATTTTTGTTGGTGAATTTTCCCTAAGCCTGTGCCCGTCATAATTTCTCATTTACGACAAACAAGAAGCAAACTCCGTTTAGTCTTAGTCCGGTTGAATTAACCAAGTGATTTAGGATTAGACTTCTAAACTTGAGTAAAACTTGGTTTTAGCGTTAAATGTGGACAGTTGACACTATGGGCCTCATTAGAAGGTTCAAAGTCACTCAAATGGCAAGGGAGATGGCTAGGCTAGCAGTTTCTCTGCGTGATCGCATCAGAAATGAGGCTATCCGCAGCAGAACTAGGTAACCCCACCCACTGCCACTTAAGTTTGGCAATTTGGAGGGCTACCAAATTGTCAAACTTAAGTGGCAGTGGGTGGGGCCCTTTGCACGTAGAACCCATGGCCGTTGGGCTGGAAAGGTTCTCGAGTAGCGACCACGTACCAGCAGGCGCAGCGTGGGTAGACCCCCCCCAAGGTGACTCCGCTGGACGCGGGTGGCGCAGGGCCGGTCAATGTAGCACTCTTTGGGGGAGGTCTATGTCTAGCAGTGGACTTCTTTCGGCTGATGTGATGATGATGATGGTGTTCAGTTACTTTCTTATTCTGTTATTAAGGAACTGCTTTAATGTTTTTTTTTTTTTTTTTTTTTTATTTATTTTTTTTTTTTTTATTTTTTTATTTATTTTTTTTTTTAAACTGTGTACATAACATGTTATAAAATAATAAGTCTCAACAGTCTGCCCATTTCGGACGTACAATATTAATAATACATTTAAAATATAGAATTTACATCACAAAAATATTCATTCAAGTCATAAAAACATTTGCAAATTAACCAGTCCTTCAGTTTTCTCTTGAATTTAGGCCCCTCTAATGACTTAATAATTCCCGGCAATTTATTATATATTCTACTTCCAGTGGCAAACGTGCTCTTCTTGAGTATATAGCTGGTAGGCATAACTGTGCATACGTCATATTGATATTGAGATCTTAGATTTTTCTTAGAATCACTTTTTTTAAAGAATATCTCCTTGTGTTCTCTGACAAATAAACAAATTTCTAATATATATATACATATGAGGGTTAACATTCTTTGGCGTTTAAAGACAGGTCTAAGAGATTCTCTAGATTTAACATTAAATATCAATCTCAAACACCTTTTTTGGAGAATAAATGTGGACTGAACGTTCACTGAGTTACCCCAGAATATTACACCATACATTAGTTGAGGATAAACATTTCCATAATATGCCTGTTTGGCAACTTCTATTGAAGTTATTTTGATCAATATAGATATCGCGTAGCAACTGCTGGCAAGTTTTTTATTTATTTTTTCGATGTGTAACTTCCAGTTTAGTTTGTTGTCGATGGTTACCTCTAAAAAATTTGTAGAATTTACTTGCTCAATTTTTTTACTATCAATGTTTATGTTTAAATCTTGTGTAGCCTGTTTACTATTAATAAATTGTATAATTTTCGTCTTATCTAAATTAACTCTTAAATGCAAAGATGCTAACCAATTAGTTACTATTCTTAATGTACTGTATAATTCATTACAAATGTTAGTCCCACCTAATTTGTTGTCAGTTATAAATATAGTCGCATCGTCTGCGAACATAACACATAAGTGGTCAGTCACCAGGGGAAACTCGTTTATATATACTAAAAACAATAAAGGTCCTAGGACACTACCCTGTGGCACCCCCCGCGAAATGTGTTCATAACTTGACTGAACCTTCCTGATTGTTTTTGTTGATTTATCATAGGCGTCCAATATTATGGCTTGATTTCTATTTGTAAGATAATTTTGAACTAGTTTTAATGCTGGTCCTCGAATGCCAACATGTTCGAGTTGACTTAACAGAATCTTGTGAGATACACAATCAAACGCCTTGGACAAGTCCACAAAAAGCCCAATAGATGATTTTTTATTTTTTATATTTGGCCATAATTTATGCAAAAAATTAAATATGGCCAATGTTGTATTTTTCTGTTTTTGGAATCCAAGCTGATTTTTATTCAATACATTATATTTTTTAAAGAATGATAGTATTCGGTTTAGAATCACTTTTTCAAATATTTTGGAAAAATTCGGCAATAATGCAATGGGCCTATAATTGTCAATGTCATGTTTGGAACCTTTTTTATATAAGGGCTTTATTAATGCCTTTTTTAAGTCATCAGGAAAAATTCCACTTTCCAGTGTTAAGTTTATTATGTGAGCCAAGGGTTCCGCTATGTAATCAACGCTTGCTTTAATCAACTTCATGGGTATCTGATCATGTCCAGTACTTTTTTTATTCTTTATCATTTTTATTATGCTTATTACCTCTGGTATTGTCACTGGGGACATAAAAATACTATTCAAATTTGGTTGGGTGATCATTTTATGGTTTTGATTATTAATTTGGTCATTACTTGAATTTATAAAGAAATTATTAAATGTTTTACCGATGTCCATAGGATCATTTATAATAGTATTGTCCACCTTAATAAGTTCCACCGTTTCCTTTATGTTGTTTATTTTTGTTGTATTTTGCTTAATTATTTGCCATGTAGCTTTGCTTTTATTTGCACTTTGTTCTATGAATGTTATGTTTGAATTCCGCTTCGATTGCTTTGTAACTGCTTTCATGACCTGGCAGTATTTTTTGTACTTAGTTTTAATGGATGTACAATTTGATTTTAATGTTTGAGCGTATAACTGCCTCTTGCGCCTGCTAGCTATTACTATCCCCTTGCTTTTCCAATTTGGTCTTCTTTTGTGTGTTATTTTTATTCTTTTAGTTGGCACGCAGAGGTTGAACATGTAAGTAAATATATCAATGAAAGCTCTATATGCTTCATTGCAATCATGCAGCAAATAAATACCAGAAAAACTTATTTTTGATATATAATGTACAAAAATTTCCGTATACATATCAGGATTTCTAGTGAATATATACCAATATTTTTCATTAAAACTTAAGTCAGTCGGCATCGAGATAATTTGACACGTATGATCAGATATACCTAGATCCAAGACTTCTACTTTGAAGTGTTTTGCATTTGTAAAAATGTTGTCTATGCATGTTTGGGAGTGCACTGTTATCCTAGTAGGTTCTTCTATTACATGGTCTAATCTATACGATTTGAATTTGTTCAACAATAGCCTGGTATTAATTGTGTTTTCAAGAATATTAACATTAAAATCGCCTAATATAAATATATTCTTATAGCTATTTCTTGTTCGTGTTACTAGTTTTTGTAGAAGATATTCCATGTTTACGAGAAATATATCTAGTTTACTATTAGGAGATCTGTACACACATATAATCAGGTAATTTAGTCCACACAGTGCAACCCCACAGCATTCAAAGATACATTCAACAGACATTTTAGCTACCCAGTCCAGTTCACGATAGTTGTCCATTGATTGTTTTATATATATAGCAACACCTCCCCTTTTTTTCCTCTTACGACAAAAATAAGCAACATTCTTATAACCATCCAATTGAAAAACGTTTACTTCGCTGGCATTTAAAAATGTTTCACTAAAGCAACCTGTGTTCACCTTTAGTCTGATCACTGATCAGTCAACCCTTAATAGGTGCTGACACGTATCTGTTTTTGCTAGCTAAACGCAGCAATTTACAGCTAATTATGGATATTTAAATGTGTGAACACTTTCACTGCCATGAATCGCTACGCCGTAGCCGATCCCGTGGTTTTCCTCTTATATACCGGAAAGTGCCTACAGCGTAGGTGCCTGCTAGGCGGGTTCCTGGTACTGAAAGTGTTAACTCATTCAATGCCAAGAATCGCTAACGTGCTACACCGTAGCCGATCCCGTGATTTTTCTCGTATATACTGGAAAGTGCCTACGGCGTAGGCGCCTGCTAGGCGGGTTCCTGGCAGTGAAAGTTATAACACATGCACTGCCAAGTATCGCTACGCGCTACGCCGTAGCCAATCCCGTGGTTTTCCTATTATGCACCGGAAAGTGCCTACGGCGTAGGCGCACGTTAGGCGGGTTCCTGGCAATGAAAGTGTTAACACATTCACTGCCAAGAATCGCTACGCGGGACGCTCATCGCCGATCCTGTGGATTAGTTAGTTAGTTAGTTTTACTGGGCATTTTCCGCAAGTCGACATCCAATGTGCCTATTTTGCGTGAAACGGCAGGGTGGCGCTACTCTAACCACCCCAGCTCCTCTAAAAAGTTTAAGAGTGCCTTGGTATTACTGACTGCGTTCCGTAGTGTGTCCGGAGACCCTAGGTGCTTTTTCCTGTATACTTCTACCTGCTTACAGTCCAGTAGAATGTGTTTAGTCGTTTCTTCTGCCTCCATGCACGCTCTGCACATGGGGCTGTCTGTGATACCTAAATTATAGAGGTGTCTGTTCAAGGTGTCGTGTCCGGTTATCATTCCTACTATCTTGCGTAGTTGGTTTCTGTGTGTCTTCATTAGTGCGGTTGTGAGTTTGTAGTCGCGCTTCGACAGAATCTCTTTGGTCTGTTTGCATGTGTTTATCTCCTCCCAGTATCTTTGGTGTAGGTCTTTGGTGTATTGGTCTAGTTTGTTATATATGTAGCTTTGTGGCAGGGGCATGATTGGCTCCGGTCCGTATGCCGTTGTTTCTGAGCCTTTCCTGGCCAGTTCATCCACTGCATCGTTTCCTCTTGAGCCACTGTGCCCCTTGATCCATTGTATAGTAACTTTGTTTCTCTCTGCGCACACCTCTGTGAGTTTTTGGTAGCATTCGTATATCAAGCTAGATGTGATGTTGTCACTACACAGTGCTTGTAGTACCGATTTACTGTCTGAGAGTATTCGTATGTTTGTGTCCTCGACTTGTCGTTTCTTTATGGCATTGCAGGCTTCAATTATCCCTACACATTCCACCTGGAATACGGTGTTTTGTTCATCCAGTGGTTTGGATATGTGTATGTTTAAATCCTCTGAGAACACTCCACATCCCGTTCCCGTATTTTGTTTTTGACCGGTCTGTGAAAATTCTAAGGTCTGTTTGGTTTAGCCCCTCTTCCGAGACTTCTGTTAATAATATGTCGTAGTCTTTCCTGAAGACCGCAGTTTTCGGTATTTTGTCAATTGACAAAATACCGATAATGATGGAGGCTTCAATTGAAGCCTCCATCATTGGGAGGCTTGTGATCAGTTTGTCATGGATCTTCGTGTGGGGTGTGTTTAGTTTTGTCCATAGATTAAGGCTTTTTAGGCGTATTGCCGTCGCAGCCGCTTCCTTTTGTATGTGTGTCCTAGCATGATTTCTAACGCTGCTGTTGGGGTTATTTTCATACAACTTGTGGCCGCGACACATGCTAGTCTTTGCATTTTCTGTATTTTGGTAATTGCAGTCGTGGTTTGGGTGCGGGGCCACCATACTATGGCACCATAGCTTATCATTGGTACTATCACCATTTTGTATAGCCACAGTATAATGTGGGGAGCCAGTCCCCATCTTTTCCCCACCATCCTTCTGCATTGCCACAAGGCTACTGTTGCTTTGTTTAGTCTGTTGTCTAGGTGTTTGCTCCAGTTTAGTTTATCATCTAGTGTTATACCTAGATATTTCACCTCCTTCGAGAGTGTTAGTTTTGTGCCGAATAAAGTTGGCATTACGTAGGTACCCAGTTTTCGTTTCTTTGTAAAGAGAATTGTGTCGGTTTTCTTTGGGTTTACCGATAGGTCATTCTCCTTGCACCATTTCTCTATAATTTTTAGTGCTGTTTGCGTGAGTTCACACAGTGTGTTTATGATCAGGCCGCTGACCAGTATGACTATACATGTCCTGTGGATTCACCGTATGAAGCGAAAAGGGGCTACGGCGTGTGTGTACGGGTAGTGAAAGTATTAAACGCAAATATCGAACTAATCCGTTGCCGGGACCAGTTAGGTTTCGATAGGTAATATATAAGCTATATTTAACCCTGAAAAATAAAGTCCCCAAGGGAAATAACAGAAAATTGCGAGCCGTGTTGAACTTACTATAGCTATACTTTTTGACAGCTATAAGTCAACCGTGGAAAATGTAGGAAAATTACAGAATGTTCACGTGCCAGCATTTTAATTTTGGGAAAGAAGATGAGACCCTATTTCTTTAATCTTACTTATTCGTATGGCATTATACGAATAAAGAGTCGCTTTAAGGTCAGAAATTACTTAAATTATATTCTACAGTCGAGTTCTCCAATATCTATACAGACATCCTTTCAAAAATATCTACACATGCGTCTTATGTCAGTAACAATAAAGACTGTGTATAAATATTTTTGAAAGGTTCTCTGTATAGATATTGGAGAACTCGACTGTAACAATATCTAAATTCTACACAAATTGGGCAGCGTTGACATCAGGGGAGAGCAAATTCAGAGAGTCCCCAGTAAATTTTCGGGTTGGGTAGTAACTTAATCAATTGGATATAAAAGGCTTCATAAACGTATGTGCCTAAATAGGAGAAAACATTTGAACTCGGGGTGTCAATTAAAAATAAAAGGTAACCCTTTTATCGTAGGTAGGTATTACATTTCATTTCAAAAAAGGCGTTTTTATCTGACACCATAAAATTTTCAGGATTATTAAAATATAAACCTAACCTAACTACGGTTCTACGCGTTCAGTATTTAAAAAAAAAAAATTAAAGGTTTTGAAAAACGGATTTTTTGCCCAAATGAAAGTTCTAACAATGCAAGTTGGGAAATGAAATTCTTTGATTGCGAAAGGATACCGATAAAAGACAAAGACTGCCTCTATGAGCTGTAGAACTCGCTAGCACGTCTTTAAAAAGAAAACGAAAAACTAAATCGACAAAAATCCGGCCAAGTGCGAGTCGGACTCGCGCACGAAGGGTTCCGTACCATAATCTATAAAAACGGCAAAAAAATCATGTCTGTTGTATGAGAGCCCCAGTCCGTTTGTTGTCATTTGTTGTTATAGCGGCAACAGAAATAACATCATCTGTGAAAATTTCAACTGTCTAACTATCACGGTTCAAAAAAATCTTTATTATACAGAAAAAAAACATAAAGGTATAGTCGAGTTCTCCAATTTGTATAAAGAGTTAAAGACAACCTTTCAAAAATATATTTTTAATACAGTTGCTCAAAAAGTGCTACTTTAAGGTTCACAACGCTGCTTAAAATACGGTTACGGTACGGAATCGCAGTGACATATGACGTTATTGGCATGGAACTTCATACTCGTACTACGTGGGCCGTATCCGTACCGTCACCGTTTTTTGAGCACCGTGTGGCCGGACTTTTACGTAGCTGTTTAGCGTGCGGAAAGTTGGCTTTCGCGAACTAGTGCTTTTCACTTTTCCTTGTACTAATCGTACCATTAATTATTATGTCAATAAAAAATAAATAATACAGAATTGTATAAAAAAAATTTTTTTTTGAACAACTTCATTATTTTTCAACTGTATCACAATGATGTTACAGAATTAATAATATGAAAGTTTCGAAATCCTTACTTGTTGTTTTTCTTGTTTTTTCGCAGTTGTATTAAATAAATAAATAAATATGACAATCTTACACAAATCGACCTAGTCCCAAACTAAGCAAAGCTTGTACTATGGATACTAGACGACGATAAACATACTTATATAGATAAATACATACTTAAATACATAGAAAACATCCATGACTCAGGAACAAATATTCGTGCTCATCGCACAAATAAATGCCCTTACCGGGATTCGAACCCAGGACCTCTTGCTTCGTAGGCAGGGTCACTACCAACTAGGCTAAAAAACGTCGTTCGATACGCGTGCGGAAATGTCATTCTTCACTCGTCCCGAGTCTTGCCACGAGCCGTACTCGTGACGTAATGACATAATTTCCGCACTAGCATCGAAATGGAGAAATAATAAACCCGGCCACAGTTTTTTTTTTGGCCACGTGGTCGAACTTCTCATTTAATAACTAAGCATCGGGAAAATGAGATCGCCTCTAATAAACTAATTCATCTTCTTTACAACGCCAACTAAAAATGTTAAAGAAAGCGTCAAGTCAAGATCAACAATATTTTTTACTTGTCTTCGAAGTTATTTTTTTTATAAAAGAGCGGAAACAGTTGTTATATTTTTCCCAGTTCCCTATTTCCTTGGTCAAATGCAGAAGTGGTCCAATCCAGAAGTAATTTTTTTGTTAATAAGTTTTCATTGAGTAATCGACTCAACATATTCCCAAGAAATCTTTTGTAAGCAGAGTTTCTGTTAGCTTGGCCACTTACATTATGAAGCGAAGAGTACGGTCGGCCTCACAAGGGGCTGAACACCTTTGTACCGTGTCGCATTAAACGTCATGTTAAACTGCCATATGAAGTTGTTAAACGAGTGAAAACGACAAGGTACTGCCTCGAGGGCCTTTTTAGGGTTCCGGACCAAAAAGGTAAAAACGGAACCCTTATGGTGCGACTCCGTCCGTCTGTCTGTCTGTCACAAAGTCAAATATCTCAGGAACTACTAATGCTATCGATTTGAAATTTGGAATAGTTGTAAAAAAAGCTAATCCTCGTGTATGGAAAATGAAAAATTTTCATATATATTTTTAATTTGTATAAAAAAGGGCGGATAAGAGGGGGGGCAAAAATTCAAAATCTAGTTAGTAGGCCAAGTGGGGTATCATATGAAAGAGCTTGAATTGTACATTTTAAAACAGTTTTTCTTTTTTTCTACAATGGTAAAATTTTGATTTATAAAGAAAAATGTTGAAAAAAATACCATTCCCCCCCTTATCTCCGAAGTTAACCAAGCGAAAAATTTGAAAATAATATATAGGATTAATATTAACGTGAATATTACCGGAAAAGTATAACGAGACCTCTATCTAGCCTAATTTTTTTTTATTCTTCAAAAATCATATGTTAATTTTGTTTGTAATTTAATACTTCTGTGTTTAATTTTTTTCTTTCAAATTCATATAAAAGTGTTCTGAAAGTACCTTCTAGCAAATAGTAAAAGAATTATCGAAATTAATTCACTTGATAAAGAATTATCGCTGAAAAACCAACATACAGGGAAATGTATTAACGTACCACCGTAGAACCCTATCGCAATAAGTTGACATACTACTCGAGTTTGAGTGACGGCGGCCTGTCAATTGCGACAGGGTTCTACGGTGGTACGTGAATACATTTCCATTACTGTACATACCGAGTTCCTTGGTCGCGCAAGTTAGTGACAAAATGCACGGATAAATGGCGCTGTAGGTACTCATGAGTCATGACCTAAGTACACTATGCGTTGTTAAGATTTTTCCAAAATTAATGGGTGGGGCAAGACGGTAGTGTTGTATGATATTTTGTACGGAACCCTCGGTGCGCGAGTCAGACTCGCACTTGACCGGTTTTTTAGATTTAACTTAGTTTTAATTTATTTTAGTTAATGTTAATCATAATCTTTTACAAGGTACTTAGGTGTTTAGGTGTTCAGCTGCTTATGAGGCTGACTGTACACTTCGTTTTTTATTTCGAGAAGCCGCTGGGACTGACTTATAAAAGTTTTCTGCTATGTTAGAGAGATAATTTATCTGCTCGTAATCAAACAAAATGATGCAGTAAGGTTACCTGTACAGTTTACATTGGTAGACCACTGTTGGCTGACTGTACATACTGATATAATAAAGCTACAATTTATATAAATAGAGCTTTAGAGGGTGCGCTGTATTGAGAGTAAGAGACTTTGCAAAAAATCTGTATCTAGCTGTCAACACTGCGAATCTTCAAATGAATAAAGAGTCGACAACGTCGCGTATGTCTTCTGGTGTCGTAATTATTCATAGACTGTATGGATCTATCAAGCCGACAATATGCTTGTTTGCCACCGTCGGGGACCAATAGTACATTGTTGAAGAGGCTAGAAAGTAAGCAACAGATGGACGAGTTAGTTCGAGGGCCGACGCCAGCTATTGCACTTTTGGCCGAGGCTTAACACGGTGCTTTTCACGCCGACTGCGAGGAAATTGCAAATAATTACAATTTTAAATCAAAATTAAGTATCTAATTGAAGATCACAATACTAAACAGGCTCGCTTGCCTCGCGCTACGGCGGAGGAGCAGCAGCACGCACGCCGGCGCGATCGGGCGCGGTGCCCTGTGATTGGTCGATCGCTGTTCAAACTGTCCAACAATAACATTGTTGGACAGTTTGAAGTCATAGATGATCTGTTCGTGTGACGTCCAACTAACCCCAGCTTTGAAGCCTGAATTCTGACCATCTTTTGCTACATTTCCGAGCAGTGGCGTGAAAAATATATATCAAATTGATACCCATTCTATAGTTGTCCATGTAAGTTTTTAATATTCCGTACCTAAATTAATTTTCTTGACTACCATGCTTGGAGCATATAATCGTGTTAGGCGCCATTTATCAACCTTTTCTTATCAATTGGCTAATTTCCTAAAAAAATATATTTAGTCCGTCAGTTAGATATCGCAAAATATTGGACCGCGTGACGTCACATTATGGTACACTTTTTAGCATAATGTGACGTCACGCGGAACTTTGACGGGCTATATCTTCATCATTTTTTGTTTCATTGACAAACAAAAAAATAAGTGTATTTTGCGATAATCTAAATCACGGACTAAATAGAATTATATATTTTTTACCCAGGAAAGTACCAAATTGTTCACAGAGTTTGATTTCATTACTGTAGTAAATGTAGTACCTGTTTTCATAGTCATTTGCTTACTGCTAGAATGTAGAAACCTAGTTTTAGGGGCGTTGACATTCAATGTGGAGTTTACTAAGACCAACCCGCTTAAATGTTGTTTACTTGTTAATGAGTCTGTAGGAATAGAGGACAGGGGTCTTTCGCCAGACGGACATTATGTACAGAAGTTAGCCGAGTTGACTTCGGAAGTTGTCCTCGTGAAACTTATTCAGAATACATCGTAAGCAGTTCAAATTCGCTTCTACATGTTAACGAGTATGGGGAGACAATGTCGTTAAAAACTGTTCGTATTAAATTTTGGTCAATTGAGATGACTTGTTTTATTTATTCCCTTGATGAAGGATGATAAAGTAATTTATTCCAACGAGAATATTAAATAAACTAAATATTCACTGGGGTTCTTAGATTACCTACAAAATGTTCAGGCTATGTACATCAATCTATACATAACCACATCGCACGTCAACTTGATACCGCTTGATGACGCTTGATAACTTAGTCATAGTTATGTACTGCTTAATTGTCGTACATTTCAGATATAATACTATTAAACACTACTTTTAATGAATGTTTTAATATGTGGATGTGGTTGAATAAATAAATAAATAAATAATTTACTTTAAAACCAAAATTTAAACGACTTCAATTCAGTACTTCGCCAAGCCACATGGGTACATGAAAATTTCCTTTCAAATTTACCACATGAACCGCTTTGCGAGGGCAAATGCGTTGATTATTACAGAAAAAACCCAAGTTGCTATAGCGCCCACAGTATTATCAGCCCACAAATATGTGGGCTGATAATATTTGAGGAGTTCCGTCGATTCCTCAAGGATGAATTGACACTTCATTAGTTGCTACTTCAACGGAATCAGGTCAGAATCTTTGACGTACTTTACATCCTTGAGGGGTTCCATAAGTGTCATCTGTGATGTTTATCATCAGTTCCACTTCACCAAATAAATAAATACACGAGTTATGATAGAAAATACCGAAATCACTACACGCTATAAAGTTTTAGGGATTGCCCTCAATTTCCATAGTACCCCATCATCATGACAATAATCTGTTAATCAGCCTAATAATTACATATTTACTGAGAACTTAACACAAGACTTGATTGTCACAAGAGAGATTGACGATCTCAATAGTGTGTGCATGTTTTTATTCTAATGTATGAAAAATATGTATTACTATAGAGAAATAAATAAACCATCTGAATCTGAATCTGAATCATCAGATCCTGACTTGGTGACAATGGAATCTCAGGAGTACACTATTTTGAAAATAAAAAAATTGAAAATCGGTCCACAATTGACAGTACATATATTAAGCAGAACATACATTTAAAAAAATAGGTACAATGGAACGTCGTCCTTTATTTAAGTCGGTTAAAAATATATACCGCCATAGAGCAGCGCCGCGCTGCTGAGGCCGAGTCGGCTGCCTCGATCCGTAGAGACGGCACCCGTTGATAATATCACACAGTTTGTTTTTCTTGATGAAAATAATCACGAGAACTTGACAAAAAAAAGAATAAAATTTTTAGTAAAAATGTGGATAACTAATAATAAATGGACCAATGTATATTTTTTTACAGAAAAAAACAATACAAGTAATTTTTAGTTTGAACGGGGATGATAGAACATTCGTTAATATTTATTTATTCACCATTATCAGCACTAACCTTACGTGCGAATTGGTATTATATTTAACATTCGAGTCACATACGATATTCAAATAAGTGTAATCTGTTTACAAATAGTTACATTAAACAAAAATTAAGTAGTCATAAAACTTAACAATTAAAAATCAGGTCAACAAATAAATTTAATTCGACCAATCGCGTGGTGGTTTACTGAACTATAATGAATTTGACCAATAGGACGTCGCGTTGATTCCAATAAAAAAGACATCAACGAGCCGGCGCTCCTCTGACTTGCACTTCGTTTCAGCAGGGCTTAGATATTTTTCATTAGACACCAAGTATGTTTAATTATTTCTGTTGACTCATATAAAAAGTATTGTATACAATAGTTACACAATTAGCTCTTAAATTCTCGTACCTGGCCTAAACACGGTACTCGACTTTAAGAGCTCTTATTGTGTAACGATTATATTAAATACTATAGGGGGTTATTAAGCTGGCACTAACAACTGTTTCCAAGTATCGTAATGAGATGGATATATAAATCTAGGTTTTGGGGTTAAGAAAATTTCCTGTTGCCTGTCGCTATCTTGAATGCTGTTTACCTAATAGCGTCATGGCTTGATGCAATGGCAGCCACTTCTCGCGCACGAGTTCTGGCAGGGGGACCGCGAAGAGATCGCGGCACCGCAAGAAGCAGATGCAGAAGTTTTGCAGAGATACGGGGGACCCGGAGTCCTATTGCACATTCTTGGACAGTTTTTTACGGAATGTATATTATTATGGTTATGGTTAAAGAACTTTATTATCATAAGAATACATGGGATTCACTTACATGAGAACATTACAATTTATTTTATATCTAGGGTTAACCGCACAGCGTTTATAAAGTGTACACAATAAAAACGGATGCAGGTAGATAAATATTCGGCATGCAAACTAGTTTGATGTCGTGCGCGCAGCGTTCATGTTACGAAGACATTGATGTACGCATGCACTACGTGTAACAATAGATGCGGCATTGGACTTTCTATATAAAATTAAGTAATAATATGTAATGTGTATTTATGTATATGTATGTATGTATATGTATGTATGTATGTATATATATTAAATATTTGTGTGTATAGATTTTTATGTTACTATTTGTTAATTCATTTTCAGATTTTTTTTTAAATGTGGAATTTGAGATATTTTTTAAAGCTAAACATTGACTTACATTCTTTAATGTCTCTTGGAAGCTTATTGTATAGCTTTATTCATTACTGTTTTGTTTTTAAATTGATGCTAAAGTATCTGTTGCAGATATCGGAATGACTTCTTAGTTTTTTTTCACACCCACAGTCATGTTTCATATTACATGTATACTATGAACAATGACCCGGTATATGAATTCAATACGATTATGAAATGACCAGTGGGCGTACTTTAAAATCAACCGGTGTCGATGGATATTTTAAATTTTTATTGTAATCCTCGTTGAGTAATGTTGCAATTTATCTTGAAATGTGAATGAATTTACACCTTTGTATGCCATTTAAAGTGACAACGTGATATATTTATGCTTTTAAGTCATGCTATAGAGTTTATAAATATATAGCATTGCATGTATTTCCAAAACTTGAATATTATATGTAGTATATATGGAGGGTCCAGCTAGAAATAATTAAAACTCTTATTAGGACATCTTCTGCTTTATTTACATAGTATTCTGATATCATATCTTGCTTCGTTCAAGTCTACTCTCGCACTACACCAACACAGTATACGCATTCCAAAATAATTCAAACTACATTCCATAGTTCTTTATTCATTATCTAACAGCCAGCATAACACTATCAGTATGCGTTGATAAACATCCAAACTAGTCCAAAAACAGAAATTTCTTAACATGTTCTCTCGACAAGGTTTTTTTGTTAGAGCAACTGATTAATATTTAAAAGTCGCTCAAAACACTGCTTAACCGACAATTTTAAACTGGAAATGTTTTTGACGGCTATATAAATATTTTCCTGTTAATTGTAACTAAAAGAAGAATTCAGCTTTGTAGGCAGCGTCACTACCCACTAGGTTAACCGGTCGTCAAAATTATATTGTAGACAACTGTGATTTAATCTTCTATTTCCATTTTCGGGAATTCGTTTTCCATTTTTTCCTGCTCTGTTTTCACATTTTTGCGCACCTTTAAAGTAAAATTGATCGACACGCTTTGACAGTTGTAATAGAGATGTATTGTTGTATTGTTTCAAACAATATTCAATTTTCAGCAATGCCGTTTATTTTTAGGTCAGCTGGTCGATTGTGTTACGTTTCGTACGTACGTTCGTTAGGTTGGTATTCTTTGTTGAGTTGTCCTAACGCTCGTTCAAAAAGTTACACAATTAGGTACCCTTCTAAAAAATTTAAATATATTTCGTGGGTAACTAAAAGTCAAAGTCAAAAGTCAAAGTGATTTATTCTTCAATTTAGGCATATTACGTGCACCTATGAATGTCGATAAACTACCACCGGTTCGGAAAGTAAACCTCTGCCTCGAGAAGAACCGGCGTAAAAAACTCGGCGAGGTATCATTTTTTCAAAACAGTATACAATATATTATTTCAGTATCAGAGTATTATAAAATTTTAAAATTACATTGCTACAGTAGAAAGCCTATTTATTTTATGACAGATTTAAGTTGCTGAAACATAAAAACACAATCAAACGTTCTGTTTATCAGTTCGTCCATTTTCAATGGGCGTTTTGATCCAACATTTAACTTTGCGGGCCGCCTTTCCGGAACACTTCCGTAAATAAGGGCGGAAAGGGCGGGATTTTCGACGTCATCTGCACGGACCCTTTGGCCCTATTATTTAACCGTGACGAGATCGCAAGTAAAAATAGGGATATTTAATGTGGCCACGTGTCGTGACTATCTTGACAATATTATTCTTGCTTGATAAGTAGGTATATAATTAGCTATTGTCACATATAATTTAATTTTTATTGAGTAGAGTTGTGTGATTTGTGTGGCGTGACACAGCAGTACGCACAGCAGGCGCGTACGCACAGCCAGCGGCAGTTATAAGCGCACGTGCACAATACAGCCGTGCGCAAAGATGGGTTGATCTATCTACGAGTATATGTAGCAACGTTTATTAAATGTTGATACAATATGTATGTGACATGTAATAATGTCGATGGTGGCATGGAATTTTCACTGCATTTCGTTCAGGTTGATATACAGCAGGTCTTAAATAACAGTACTTATAATGCATGATGCTTGTTGCACTAGTGATTCGTTCCTATTACATTCGGTTACACATGAGTTAGCCTGAGAACGTCGTTTGCAATATTTGCAATAGTCATGTTAGTCTGGTACAGTGTTAATTCGTTTCTACACAGCTATAACAAATAGTCTAACCTACCTATCACAATCTCAAATAACATGAGACTCCTAATGATCTCCGTTACGAATATCACAGTGCTGACTATTCAAAACCTGAATAACCCCGCACAGCCTCTGGCAGATTACGGTAAGCTGCTGGTCGATCATATTCCATTGGATCCCAGTTGAATAGTGTTATTGTGATATTAGCATAGTCCGTTAGGTGCGGCTAGAGGCACAGCGATAGCACTAGCCACAATTCCAGTTAGTAAACAAAAGACTTACGAACCACGCAACTCTCGTGAAGTTCCGGCGTTTTATACGACGATAGATTCCCCTTGTTGCAAAAAAAAGTCTTAACTGGCATGTTTTGTTAAGTAAGTTCCGTCATTTTTATACCTAAATCGATATTGCAACATGATTAGAATGCCATGAAGCTTTAACGGCGTCATTGCATTACTTTCAGCAATCTATGTTAGAGGATATTTACATATATATCCTCCTAGTTTTAGCTCAAAGTTTTAGATTATAACTATGTGTCGGTCGGAAAGTCGTTTTGTGGTCATTTGTTACTGATTCATATAAGGTGAACGTCCCAATTTGACACCTTCAGTGCCTAATAATTGACAACCTATTAGGCATATACTTTATCTGATAAATAAATAAAATGGGATAATCTCACACAAATCAAACAGGCATTTATTATAGGTACCTACTAAATAACAGTATAACCAATATAATACTTATATATATAGAAAACATCCATCTGCGTAGGCAGGTTCAATACCCACTAGGCATAACCTTGAATTTAAAAAAATGTGATGGCTATTTAGTTTATTAATAGTTGTTATAAAATGTTACCTTCCAATAGATCAACGTAACCCACGCATGCGTATATCGATGCCTCGTTAGTTCTACACGGAGATTCTCCAGAGGCAGATCGATAAACTGCTCACATCATAAAGGTCGTATCTCTACAGGGGATTCAAGGAAATCTCGACCTACTTACGCTCAGCGCAGTGAAGTGTCCAAAGGTTAATCGGCTGCGTGGTGTAAACAACGGGTTCGCTCCCGGCCGTCCTTTGTGAACTTCATTCAATTAGCATAACTGCCTTGTGGACAGCCTGTTCCACGGGCTAAGTAGGTGGAGGTGCCGTGGCGCAAAACATATGATTAACATACGCATATGAGTAACGATAAAAAAATTACATGTCAAAAAAATATTATAATATAGTTATGGCAATTGATTTTTACTATTAGATCAATTTTTTTTATAAATTACCATATGTCAACGTTATTATGAAGACTATCTCCGATTTAAATTCACCGGACAAAGCGTTGTCATTTCGAAGGCGTGCGTGGGGATACATGCCTACCTATTAATCCATTCACTGGCACGCTACGCCGTAGTCCGTTGTAGCTTAACCCATTCAGTGCCAATCATGACTCGGGTTAGTTAGCGCTTTTTGTTTGCTGTATGTGTAGTTTAACACTTTCTCTGCCAGGAACCCGCCTAGCACGCCAACGCCGTAGGTGCTTTCCTTAGCAAAAAAAATCACGCGATCGGCTACCAGCGTAGCGCGTGGCGATTCTTGGCAGTGAATGTGTTAAATATTCGAACGAGTATGTGGCAAAAAGCGACCGTAGGACTGACGCATTAATGGTTTAAACGAGCAACGTTTGTAAAATTTGGATTCTCGAAAATAGCTCTAAACCTCTAAAGATTTCGATAAAATTTGCAAATCGCGGGTTTCCGGGGGCATAAAATCGATCTAGCTAGGTGTAATTCCCGGGAAATTCGTTTTCTCCGCCACCATGCCGAGCATAGCTAGGTCTCTCGGGTACCTACTCTGTGTTAACAACAGAAAGTTTACGTATAGTTTCGACGACTGTAGAGTAAAATGCTCAAATGACGAACATAAGTCAGGTAAATTGCGCACAGTCTTGTATGAATGTTGCTTTCATTGTTTAAGTAGATTTTTTATGTAACCGCGGCAACAATTTAGTACGGAAAGTCATTGTATATATATATATATATATATATATATATATATATATATATATATATATATATATATATATATAATTTATAAACTTTAAACACTTTGGATAATTCATGAAGAGAATCGCACAAAGTTTTTTTTTCAAATACATATATGACTACTATGCAAACGACTCACAAAAATTTACAATGTAAAAACGCGAAAAATGTGTTAGTTTATTGATGAAAATAGAATACTTACTGACGACATTAGACTAAACATTTAAAACTCAGCAAAATTTCATTAAATTAACAATATCTGTGCGTTCTCCAATGATTTTCAATTACCATGGCAATCTACCGGGATTAAGCTTCATCAACCACAACAGAATACGGCGCGATATATTATCCCACTCTGACGCTATCGCAAGGAACGGGACAGTTATCCACAATGCCCCATTAACTTTGATGGTGAACATTAACGTTATTATGGGAGGATCCGAAATTACAATAAATGAAGATGTAGCTGACACAATTAAACTAACAAAATGAAACTAGGGCGGGTGTTTACAGCCGTGGGTAATCTTAAGTTATGTTGTTTTGTATGAATCATTTGACAGTTCTCTGTCGGCGCCATATTAAATATAAACGTCTGTAAAAGTACATTGTGCCACGAAGTTGGTAAGTGATTTTGTACGAACGAGAGTCTTAGAAGCCCGACGCCAAAGACGGAGGGCTTTGGTGCCTCAAGTTTTTAAAAAATCTTACCATCCCGCACACAATGTTTTGCATCACCATTGCGAGGAAAGAAATATATTTGAAATAAAATTAATACTAATCGCAATAAAAAACACAAATAGTCAATTCCGTCTCTTTGAATTTGCCGTGAGCAAAGGCAACCCTGCGGCATACAGCCACGAATTAAATCACTGTTAAAATATTTTACAGCGACACGACAATTTTAAGTTTTTACGGCCGTATTCATAAACGTTGTACAGTCAGCATCAAAAGTAACTACGCAATCGAAGATGTCAAAAGTTCTTATTCCCTTTCAATAAAGACTTTTGACGCCTTAGTTTGCGTAGCTACTTTTGATGCTGACTGTACAAGCCTATTTTAACTAAAATGGCGTTAAAATTCGTTTGTCTTTATCTGTCACATTGACATTTGTGTTCGTAAGAAAGGGATGAAGCACATTTTATTTAGCAGATACATTTTAAGTTTTATGAATAAGGGGTAATTCCCAAAATATTTTATTTAAACATGTTTTATTAGTGTTTTTATTTTGATTTATTTATTACGTTTTCAAATACCGTATATGAATCAAAACCACCTTGCTTTATAACTGACGCTTGAGTGACGGATAAAATTTAAGAAAAAAACAATTACGCCAATGGGCGTAATAAAGCCTATACAAGCTCTGTATGCCTGTGCATTATGAAGCCTGTTACGAGCAAGTGCAATGAAAAATGTGTTTGATGTAATCCACCCTAAATCAAGATGAAATTAGTGACTTAATTTATTTATTGATTGTCTAGCTGTGTCCGGATCCACCCGTATTGTAAACATTAATAATAGGACATTACTTATCTAGGGCGGAAAAACAAAAACTGTGTCAGATAGACATGGGCGATAAATATGAGATCTGAGGCTTTCTTTATTACCGCCCGTGGTGAGTACACAGTTATACACAGTACACACACGTAAGATAAGACATGCAATCCTATTTCATGCTAGCTAAGGTTGAAGCCCGTGTCGCGTTTCAAAACGTGGCGTCTGCTGCATGTCATAGGGATATATCCATTTTCATGTGTCCCTAAAAATTCGGAGCCCAATTTTCGGCAATAGACATTGAGATCATCGTTGGACATAATGTCACAAACCATAGATTAAGATTTTATTGTATAGTATTACTGACACTTATGGGTAGGTACAAGCCTGAAATAAAATATTTGAATTTGGATAATGTCTATCATGCTCCAGAATAAGAAATTTTGCAGTATTCGACACTCAGGTGATTTTTTTTTTATAAACATTACGTCAGTAGATATCATCTTTATTAAACACTAGCTTCCGCCCGCGACTTCATGCACCCGGAATAAAAACTATCCTATATTTAATCCACGCTATAAACTATCGTCGTGTAAAATTTCATCCAAATCCGTTGAGCAGTTTAAATGTGATTGAGTAACAAACACCCAAACATCTAAACATCTAATCATCCAAACATCCAAACTTTCGCATTAATAATATTAGTAGGATCTTCTCGATCGGCCCGAGAATTCGCCTCGGGTAATCACGTAACGCATTGTACGTGCGTCAGGTAAATCTAAATGTCAATTTTTATATGGAAAAATGACAGTTGGACTGTCCTAACGCGCGTTCGAAACGTTACGTGATTACCCCCCTGATCTGAAGTGATATCCTCGAGATGATACTCATCTGCCATTAAGATAACTGGAATCGTGGCCCTGATAAATATCACTCACCAAACCAATATTCCCAGCTTCCCTCGCCCTCGCCCCGGCTGTGAACTGCGTACCTCCCGTGTTCTCAAACTATGCATACTTTCCCACCGTACTAGTTTCATTACTCATTCCTTCGCCGTACAGGCAAGCCGTCCCTAGAATTCACTTCCTCTCCACATCAGACAAACCCCAAGCAAGTTTGCTTTCAAGCGGATGCTGCGTTTTTTCTATTCACGTATTCGTAACAGAAATTATCATACTGTTTTCTATGCACCTTTTATAAGTCTCTGTTTAGCTCAATGGTTAGCTGGTATAGAATGCCATTTGGCATTACGCTCGCCATTTGTACATTTTTGTATTTTGTACAATAAAGTTTAAATAAATAAATATTCCTTGAAACGTGGACGAGAACCATTCTCTATAAGCCTCGATACTAAAATCATGAATAATATCTAAAACGTCCAAAAGATAATTAAAAGTAAGCAATTATTCGTAAATTATGCAAACTGCCAATCACGATAAGCGCTTTGTAGCTAATTTACATGATCGTTAAACCCGTCATTACTTTACCGTGAGCCAGATAACGTCATTACGGGACTGTTTACATTTGGCTGATATTATATCCTATTAATGCCTGATTTCGATGATCGTAGCGGTCATTCTCTACTTTCGTACGTGTATAATATGATGGTTGCTTGTGGTCACTGCTCCTTTTAATTTATCATTTCCACGCACTTGATTTTGGATTTTAAAAAAGTCTACTATTACTGATTGAACAAACATTACGCTCACCTGGAAGCTCCATTTCATAGCCTTATTAACTACCGCCTATAGGTGCCTTATTAGGTAGTAGATAGGATTTTTTATAAAAGGAAACCCCTCTATTTTGGGCTACTTTTATTGCGTCCTAGATATTAACGCCCGTCGCATCGTGAATTGCATCACCAGTGGGTGCTCGACCTATAGTAACGTATATTAAATATACTTGAGGATATGTATTCTGTTTCATTTCCTTTGGTAAACTGTGAATGTAATAAACGAGCTCTTTCGTCATAGCTTTGATTCCAAAAGTTTATTAATCAAACTGGATATTTCGGGCGAGGATGACAGTCCTTTTAGGAAACAAATAACATAGTATGTTAAATTACAATAAGTTGAAAGTCAATGTTTCGAGTGCTTGCATATTGTCTCTGATCAGGCACAAAGTTTAATTGAAAGCAGAAGGCACATCGAAATGATGAAATTAAATATTAGGGATATTTTTTCAAAAATCGAATTAGTCTAAAGCTAAGCAACATATAAAACATCCATGACTTAGGAGCAAATGTTCGTGGTCATCACACAAAATGCCCTCTCCGAAATTAACCCACGACCACCCGGCTATCACTACTAACTAGGCCAAGTGGTCGTGAAATGATATTGATTCACCAGATAAATTACCGAATAGCCAAGTGCACTCACATACTGATATTTATGATGGGTCTGATATTGAAATAAAATTCATCGGGATTAATGCCCGAGGCAATCGAAAGGTGCATTGAATGTATGATCATTGATCATCAAAGTTTTTTTTTGTTATACTTACAATAAAATATAATAATAATGCACAGAAGGTCAATCATCTAACCAACTCAATTCTTTACAAGGAAAAACTCAAATCATGCATTCCGCTCTAACATATTGCATGCGCTCTTTCTTCTTCTAGCTAGGGCTGTCAAGTCACCCCTGTAGTACAAATTAAGTGAGAAATGTTTTTCCTGACAAAGTATTTTTAAAAATTAACATACCTAAGTGTGATCTTTACATGCCCAGTGTTACAAATTTTTATAGCATACTTGTGACGTTTTTAATGCTAAAAACTAACGTTAAATATTACGGATAAAAAAACCGGACAAGTGCGAGTTCAACTCGCGTGGTGAGGGTTCTGTAAAATTCCTATTCTCTAAGCATTAGGCGCTCCATACAAAATACACAAAAATAATTGACTTTCGACCCTCTTCAGCTTTATTATATGTTTAGATTTTCTCGTTACTAAAATATATCTGAGATGCTTACAACAACCCCTTTCATTTGATATATCACACAATACAGTTTGCGAAACTTTTTTTTTAATTTTCCAGTTTACCCCCCAAAAGTGGCGGCCCCTTGTTCAGAACTCATTAATTTACTTTACGCGTCCATCTTTGGGTCACCAATTTACATAAGTATGTGTACCAAATTTCAATTCAATCGGTCAAGTAGTTTCGGAGCAAATCGGTTGTGACAGACAGACAGACAGACAATCGAGTGATCCTATAAGGGTTCCGTTTTTTCCGGAACCCTAAAAATGATTAACAAATGACGGTAGGCGTTACGTTTCATGGAAAACACTCGAGACTCGACAAAGACAACCCTAATATGCATACATCGAAGGCCCCATTACCCGATAGTTTCATTTGCACAGGATTAATCACTTTAGTTTGGCAATACAATGGGACCGGCTAATACGATACTTGAGTGATCGGGCAAAGACTAATTTAGGCCAGTTTGGTATGTGCCGGGGTAGAATCGGTGCCTATGCGGTATTTTGTATTTTACCGAGAGCTTATACTGTCGCTCAGATTTTCTTACTTGTCGGTGTATGTCAGTATTACATTTGCATCATATTGCGCAGAAGTGGGACGGTACGAAAGCAATACTGCAGGCATAAAGGTGATCAGCATCTTCGTACGGGAGTAGCATTAAAGTGTATTTATAAACTTGTGAGAATAGTGAGGATTTTTGGTGGAGGCCAGTTTAAGCAGTAAGGATGAATATAGGCTATTTTCTTTTTAAACTCCAAATCTGGGGGAGGAAGGGGAATTGACACAGCTAGTAAAGTAAGGCGTAATGGTATAGTTTTTAGACAACGACATCCCGTATGAATCTTGAGACCATTGATATATGAGGGTTTAGCGGGACAAAGGTATAGTTGCTATAAATGTTGAAACCCATATTGTGAGGGGATAGAGAGGTGAACCAAAACAGGTCGCGAATAGCCCAGCTAGTGTTAGTGCGTCGTTCCGGGCAAATTAATTGGTAATTCGAGAACTCTACAGCGATATCGTGTCGCAAGTACTTCGTGGTAGTTCGTTAACATGAATTCATGAAACAAGGGACCCATGCTGACACGTTAGCGTGAGTACTAAATTTTTTTTTCCCTCTTGCTTAATTATTACCTACACAACTTTTTTTTTCTTTACAGTGGTATAGAATTCCTTGCTTCTCGCGCCAATCAATTTGTTTGACTAAACTTGAGCTAGTTATGTTTTAAGTGTATGTTTTGTTTGTGTTTTTTTATGTTTTTTGTGTGATTTTTGTTATTTTGTGTGTTTTCATATGTTGTATGTGTGTTGTTTTTTTTTTTTTTTTTGCGTTACGTGTCCGTTTGCCTTTTGGCAAAGGCCTCCTCCAACATTTTCCATTTTTCTCTGTCGGTTGCAAGTCTTGTCCAGGTTTTCCCAGCTACTTGGACGATTTCATCCACCCATCTCTTATACTGTCGTCCTCTCTTCCTCTTTCTGTCTCTAGGATACCATATTGTCGCAGTGCGACTCCATTTGTCTTTTCCTCTCATCATGTGTCCTGTCCACTTCCATTTTAGTTTTCTGATCTTTACAGTTATGTCTTCAATCTTTGTTTGTCTTTTAATGTCATCAAATCGTTTTTTGTCTTTCCTTTTTACGCCGATCATGCTTCGCTCCATGGAGTGCTGACAAACCATGCATGATGATATACAATATAATAAAAAATGCATTTAATCCATTTTCCATTAATTATTTCATAAAACTTTCTGGACAGCGATCCCAAAACTAAATAGTAGAGACATTTTGCATTTAGGGTATTTTGTGTTTTATCACCCTAAGTAGGTGTCGTAAACAGATAACACACTCAGTGTCAAATATTTCGTGGCGCCACGCTCGTAGCCGATATCATGCTGAACTCCGTAGCCATACTAATATTATAAATACGAAAGTGTGTCTGTCCGTCTATCTGTCTGTTAACTCTTAACGCTTAAACCGCTGAAACGAGTTAGATGAAATTTGGTATGGAAATAGTTTGAGTCCCGGGGAAGGACATAGGGGACATAGCATAGTTTTACAGTCATCCCCTGAGGGGGTGAAATGGGGGTGAAAGTTTGTATGAAGGTACGATATAAACGAGTTCCACGCGGACGGAGTCGCGGGCAGAAGTTAGTACGAAATAAAATCGAGTCCGCTTTCATACAACTGAACACCAACGTCGTAAAACCATCTGTGGTAAAAGACCTAAACACGTTAGTCATATTGAGATGTCAGAATAATTTTATTATGTCATATTGCATTCTTAGACTGCCTGAAACCAACCCAAAATATTCAGCTGTAAATCTGCAGCTAACCAAACTTTAAAAGCGGTTTTTACATATGAGTTAATTAACTGTAAAGTAGTGTAAAGCGGAAATTATGCAAGTAGTATGGCAGCAAAGCCAAAATTCGTGGAATTAAAATTTGAATAAGCATTTTTAATGTTTGAACATGAGCCCATGAAGTTAAATAACGTGATAGTTTGCTTTCAGATATTCGGAATGAGTAAATAGTAATTTAATAATAACAAGTCTATTATTAGGTACGCCTTAATAAATGTATTAAACATTAGCTGCCTACGCGGTTTCGCCCGCGTATTGCAAAGAACGCAGGCAAGCCAGCGGGATAAAATATAGTATAGGTATTCAGAAAGTCCATTCTACCCGCAGGTGAAAGAATTTTTGAGATCGGTTTAGCGGTTGCAGAAATTACCCATTACATACAAACTTACATATTACAAAGCCACAATCTCACAGACTTTTCTTCATATAGAAATATAGATTACACACCCTTTAAAAGCAAGTCAAATAACTAAGTAGGTACCTCATTAAACATAATATTTGAAGACCAGACCAAAACTTCATCTATACTAATATCTATACTAGTGAGTGCAAAACTCGCGAGCCTGATTAAAAAAATAGTATATTGTTTAACGAGGGGCGTAAGTGGAATATTGCTAACAAGAGTCTATCAGAAGCCCAAAGCTGAAGGCGGAGGGCTTTTGATGACTCGAGTTTGCAATATTGTTACGCCCGTGTTATAAACAACGTTTTTCATCACATTTGCGAGGAAATAAATAACTACCAACGACAGAAACCTCTTTTTCATACAACCGCACCAATCAAAAATTGACGAAATTCACAACTTCACTTCCAGATCAGTGCTAGTGGTGCGCGCAGCTTCAATATTTCAACCAATCACAGAGAAGTATTCTTGCGGCGCTTGGCCAACTATTTTTTTTTCAACCAATCACAGAGCAACTAGATTTGCTTAGGCCAATCAGATCACACACAAGCTCATTACTCCCTAGGGAATACAAACTCGCCATAACACGCGCGGGAACAATTTAAGCCATTGTCCTTCTGTATACAGGCATGGAATAACACCATTAACGAGCAAGTGTGATGAAAAAATTGTTTTCATCACACCTGCTCGTCAATGGCGTTATTACTTGCGAGCATATAGAGCAGTTACAGCCGTTTTACCTCCCACGGGCTGTTAAGTTTAGTTTTAAAATATAGAACCCTCTGATTGGCTTAAGCAAATCTGGTTGCTGTGTGATTGGTTGAATAAAAAAATTCTAGTTGGTCAAGTCGCCCCGCCCCGCAAGAATACTGCTCTGTGATTGGTTGAAATATTGAGCTCCGCGCTCCACTAGCACTGATCTGGAAGTGAAGTTGTCAATTTTTGATCGGTGTGGCTGTATGAAACTTAGATTTTTCTGTCTTTTGTAGTTATTTATTTCCTCGCAAATGTGATAAAAAACATTGTGTATAACACGGGCGTAAGAATATTGCAAACTCGAGTCATCAATTCTGATAGACTCTCGTTAGCAATATTCCACTTACGCCCCTCGTTAAACAATGTACTATTTGAATTTCGAAAACTATATATAATTAACGAACCCTGCTCAAAATATTTCACGAGAATCGTTTGAGAAAATGCGACCTGTAGAAGAGAACAGCGGGACAGACACCGGACACTAGACGCCGGCCGGACAGACAAACGATTTTCGGCCCAAGGTGAAATAGACCTTCGTTCGCTTCATTCGCTCGTTCGACTACTGGCTATGTGAGCTGTAGAATTCGCGATGGTTCTGCATTCTTTGTAATACACATGCGAAGCCGCGCGGGCAGGTGTTAAATAATAACTTGGCTGTGAAAGTAAAGCAGAAACGGTTGCTGTGTTTTTCTCCGTAAACTGAGTGCGAATGCTCACATAAGGACATAATAACTCCAGCGCTCAGCTCGATGTGCCTAAACCGTAAAAGTTAAATGTTTGCGGTCCACTCAGCGTCTGTTGGCATTTTGTATTTTTCATAAAACTAAATAAGTAAAGCAACGCTAGTGGGGTGTTAACGTTGACAGAAAATTATTATATCTAAATGTTTTTTTTAATAAATGTTTACCGGTAATTTCCTGACTACGGTAGGCATTTTACAACAGTGAAATAATAAATAATTAAATAATAAATATTAGGGGACATTCTTACACAAATCGAATTAGCCCTGGCCCCGTAGCATGGTTGGCCTTGTCACGCGATAGGTGATAGGATAGAGCGTGCGTCACTGGCTGACACCCTTCGATAGAACGAGACGACGCTCTTATCTTGTCACTTGTCGGGTGATAAGGCCTACCATACTACGGCTCTTGTAGTAAGCTCAATAAGGCTTGTGTTATAGGTACTAGACGACGATATATATATTAGATATAAATACTTAAATACATAGGAAACATCCAAATAAATACATATAAGCAAATAAATATTATGATTATGATTATCCAAGACTCAGAAACAAATATTCATGTTCCTCACACAAATATTTGCTCTTACCGGGATTCGAACCCAGGACCTTCAGCTTCGTAGGCGGCGTCACTACGCACTAGGCTAACCGGTCGTCAAATCATAAAATCATTTTTAAATGACCAATAAACAATACTTTCACAAATACCTGGAAAACATCTACAACTACAAACTAGTGTAGGAACAAGTGCCGTCACGTATTCCTATGATAAAAAAGCGTCCATTTTTAACCGCTTCAAAAAATAATATGTTCCAATGTATGTATTTTTATGTATGTTCACCGATTTCTCCGTCAATTGTGAACTGATTTTCAAAATTCTTTTTTTTATTCGAAAGAGTCCTTAGGTGGTCCCATTGTCACCAAGTCAGGATCTGATGATGGAATCCCTGGGAAATTGGGGGCCGCCCTCAAATTTTGAAGGCACGCGTATAGTGACTTCGGTATTTTCTAAACTCGTGTATTTACCCTCGGAAATCGCAATTTTGGTCAAGTGGAACTGATGATGAAGACCACAGGTGACTTATGAAACTCCTCAAGGATGTAAAGTACGAGTACGTCAAAGATTCTGACATGATTCCGTTGAAGTAGCAACTACCTGAAGTGTCAATTCTGAGATCCTTGAGGAATCGACGGAACTCATCAAATATTAATAATTCTGTCGATTATTTCTGTAATAATCAACGGATTTGCTTTCGGAAAGCAGCAGTTCATGTGGTAAGTAGGAAAGGAAATGTGGCAATTATCATGTATATACCTACAGCCTTGGCCAAAAGTATTAAACCCACGTTTTCCTTGGACTATTTTTCAATTTCATAAATACACGAAGACGTAAAATATAATAAGTGTTTGAACATGTGCAAATCATTAATATTATATCATTTTGAAATTACTATTTGCCTGTGAAAACTGAAGCTAGAAAGAGTCGGGTTTAAGGCCACCTAATACACCTGTAAGTTACTTACGTAAGTTCAGTACAAATATTGCTTACAGCGACTTTCGTGAGCAGTATTTGTACTGAACTTACGTAAGAAATTACAAGTGTACAGGCCGCAAAATAAAGGTTTAATTGTACATTTTTTCACGGATTTTCCTTTAAGGTCAATAAATATGACTAATTTTTCCGATAGATACACAACTTTCTGTTATAAAATATATATAATGCACCTTATAAAGTTTGACTTTTGTATGAAAAACGCTTTGACCAAGGCTGTATGTGTCTTGCTTGGCAAAGTACTGAATTGAAGTCGGTTTAAACTTTGTTTTTAAAGTAAATTATTATCTGTAAGTATATAAATATCTTCAATGTTAGGTACCTAATAAATATGATGATTACTGATGAATACTTTCATTCATGCCTAGAGGCTGCTCCTTCATCTCCCAGTTTCTATACCATTGGGGATATGAACTAGAATATTGATTTCTCTACTGTCAGATGAAAGGAGCGGAGATAATAGAATTTAATTGAATTGTCAACTAGCCGCCATAGAACATGTGAAAGCAAATAGCTTTCTAGGTGTTGTACTCGTAAGAGAGATAGGTAGCCAATATACATCTGGTTTAAGGCAAGGAGGTTTTAACTCAAAAAAACCTAAATAGGTTTCAATAAATCTAATTCTATTTAGCTATATTTTATACTAGCTTCTGCCCGCGACTTCGTACGCGTATAAATTATGGATGACATGATATTCTTATGTTTCACCATACGATACCTACTACACTGATAAATTAGATTATTACGATTTCATTTCTATAAATTATACGTGTAACAGTTCAAATCCTCATAAACTTTGTCGTCAATAATATTTAGTTATATTGATTTACTAAATCTTTATTGCAAACGAAGTACCTAAGTAGAAGAAAAATTACCAAAACCGGAATTTAAATATAAGATTTCATAATTGAAACAAATGGACCGAGGGCGAGACCCCAAAGATACTCTATATCTCCGGGTGTCTTGTCAAACTACCCCTGAGAGCCAAAGTCCTGAAGGTAAACGGGGAGGCAAGCGAGGCCGAAGGCTGAGCTTTTCGTAGGAATGAAAGGCCCAACGTACCCTTATAGATAGCGCTCCATATGCGAGCCAGAGCATCGAAGGCCCGAGGGCGAGACTCCATGGATACTTACTATCCACAGGTGTCTTGCAAGCGAAACATGAGCCTTAAGTCCCAAAGTTGAGGGGTGAGGCAAGCGAGCCCGAAGGCCGAGCTTTTCGTATGAATGAAAGACCCAAACCAACCCTTCAGAGAGCGCTCTCTATGCGAGCCCGAGGGCCGAAGGCCCGAGGGCGAGCCTTCACGAACACTAACTAAACCCAGGTGTCTTGCAAGCGAAACCGGAGACCAAAGTCCCGAGCGAGAGAAGTCAGAAGAAGAGCGGCGAGGCAAGCGAAACCAAAGGCCGAGCTTTTCGTTGGAATGATAGGCCCAAAGAACCGTTTAAGAGAGCGCTTCCTATGCGAGCCCGAGGACTGACGCACACTATCTCCAAGTGTCTTGAAAGCGAAATCTGAGTTCCAAAGTCCCGAAGGTGAGTGGCGAGGCAAGCGAGCCTGAAGGCCGAGCTTTTCGTATGAATGAAAGGCCCAATACATCGCTTCTATGCGAGCCCGAGGGCCGAAGGCCCGAGAGCTAGCTCATGCGGACGCTCACTATACCCGAGTATTCATAATAATATTTTTTTCTGAATGTCACAAACGCTGAAGTTTTATACATAAAAAAATGGTACCTACTTAATTCTCCGCGCAATGCGGTTGTTTCAAAATTTTATACCCACGTCTCTTGACGTTGGTGAACTATGCTAATTCGACGTAAGTATTAAACTCAACCTATCATACATCTTTAGATGACCTCTGAATTCATAGCAATTATATAGGAAGACGAAGATCAAGGTTGCTGGATTTCAATATTAACAGCGACGTTATCAGCGACTGAGTTTCCAAAATAATTAGGTTTCTAATGTCTAACAGCTACTATCGGTTGAGATATCAAACATTTTTGGTTATTATAGATAGTCTTTAGCCATCTAGCACTCATTTTCATCCCGTGGTTTTTCACGTTTTATCTATATTTTTTTTATAATGTTTGAATGGAGTTCTTTTTACTTTCCAGTCAAGTGTATGTTTATCAATTTTCAAGTCTAAAGCTCATGGATTTGAGGAGTTCCCATACAAAGTTTTGCCCCATTTTTTACTTCCTTTGAACTAATTTTTATCATTTTTACAGCCTATGACCTGGCCAGGGATTTTCTCGACCGATTAAGTAAAAGTTGCATCAAAATCCTCTATTCACTAAGCTTCTCTGCGTTTTTTGAAAAATATACATTTTCAAAAAAGCAGACACAAAAAAATTAAAACTACAAAAAGTGCATGCTGCTGGGTTTGAACTCGGGGACACCGACTCCGTAAGCTATGGGTCAAACCACTGGACTAACTATCAGTTGTAAGAACACGATGAATTTTCGAATATATTGACGACATGTTACCATGGTAATGATACTGTTATAACCCCGCTCTTGCAACATTATATAGTTTCTAGTCGCCTCAGAACCTATTTTCATCCCATATTTTTCACGTTTTATCTATACATTGCTAAAAGTTTGAATGAGGTCGTTTTTACTTTCCAGTCAAGTTTATGGTTACCAATTTTCAAGTCTGTAGCTCGTACATTCAAGGAGTTCCCATACAAAGTTCAACCCCATTTTCTACCCCCTTTGAACCCTAATCTTTAAGATTTTTGTAGCTTAAAACCTATCCGGGGATTCTCTCGACAGATTAGTAAAGTTTGCATCGAAATCCGTTCAGCCGTTTCCACGTGATACTCTGACAAATAAACAGACAAACAGATAAACAGATAAACAGATAAACAGACAAAAATTCTAAAAACTGTTGGAACGTGTTCTGTTATCAATTCTAAGTATCCCCAGCCAAATTTTTTTCGTTTATCTTCCATGTACAGACTTTCGACCCTCTTCAGCTTTATTATATGTATAGATTTAATTTAGTTTTTAATAATTAGTTTAGTTATTAATTATTTGATAAGTTATTGTTTAAGTATTTTTAATTTCAATTTTTCAATAAATCTCCATTGTAACAACACAAATAGAACCTGTTCAACTGAATTATTTGAAGATACAAATTTGCAGTGTAATTTATAGTGTGTGAGAATATATTTTTAAGAGGGATTTTAAATCATGGCTGTGTGCCGAAGGGTATTTGCCTTCTCATGTGACGTTCAACAAATTGGACGACTGACATTGTAAATATTATTGCGATTAGAATTCAGTTAGGTTCAAATGTATTTATTTCGTCTCAATGGACGGTAAGATTATTTATTTCTAATAGAGAAGAATAAGGAAGAGATTTTTAATTATAGAAAAAAAAATGATCATCTCACAATGTACAATTGGGAATGGATGAAAATTTTAGAAATGCCTGTTTTTTTTTTGATAGGAATAACCTTCCTTGGCAAAAAAGTTGCAGACTTTGCAGCTGCGTCATTTTTTTTTGAAAAATATAAACAGTTCCCTCACTTACGTTTTGAGTTTAGGACGGCGAATAAGACACTTTCCTTGATACGTCTCGTATTAAAAAAAATATTTTAAATATCTGGCCCTGGCAATGACAAATATAATAGCTGCTGCAGCCAATGATGTAATATAAAAAGAGGTAGATAGGTTATACGCGCTCGAAAAATGGCACATTAAAATTGAGTCAATTGGCACAGTTTGCCTCAGTTTCGAGACGTCAATGGAAACGTTAGCTGTCAGATTTGGTGGCCATTTTTAAACACGGAATTTCGTATAGACAACATATCTACCTCTTTTTTATATTACATCATTGGCTGCAGCTGTCAATATAATTGCCAGTGTCAGTTTACCACGGATGTTTAAGATATATTTTTGTGATATGAGACAGATCAAGGAAAGCGTCTTATTCGCCGTCCTAAATCCAAAACGTAAGTGAGAAAACTGTTTATATTTTTCAAAAATAATTGACGCAGCTGAAAATCTGAAACTTTTTTCTAATGCTAAGAAATGTTATTCCTATCACCAAAAAATAATCAGGCATCTCTAAAATAATTAGCCATTCCCAATTGTGCTTGTAACAAGATGCGAGATAATATACCGGGTGGAAAAAATATTTTCCATCGATATTTTAATAGGTAACCCCTTTCGTTTTTTTACTCACTGTTTGTACAAAAACTGACGCCTAAACATGTTTTATTTATTTATCGTATGGAAATTACAATACACTGTTCTTTTATAATCTTTATTTACATCCTACCAATAGTTAGCAGCTGCACTCATTAGGTGAAAGTCAGACTCTTCTGCGCCATCTCATTCGGATAGTAGACACTCCAAGTCGATATGCCATACAGTTTGCTTAGGCATCCGCATCCGCACCATTCCTGTTCGCTCCAGGCCCATTTTTTCGGACGGCGAAACGACGACGAAACATTTTTTATGACACTGTATTAAACCTATTCGGAAGCTTCATCAAATCCTACCCAGTCGTAAAACTTACGAACCTTGGCACCTGAAATATTATGGCCTCCTGTCCTTACGCTGGAGTATCGCCGTAAAAATACACCTCGTAAAATGTCGAAAGAAAGCGCAAGGTATCTCAAATACCTGTGATATCTATGTACTTAGTGTAAGTGTACGCTTTCCCTTTAAGAGTTAATAAAATTAATTCCAAGGTTAGGCCAATCTATGCCTTAGGTTATTTATTTTATTAGTACCTTACCTACTTATAACTTTTTTACACATTACCTAACGAGTAAAAGCTACGTAGTTACACGTAGTTACCTACTTATCTTCTAAGAATTCATATTCATATTTATGATAGTATTTACTCAAGCACAGGAGTGTTCTTTTTAATGTTAATCTTTTAACATAACCATATTCCAGCCCAAAGTCCTCGTACGAGATTATCATTTCGTATTATTATTGGCATTAAAAATAATTTGATTCAATTATTAAAAGGACCTAAAAAATTTCTACGCAGGTCGATCACGTAACACATTGTATGCGTGTCAGGTAGATCTTAATGTCTTTTATATGGAAAGATGACAGTTAAATTGTCCTAACGCGCGTTCGAAACGTTATGTGACTACCCCTACGGTATACTATAATGCTACTTTCGTGCTTGGCGAGGCGGAATCTGTATGCGGTATTTTATACTTTGCCGAGCTCGTACTATTGTCACCCTGATTTTGTTACTTGTCGTAATAATATAATACGGTCAGGAGCCACAGCATGGTTGGCCTTATCACGCGATAGGTGATAGGATAGAGCGTGCGTCACTGGCTGACACCGTTCGATAGAACGAGACGACGCTCTTATCTTGTCACTTGTCGCATGATAAGGCCAACCATGCTACGGCTCCAGTATTATATTTGCGAAGTATAGCTATATGCGCAGAAGCGGGGCGCTACGCATGAAGTACTGCCAGCGGACCAACCCGCTTCCGCGTATCCCACGCCAATCAAGAAGCACTGAAATGTAGTGCGCAGTAAATAATATGTACCGTAAAACGGGGGGAGAAGGCACAAAACAGAAACACAAACCTCGATTATAGTTTATTTTTACATGTGGCACGTTGATTTTTATACATAAAAAATATCTCGGTCGTATGAATATTCGTTTTTTAATCATTATCTATCGTTTTATTTCATAATTTTAACGATAAAATTTAAAACAAAATAGTAGGAAATCCCATCTCACCGCGTAGTCGGGGTTAGTAGAGATAAAGCAATGAGTTGAGTTGGGAAATCGCTAGGGTTAGTGTCAACTAACTTCACATAAAAACGAATTAAAAGTCAGACAAAAATCTGCTTCTTTTGGACATTAACTTTGACAGTGAATTTTTTTTTTACTTTTATGGTCCTGGCCAGAAGAAGGAATAACATGTCTAAAAATATTATAAAATAACTATTAGAGCAACCTGAGCCTTAAAATCAAAGTAGCAACTGAAAAAAGAAATTCTGGATTCGCATCCCTACTGCCCCCGCCGTCCCTTCTCCCCCCGTATTGTACCTGTCTCGGTGACGGGTCACTAACATGGCACCGACTCCGCATCTCCAGAGTGGATTAACAATGGAACTAAAATGGGGCCATAGCCATAAGATCCAGCTATATAATGCTATTCAGGGTAAATGAGAGCCGCTATATCTCCGAGTTTTGGACGGCTTCCAAATTCGTTCACTTATTGATTGTCATTTATTGGAATCGAGAATACTTTATTTTAATGTTGTTTATTTTGTGATTTTCGGCAAACATTCTCTACCCAAACTTTTAATTTTTGTTTTGTACTGCCTGATGAGATAAGTTTAAACTCTTTTTTTGCTGCTTTTGTATGATTTTGTATAATATATGAGAAGTTTGGGTTGTAAATTATTTGAAAACTTCAGAGAGGAATGAAGACTAAAGTTTTTTAAATGGATTGCATAAGTTATATGCTGATAAACTCTTCAGGTAAAGTTGTTACAAATACAACAAACGAAGGCCTAAAGCTACAGTTAACTTTTGTTGAAAACAACCCAAGAAACTCAACGAGGTAGACACTAATCAACCCGCTCCACAAGAAAGAGGTAAACAAGCTTTAGCGTTACTTGTACTTTGGGCGAAGCGACTGCTTTAACTTTTGGAAATATACGTATTCAAAACAATAATTTGCCCTTTTAGGCAAACCAACGAAGATTTTGAGATACCTACGTACATATGTACCTACATAAACTACTAAACTAAACAACTACAACAACAACTACGTTGTTGACGACCGCTTTAGCCTAGTTGATAGTGACGCTGCCTACGAAGCTAGAGGTCCTGGGTTCGAATCCCGGTAAGGGCATTTATTTGTGTGATGATCACGAACTTTTGTTCCCGAGTCATGGATTTTTCTATGTATTTAAGTATTTATTTATCTATATAAGTATGTTTATCGTCGTCTAGTACCTACCCATATTACAAGCTTTGCTTAGTTTGGGACTAGGTCGATTTGTGTAAAATTGTCCACAAATATTATTATTATGTATCTCCGATTTAAATTCACGGGGCGAACCCCGGTCATTTGGAAGGCGTGCGTGGGGATATAGATCCAACACGTAGAGGCCCTTTAGAGACGAAGTTTAATGTCACGAACACCTGCTAGAACCCATTTACGGGTACATCGGTAGATACCCGTGAACCGGTCCCAGCAGGCGTTGGAGCTATTGTGGAAAATGGAATAGAGAACTGGATCTATAGTGATGAGATTTGAGTGGACAATAAAATTGGTCTATTGCGAAGAGTTCCGGACACCTGCTATAACAATGTTAGCCGCAAAGTTAAGGTGACTAGCCGCTCATTAGATAGACGCCTGACAATGCCGTCGTAAAGGCGGCCAGGAGCAACACCGGTGTGAGCAGCTCAGGGGTGTCGAGAGGTGGCGATGCGCTTTCTCCGAAGTTACTCGCGGCGTTATGCCCTTTAACACTTCCACCCCTGGAGCATACAGCTCTGACGACTCCTCTCTGGACGGCCAATGAAGGCAAGCTAGAGCTGAAAGTCCTGCGGGCCTCCTTGGGTTTCCACTCCGACCGACGAAAACAGGTCGGAGACGGAGGTCCTGACCGACTCTCGGGAGCACTCGGGTCCGTGTGGGGTCGTTACTCCCCAACAGCTCGCTACAAGCTGCCCTGCGGGCTTATTGTTGTTATTATTATTATGTGTAAAAATTGCTAATTGAAGTGTAAATATGCAATTTTTCAATGGATAAAAGGACTTGTAGAGATAACGATTTTTTTCACGAGCATTACGCCGGTGATATATTATTATTTTTATATTAATATATCACTAACCGTCATTTTTTTTTAATATTGGTCTGGTCATGTAAAAGAAAATGGTAATGTAACAAGTTAGAAAGAAAGAAAGAAAATACATTTATTAGAAACAATATTCCCTTGCGCATCAGGTAAAATTACATATAGATATGTGATTCACATTACTACTGCTGGTAATATTCCTAAAAGAAAACAGGGATTAAATTTGGAACGTTCGAAAGGGCATTACGTACACTCGATGTAGTAAGGGAAATGTATTCACGTACCTTTTTATGCCTTATTGTCATAGTAAGAAGAGCGAAAAAGGTACGTGAATACATTTCCCTTACTGTACATGTCCGTATACGCATTTAAGGTAACGATGTGGTGCTAATTCAGGGAAACGGCCTTATTGGATGTTACACCAATCCATATCGCTGGGGTTGATAAAACAACTAATCGTATTGGTTTTACATCATATTGCCATTCGTCGCGAGCTTCCACACGAACACAGGTGAATTCAGCGTATTCAGCGTTTTTACGGCCTTTTATGTCATTATTATCTCTGCAAATATTGACAAAATAAATGATGATCAGAATTAACTTTTGTTAAATATAACACAGTATTGTTTAGTTTTCATCATCATCATCATCATCATCATCAGCCTATAAACGTCCCACTGCTGGGCACAGGCCTCCTCTCACGAATGAGAGGGAACGGGCAGTAGTAGTCCCCACGGGTAGTTGTTTAGTTTTATTTGATCAAAATTCCGGCATTTTGTCACACTTTTATAGTGATAATCGTGAGATGATAGTGACTTTAGAACCTTTTATGAATGCGAACAAATATAAATTTGATATCAAACAAACACGTTGAGAGAGTTAACCCTCTAGGGCATAATGTTTGTTAATCTTTTAATGCGCAACGCCCACACCCACTCTGGTAATGGCCGGCAAAATCCACGCCGCCGCGCGGGCTAATTGATTTCTGAATAATTAAATAAAAAGCTGATAATTGGCATTAGAGTGCATGATGGCTAATTAAAAACAAAAGCCAATATTTGTGTGGTTGAGACTTATGTATTTTAAATTTTTAGGGAATTCGAGCTAAAGGAGTGTTTAGTTTTTTAATATGATGGGAATCCAAGTAATAACAATATGTAGGCAATATAAATACCTAAGTATTCTTCATAATTTAATGCAATCATGAAAATGTTCGAAAAAAATATATACTTAATATTTATGCTAAGAGGCGTATGGCGTAACGTCTTGGTGTCTTGGTATTTACTAATTACTGTCATTGTTTGATTTTTATGGATTAATAGATAATAATAGGTACATGTCAAAAATATCTTGAAAATTAGGCTGTTCTCAACTTTTATTCCGCTTTTATTGCGCTGCTGAAAACTAAACTAGAAGTGATATTTTCACGTTTCTATCGGAAAAGGAATCTAAAACGTAATTTTTTCAAATAGAGAATTTTATACAATTTTTTTTCAAGTTTTGGTGCACGTGTGATAATAACCCTTTATTATAAAGACGAACTCTAGCATAAACGAATGTGGTGGTACCTTCACTTTAGTAAGCGCTTTTATTCCTATAATAATAGGTATTTCAGATTTACTACTTAAACTGATACTGCTGTTTTTCCCCGTAGGAGAACTTCAGGTCTCCACTTCAACTTTTAATTCGTTTACACTGGAGTACAATCGTTGCCCAACTCCTCTCAGTGCCGCAGTTCGTAATAAATTTAAAACTAGGTTAAGTAAGTAAACAGACAATATTTAAATACGTATAGGCGAGTGCAAAAATATGAGTGTAAATACAACTTACTCATAAATATTTCCTATGGCTTTTATGTTGGAGTACGAGTATTAAGGCACATATTTTTGAGAGGATTAATTTTATACATATGTTTACATTTGGCTGTATCACAGTAGTCATGAATAACGCTTAATTTTATATGCTTTTTATTTTTTTAGCAAGATTAATTTAGGAAGTTTTTCCAGAATCGTTATTAATTTAATTTATAATAAATTTTCCTCGGTATCGAGAGTGCTCAGCTATAACTTTTAATCTACTCGTATTTAGTTTGTAATTTGATAAAGTTCCTTAAAATAAATGCACTATATTCCTAAACACCTTTGTTTATTAAAAATTGTGTAAATCAAAATTAGATATGTTTAGTGTAGATATTCAAATTTGATTAAACCTAAGTTAGATGACTTGTTATGTAATAATAATGAAAATAGGTATCGGTTTTGTATATAATAATAGGTATCTATAAATTTAGTTTTTAGATTTAACTTTAAAGGTAAGCTGAATTATTGTTTCTTGGGCTGATCAACTTTTTTCTGTCGCTGGTTGCTAACGCGGTGGCAAAAAAGTATACGGCCTGCCTAATGGTAAGCAAAGATCGTCGTGTACGGACGCTTGTGACACCAGAATAATCACAAAGCACGCTGCCGACCTTTTATTGATTGGAGGATTCGTCCTGTTGACAGCTAGAGAAAAAAACTAGCCAAGTGCGAGTCGGACTCGCGCACGAAGGGTTCCGTACGTATCTATAAAAACGGCAAAAAAATCACGTTTGTTGTATGGGAGCCCCCTTAAATATTTATTTTATTCTGTTTTTTAGTATTTGTTGTTATAGCGGCAACACAAATACATCATCTGTGAAAATTTCAACTGTCTAACTATCGCGGCTCATGAGATACAGCCTGGTGACAGACGGACGGACAGCGGAGTCTTAGTAGTAGGGTCCCGTTTTACCCTTTGGATACGGAATCCTAAAAATCAGGACCCACACTCTCAACACAGCTCATCCTCGTCTGGGTAACTTTTTAAAACTGAGACTTTTTGGATTTAAACCCTATTTTATTTATGGGTCACATTCTAAACATGTTTTTCCTTGAATTTCTTGAAGTAACAAGTGCTCTATGAAACTCTGGGCACTCTGGCATATTTACTCCTGGATAACGGGATTGAATAGCAACAAAGAATAGTTAATTAACCCCACTTATGTTCTGTATACATGCTGTATTATTAAAACGGGGCAGCGAAGGAAAATCCGAAACTACAAGAGACACGTAAGTTTGGTCTCAGGAGTCATGAAACCGATTTTAGAAAAAATTAAAACAGCATTCAAAGATTTTCTAAAAACCCTCACGGCCGTGAATCGAATCCGGTAAAATCTGTCTAAAAATCAGAGATCATTTTTTGCGTAAAATAATAGTGCTGGATGTAAGGAACAATTGGTGCTAAGAAACCCTGTGTACGATCACAGAAAAATGCCGTATTTCTTAGGACGTGAGCCCTGTGGCTTGCGAAGCCGAACTTACTGTTATTAAACACTCAACGTTATATTATTAATTATATATATGGAACAAGGTATAAGTAGGTACTCACAAGATCACAATTGTAAGATAATTGTGATACGTAGGATCCCGGCTGAGTGTTGCCAACGGCTCGACTCCATTTGTTTTCGTACATTAAGCTTATTCGCCACTTGTCCCACTTCTATTGTGTTTAATTGCCAGTTTATTCCTTTGTGAACTCGAGCATTTGAGGCGTACAGTCACTTTGTCGCTTCCTAGTTGAAGGAGGATGGAACTAAGGGTATTATGCTGCGAATATATACCCTTTTAAGAAAACTGGGCACTTTATTAACGAAAATGCCTGATGAAATCTCATGCCTCTTGAAACGTGAGTATTATAGAGGTATATCTGAGATGAGTTAACAATGTAGTAATTATTGGAGCTTCTTTTAATTAGTACAAGTTGGATTAATACATTAAGTCTAATTACGATACGATCTTATTATTTAACGTTATCAATTTCAATACATGCAGATTGCAGGTGCTGTGTATTACACACCTCACGAAAACGATACGGTTACAACGAAAAACAAACAACAACGCCTCCTGTCTACATCTACAAACATGTAGGTACATGTAGAGAGCAGGCGGTCGTATCGGTAAAGAGCGATCTCTTCCAGACAACCTTATCAATAGGGTGACTATAATCTGAGAAGTTTATTATGCAAAATATTCAAGAGTAGGTAAAGGATTTTTCTTAGCTTAGTATAATGAAATGGAGATCAGAAAAAGGAATTCTTGATTATTACATCTAATATCCAATCACACAATGCCTACTTTGTTATCATCAAAGAGTCTAATATTTTTTTGGACAGATTAATTCATTATATCATTTTAAAATCTATTTCAACGGGACAGACACATCAAGTAAAAGACATTAAAATAAAAACGAGCCTCGTTTAAGGTCGGCCACAAAAGTAAGCCTCTTATGTTTCCCATCAAAATTTGCATTTCAAATAGAGTTTCTTTCGACCTTTGTCCTTTAATTTGAATAAAATAATGCAATTAAAAGACACGGCACGAGAAAACACCTTTGCTCGCCACAGAATAAGGGGTCCAGTGCGTTGTCATTTAACTCAAAAAAGTGGCCAAGTGCGAGTCAGACCACGCACAACGAAGGAAACCTCTACTATGTACACTACTACATTAAGACTAGTGGTTCGCTCCAAACTGTGGACGTCTTGACTAATAAAATAATGTTGTCTTATTCATTCGCCTAACAAATTTCTTACACCCGAATATCACCGAACAAACATGTATACATGCATACAAATAATGTAGGATTCCATATAAATAAAATATAATAATAAGGAATAGCCCAGTCACTAGTCCATCATTTTCACCCAATAACCCGTTTTATTTAGATTCCATCAACCAGTAATAGTCCCTATACATCCCAGCGGGTGCTGTCTCTGTGTGCGTCCCATGACACGGGCATTGCAGGGACAGCATCCGCTCGGTGTACTCCTTGCATTCCATTAAATTGTCAAAAGGGCCTCTACGTGTTGGCTCAGTTGGTACTTTGTAGGTACCTAGCCCCACGCACGCCTCCCAAAGGTCCGGGACATCATGTCCCGTGAGCGGGAAAGGAATATGCTATTATTTATTTTTTTCGGCGTCCATTTTTTTTTTAATTTTTTTATTCCACCGTTCTAAAGTTAGTGAGGGGGTCACTTAATCAAAAAAATCAACTGAAAAACCTTATATTTATTTTGAAAGACCTATCGATGACTTACAATGTTTTTTTTTGACTTGCAGTTACATGTCAGGTTTTTTAGTCATTTCACTACAGAACCATGTAGCAGCATGCAGCTCACAACACTTATCCTCCAAATTTTATTCAAATACACCTGATAGTTACATGACGAAACTATAAGGGTTTCGTTTTTGCCATTTGCCTAAAATACCCTATACCAAGATCGTGAGGATGTTATGAAATCGCGTCGTTACATATTTTTTATTAATATTAAAGTAACGTTCATCTTAGCTCATTTGTTCTCGTAATTGCGACCGTTTTCTTTCTTCTGGAGGCACAGACAGTAAGTTTAAAAAAGGAACTCCTTTATCTATCCTGTCCAACTTTCACAAAACATTTTGTCCACACCTCTGACTTTCTCCCCAGTATAATATGTGCCCGACATCCGTGCCAACTATGCGTAACTTTATATCAGTCCCATCTGGTCGCTTGAATCGGTTTTGAGTAAACTTTGTGAATAACTAACAGCCCCTTACTGGGTGATTCGAAGTCGAATACGCAAAGCCTGGTTCTAGTACCACCGTCCCACTCAGCTTTCATAAGTGTGAGGAAGGCACAAGACAAATGCTCTTTTGAAACTATGAAAAGTGAATTGGCAATTCTGTACGGTGAGGAGCCGGAATTGCCTCCAAAAAAATGAAGTAAGAAAAAATTGGTGCAATTTGTTTCTAGTCTAGCTCACGACGAAAAACAGGAGAATTCGTTTTTCAGGAAATCTAGAGGACGCTGGGATAGTTACACCAATTTAGTATTTTAAGTAGTTACTAATTGACTTTTCTAAACCTGTTAAACTACACAGTTTAATCATTCAAACAGGGAACAGACAATCCAAACGCATGCAAAAAAATACTTAAAAAAACATTACATAGACGACTGTCATAACACCAGCACTGATAAATAATATTAGTAGTACTAAATGTACTAGATATTAAACTATTAAACTAACACTAGATATAAAAAAATAATGAAGTCGCAACTGATTCTTTCAAATAAGCCTAATTGAGGCTTCAGTAAGAATAAAGCATAAATGTAGTAGCATAAGTTTATATTTTGAATAAAGAAAAATAATAATAATAATAATTACACTATAGTACACATATAATTTTGATATATGTAGTATTGAGTATTTTAAAAATTCGATCAGTTCATTCAAATAACGCATTAAATACATACCTAACTGTTGATCGATTTGGCAAGCTTCAAATACTCGTACTTAGGTAATTTCTAATACACATTCTTAGCTTCAATGAAAATACTATTTTCAGTGAAAACGAAAAATAGAATAAAGAATAGGTACCTAATTTTCAAAAGTGTAAACATCATCTACTTATGACATTGACTGTTCAAACTGAAATTGCATATTTTAACGTCTGGGTTTTTTGTAATCAATTGTTCGAGTACATTTTATTTATTCTAAAAAATCCAGACGTTCATTTTTAAACTTTAGTCGTCATCTCATTAATTTTCAAAAGAACTTGAAACACCTTCACTGTGGAAAAATAAGATTGTCCTCCTTTCATTGCCTGTCAGGAAAACGAAAAAGCCATTAGAAGACCCCCATTGTTATAATGACGTAACTTTGCCGTTTGTAAATGACACGGGCCTTGCGGAAATATTATACTGTTTACTTGCGCCATGAGAGATATAAATAATACTTATTGGCTGATGAAATGTGACGCTTACATCGCATCGTGGCGTGGATTTCAAATGAGATTTACGGGGATTTTGTTCAAAATTGATTTTCTAGACTCATCTGTAAACAAAAAGTAGAAAAACTTAAGAATCGATTGATAGTTTAATTATAATCACTAATATATTGCTGATACTATATTTTTGTTCTTATATTAAACCAGCAAATTAAAGCAGTGACAAAAATATGCATTTTAATTAGAATACCACTTCCTTTATGCTTCTCCGTGACTATAAATAAAGGCGACTAATTAGTTGCTGGCGATAAATTTTATCAATATTTCATTAGGGGTGCCGCGCTACTCGGCTTCGCAAAATAAGATGTCAATTAATTTGAACACTCTTTGCGTTGGCAAAACACGTCTGCTTTGTAACTTAATATTTTCGCTGTGGAATGATTATCTACACAGCAATAGCCAATTCAGTCTGTCTAGTCAGCAGCAACGTAAAGGAAGAAGAGAGAGAGGGGTAATATTTCAGCAACCTTCAAAGCAATCTTTGGAAAGCAGAAATCAACAGCTGATTATTCAAAATTGATAAAGTAACAATGAGAAGTATTTTGCTTAGTTAGTTAAGTAGGTATGTTTAGAGCGGGTGAAATAATATAATATTATACATATAACCTCAGTTCAAAGGGACGGCAAAAATGTTGGCGTGTAATGTTTATGGCTTCGTCGACAGGGAAATTCAACGGTCGATATCGTCATTGTTTTTATGGTCCTGTAGATTGTCGAATTCGACCGTTGACGCAGTATAAACATTCCTTTTACGCGTCATATTTGAATTTGTAGTGTGTATGTGTTTGTGAGTACGGAGAGGTATGTAGGTAAGTAGGTATATTCTAAATATAACGACGACAAAGTTAAATCAAAAGATTTTTCAAAATCTCTGTTTTTTTTTCAAATATTGTAGCCTATGTCACTCACACGATTATGAGGAATCCAACGACACCTCATATATCAAAATCCTTTAAACCGTGAAATCTGGGGGCACGGCAGTGCCTTCGCCAAGTCAAGCAAAACAAAGAGGCACGGCCGTACCATCCTTTTGTCGAAGCCATTCAGGCCATTTTCAACATCCTATAGTTTTGTGCTGGCTAGAACCCTGATTTTTTTAATAGGGTATAATGAGATATATCCTCAAATCACATTCAATTCGAACTTCTACTTTAAGAATTGCCCGTCAAAGTTTCTTAGTCTTGTCACTGACACACTTACTGATGATCAACACAATTCTAAGGTATTTCTAGCAGACCCACAAGCTCCAGATTTTTATCATAATTAGTTTTTAGCCTATCAATTCATAGAAAACTTAAAGATATTGCAATTTCAGTTACATTTCAGACTGTATATGTAAGTTTGTAATCCTATACAAATACATGCGATTACAAAGTTACTTTTGAAGTTCCTACAAATAGTAGTTCCTGCAAATAGTAATGACAAAGTAGGTACAGTGCTGTTTACGATGTATTTGCAAGCGGTTTATGTTATTATAATTATATTATAATTATACAATGCACTAGAAAATAATAAAACTTTATGCGGTTGGTAAAATAACATTTCCATACAAAGTCTATGCAAAAATAGTATTCCCAGCTGCATTCATACATTTGTTTGTATTGATAACACAATAACAAAAGGAAGTGAGATCCCATAAAAACATTCCATGTAAAAAATAGGCCAAGTCTCGAAACTCTTTCACCGTAAAAAGTTGTGAGTTATTTCGTAGAACCAAGTCAGACATTCTTATTAATCTTTGTTTGCTTTTTCACACGGGTTTTGTTATTTCCCCTCAAACTCATATTTTATTTAAAACAAGACACGTCAAAGTATCATACTTTTCATCGTTTCACTCACTTCCCTTTGGTTATTTATTTTAGCATGAAAACTTCGCGGTCCATGATCTCATGGTTCATGGTCTCGAATAGTATTTCCGACTACTCTATAACATATATAAAAATAAATCAAATCTGAGCCGGACAGTTGGGTACCTTCCCCTGTTAGTACTATATTTCCCTTTGATATCCTAGATTAATAAACGTTGACGAATTTGTCCGTTAAAATTCGAATGTTATGTGGATTCAGTTATTTATTTATTTAAACTTTATTGCACAAATATACAAATAAAAGTACAATTGGCGGACTTAATGCCATCAGGCAATCTCTACCAGTCAACCATAGGGCTAAACAGAAACTTTACTGGTGCAGGATCCTAAATACTGGGACTCCAATAAAAACACAAATCAATTAATTAGGTACATGAATAATTGAATATACTTACATACTTATATAATGTATACAATGTAAACTTACTTATATATACTTTAATACATACGATTATATGTATAAGTGTGTCGTAGAGTTCATTTATAACTATGAAACCCAGGAAATTACAAATATACCATGGACATTATTAACCTTTGCATACTTTCAGATACTCTTATAAATGGCACAGGAAAGAAGTAATTAATATCACGGCAGGGTAAAGCATCATTAATTTTAGTAGATTTCAAAATGATAAATGGTGCTGATGGTTTACGCCTTTCGCAGCGCTGAAAAACTTTCTTACAAAATGAAAACACCTTTTATAATATAACCTACTTGCCTACTTCGGGCTGCTAATCCGTGACCTGAAAGTTTGAATTAAATACCTACTCGTAGAAGATAACAATGGTAGGTTTTGAGTAAAGTCTGGCCAAAATTTGAATAGGTAAAGTTAATTTTATGAAAATCTTGATGTTAAATTATCAATATTTCCACGTGTTAAGGTATGTTATGCACTCCATTACTTTGTTATTTTATTAATGAAGCAACGACCGAGCACTGTGGATTTTTTACTTTCACACAATTTAGTACTTTCAATCAAATTCCGGAATGCGACTGACCCTCACATCAAAAGGTCAAGCGTTACGTTTTAAAATTTTCAAAATTACTATTTTTAATTTGTTAACTAAGTACCCTACAATTTAGAACGTACACTAGAACTGTTTCTAAATGATACATAAATATATTTTTAGATTCTGGAATTCTGATATAGAAAAGATAGACTTTCTGATTCAGAAAAGTTTCAATTTCATTTGAGTGTGTGAGGTTAAAAATACACCTTGCTACTTCAGTGTAAGTAAGTTCTGTAGAATTTTCTAAACGATGTTTTAGATGTCAGATTTTAGTATATCGTTATATTCATTAAGGTGTGACATGTAAAATACTTCTAAACAGCAAAAATCGGCAGCATTCTTAGTCAATCATTTACAAATCATAAATCATAAATCCACCAAAGGTTTCGTCAATGTATATAGTTTTCGTTGGGTATGTCGTTTAGTTTTTGATAGCCCCTTACGCAATTTGACCGTCCTTACTTTAACGTGCCAACATTCGTAGTCAGCGGGGAAAATGTCACTGTGCGTGAAATATTATATGTTGAACTATATCTGTAGTTTAGCGAACCATAAGAGTAAAAAAACTGAAAAAAGATGCAAAGTAGTACATTTAAGAAAATGTGGAATTCTAAGAACGCGCGAAAGAGCGTTAGAGCATATCAGTTATCATTTTCACCTTTAAAAATGTATGTTGATGTACAGTCGAGTCGACAGACAACCTTTCGAAAATATCTACACATGTGTCTTATGTCAGTAATAATAAAGCCTGTGTACAGATGTTTTTGAAAGGTTGTCTGTACAGATATTGGAGAACTCGACTGTACATATACTAATGTACGTACAGTTACACGGTAGTCCTTTTTATTAAAATTATTTAGGCATTTAAAAACTGTTCAACCAATACACTTACTCAAAGCACTAGTCTCTAGGGGTACCTAAGGACTACTGCTTTAAGTAATTGTGTTAGTGAGTACACTCTAGAGTAGTAGTAGACTCAGTTAGAGTTAGAGAGACAAGCCGTCTAGCCTACTTCCACACTATATTTAACTGTTAACCTGAAAGTGGTTTTTATTACTGCTTCTAGGACTGACCTGATGTCTGTGCGTTAAACTATAAACTCGATTTGTAAATAACTCTCTTTGCGAAGAAAACGACCAATTTCAATTCAACTTTCAAGAGCTTAGTTTACCTATTGCTTACTAGTTGTATTGCCTCTCTAACCCTATTGTTTAGAGAATTACTTAAAAATTACTAAAGACAATAGTATGAATCTGCTTCGCTGGCGAATGAGTTCCTGCCCTCTCTTGTTATTTATAAATATGAATAAGACTACTGGTAATAATCCAATATTTTTCAATAGATATTATCTCGCAACGTTGGGCATCGACATGGAGGTGACAGCCTCGCCATAATAATATACTTTTCACTTCTCATGCTCGAAAAGTGTGTCATATTAGGCTTAGCAGGCGGGGCTAAAGTAGTACATGTAGCCCCTAGGGAAAATATATATAAATATTTATGATTTTTAAAACATTTGATTTGACCAATCAAAACACTTCGCTGTATTAAATCCACCAATCACCACTCTTTAAAAAAACATTTGTATTTGCTATCAACTAACCAGATTTCAGCTAATATTAAAAACAACCAATCAGAAACCACAATTAATTTCAAATATCAGGTGTTTTTTAGTCCTTAACTCACAATAATTATTAAAACAAAAAACGCATCTGGCCGTCAACGACGCGCCTGTAGACGGTCAGGCGGCCAAACACGGTGATTAAATACTGATGATCCACCATAGTTGTCTCTTTCTTTAACATGCAATGAGAAAGAGACAGCGCGTGGATCGAGTGATAATACTTCACCATGTATTGGACGCCTCAGAGGCATTTATTCGTGGTGTCAATATTTTGTATCTGTGTCAAAGCAGTTTATTAAAAAAAGTATGCCGCCATATCGAATAATCTTTGCGCCATGGAATTTATTATTAATTGTGGGTGGATAATCTTTGTTTTACTATTTTCTCGCAGTCGAAGTGAAAAGTAGAGTGTATAACTCGGGTCTAAAAGCCATATTACCCCTCGAAATATTTTCCCTCACTTCGCTCGGGAAAATAACCATCTCGTGGTAATATGGCTTATTTTAGCCCCTTGTCATACAATCTACTATACTTCAAAGTGTATAAAGTCATTTGTCCCATTCCTACCAAAGTATTTTTTTGATCTAAGTAAGTGAGACATATTTATTGGAGTAAATAACATAATGATTTCTTCTACGATTTCTTTAGCTGTTTCTAGAATTCAATTATAATAAACTTCTACTACCTTGTTTCATCCCACGTTTGAATATAATTCGATAAATAATTAGGGAAGATAATCAATTTTATAGCAATCAGCTACGCTGCACCTGTGTTGCTGTAAAGGTATTAATGAGTTATTCTCGGAAATTACACGTATAACTTCGAACCAAGGAAACTGTAGGAAGTAAGGTTAGTTCTAAACTCGAAGTTGTACACCGGTCTTTCTTAGAACCGCACGTGTAAGTTTGCTAGACGCCAACTATACTTGAGTACAGGATGTGTAATACTAAAGAACATAATGTCATATTTCTTGTTGTAATACGGGTGTAGACTCAATAATTATTATTACTTCAAAAGAAAGAAGGCAAAAAATATGCATAATGACGAAAATCCAATTCAAATACCTCAAAAAATACGAAGCTACAACCGTTTTAATATCGCTCGTAGATCGTGACGTCACGACTATCGAGCGCCATAGTAAATAAATAAATAAATATTAGTGGACAATCTTACACAAATCGAACTAGTCCCATAGTAAGCTCAATAAAGGCTTGTGTTATGGGTACTAGACGACGATATATTTTATTAAATTCTATGTATTTAAGTATTTATATCTATTGATATAAATACTTAAATACATAGAAAACATCCAAGACTCAGAAACAAATATTCATGCTCATCACACAAATATTTGCCCTTACCGGGATTCGAACCCAAGACCTTCAGCTTCGTACGCAGCGTCACTCCCACTAGGCTAACCGGTCGTCAAAATCGTAAATGACAATGGGGAATGGATGAAAATATCAGAAGTGCCTGATTTTTTTTAGTGATAGGAAGAACCTTTGTACACCAGCACCAGAAAAAAGTTTCAGATTTTTCAACTCTGTCAATTATTTTTTATAAATTTAAATTGTTTCCTCACTTACGTTTTGGGTTAAGGATGGCACTTTCCTCGTTCCGACATATATTCCTCGATGCACAAGTGGACTTAAGTACAATATGCAGTTACATGTATATGTTGTGCACCCCTAAAAAAAATTGTTATTTCATTACAGAACTATGTAGTGGCTAACAAAATACACCTATCCTCAAAATTTTATTTAAATACACCATATAGTTTTCGAGTGAAATGCCTGTGACATACGGACGGACGGACGGACAGACGGACAGACGGACAGATGGATGACGAAACTATAAGGATTCCTTTTTTGCCATTTTGGCTACGGAACCCTAAAAACATGTAAGTAGTACAAGAGTTCATGCTCGAATGTGACGTTCCCGTAGCCTCCTAACAGCGCACGCGTCGTTTCGTGCAACATGTTGACTAGCTTTGCATAAACGCGGCCTATAATTACCCGACTGCCGAAGGAAGGGAGGGTTATTATTTACGTACTAGTGGCTCTGTGAGCCTGAGATTAAAAAAAACCGGCCACGTTTGTGTTGGACTACGAAAAACGAAGGTTTCCGTGCCTATTAAAAAGGTCGTATCAGATGGACAGACGAACAGACGGAAAGACGGACATGACCAAAACTATAAGGGTTGCGTTTTTGCCATTTAGGCTACGGAACTCTAAAAAAGAAGAATGGTCGTTCGTTCGCTTGTTCTCAGCCCACCCTTACCTTCTTAAGAAACCCAGTGCCTATAGTTTTAATTTCCGTTTTGTAACCAACCTGAATCCATTAACACCAAAGATTTGTAATACCTATGGTAGTTCTATGTTGTAACAAAAAGGAAAAATAATGATTAGTACACTAGTTACAAAGTAATAATTATTTATTCTAAATTAAGATTCAATTAGCGAATACTTTCTCACGAAAATGACAAGTTAGCGTCGTTTGCGGTAGTAACTACGCTTTGGGATATTATTACGTGTTATTTCTTAAAGGATTTCTACGAAGATTCAATTTGAATAAGTTTAATAAAAGCTGAAAACTAAGGTAATTTCTTTAATCAGCGAGAAAGGCCATTTTAAAAACCATATTCTGCCACAAACAGCGCTCTAGTTTAATGCTAGTGGTGTTCGAAATTAGACTTGGTTATCCTCTAATATTATTAAAATAGGGTTATACAGGGTGTGGCCCGTAATAGGAGCAATAAATTAAACGGTAGATTATTAAGCTTGTGAGCAATTGTTTCTAATTTCTAAGTGGTTTTAATTGAAAAAAAAAACTTTTTTTTTCTTTTTTTTTCTTCAACTTAAGTTTTAGTGTACTTTTTTACTCTTCTGGAGTGATATAAGTAACTTTTTTATATTAGAAACATAAAAAAATGAAAAATTTGAAACACAAAAAAAAATATCTTTTGAAAACAAAAATGCAAAAACTATTATCACTCACTTCATGATGTTACCTCAAAATCTGCATTGACTACTGTGCTATGATCTCGTGGTGTCAAGATACATTACTCGGAGGTCATAACTTTAGATCAATTTGTCTCCGAGTTAAAAAAAATTGAAAAGAAATGGACAAAAGGGGTTACTACAGATGGCTGTAAGGAAGCCTCCTTTTAATTTATTGCTCCTATTGACATATGGCACTGAAACTTGGTCGCTTACTATGGGCCTCATAAAAAGGCTCAAAGTCACCCAAAGGGCAATGGAGAGGGCTATGTTAGAGAGAAATGAGGCTATCCGCAGCAGAACCAAGGTAACCGATATAGCCCTCCGAATTGCTAAACTTAAGTGGCAGTGGGCGGGGCACATTGCACGTAGAACCGATGGCCGTTGGGGCGGAAAGGTTCTGGAGTGGCGACCACCTACCGGAAGGCGCGGCGTGGGTAGGCCCCCCACAAGGTGGACTGATGACCTGGTAAAGGTCGCGGGAGTCCGCTGGATGCGGGTGGCGCAGGACCGGTCGATTTGGAACTCTCTGGGGAAGGCCTACGTCCAGCAGTGGACGTCTTTCGGCTGATATGATGATGATGATGATTACGGGCCACACCCCGTATATTTTTCTCAAACGTGCTCGGAAAGCGCCGCATTTTGTTTGAATAACGAACACACGAAGTGCCTGATTTTCATCCGCCAAAATTTAAAAAGTTAGGTAAATCTCTTCCCTGCCTAGGAGTATAATAATACATACAAAATCCATTATTTCCCGCTGCGTTAAACTTTTTAATATACTGATAGCGCCAAACTTAATCGAGACGACTAAAGAAAAATCACATTCAGTCAAAGAAAACCACCCGCTATCCGCGCGGTTTTCATAAAGTAGTGGTATTTTTTTAATTCTTTTTTTGCTCTTTATTGTTTATGGTCAGAAGAAAATGAAATTAAAAAGTTTAAAAACGTACGTAAATTTATGTTTTTGAGATATTTAATTAATTGATTAAATGTGTTATAATTACTTGAAAAACCGCAATTGAGTGCAAAAGGTAGTGTGAATGTGAATACCGTCGTTGAAAGAAGTTTTCAGCTAAATCACAGTACAGAATCACCGCGTTATTAGGTATGTCACAATATGTTTTTGTAATATATTTGTATTATTTCCTCACATGTTTGAGGAAATCACTATATTTACCAACTGCCATCCACCCCTTTCTTTCCGCGCCTCGTCAATAACGTACTATTAATCGCGAATACAAATAGATACTAATTTGTAAATATAGAAGGAGAAAGTATGATAATAGCAGAACAAAGATAATAAAAAGTCTTTATTTCTTTTGTTTTTCTCTAAAATAAAAACGATAAAAAGCTTTTTATGTAAGTATAAAAATGTTTGAACTATCACAGTCATGTTCTTAATCTTTGAATGCAGTATTTTTACCTATTACCAGCCACCTACGTATTTTTGAAAATTAAATAATGTTTTTGTAGAGAAAAATATCCAATCTTGTTGCAGTGAAATATCATATTTACGTGAGTTAACCTTACAATTGCTTGAGCACGGTGACATCTGTCAATTACCTGTCATCTCAGTACAATTCGTAACTTTAAAACGCCAAACATGAAACATAAATTATACTAGGACGACAATAAGTAATAACCATATAACCTTACCGGGCATTTTGAAACACTATATCCTAGGCTGACTATGAAATAGGACCTAGCACTTTTAATATATTACTCGCAATTTGTTTTGCTCATTGCTACACTTTATGTGAATGCGGTGTACAATTCGACCTATGGCCAATTAGTTTTTGCTCGAAATTAACATAAAAGCTTACATTACTCGTAATATAGGTACTTAATTGTAGCGCTGCACGTGGCTTGCGGCCGCGATGGCGCGGCTGGTGGCTATTCACTTTATTAATGACTCAGATAAAACCAAAAGTTTAACACATATACACATGTGGGTAATTCCGGCCGTTTAGTGAAATTCGGGAGATTTCGTATGTATTAGGCAGTCGAACCCACGTTGTTGTTGATGGTAAATAAATACAGTACACTTATGGAAATATCTTTTCCCATAGTTTCAAATGCGTTTATTGAAACAACTATTGTTTGTGCTGCTCCGTTTGTTATTTTTGTTTCATTCAGAACAGTTGTAGGTACCGAGGATTCCTTTGAGAAAGGATTGTAATACATCTTTAAAGGGTCAACAATGGCCATGTGACTTTCCTGGAGGTACTAGCGTCCATAAGCTACGGTAATCGCTTACTATCAAGCAGGCCGTGGTATTAAAAAAATATGAGTGAAAATAAATTTCAGCTCGTAAATTGATCTGTATTTTGATACATTTCGTTTAAACACAGAAATAAAGGTTCTATTTCCAAGTAGTTTTCATGAAACCCTGTTAAGGTATATATTTTAATTAAAAGGCTACGAATAGCATTTCTTGTGTCGTAAATCCCATTTCAAAAGTTTGCAAGCGTCTAAAATTAACAGCGAAATACCAAGATCGTCGTAAAACTGACAGGTGACGGAATTAACTACATTTACTCACTAGCCCTGCTATTAACTTTACAGTACTACTAAAACTTAATATAAGTCTTGCTGCATAATTGTCGGTGGTATTTATCCGGAGCCAGGAGGTATATTTTTATACATTTATACCGCTCGTTCCCTAAAAATAAGAATTGCAAAATACTAGATTGCCGACATACCTGCTCATCAAAATATCAGATTCCCGGAATACCAGATTTTCTTTATACTATGTTCGTTTTTATATCAGTTTTGTAAAGTACCATGTTCTCAATACACCATGTTCCCTATAAAACCATATACCCAAAATATCAAATTTCGAAATCATAATAATCTTAAAACACTGAAACACTTGACAAACCAGATTCGCAAAACACAACATTCTCGTAACAACTTGATCTCACCGAAGCGTTATCATGTAATACATGATTTTACAAACAACAGATTTCCGGTAAATCTGATTTTCGAAATACCAGATTTCAGAACACCAGATCTCCAAAATATCAAATATCAAACAAGTACGGTCAGGTGCATCCACGCAAACCCAATTTAACTAAATGTAAAAAAAAAATCGCCTGAAGCCATTTAGCCAAATAGTCTAATAATAGCATTGCAATATATTCTGAGAAACCGTGATTCGAAAAAATAAAAATATTTTGTTGCTGTTTTAACCACTCTATGTTACGCCGTACACACGCCGTAGGTATTTTGGCACTACCTGATTCCGATCAATGGTAATATTTACATTTAGAGCTAGATTAACGAAGAAAGATTTGTTTATTTTTTTCACCAAGAATGGCTACTTTGTTTTTTTTCTTTACTTACCTACTTTCCTTTATTGAAAAACTGGTTTGATAAAGTAAATTAAGTTATAAAATGTTTACAATAAAACTTTGATGTTTATAATTGGTTTAATTGTCTATCTGTACTTATGTAATCTACTAAAGTAAAAACCTGGTCTTTTAGGAAATTAGGCATTCGGAAATCAAGTTTAATCAGCATCTTGTGTATTGGGAATTAAATAAACTGGCATTCTGGTATATTGAGTATCTGGTATATTAAGAAACTAGGTGTTTCAAGTACATTGTGTTTTGCGAGCCTGGTGTTTTCATTATCTGGTATTATGGGAATTCAGTTTTAAATGGAACATAGTGTATTGAGAACAAGTTGCTATGGCAATCCGATATACAGAAACACAGTTACAAGAAAAGTCTGGTATTTTGGGAATTTGATATTTTAGAAATCGGGTAAATCGGCAATCTAGTATTTTGCAATTCTGATATTTAGGGAACGAGCGATTTATACTTTTGACGTTTGCCCAGCATTTTTGGCCATCTGGTCAGATCTGGACCTGGACTGGAGAGCCTGGAAAAGCTATATCGCTGGCCGCATGGCAGGGAAGAGGAGCAGAGGACGGATGCCTATGCGTTGGGCGGATACGGTAACATCTGTGACTAGAGCCACACTACAGGTCAGCATGCACCAAGTCCAGGACCGAGCAGCATTGGAGAGTGATGGTGAAGAGCGTCACGTCCCTCAGCCGTGAGGATATGACGAGGAAGAATATACTCAACTAGTGAATTTTTATATCATTTCTATTTCAACTAAATGGCGCCATTAGAGCAGCACTATTCGGAATGCCAGTTCGTTGTAAACTGAGGTAATAAATTTAATGTTGAACATTTTCTGTCCGTCGTGAACCGTACTCAATAAACTGAATAACGTGCAATTTAATTGTTCTAAGGGACAGTTTACTTACGTGTACCCATAATCAAAGAAGCTTAAGGGTGGGTTGCAACAAATTAGTCTGTAATCGTAAGCAGTGTTCATTAAAATCTAAATACAAATACAAATTATTTATTTACCATAACAGCGTCACATCCGAGTGAATTAAACTTAGCTACTGTTAACATGCACATTTTTAACAAAGATGAATATCCGTCAGCCCCAAACTAGGCACAGCCTGTATCTTGGGAGCCGAGAATACAGATTTTACAAGTACAATTTAAAGTAGGTAATGGAACAAGATGACCGCGCTAATAATGTGTGTGTGTGTGTGTGTGTGTGTGTGTGTGTGTGTGTGTGTGTGTGTGTGTGTGTGAGTGCGTGCGTGCGTGCGTGCGTGCGTGCGTGCGTGCGTGCGTGCGTGCGTGCGTGTGTGTGTGTGTGTGTGTATGTGTGATTTGAGGATATATCTGGTGAAGTCGACGATGGAACACGCTCGGGACACCCTGTTGCAAAACGTTTCGTGATTACCCCCCAGATGTCAAGTCACGCTTATATTCCCGGAAAGGGTAGGAGAAGCACATTACATTACATTTTCACTTTCACTTCTAGCAATTGTACACAGGTTTGAATAATAAATATTTAGTTTAAAATGTGTCAAACGGTGCGGCGCGCTTATGGTGACTGAAATTACAATAGAAAAAGAGACCATTTATAAGGTTTTCATACAACACTTTTTCTCTCTCTATTATTATTTCTAGCATCAGAAACTAGTTCCCGACCTATAGATTTCTTGGATCCCATTATGTATACTAAGTGTTATGGTATTCCAGCACGCCGTTTTAAAATGAGAGCCAAACTACGTTTGTATGGGGAGCCGACTTGTGTCGAGCTTCCTGGGACCCTTAAGTTTCAACGATTTTAAACAATCATAAAAATGTGCCTCTATTTTTAAAAGTGCGCCTGTTTTATTAAATTAAAATCTTTACGTAACGAAAATGTCTGCTTACAGAAATAATTAATTTTAGACTCTATATCAGTAACTTTTTTAGGAATTTAACTAAAATTATGGTAGTACATATTATATTTATGAAGCTCTTCTGGATTTGCTAACATATTGATAGTGTAGTGCATAGTTGAATTAATGCGAGCGTATAGCAGGAACAATACTGCAAAACTAAATTTTGTGAAGACAGCTCAAGCCAAAAACTATCTTATAAATAAAGCATATAAGTCGTTTTTACTCTCAGAGTTTCGGTCTTACTATCCCAACCACGTATTCACATTATCTCCCCCGTTGCTATCAGACCTATCTCAAAGTAAACATCGAAACAAACATTTCTGTAGGGTAATTATTTATGTTTCTTGGTAAAGCATATTTTACTAGCATAAGTATATTTTGTCTGAGAAAAGGTAGGCCAGGCTATCTTTGAAATTCCATTACCTTCACGTAAAGGCACCTTGTCTAAACAGCGACCTATAAACTCATTGGTATTCATACCGATGACCAAAAATATGAGAAAACAACAAATTATAATTTACTTTAAAAGAAAGTTTAAACCGACTTCAATTCAGTACTTTGTCAGGACGTAAAACTTACCTATTTACATGAAAATTCGCACATTTCCTTTCCAATTTACCATATGAACTGCGTTCAGAGCAAATGCGTTGATTATTACAGAAAAAATCCAAGTCGCTATATGTGGACTGGTAATATTTGAGGAGCTCCGTCGATTCCTCAAGGATCTCAGAATTGGCACTTCATTAGTTGCTACTTCAACGGAATCATATCAGAATCTTTGATATTTTACATCCTTGAGGAGTTTCATAAGCCATCTGTGATCTTCATCATCAATTCCACTTCACGAAAATTGCGATTACCGAGGGTAAATACACGAGTTATAATAGAAAATACCTAAATCACTACACGCATGGCTATAAAATTTGAGGGTTGCCCTCAATTTCCCGGGGATACCATCATCAAATCCTGACTTGGTGACTATGGGACCATCTCAGAAGTACACCCTTTTGAATAAAAAAATATTTTGAAATTACATACAGTGGAATATATGTAGCGTTCTCCTTTTTTCACAGGTTAAGAAAACTTATAAGAATCTAATTTGACGCTTCCAGTGGTTGAGATTATTTTTTATTACGGCGAAGGCTAGTAAGCATACGCCATGATATGGCAAGCAGAACCCGTAACCTGCAGCCGTAGCATGGTTGGCCTTATCACGCGACAAGTGACAAAATAAGAGCGTCGTCTCGTTCTATCGAACGGTGTCAGCCAGTGACGCACGCTTTATCCTATCACCTATCGCGTGACAAGGCCAACCATGCTACGGGGCCAAACGTATGCGACATCGCACTAGTGACAATTAGGCACCTTAACTACCCTTTCATGATTTGAGGAGTCGTTGCATTGACAGATAAAGACAACCCCCTGGGACGTCCCTTCGGGACGCGCCGGCGACCATGCGTATATATACAGAGTGGAAAGTTGAGATGGGGCAATAAGGGTAGCTACTAGATCCCCTGCTGCTACGCGAAAATGCTCTTAGGAGACCCTTACTAACTGTTTAAGTGATGACAAATAAATAAAAATCGACATTCACAGATTTTTGATAATATGTACAATCAACGAGAAAATCGACAGATAAGAGTATTTTTTTTAATGTCAATCGGTTCCATTTCTATCAAGAATTAAAATACTCTTTGAGACCAAATAAGGTTAAAGTACTGGAACCCTCGGTGGGTGACTCCGACTCGCACTCGCACTCGTTTTTTTTACAATCGATTTTTCTCATTTGTAATATCCTATTTGTAGTAGTTTCTCTTTGTAATGAATGCAATACATCTACTCATTCTCACAAAAAATAAACGAGAAAAGTCATGATACTATATTCAAAACAACGACAATTTCAGACAAAGCGTCGCATAATACCCGCTTAGCAGACAGGTTGTAATTTCGAGCAATCTAAACTTGGATGACACACGATGAGTTTATATTCTAGTGCCGGTTTTGGTACAGAACAAAAGCTGAAAACATGCCGAAATTTTGGTCCTGTGATTGGTATGAAGTCTTATTAATGGACGTATACCACATCTTATTGGAATGAGTTCGGGGAGAGTCCCTTCGCACGACCTACATCACCGGATTTTGTAACGCGGCGCTGGCTGATCCTGAGTCAGCGCAAGCGAAATCATTTTATAAGGCCTACAAATAGTGTATTAGATTTCCACTAGCAGACGTATGGGGCGACATTCTCGTTTAACGACCAAGCTCCTTAAATTAAGATAAAAAAGTCTTATTATTACCGACATATTTGATAATTTCCTAGAGTCCCACACAACTTATGTATTCTGACCATCATGCATGACTGTGTAAAAATATTATCGAACGAGGGAGCGAAGCGAACGAAGTTCTATGCTTCAGCTTGGGCCGAAAATCGTTCGTATACTGTCCGGTACCTGTCCAGATGTCCATCTGTTCTCCTCTACAGGTCGCATTTCTCAACCGATTCTCGTGACATTTTGTGAGCAGGTTCGTTAATTATATAGTTTTTTTTTAAATCACTTTTTCGTATTTTTTTTTGTTTTTAAATTCAGGTTCCTAATGTCTACAGCTCATAGAGCCACTAGTTATTTTAGTTAGTTTGCAGATCAATTTTACTCCGCTGACCAATTATTTCGGAAAAAGATCACGATTAAATTTCACACAAACATATTATTATTCGCTTAATAGAATAAACAAGATATCTGCTCAATCTAGCGGCTGGGCGTTCATAAAACCTATAAAAGGGTGTCTATATACTAGAATCGATGTATTGGTTTGACATTAACTTAACATTTGTTGCACGCACTCTTTCTGATACGTGAGAGTTGGCGCGCACCACCAATACTGACGCGAGTGAGACTTTAGTCTTCGCTCGGCCATCGATTTCCGAAGGCAAAAATTCTGATATTCTGAGTGACAGAGCGTAAGCCATTTATAAATGAAGTAGAGTAGGTAAATCAAAGGAAGAAGAAGAGGGTCTTAGCTGCCAGCGGCGAGTATGGAGTTAAGGGGCGACACCCGCAGACTTTAATTCAATTTGTCGACGATTGGTCCAATAATATGTCGCTTCCATTTTCAGGGTGTTCAATGTGCGAAAATATAGCGCAAAATGTTGTTATGTTAATACACATAGAGATAAAAAGTACAGAAGATGAAGGTAGGTTTAGCAAAACCCACGGGCTCTAAATATACTAACAGACTATAGATACATCTTTTTAATTTAATTAGCCTCTGTGCCCAATGCCAGGACAAGTTTATTCATAGAATATCGAGCCATATCGAAAGAAGCTTATAAAAGTGTACATATTGGGAGCATAGTGTTGTATGGGGGCGAAAGCTTGTTCTGTGACTCGTCCAGAAAGAATATCCGTCTAAAGCAACTTTTGTGGAAAGTTGCGTTTGCCTACCTAATCCAAAAATGGGACTAAACACTAGTTATGTGAAGGCGAGTGTCATCTGACCTCCCACCCCAGACAAGAAACTAGACCTCATCGGGATCCCACTTTGTCAAAAGATTAGATTGTCTAAGATCTTGTTCAGCCCGAAGCTCTAGCTTGGCCACGACTTCTAGCGGCTGCTGTAGCGGCAGCGGAACGTCATACATGAGAACGGGAGATCGGAAAGCGACCTCTCATTTTCACGATGCCATACCGCTGCCCCTGCCGCCATCGCTCAAAGCCGTGGCTGAGCCCTCCTGTGATCTATCTAACTTCGTAGGGTGTCCTATCTTGAGCCTTAACAAGTGTTGTTATTCATAACAATAGGGGGGTAATGCGCTTGAAGAAACTCGGAGTACAGGGAGTTCATCTAAGACCTATATACCTAATAGTTATATTCTACTTAATTTGGCTTTTATTTGATTCCAGCGTGACTTACACGTACCCCAAACGTGGCAGAACGAGCGGTTACCCATATAATGACAGGCCTCATGGTTGAGATTATTTAATGTCGCCGACTTTTTATAAAACTGTCATTGAAATTGGAATCTTCTACCTTTGATGGTGGAGTTGCTTTTTAAATGAACTACTTGGATGCAATTAGGCCAACTCAGTCTGAAGTAGGTATAATGCCAATTTGACCAAACAAATAGGTAGTTTCTATTATTCCAAGACTAACCCATACAATTTTAATTTATAACCTCATATTAAGCCATTATCCCAATTTAGTCAAATCTAGCCTTAGTTCTTGCTTAACCTCAAATTTCGCTGTCGAGTTAAGAATGATGCTGGAGTACGTCAGCGCTTCATAAGCAAGGCTGAACTACAATTAAGAAAGCGGGTACTTTGCATAGGAAGAGTTAAGGGTGGCTAATACCTACTCGTTATGCTTTATGCAACTGTAAAGTACATAAACGCCTCAGCTTGTCCCTCGCGCTGCTTGGCAGGATGAAATATGTATCGTCGTCGGACGTGAGCGCCCGAATCACCCCGAATATTGGGTCTAGCAACCAGCAACATATATCATGTGCATTATTTATGTGTGGTCCCGCCAGCCGGCACAGTTCTAGCACGGTTTAAACGCTTGGGAACTAATTCGTTTATATGAAAATTATAATTCTGACGCGTCGAATATTTGAGGGCTGCAGGCGCCAATAGAAGTTCACACAATTTATGAGAATGTGTACTATTTAAAACATAACCTTACAGTCAGTTATTAAAAATTGGGTAAAACGATTACTTTGAACTTTACACACTATTTCATTATAATTTATACACTTATAACTTTCACATTAAATAAATAATTCCACAGTTTAGTACTTTTTTTTATTAACATCACAGTCATGCATATTCTGTTAACCACGAATACAAGAGATCTTCGTGGAATTCAGTCATTCGAAAATTATGCAAGCGTCAAAAAAATTGGACATTATGTCATCAGATAGTTGCAAAAATCCGTGCAGATAGAATAGGAGATGTTGATACCCGTTTTCGCTAGTCTTTTTGCGACCAAAGATGCACACATATAAATCGATGAGTTAAAAAAATGATTCATTAGTGCCATGTCGCTTATTTATGCCGCATTATTAAAATATCGTCCGCGAAATACACTACTGTAAATGTAATACCGACAGTATACTTAAGCACCTACAAAATACCGCATACCGATTCCGTCCCGCCCAAACTAGCCTTTAATGTATAGAGGTAGTAAGCACAAACACAATCTTGTACTGACCAGAACATAATTACGTAATTGTATACTAATCGTATTACCGGCCGTTATTAGTGCCAGAAACGTTAATTAATGGATGGTGTTTGATTATATCCATCGCAATTAAACAGCTCCTGTATGCACAAGGATCAATCAGACATATATTTCGCATTCCAATGTTTCTCGCCATCAATCTGTCACGTTATCAGCACGGCTACCAGAGGACAGCCCGCGAGCCGTGTCGTGGCGAGATAGACTGTCCGTCTCCTTTTAATTAGAAAAGGGATAGTCTATGTCTCCGCGGCAGAACTTTGGGCATGCGTGAAAGCGAGCACGCGTAACACATTTGAATCACATTACAATGTGAAGCGTCGAACGAAATTGACCTCGAGGCTCAAGAACAAGATGTCTGTTTCTGCTCGTCGCTTCGCGATCCGAAAGCGATAAACCGATTATAAGCCCAAGGGCTAGCACAACTTACTGCTAAGTCGCTTCGCGCGCGACCCAGTGACTCCTATCTCACTCGCACTATATAACTTTTCAATCGTGGAATCATTGTAAATTAGAAAGAGAAGGGTAGATTTTCTCGCCTCGCGTCGCAGCTTTGGTTTTGCTAGCCCCGTAGTGCTACGTACGAGTATGCTACGCCCTAGGCACCTAATAGCAGTATTTTTCCGCTTATGAGCAATAATCATTCGTTGACTCGCACGAACCTTAATGGATCCCCAGAGAAGACGACGAAGATTGTTTTGCCCTACGACGAGCCAGATGTAGCGAGGCACGAGTGAAGATCCATTGCGTTCAGTATGGTGTCCTCGGCATGAGAGCCCAGACGGTGGCTGCAGTAGAATTTTAGTGGATAGAATTAACAAATAACTCAGTCATCCCCCAAAGATTGGGTACCTGATGTGAACGTTTTTCTCCACAACAAAGGGCCTTGAATGGTTATAATAGTATTATTCCATAGGTTAGGCCTCTAGTAAATCCGATTTTGCGCTACCTGGGTGGTGCCAGCAAAACAGGCACTGTTACCCCTCTTACACCGCGGAACCTCCGCAGAAAAGGACTCTGTTAAACGGTACGAATATAGCATTCCAGTTATTTTAGATCAACATAAGAGGTCATACCTTTAAAAGTAATACTACCAATATTCCTACTAAAGGATTTTATTCATTAGTCATTGAGGTATGTTTACGCAATTCCTATGAAAATCCACATATGAAACAACCCTATTCAATCTCTGGTATTCCTCAAAGGCTCTAAATGAAAACGTCATTTGCCGATCAAACTGTAGTGAGAGCTTTGAGATGAATCTCGTGGTGTTGTGTGTTCTCAGATAGTTATACTCGTGTTTCTGACTAGAACTCGTATGTATTCTGTGTGATAGCGTGCTACGTGTGATGTTTGAAAAGTAAGCACATGTACATACCGTATTTAAAAGTCTAAAGTTTGCTTTGACAGCGGACGTCATAACAGCTATGAGCGTTTTTAAAAAAAACTGTACATGAACTTTTTTGTCAGATTTCGATTTTTTTTGGGTTTTTATTACTCATAATAGTTGTCTATCGATCCTCATACAAGAAATAAAGTATCCCAGATTTTACTATGTAAGTTTTTTCTTCCAGTGCGTCACGATCATATACATAAAAAAGCTGTATACAAAAATGTGACGATCTGGAATGAAATATTTGGGACACTTTTTCTTGTATCAACGAGGATCGATAGTATCAACGATTCTGAGCAAAAAAAAACCCAAAAAAATCGAAATCTGAAAAAAAATACACTTTTTGCAATCAAACTACTAAACTCACACATAATAAATGTTTAATACCACTAAGTTTAATAAGTTATATTAGTATAATTCGCACCTTGTGTGGGAAAATGCTGTATTAACAATAATATTTATTTACTTAAACTTTATAGCACAATACAAAAATTAAGTACAACTGGCGGACTTAATTCCTTAAGGCATTCTATACCAGTCAACCATTGGGCTAAACAGAAACATTTGGTGCAGGCATTTAGCTTTGTAGTAGAACTCAACTCCACATAAACTAATATCAATTACATACTGAAATAAACATACACATATACAACATATTACATTCTTGCATACGTATTACCTACTTCATGAACCCAGCAAAATAATTATTGTGACCAGTCGTCTACGAGCTTATCAAAAATATACTTGCGTAGCATGCAGCGCTTGAAAGATAATTTACATTGTGCTTGACGGATAGGTAGTTCAGTAACGGAAGGTATGTAAAACAATTCTCCTATAATATGTAAAACAACAAGTAACAGTGGGCGGGGCACATTGCACGTAGAACCGATGGCCATTGGGGCGGAAAGGTTCTCGAGTGGCGACCACTTACCGCAAGGTGCAGCGTTGGTAGGCCCAAGGTGGACCGATGACCTGGTAAAGGTCGCTGGAGTCCGCTGGATGCGGGTGGCACAGTACTGGTAATTGTGGCATTCTTTGGGGGAATCATATGTCCAGCCAGCAGTGGACGTCTTTCGGCTGATATGATGATGGTGTAAAACAATTCTCTTATAAATTAATTAATCTTCATAATTACAATTACATGACTATGGTGTAATACAATAATTAGTCCTTATTATTTGTGCTTTTCTGAATGTAATTTTATACAAAACTTGCTTATTCTCATAGCTTTGAGTGTTCTTAAAACTATATTAATGAAAATATTATTTTACCTGCAGGTGCTAGGCTAACCTTTTCAGACTGTAATTTGATTTTTCCTCTCCACAAGCAATTTTATATTTTAATAAAGGCATCCTTAAAACAGGCCGTGAAATATTTTTATCACTAAACCAGGTTTCAATGGCCTCAAAGGAGTTTTCGCAATATCCAAGAAAATATTCTCGACTATTTTTTTAATAAGAAACTTGAAAACTAAATAAATTGTGGACGTTGAAAATTATGCAGTCCGTTGCAATAATACTGGCCATTTCTCAAAAGAGTTTAATAAAAAAATAATGAGCTTAGCCTGGAAGCACTTTTTGTAAGTTCATGGTGGACTGAAAGAAAATTATATTCTTTTAAAAAGCGTTAATATTTCACATTTCTTTAGTCTTTTTAATTTGAAAGAAAGAAAGATGCATTTATCCACAAACACACAGGACACACAATATATTAAACAAGAAAATCATATTATAAAACATGAAACATTTTTGTCTCTGCGGCAGTGAACCGGACACTGGCTCAGCATTATGCTAAGGTGCCAGACACCTACAGCGCTGATTTTCAGCCAGCACCGTTGGCGATTCACGGAAACGTAAACGTAATTTGTCTGTTTGACAAGTCTAAACTGGTAACACTGAGGCGTTTGATCAATAACGGCTGGCCAATTGATCAGTTTGGCCAAATTAGGCTTGTAAAAATGTAGCTTCGTGGTGCTCCCGGGTTCGTAGCTCGGACCGGCACAATTTTGCATGATTGGCACGAATATTCGCCACCGAGTCTCGAATATTTTTACCTTGGTACTTTTCAAAAGTAGGTTTATTGAACGAACGAGCGAAGCGAATGAAGCTACAGCTTACGGAGCCACTATATAGTACGTAGGTGTTTACCTAACACAGTAGCCGCGCAGCGTAGTCGTCGTAGCACACATAGCTTCGTATAATTGGGAGGTAGGTAAATGTTTCTAATTGTGATAAACACATTCACTGCAAACAATTTAGTAGGTAGTGGTGCTACGCTGCCCTGGTTTTGCGTATAACGGTCCTGGTAAGCGCCTACTAAAAAAGCTTAGTGGGCGAGGCGGATTCCTGGCAGTGGCAATATTAATAAGATTAGATATTAAAATATCTGAATTGCATGAATAATAAAGACCCGCAAGAATCCTGGAATATTTGTAGAAACTTCAAAACCCGAGCAAAAACTACGTGTATCAATCACTAAGTGTCCGAAACGCGCCATTATCATCACGCCAGACCAACTTTACGACACGACCTTTGACTTCTTATTGCAAGCCACACGAATCTTCTGAAGATTACACACAAAATAACTAACTGTTGGATGTAAATGCCCAAATAATTTTAGAATTATTATATCGTCAAAATGAATTGACTTTGGCCGTTTATTAAGGGCATTAATTTGAAATTTATGAGATTTTTAGAACGTTCTAAATATAACGTACGTATTACTATTTTTGTTTTTTATTAGGATATATTATTTGCCTCGATTAGGTACACATGTTGTCGTAATATTGTCAGGACAAATTAGGTATATAAACTTTGTATATGTAGAACCCTGTAGGTTATAATAGGTTAGGTTTGATTTTTTTAAATCCTAAAATTTGACAGTTATTGATGATGGCAAACGTTACATTTAAGGCAAATGATATTATGGATTTACTTATATTAAAACAGTAAATAAGCGGTGATATTTACCATCTATTGAGCAAAATTTATTTACGCAAGCGATTGTCACGAATATTTTACGAAAGCAACGTGACAGCTGACATTTTCTTTTTATGAAACCAGTCAGTTGTAGGCGGCGATAAATAGAGTAATCAACCTCCGAATCATTATTTTAAGAGGCGAAAGAGAATTTAGTAATGACGGCGCAGTGACCAAATTTTTGAGTTTATCCGATGTCAAATAATTAGGTAACTATTTACTACTTCTGTACACACAAAACACTACATACACCTCATTCCGCGAAGTAAAGCTACGCAATCGGTGTAGTGTCCGTCAGTCACGGCTGCCCGGGACACATCATTCATCACGCCAGCTGCCGTTAACGTACAAGATGATCTAACTCTTCGTAAGCTGAACTAAGTACAAGGCAAGCCAAGGCTACTTCCTGACTTGGCGGAGCGGAAACGATATGCGGTATTTTGGATTTTAGCTGATTTCGCCCAGATTTCCTTACTTGTCTTTATACTGCCAGTATTACATTTGCGCTTCTGCGTATCCCGCGTTAATCAGTAAACATTCATTAAATTTAATCTAGGTGTGCAGAAAAAAAATTGTACTGTATTGACTGACAGTTGACAGCTTACTGAAAGCCCAGTGAGTAACTCAATTTTAAAAAAAATTATTTAACTTACAATGTATGTAACTATGTTTGCTTGCAACTCAATTTTGAAGCAGATATCTTCAACCGATTGAGCTGAAATTTTGTGTTTCAGTATTTTGTATGACAATTCAATACCTATTATTGAACCATCGAGCTGATCTGACGATGGAGACAGAAGGTGGCCAAGAGAATTTAGGACTTAACAGACGTAAACCCGTTGAATTGGGGCTCGTTAGAATAGTCTCAACGAGTAGGTAGTTGATGTCGGTGTACAGAAAAGTACAGTTGGCAATAAAAGCTTGAACCAAAAATGAAATTTTTGGAAGAAACTTATTTAATTTAGACTCCGTGGTCACCCATATCGTTCGATTTGATACCTTCGCCTGTCACAAGTAACGAGTCCGAGAGATGGCTTTCATACATTTACAAACATAGCATCCGACCGTCGCGACTCGCGAGTCACACGCGGGCGCCCATTGCCTGTAGTAAATTTGCCAAGTGCTCGCGACTTCATATTGGTAAATATTTTAAGGACAAAGTCTCATGTCATGTTTTAAGAACAGCTCTGAACATGGCGTCTGAGCAAGGCGATAAGGCCAATTTTGCGAAAAAACGAAAGTGCGAGGGCCTGTCTATCGAATTGTGATATTCGAAAAGCAATAAGTAGAAATATGGCCAATATCATTATTCATTATATCATCATCATCATCATATCAGCCGAAAGACGTCCACTGCTGGACATAGGCCTCCCCCAGAGAGTTCCAAATTGACCGGTCCTGCGCCACCCGCATCCAGCGGACTCCCGCGACCTTTACCAGGTCATCAGTCCACCTTGTGGTCATTATATTACCTAGAGATATTCTTACGATACATGTGTTGTAATATTATATTATTTTCTTTAAAGTATACGTTTACTCGAACAAATATCAAGAAAATACCTACCAACCTTTTCCTTTAACAATACGCGTTCAACAAAAAATCACCTTTACTCCCAGTACTGCTCAAAGGTTATAGGTTAATCAATAAAATTAGTTTTCCTTTGAACATCATGCTTTGTTTTTTAAGAGTATGCAAGTAAAATGCAATTTTCATTTTCATAACCAGCATTGACCGTGTCAAGCATACGCCTTCCAATTATTTCCCCGTTCGCTCGCTCGTGAAGCGCCCTCTATCGCGATAATAATTAGTTACCGGGTTCGACGCGTCACCGATGTCGCTTGCACCAGATTAGCTCGCAACTCAGCTGTGAAACAGATAAAACAACGCCCACGCAAAAGCGAGCACACAGCGACGTTCTCTTGGGACGTTTCTTTAACCGCCAAAAGTTTTGAATAAGAAAATACAGAATTGATCTTAACCTCTAGCCGCCCAGCCCTGCACGCAAAAATGAACACTGATATTTCAGTTATGAAACATAAATTTGAATTTTTAGCAACTGACAATGCCTTTTAATAGGCCTCTGGGTTAATAGTTTACAAATAGTTGGAAAATTCAAAAAATTCATGAGACCATTTTCAAGCATGATGTCGAGTGACCTTTAGAGAGGTAAGTAAATTGAGTAGTACAACAATACAATACAAATACTATTTATTGCACACCTCACACAAACAAAGCAGTTACATAGAGAAACAATACAATAACATGTAGGTAGAGGTAGACAACAGGCGGTCTTATCGCTGAAGAGCGATCTCTTCCAGACAACCTTTGGGTATCGGAGAAAGAGATAAAACTAGATTATATAGTACGTGAGAACGTCACGTTTTCTACGGTCAGACAGAGTCGTTTATACTTATAGTCATCAAATTTCATACTTATAGGTCAACGGGGAGTACCCTATAAATTTTGATTCCCTTGAGAGTGACGAAATATACGTTTTTTGCGACATAAACGGCTCTCTCTTTTTTTTTTAAGGTAACATAGAAGTTTGATTTTTTCACAGCTTTAAGGGACCGTAGATAAAGGATCTTGGCAGACAGACAGACAGACAGACAGGCGGACCACAAAGTTATCCTATAAAGGTTCCGTTTTTTTCTTTTGAGGTACGGAACTCGAAAAATTAGTTGTACCATTTACCTGGTATTTATTGAGTTTCGTTTATTGGTAATGTAACAATAATTTATTCTTACTGTTGTCGAGTACGTAACGGTCCAGTATTATAAAATTCCTTGGAGTAAAAAACGCTGCGCTTACAAAATTGTACGCGAACTGAAGTCACCGAGAATACGATGTGGCCCCAATAATGAAACATTTCCAACAATTTTCTGTAACAATGGTAGTTGAAAAACGATAATTTTCTAAAAGGAAATCATTCTTTGGTCGCATGCCAGCGTTAACTGAATTTAAAGGAAAAATTCTGCAATGCAGTTGTTTATTTCATCTTCATTGCTTAATCATAAAATAATGAGTTTCATTTTAATACAAAGAGAACTTTTCCATTTTGCAAAAACAGACAAATATATTATGATTTATGATCATATCAAGAGATCCATCCGACTCGACAAATCGCAGACCGATACGATAAGTATTATCTATCAATAAAGAAAACATACGAAAATTCTCGAACGGAATTTAAAAAAAGTATTACCTACTTATAGAGGTCTAAGAACAATAATAATCTTGTTAGCCAATAGAAAATCGTGACGTCGCTTATTCTTATTTCCCTAAAAACTTCATCGTAATAGAATGTTTTGACGTTTCACGAACCGTTGCTAATTTGACTATTAGTACAGGAGTTATAAGTATAAAAATAGTAGGTGATAGGTCATACTAATTGCCACACAGATGGGGTTTGATTTTTTTAGTTCTTTCTTTGTACCTTATTTTTTGAAATACTTAAAAAACTAAGTATGCAATGTATTTTGAAAGAATAAATAATATCTACTATTTGATTTCGGGGTCATTGTCACTTTTTGTCATTTCGAGTCAATGAACCCAAAATCAAATAGTAGATATTATTTATTCTTGACAATGACGTGTTCAGACTTTTCCCAGCATGAGACCAACCACAAAAAAATAAGAGCCAATTAAGAGTTAACTGTGATTAAATTGAGAGTTAATATATGAAATAGCTGTTTTATTTTGCCATTTAAGTACTGGTAATCATTGGTGTCATGGAAATACAAAAAGCGAAAAAGACACACTTATACTGAATAACGTTCTCCTCTACTATATCAGTATAAACAAATTTGAATATCAGTATAAATAATACCTTAGGGGTATTAATACGCATAACTATGATTGTTCATGTTTTATTTGTTAGGTAATCAAAACTGAAATTCAGATTGCGATAAAAACATAACAGCTAACCAAATAGTCCATCAAATTATTCAAGAAGAGTGTCTAAAACAACTTTTCGAAGCGTAAGAAGGCAAGAAACATTAATTTGTCTACATCAGTGGCGCGCAACATTGTTCAACAAGATTTTTCTCTCCTTTCTCTAAGTGATAAATAAAAAAGCGTTCGTCTCAGAAGGAAGCAAAGTGTCTTAAAGATGATTTCCCGTCACTTCCACGACCTTTGATCTATCCACATTTCCGATCAGCGGCCCTTTCCAGCCCACGGCTTGCCGCGTATTTGTACTGAGTATTTGCTTAAATCCATCACAAAGTATGTTCGTATTTGTATAAGGATGTTTTTATATATGTTTTATTTTAATATTATTCGTGTTTACGTTGAATAAAATGACATTTATTTGAAAGCTACATTAAAAAAATAACAAAGGACCTAGTTTCGAAGCATTGTAATAGTACAGTCAGGGGTATTGATATACGTACGTAAATAAGACATACTTCCATAGCATTCCAATGCATAACTGCTTCCCTGTCCTGCGCCATGATAGCCGATTGTGTAAGGGAGCCCTAAGGCTGGAAACAGTGCTCGACCGACGGTCGGTCCGCGCTTATGCTCGGTCGGGCGTAGCTATCGCTGTAGAAAGCATACTGTGCGTTCAGACCGATGCTCACCGTCAGCGCGTATGCGGCCATAGTAAAACACGCGCGGCCGACCATACGCGCTGACGTCGGTCGAGCACTGTTTCCAGCCTAATAGTTTTGGCCAAGGCTGAAGTCAACGAGTATATTCTAAGTTACTTGCGATACTAGTGGTCCCACCTCGCCAGTCCCTCGTAAAGTGAGTTTAGTTACTCGCTCGGTGGCTATCGGATTCTAATCGGCGAGATACGCGACACCCGTTTCAGTTGTCCGATTCACAACCCGTCTCAACTGACCTCTACTCGTACCACAATGTCCTGACCTCGTGATTCGTAACAACTCTGCGTGATCGGTAGTCCATCCTATATTGGTCTTAATGCAAATTTTTGGGACTGAATATCAGCCTCGGGCGTGAACCGGAATTCAAGTTTGTCCGAGTTACGAGTATGTTCGTAAGAAAGTAAAAATGTGAAAATCATACCACCTACATGCTACATTTTTCAAGTTGTAGAACGAAACTACCGCTTGTTCACATTTTAAACGTTAGGTAAACGTGTTTGGCTCGACCGAGTGCTGAAACCAACTTAACTATGTTAGTCTACAAAAATAGTATAGTCGCATATTTATGTACCTAAAAATTGAACATAAAAATAAACATTAGTAAGGTAGCCTAGTTTTTGAGTGTGCCTTGCCAACTTTATACAACCGAAATTAGGTAGTAGGTTACTAAAAGCCTTTCAAATAGCATCTGCCTTGTATAAAGATGTTATTTTTCAGTTATAATTGTGTCAATTATTTATTAAATCATCATAAAAAAACCAAAGGATTTTTACGTAAACAAAACTATATAGAAGTGTTTTTGTTACAAAAACTAAAGCGGCCCCTTTCACGCCCGCACGCCTGTCTGCCCCGGTTAATAGGAACTTTCCCTTCTCAAGTTCAAATTTTAACAGTATATATATTCAGACATAATATAATATATTATCTAAATCAGTGGCCGATATCACAAAGCTACTAAGTTAGCTATCCCGTGTATGTGTGTCTGTCTGTGGCATCGTAGCGGATGAACCGATTTGAGAGTTTTTTTTTAAATCAAAAGTCTTGACTGTTGATGGTTCTTAACTGTATTTCGTGTGTTTTTATTTCAATATCAAGTTTTATGACACTTGTAGTGCTTTCCCAGATATTTTCACGACGAAAGCGTTCGTATTTTCACCTCTTATTTTGCTATATAATCTCTGTATTGCCAGCAACTAGGAACATTTGAGTTTAGGATCACATTCCAGCAACGTAGACTTTCGCGGTTTGTTACCACCGTCAACATTTTGTGTATGTAGGTATAGGAAAAATATACTGACTTCGACTCGTTCAATACTAAGTAAAGCTTCGCTTATCAAAAAAATATAGGTACCTACTAAGCTTTGACTCAGCAAATACAGAGAATGTTCTTTAGCAAAGTCAAAGAGATCCAACGGGTTCTACTTTTACAAACAGTATTTTAGTTACTTTATTTTAATTTGAAAGATACTGTTTTTTACGGGACGGAGTAAAATTGCGTTCTTTATTAAAGTTTCACTTTAAAAATATGTTGACAACCGGTAGAGCGCTGCTATAGATAGTTCGTGGATGTCTCGTATCTATTAAACGAGATTTTATTATGCCGTTCGAAGAAAAATAAACGTTCGACACACGTCGAGGAAATATATTCGAACGAGCGTCGAGCGTCACGCACATCCGGTGTCTGTCCCGCTGTCCCGCTGTTCTCGTCTACAGGTCGCATTTCTCAACCGATACTCGTTACATTTTGTGAGCAGGTCCGTTAATTATATAGTTTTTTTTGTCGACTAACTTATTCGAAAAACAAATAACAATTTTTTTGTTGTAAAAACTGGCTAGTTTTACAGCTCACAGCCACTAGTTATTTAACATCATACAAATACTTGTACAAAAAAAAAACTACACGATATTTTATATCTCTTCAATTTATCTTCTATACATATATAATATGTATACAACATATTGTAAAACAAAGTCGCCGGCCGCGTTTGTCTGTATGTATGTTATTGACGGTACAGTATTGCTATGTTTAGAAGGCACGGAGAAACATTTTAACAAAAATAGCTGTTTGCAAAGATCCAATAGGAAAATTGCGCTGGCAGTAAGTATTTCAGGAAGCTATAGCTTCCTCCGGGATCGCGGTCACACTACTGCATGGAAGGCAGCCGAATAGCTGTTGCGATGTTCAAAATTCCTTTGAAACTCTTCAGCGACGATTCCATCAGCACGTGTAACATATCAAAACAAAGTAGTACTGGCAAATTGTTACGTGACTGTACGAGTAGGTACCTACAGTAATAGTACTGGACGAAGTGTCTTTGTTGCAGAAAACTGCTCCCGAAGCCTAAAATAACGCACGATTCGGCGGTTATAATTTTATTTTCCGGTGACTTTTGTCAAATCCTACCAATAGTCCCCTGAGAATGACACATATTTTATTTATTTATTTAAATCAGACAACAAAGGCCTATATTACGTCAATATAAACATATTAAAAACTACAAAGTCACAATATAGATTCATACAGAACACTTTTTGAAGGTCAAAGTTCATTTACAATTGTTTTCACACTATTACTTACTGCGTTGTGTTGCGCAATTGATAATTAAATATATTATGTGCTACTTTACACGGATGCTCGTGTAACGTAGGTAGGTACATATATATTATTATTTTACTTCTCAGAAAAGAATTCTATAATTTAATTCGTCTAGTACCTATAACACAAGCCTTATTGAGCTTACTATAGGCCTAGTTCGATTTGTGTAAGAATTTCCCTTAATATTTATTTATTTATTTTATTTATTTATTTCACAAAACTTCATGCTGCAATGAATGCATTTCTTGACAATAAATATAAGGATACCCTTTCAAACAAAAAAAAAAACCAGTCTTCGAGTAATTGGGGAACATACTCGTACATAAAAATAAAGAGATTCCGACGAATTCAGAACCTCATCTTTTTTATCGGTTAAAAAAGGTTAAAGAGCCCTCGCTCTAGACCAACGTCCAACAAAACAAAACAAAACAGTGAACAGCTCAATATAGTTTAACCCGGCGCGCATGAGGCAGGGTATCTCATACCCTGGTAGAATTAAAAAGTATTGGTATTTTCTAAATCTTCGACTGACGACACTCGCTGGCTCAGTAGCTGGAGGCAGGGGTGTGCGAAAGGGGATAATGGCGTGATCACAGTGTGGCGTGACAAACTGGCCGGAATATTCGTGCACAAACTAGTCTCGGGTATGTCATACCCTGCCTCATTTTTGACGTATTTATTTTAAGTATACATTTTTAATAATTTTATTAAGTTTTTTTTATTATTCTTAATTCTTTTTTATGATTTCATTGTATAGGTTTGTGACTCGTTTTTTTATTTTAGTTAATATTGATTTATTATTTATGAACACTTAAATTCAAGAAAATCAACAAAAAATTATTCTAAGCTATATCCGCCGGCAAATGGAAAAATAACTGGGTGAGCCTTCACCTAGACATGTAAATGTATCTGGACGGTATGTCGGATACCAGGACTGTCCATACATAAGGATATAAAAACCAAACATTCCTGCAACGCTTGCGGCAAGGCCATAATGTTTGTAGCATGCAAAATTGAAAAATTTCCGGATCTAGGTATGGTAGTAATTAGTCATATTTTTTACTTAAAAATTTTAATTACCTACTCTATTTTAAGAAAAAAATCTCAGTATCTTTCAGTTTAAAGTTGATTTATATTTTAAAGAGTTATTATTTTGTTTTATTGTTGATTTTTTTAAACCCCTAAATTTTTGTTCTTATAATTACATAGTATAAGAAAAACATGAATAAATAAAAACAATTTCATAATTAAAACTTTTTTTCGATTTAATTCCATTAACTAATTAATTATTTAACTATACATTATCAAGAAAATAAAATAATATTAATAACAACCTATATTATGGGGCATTAAATTTTGGGTATGTCATACCCTGCCACATGCTTGATGTAACTTTTTTTCACATCATGCTCGCCGGGTTAAGTAAGAGTATTTGCAGCATGGCTTTTCCATTAGTCCAATGTAAGCCGTGAATGCGATGACGGCTCACGCCCTTTTCAGTATCACCTGAATAAAACAATAGGCCGATTGTAAACAGATATCTTTTATAGCCCGTTTTGAAGCCTATTTTCAATGAAGCTTATGAACACACTACATTAACCATAGAGACATGACTGACACTTTAATGTGTGGTGTTCCCAAATTATTTGTTGCATTGTTAGCGTGGACGCTGTAACCGAATGGGCATACTCACTGGCGGATTTCTGAATGTTTATTACCTATATGATTATTGATGTAAGGAGAAAGAGGAAGACGATATTTTATTTCATAAACATTGGTGAAAAATTGATCTATTAATTCAAGACGAGAAGGAAATCAATTACGCTAGCATTCAATAGTGTAAATAGTCAATATCTGAAACCAGTTTCGGTAGATTATAGGGTTCACAAGTGTGCAATATAATTATACATTTTTAAATTATAGTAAGTAGCTGTCCGTGCAACGTCGCAAAGAACCTAGGCAGAGCGATGGAAAAAATATAGCAGATAGTCGTCCATTATACATATAACCTACTGAAGAAAAGGTTTTTAGAATAGGATGGGTATAGTTTCTGAGCCAAGCTACAAACTTACATAAACACAGACATTACACCTATATATTATTAGTATCGGCACAGATCAAAGAATACTGTATCGCGGACCGTAAATGTTTCACATAATATTTGACCGGTTATAGTTGCATTTGACTATTTATACCTACCACTAAATAGTTTAATACTGGTTTATTTTCCGGAATTTGAAGTCATATCGGTTTCCGAAATTACAATTTATACCTACATGTATTCGAAATATAATATAATAAAATAGTTTGGATTGTATTGGCCAATCGGAGTCCCCGACATCCGAGAAGAAATTTTAGTAATCCAGTTTTGTTTACTACACTCTTTACTGTTTAGTTTACTGGACATTGGACCCTATCGGCGCCTACGGCATTGTGGTCCACGAATTAATTAATGGGTTTAATTTAAACCTCATTCTTCTCCCAATATCTCGAATATGGGAAAATAACCTAGTTTTAGCATAATAGTATGTACTTACAGCAGATATAGCAAAGAATGAGAGTATTAACCACAGAACACTAAATACTATAGAAGGGGTATCAAGCGCGGTTTCTATCGGGACCGGTGTCGCCACCTCATCCCCTCCACGTCGCCTACAAGTGTCACGCCTACATCGCCTTTCTATAGTATTTAGTGTTCTGTGGTATTAACCCATTCGCCAACAAACTGCCTCGCAGTTTGGCGATGTTTTTGTAGTAGTTTTAAGTTGTGTTTTTTTTTTTATGTGAGCAATTATAAATAAATAAGTTTGTATATAAACTTTTTTGAAGTAAAAATATACCTACATGGCATACAACAAGACATATCCAAAAAATATACACTTATTGAAAAAATATATCCCTCGGTTGACGTATGTCAGTTTTTGTACTAAACATTGTAAAAATACCGTTTTTTTTCTGTTCTGTTAATTTTCTCACTGTTGTATCCATATTTGGCTGACTTAATATTTTTTACTGACTAGATTGGAAGAAAAACGTATTGAGCATGACTAATGCCATAAAAGTAGTAGGATTCGTGACTAGTATACAAAATTCAAATTTTCGGGCCGCGCGCGTATTTGCAAAGGAAGTGGTATTAAAAATATTACCAGAGACGTAGGTAGCTGTCCGTTTAGAAAATAACGAGAGACAGCTCAAAGCATAATAAATTAAATATTTTCTCATAGTGCGAAACCGTACTCATATTCAAGTTTGGCATTATATCAGAATCTTTCATTATAATCATGTGCAGGCATAATGGATAAATGCCTCATTATCAATTGTGACGCTGGAATGGCATTATTATTACGTGTTCGTGTGAATCAGTGACGATTTGATCCGATTAACCACTTTTATTCATTTCGGAGTTCCGGGAATTTAGAAAATAAATGCAACTGCAATAAAAACAAATATGCCTGGAATAGAATGCATAATTTAAACTCTTGATGCTACCGGATTTATTATTCATATAAATTGCAATGCGTACCTAACGAATTTACACGAAGTACGTTTTATAATATAGCATCGTACCTATGTATTGACTCAAACTCCGTTTGTACTTAAAAGAGGTAGGTACTCAGTACCTAGATGAAATGAAAAATTGTTTCTCTGTCAAAGGCTTCACAATTTTTTCATTAAGACAAATTTTACCTGACATGGAGACGGTTTTTATACCTATACTATACCTATATAATTTTACTAAATCTAGTTATCAACGATGAGTGTAGTAGGTGAAGGGGAATAACAAAATATATTTACCTGGTAACCATGTTCATTTAGATTCCATCAACCAGCAATTGTCCCTATGTACCCTAGCGGGTGCAGTCTCGTGCATCCCAAAGGCAGAGACAGCATCCACTCGGTGTACTCCTTGCATTTCATTTTTTGGCTATGTGGTACTTGTAGGTACTTCGGCTCCACGCACGCCTCCTAAAGGTCCGGGATGCTGTGAGCGGGATAGACATATGGGTCGTTCTTCTTTTTTACCGACAATGAACCGAGGTTTTTCTGTTTTTTTTTGTTTTTGAACATTGATTTAGTATAAGTAACTAGATACACAATCAGCCGAAAAAAAGTGGCCGTCCAAAAGAACCGCGCGATCGACACTTGCGGCTCTTTTGCGTTTAGTCTGGTTTCGACCGTGAGACTTGACGGTTGTCAAAAATGACAAAAATGATCTGTGAAAAAATGCGTTAATAGCAAATATAGCAATAGAGAAAAATTCAAAAAGGATTGGATATGTTTCTATAACTAAGTTCTATTGATAGCGTAAAGAATTTCATGTAAACTCATTGGCATTTCATGGTTTTGAATAAATAATTTCGTTAGTACAAATGACAGATTATCACGGAACAAAAACCTAAGGAGTCAGTACCTACTTATTAGATTTTTTTATGGAGTAGTACAGTTACGTTATTTGTGGTTTTCAATTTAAGATTCCTGAGACATCCTTAGCGATGTGCAAAGTAGGCCGCAGTTATATGCTTATAGCACGAGATAGGAGACATTAACGACGAAGAGTGGTGACGACTTCGTCGTGTGTTTATTTTTCAAGTTTATATAAATCTTGTAAAAATAAATGTTTGACTAAAGATAAATGCATTTATTTACAGGTATAATATACATTAATCTAATTTATATAACATTGAAAATTATATCTAAATATAATAAAGATAAATTGATATTCAGATTGTAAGTCATTATTATATGTCGCAAAGGGACTAATTAGATACGTCAAATATACCACGCTAAAATGATCTACATACCTAGTTCTTATTCCCTTTTCACTAGTCGTGCGTAGAATTTTAAAGGAGTTTGACAGCTGCACTGATAATACGTAATGCCCACCGAACAATGTTTTGTGTATATTTATTTAAACAAAATGAAAGTGTTAATTGTTTAGGTATTGCCTGCTTGTAAAAATAAATAATCATGATTTGTTTTTGTTTTTCGTCTTCCTGTTTAAATAAATACTTGCAATATTATAGATTTTATTAATTAAAGTGTGACATGTAAAATACTTCCAAACAGCAAAAATCCGCAACATGCTTCGTCAATCATTTACAAATGACTGTATTGTTTATACAATATTATTAAAATAATTTTATAATGCGACTCCATTCATTCGCTATTTAGTTTTGACGTGAGTAATCAAGTCACATTATGATAAAATCTCAATAAACTAAAAAGTTTTTAATCTGTTTGATGCTAATTCGCTAATATGGCCCTTACAGCTTAAAAAACTAAGTTCTCTTTTATATGAAACATATCTCAATGCAGGTTATAAGTAAACGCGATTGGCATCAACTGAAATATAGCTAGAGTTGTCATTTTGGGGCACATTTCTTGAAATTTTTGTTCGACATTGTGCGTCTATTTACTTTATTATACGTCAATGTTTTTGAACTATCGAAAATTGTACTTTTGAATTGCGATTTTAAAAAAAATGCATAGGTTTCTTCATTAGAACTAATTATAGTTTCCTTTCCGGCCAATATAATTATTTTTTTACGGTTGGTTTTAAAAATAATATGTGACAAAGTGGACTCTTTCAGTGGGGACCACATTTTGGTTTACCACTATGTCACGGTATTCCACGAGCAAAAAAAACCGTTTAAAAAAATGCTAGTTAGAAAAGGTGAAATATTAAATAATACTAATTAATAAAATAATATGGACGTTCATTCGAAAATTATAAAACCGGAAACATCATTACTCAAATGAGATGCCGTAATAAGACGAAGGACAGGCTATTGTCGGTCGAAAAGAAGAACGACCCATATTACTGTGTAGGTAAACGAAACTAAACGTTACACGTGTCAATAAGTCACTAAGATTGACTGCTTCAAAAATATCGCCGTGGCAGCCAATAGGCTACAGCGCGTGCCGTATCTCAGCGAGGCATCTTGCGCAGCCTACTCCATCTCAAGTCAAGAACATTGACAGAGCAACCCCGACCGAATCAAGGATCTTAAACCGATCGGGTTGTAATTCATTCATTCATTCACATTCATACCAATTTATTGCTCACTCGAACATTGGTAAACGTTAGTACTGTTGGAGACTCCAACAATAGTTAAGTTGGTACTACCTATTTTATATAAATGTTAGCTGTAGTCTTATACTTACTTTTACTACTTTATTATCTGTGGCATGATGGCTCTTCCTTCTTGTGCTAACCTCAATAGTCGCTATACATACTTTCCACGAAAATGGTGTTTTTACTGTTGCTGCCTATCCCACAACTCATTACATACGAATCAACGCATCACCTACATAGTCTACGTTACAAGTATGATGAACATCTCTACGAGTATTATACTGCAGAGTGCCATCGACAACGCCGTTAACTGGCCATTTATGAACCTTATTGCAACGGGAAAATGTCAATTAGTGGATACTCCATCCCAAAATACCAACTAACTCAAATTATCAGTAAACATGACAAGTTTTTGGGGCTTTGCCCAAAGACGCTGAAAACTTGTCATGTTACTATAAGCGTAAGCAGCTAATACGCTTACGGTACAAAGGTATCGTTTCGTTTTCATTTTATCCAAACCATCGAGCGTTAGTTTCCGAAAAGCTATTTTTTGCTCTCGTTGGTGACACAATACATCATCCTGTAAAACGCCAAACACGTAAAGAGAGGGCTAATCCCTCCTACGTGTATACGTATAACACAACTGGCCAACTCAACTTAGCATCTTAGAACTGCATTGTCACTCTTGCAATTTAAGAGCAAGTTTGGCCTAGCCAGTTATATTAGAGCTCATAATAGGGCTAATCCATAATTTGTTAGGGTCGCCGTAATCGAAATCGATGAGGAGGATTATATGTACATATACGGGATGGGCCTTGAAACAGGAGCACATTATTTAAAAGGACGCTTCCTTAGAATATCTGCAGTAACCCCTTGTGTCCCATTTTTTATTTATTTTTTTAATCCGGAGAATTAAAAAAAAAAAATTGTTAGTAAAGTTATGACCACCAAGTAACGTAACATAGTTTTTGCATTTTTGTTTTCAAAAAATGCTTTATGATTTTTTTTCTTAATGTAGTGTTTTTATAATAAAAAGTTACTGGAGCTGGCGGCTTTCTCGCGCAACGCATCAGCATTGCAATTCAGCGAGGAAATGCCGCCAGCATCCTCGGTACAATGCCTCGAGGGCCTTTTTTAGATTTAACTTAGTTTTAATTTATCTTAGTTAATGTTAATTATAATCTTGTATTTAAAAAAAAAAAAAGTTACTTATATCACTCCAGAAGAGTAAAAAACAAGTATACTTATTTTGATGAAAAAAGTTTTATTTTTCAATTAAAACTACTTGGAAATAATTCCTCACAACCTTTCGCTTTTTTTTATTTTTTTGCTCCTGTTACAGGGCCCAAACCGGAATATAAAGGTTCCGCTATCGAAACCGCAATTTTACAACCTATATGCCGTCATATCGGTAACAAATATTTTTCGGTTATGCAGTCCTTGCCGCCAAGTGAGGAAATCGCCATAGATTTTGTAGTGAATACTTCCGTAATATGCTTCGGACGAGCACGTTACTGTCAGTCACTGTTCGCCTGCTGGATTAACGAGATTGCGGCCGGCGCCGATAGGGTATCTATGAAACCTCCAAAGTTACACTATGTCTATTATCATATCATGTAGATTCACTCGTGCAAAAGTCCGCCGAGCGCGAGAGGTGAAAGAACGGAATTGAGGCATCGGATTAACACATTGTGTACTTTTTGTTGTTTCTTTGGCCCTGAAATCGTTCCCTAATGTGGGATTAGGGGTGGGAGTTGCTATAAAAATTATGAGTAAAGCATTTTGGTAAGTGGCAGAAAGGACCATGGTCAAAATCGCCCCAAAACCAACAAACAAAGGAGTGGGGTCATTAAATTGGTATTTATATCTAATTAATGTCATTAATGTTATATAGGCACGAAGTCGAATTCCATTGCAGAACTGAGATATATAGTTTTAGTCAGCGTGAATACGAGCTATGAAATTTCTGTATAGTTGAAGTGTGAAATGTTGTTACATGTGATTCTTTGTGCAGTTGACATAAAGTTGCATTTCACGTGTCCCACGTAAATTATTTTAACACTGCACCTTTATAGGTATTTAACATTCTGGAGGGTAGTTAAGAAAATATAGTAATAACCAAGGTATTCCTACCGAATATGGCGTGAACTACACTCGTGCGGTTCTTTACTTTACTTTGTCATAGTAATTGTATTAATAGAACCAATAATTAGCTATAAAAATGTGTTTATTTTACACACTTCGGTACCCTAATGATTAATTATCGGTATCTCCAAGAGAAACCCGTTTTCTGATAGATGACTAAAATATGAATATCGCGGTTCTGCGATGGAATTCAACTTGGTGCCTATAAAATGAAATGAAGAATATTTAAAGACCTATTTAAGTGACAAAATAAGAGCGTCGTCTCGTTCTATAGAACGGTGTCAGCCAGTGACGCACGCTCTATCCTATCACCTATCGCGTGACAAGGCCAACCATGCTACGGGGCCTGAGTAGACGCTGCACAGAGCGAATGCCGAGCGGGCAAGTTTGCGGCCTCTGCAGCGTCGAGCGGGGCGTCGCAGGCAGGTTCAAACCTGTTTGTGATTTGCAGCGGCGATAAGAGCGTGCAGTCATGTCGTGCGAACAAATTATTATTGAAATACAAAATAAACCAACACTTTGGCTACCATCCCACATTTTATACAAAAATAGACTGCATAAAAATAAATTATGGAAATAATTAGCAACAAAACTGGATATGGAAGGTAAATTAAAGTATTTATTTTCACTTTTAAACCATTATAATAGGTAACATACTTTTTTACAATATTCAATTTTACAAAGCAATTTTGTTGTTCCAAAAATACGAGTAGTCGGAATAGTCCGTAGTCATCTGACGTCGATAACATGGTGAATGCGACCGATTCATACGAGCGGTGAGCGTGCACTGAGGCCACTCGCTGGACGCTCTATCTCACGCTCGTCCGCCCCGCTGCACGCCCCGCCAAACGCTCCGCTCTGAGCGTCCACTCAGGCCTTACACTTAGGATGGCGCAATGACGGATAATACGTCAATTTTGCCACGTTGCACTCCGAGCGCAGATTTGTAGCTTTGCGCTCAATGTATTTGACACCATTTCATCTTATCCTGCGGGCAAAGCGTGTAATGTGATTTCCTAACATAGAGATTGTCAACGTAAGTTAAGCTGGCTTTCCACCGAGGCGTGGCGAGGACTGAATTGAAGTTGGATACAATCGGCAATAAATCATATGATTAACATACTTCGTTGCTGATATTTACCACTCCGTGTCACCTCGTCGGTTAGAAAAAGTCCAGTAATTAAGTTAAGCTACCAGCACAGTAATTCATAACCTTATTCAGCTACCCGTGTGACCTACCACTTGCTTTGTTTTGCACCCCTTTCAAATGTTAAGAGAATAGTAGACAGGTTGCACCTTCCAAACAAAAAGTGCAAATTCGAGGCCCAACTATCGATGTTTTCTAAATTACAAGAAAATTATAGTTTTCGTGTAATAACAAAGATATTCGCAAAGTAACGCCTCGCAAAATTAAATAAGTCAATTAGGCAATTTTTAGTCAATGTCGGCGTTAAATACAACTTTGATCACCTTTCACTTTTTGTAGTAGCTCAGCCCAGCTCAAGATATTTCAACCAGTGATGCCAATATAGACGCACCGTAATCCTAACATGAAAATCTATGACACGACTCGCTCGAAGTATGATTCACTGCAATAAGGCTCACGCCTGGAGCAAATTGACCCTATTTTGGAACGCGTTTATATCGTGGAATCGTCTTGGTGCATGCGGTCCTTCTCGCACAAGATCATAGCGATGTGCGTGTGAGCTAAACATATGATATTGAGTTTGAATTGGACTGGATTGAAATGAGATTGTTCGTTCTAAAATTACGACATGACGCGGCTCGCTCGCTTGTCAATTTCACTGCTATGATGCTCACACCCATTGCACAGATTACGTCGACCGCTGCACGCTCGCAGCATGCATTAACTAGGTCGTGTCTAATGTTGATGGACCTGTTGAGCATCGTACGTAGCAAAAATGAAGTCGTGAAGCTAATTTTCCCGTTTTTAGGGTTCCGTACCTCAAAAGGAAAAAAACGGAACTCTTATAGGATCACTCGTGCGTCTGTCTGACCGCCTGTCACAGCCGATTTGCTCCGAAACTACTGGACCGATTGAGTTGAAATTTAGTAAACATATGTAAATTGGTGACCCAAAGATAGACGCGTAAAGTAAATTAATGAATTCTGAACAAGATGCGTAGGTACAACTGTTGGGGAGTAAACTCGAAAATTTAAAAAAAGTTTCGCAAACTGTACTGTGTGACATATCAAATGAAAGGGGTTGTCGTACGCATCTCAGTTTTTTTTATAATTTTAGCAAACTTAACCTACTAACCTACGGTGCCCAAACATGGTCACTTCTGAGGCACAAAATACCAGATTGAAGGTTTGCCAACGAGCTACGGAGCGTAGCATGCCCAGCAGTCAAACGGATCGACCGGGTCCGAAACTCTACGCTGCGCTCAGAAACAGAGCCAAGACCGCCAAGCTGAAATGGGAATGGGCTGGCCACGTCTGCCGCTTGCATCCCCACAGGTGGGCTAGACTAGCCGCACGATGGGAGGTGACGACGTGGCAGGCCAAGACGGAGATGGCGAGATGGTGAGATATTTCACAACGATTGGCCAGAGATTTCTTAGAATCGGGACAAGTGGAAATTAAGAGGGGAGGCCTTTGCCCAGCAGTGGGACACTCTATATTTAAAATCTAAATTTCAAACCTGTTTTTGATAAAACAATTTTTAGCAAAAACAGGTTTGAAATTTAGAAAAAAAGACGAAAATTGACCATTCCCCGTTATCTTCGAAACTACTAGGCTTAAAATTCTGAAAAAAATATGGAAAATAGTTCCTTGCCTAAAGATTACAGAAAAACCTATAAGCAGTTTGAGCATTCAAAGTAACGGGAAAATTCTCAATATTTTTGTGAATTTTGTATGGAGCGCCTGATGCTTAGAGCATAGCAATTTTACGGAACACGCGAGTTGAACTCGCACTTGTCCGGTTTTTTTAATACCACTGCAAACTAACGTATGGCCTACCTAATTGTAAGCAGATATCCTTAGTCTATGGACGCTTACAACTCCAGTACGGTTAGCACGAGACGGCGCGCGAGCTGTCTCGCGGCGAGATAGAGATCCGTCTCTTTTTAAGTGTTCTATTACGTAAGTAAACGACTACATCATGGATAGGGATATTTGGCAGCGATAAAATCCTGCACTAGAAATCTGTCGTAAAATAAATAGGCTTTCTACTGTAGCAATGTAATTTTAAAATTTTATAATACTCTGATACTGAAATTATATATTGTATACTGTTTTGAAAAAATTACACCTCGCCGAGTTTTTTACGCCGGTTCTTCTCGAGGCAGAGGTTTACTTTCCGAACCGGTGGTAGTTTATCGACATTCATAGGTGCATGTAATATGCCTAAATTGAAGAATAAATCACTTTGACTTTGACTTTGAAAGACGGGTAGTCTGTCTCGCCGCGAGACAGCTCGCGTGCCGGTTATGCTAACCGTACATACCCCTCTGTACGGTTAGCTACTAAAGGTTTTGCCAAGATGGGCATTGTATTGAATTATAATCATGTATTTTCTTTTTGTGTTAATCAATAAATTAAAAAAAAAGCACAACCTAGCGCAGCTGCTTCTAAGTCACGCCACGCGCGACTCAGTGCTCTGTAAATTAGAAAGAGTGGTGCTAGGCCGTAGAGAACTCCCAAGCGCATTCCCGGCTCGTTATTGATTTGAGGATTGTTTGTCTAAAACAGCGCATCCTGCTTCTAATCTTCATTGTGACGTATGTGGTTGTTCCGTTACATTAAAAAGTAAGAATGACACTGCTGTCTTTGATGACGATATATGAATGATTTTCTCTCCGAATAAAATATTGTTTAACATAATGTTAATAAAAAATATGGAAGCCTGGAAGCGTAAACGTACGCAGTATAGGATGGAATTCACAAGTCTCGCAGATAAAGCAGTACGAGCCGTCGAAACAAATGATGAAGACGTGGGTCAATTGTTCGACATTTTGTCGGAGGCGGCTTCGAGTCTGTTCGAGGCTGAAGCAGCAGTGCGGAATTAGTGGTGCGCGGCTGAAAATTTTGACGAAACTTTATACCAAGCAGACCAAGAAAAGGCGATGAATTATAAAATTCGCTGGCACAAGGTCAGGTCAATGTTTTCAAACAAGCTACCGCGCATTGATAGTGCATCGTCACTATACTCTGCACAATCCAACAATAAACCTAAATCTGGCAAGTAGCGACTTCCTATTTTGCCCAAGTTGGAGCAGATTAAATTTGACGGTAACGTCAATTCTTGGTTGTTGTTCTGGGGACAATTTAAGAAGATATCCAGGAACAAAGACAGCGACAAATTCCAGTATCTACATTTTTGTTCAAATACCATGATAACTTATTGACTGTCAAATTATTAAAACATTCACAGCCAAGAATTCGTAGCCGATCCCGTGGTTTCCCCGCTAAGTAACGAGCAGCCAGGAACCCGCTAGTCGGGTTCCTGACAGTGAATGTGTTAGCATACAAACTTTAATTAACGAACACCGACATCGAGATGATCGCTACCGTGATCGCTATTATCATTCAACAGATTCTAACAAACTTGAAATAAATCAAATCTTTATAACGTATACGTACCTTGCCAGACTTCATGTATGTACGTAAGTACCAGAATAATTAATTGCTGTAATATAGGTATGACAGTTGGTTCATTATGTTAAGGATCCTTTAAATATGCACAGCGTGCCTGGAGGCTGTACCTTTGTTTAGTGAACAACTAACTGGTCTGTAACGGAGAGGAACACAAAGCGGCTTATGTTTATTATAAGCTCTGTAATTCCTTTTATATGGATGATTACTGTACATGTACTGTACTATACATGACGACCGGTTAGCCTAGTGGGTAGTAACGCTGCCTACGAAGCTGAAGGTCCTGGGTTCGAATCCCGGTAAGGGCAAATATTTGTGTGATGAACATGAACATTTGTTCCTGAGTCTTGGATGTTTTCTATGTATTTAAGTATTTGTACCTATTAAATATATCGTCGTCTAGTACCCATAACACAAGCCTTATTGAGCTTACTATGGGACTAGGTCGATTTGTGTAAGATTGTCCTCTAATATATATTTATTTATTGATTTATTTATTTATGTACTATATATATGAAACTATGTATATGTGAAAATCCAAACAAAACTTGTTCGTTCGTTTTCTCTGAAAAACGAAACTCGTAGTAGTTCAGTTAAAATCTGTGAATTAAGGTTGCCTTGTACTAAGTTTGGTCGTTATTTTTTATATCTGAAAACAACAAGATCGAGGGGGTGATCACGTAACTTTTCGGTGCGACAGCTCAAAATAATTATAAACTGATAAATTTTTGATGTTTCGTGAATCTAGGATACATCGCAAGATTCAAAAATGTTCGCTTCGCCATATCGACTTCACACGTTAGGCCTGTATCACACTGGCGCGGCCTGCGGTGGCGGTCAATAGTAAATCCCACTAAAACATTACATTCAAAGTGATTGCCAAGACTCCCTACCTAAATTCTATTCTAATTTGTAGAGCGTGGCTGATAGAGTTAAGCCGTGTGGAGTAGGAAGCTTGGCGCTACTTGCGATCTGATATCTTTTTAACGCTGAAAGCTAAATGAGCTAGGGAGTCTTGGCAATCACTTTACATGTAAGATTTTTAGTGGGATCTCACTCCTTTTTAGGGTTACGTAGCCAAAATGGCAAAAACGGAACCCCTATAGTTCCCCTATAGTCGTCATGTCCGTCTGTCCGTATGTCTCAGGCATTTTACTCGAAAACTATAAAGTGTACTTGAATAAAATTTTGAGGATAAGTGTATTTTGTAACGCTACATAGTTCTGTAATGAAATGACTAAAAAAATATGTTTTAGTGGTGCACTCAATACATGTAACTGCAATTCAAAAAAAAAAAAATTGTGTCCCCCCCCTCTAATTTTTGAACGGTGTATGTAAAAAAACATATAAAAAATCATGAACATAGGGCTTATTAAGTTCTTTCACGGAAAATTATTTTGAACAAGATTAGTTCAAAGGTTTTCGAGATATTGCTGAAAAACTGCCTTCCCTATAGAAAAGGACGTAAGTGCCGCAAGATATCTGTGACGATATGACCTTTAGCATCAAAATTTGCGGAAGTCTTGCACTTCGCTTGGCTCGTCTTGGCGGGGGCTTTACTGTGCCTCCCGATTTGACAGCTAATATGACAAGTACACCATTGACCGCCGCGGCCAGGCCACGCCAGTCTATGAGAGGCTTTCAGCGGTTAATTTAACCAGTCCATGACGGCGAATCATGATAAGTTTATGTCACCGTCTCAAGAGGCGCAGACTCATCGAAAATTACATCGAGTACTTATAACATAAAAATTGCAATGGACAGATACCTCTCGATGGTTACTCTCTGTTTACAGGATACAATAATGCTTTTTTACATTTGGAGACAATTCAAAATGACCTTTTAATTCAATTATGTTATCGAATGAATATTTTCAAGAATTACTTGGAAGGCAAACCGCACAACGGAGCCTTATCAGGACATAAAACATAGCAATACCTCCCGCGAATAAAATAAACGAGGGGAATAATATTTTTTGTCGCCTCCGATTTCCGCTCCGAACATTACGCAACTGGTAACAATAAAAGAACATAACATATATCACGACTGTGAGATAACAAAGAGAATGTCTTTGCTAAGTAGGAACCTAGACTCACGATGAAATATTACTCCCTAGTCGAATTGGCCGCGACTGAGAGACCTGTCAGTTTTCATATAACTTATGAGTAAATCTTGCAGTTCAAGAGATGAAAAGTTGCCTGTGCCACCGTGCCTGATGTGAAAAGAAATGTAACTTCCGCGCGCCTAGACTCAAGTTTTGCTTTAGCTCGGGAATTTATGAAGATAAATAGTGTTTTCATTGCAAAAGTGTGGTTTGCGGTTTCTTTGAAATTTGAAAGTTTGCGGCTTACGGGATGGACATATTTACCTTGGTGCTTTTTTAGAGTTTCGTACCCAAAGGGTAAAAACCCGACCCTATTACTAAGACTTCGCTGTCCGTCCGTCTGTCTGTCCGTCTATCCGTCTGTCATCAGGCTGTATCTGATGAACAACAAATACTTAAAAACAGAATAAAATAAAACAAGAAATGTGATTTATTTTGCTCGTTTTTATAGATAATGGTACGGAACCCTTCGTGCGCCGGTTTTTAGGGTTCCGTACCTCAAAAGAAAAAAACGGAAACCTTATAGGATCACTTTGTTGTCCTTCCGTCCGTCCGTCCGTCTGTCAAGACCCTTTTTCTCAGGAACGCGTGGAGGTATCAAGCTAAAATTTATATCAAATACTCAGGTCTACTGTCCGTTGGAGCTGTGAAAAAAATCAAACTTCTAAGCCAACGCAATCAAAAGATACAGCCAATGCAATTAGAATTTTTATTGACGGGCTTCAAATAATCAGATCGCTAGTTTTTTTTTTTGGCTCTTTGTTCAGGCTTGTGAAGTCTATCAACTAGTTGCCTACCGTTTAATATAGACCAACTCTTTAACTATTACTTATAATTCTTTGATATTGAAAACTCTTCAATTAAATCGGTACAATTGCGTCGATATAAAAAATAAGCCTCATAACGAAGATTAAGTTTTTTTTTTTGAAGCGAAGCAAAAGTATTTTCTGCATAATAAATATGCACATAAAACAAGTATTTGATAATTCAAAATTATAGGGCACCAATAATTTTTGTTTTTTATACCGATTGTCAAAACTTATTGATCAACCCTCGTAGATATAAATGTCACTTTTTACATGGAAAAATAACAGTTAAATTGTCATATTCCGCGTTTGAAACGTTACGTGATTACCCCTCTGAGGGGCAATCACGTAACTGAGTTTCATAATAGGATCACACGAGTGTTTTAAGGCTTAATTATGTACAGTTGCACTACTTTATCTACACACATATCATAAATCCTCAATGATGTGTTCGGGAACCATTAGTATACTAATGGCCATAACCGCCATTGCACCGCCATGGCTGACTAGATTTCAAATCATGACAAACTAGATTTCCACCGAACAGTATCGAAGGCTCTGATCTCTGGACCACGCTTCGAAATTTGAAAGTCATTACTTTATCAAAATCGATATCTTAATGAAAGTACGTACAAAATAACCTACGGCCAGAGACAAGTTAATTATTTTTATAAATCTTATTGATAACTTTTAGAAACTGGCAGTGGTGCTGGTCATCACTGCCAGTTTCTGAAAGCATTTTAGCGGGTTTGTTATGGTATGTGATAGATAATAGTATTTTATGCAACTGTTGTATAAGAAGGGTCTTAAAGACGCCACAAGTGTTTTTAGACCAGTTATACACCGTTGCATACAATACTTTTTCTACGACTACTTTTAAATAAATTAGTATTAAAATTACACAAAACTAGCACTTTCTACGTATTCAACCGAACAAATTACGCCAGGAGGACAAACTAGCGGGAAACAAGTGAAGTTCAAATGTCAGTCCACAAACTAAATAAGAGATACAAATCTGTCTATGGTTTAAGGCCATTACACACCTAGCAATTTGTAACAACAACTTGCTATAGTTAGAGTGAGACAGCACTATATACCTTTCATTCTAACTATCGCTAGATGGGGAAACAAATTGTATCGTTTCTTTCGCGGTGTTGGCAGCAATGATTTTAAATTAAAAAGCTTGACTGGACTGGGGGCCTACCGCCAACGGCATTCGAAGTTTTCCCTCTCTGTTGCACTTACGTACGAACTCGCAAGTCTGACAGAGAGGGAAAACTTCGAATGCCTTTCGCGCTAGGCCCTCAGTTCTCATTCTGACAGTGCTTTTATGAAAAATGTATGAACCATAAAAGTACGCTAAACAGTGCGTTTATGGGCCATAGAGCATAGAGTTTATCGACGACTTATTATCGATGTTATTGTATTTCAGTCAGCGCATATATAAATGACAGATAACGGTACAGGAGTAGAAAAAGTATTATTGTGTGCAGACATTTATTAATTTACCTAACAAATAAAAAAGAAAAATAAATAAACCTAATCTATTTATTTATTACAAATATGATTACACAGCATTACAGTGTTCCACCAAAACACGGAAAAACGAAACTATAAAATACAGACAAGATAAATATAGGAAGAGCAATGTATTCTATGCAGCCTTAGTCTGACTGACCGCGCAATATGCGACAGGCCACGACCAGTAAGTTGTTGTTACGCCTTACTTCTAAGTTCTAAGAGTTGTATCTGAAAGCTCCAAGTACAAACTTAAAGTAGGTATTTTTGAAAAGCTTTTTGGACTTTCTCTAGAAGCAAGGCGTATGTTGACTGGTAGATAATGCCGAAATTAGCCCTTTACAACCGAGAAATCGTGATTTGCCGAGTCAAAAATGAACTTTAATGACAATTGTCAAAACATTGACAATTCAGTGTAACAATCGTGCACGGTCGTATTGAGTCGGTTGTAAAGGGAGTAGGATAAGTATTTGTTTTGTGCAACAAAGTTTAAATAAATAAACTAGTAGCTCTGTGAGCTGAAAAACTCGCAAGCCTGTCTTTAAAAAAATGTTTTCTTTTGATTTTAAAAAACTGTACCTATGGACAAAAAAGAACCTAGGTATATAATTATTGAACTTTCTCACAAAATTTCACTAGAATCGGTTGAGAAATGCGACCCGAGGGGTAGTCGCGTAACGTTTTGAACGCGCGTTAGGACAATTTAACTGTCATTTTTCCATATATAAAAAGTGACATTTAGATCTACCTTACGCGCGTACAATGCGGTACGTGATCGACCAGCTGTAGAGGAGAACAGCCGGACAGACGCCGGACAAAGGAAAAAAATGCCCAAGCTAAAGAGGAAAACTTCGTTTGAAGAAAGAAAGAAAGCAAGAAAATACATTTATTTAACGTCACAAGTTACACAATTAAACAAACAAACAAGCAAAAGAAAAAACTAAATAGGAGGACGTTAAACAGGATCCCCACCCAACATAAAGCCACAGCAAGACACAGCCAGCTTGAGCCAGTTGAGGTTTGCTTCGCTCGCTCGTTCAATAAACATTATATGTGTCTAGTAGTTTCGTAATTTCGGATTTCGATTTTGACGCAGTTTTCACGCCGAGTTACGACGCGAGCGTCTCACCGCCGACTGCTTGTACATAAACACGTCCTTATTTAACGAGGCGACATAAACGTAACAATATCGTATTGTCTAGCCTGGATAGCTGTGATCTAGACTTTGTAAGGAAATAGCGAAGTCGAGCCACGGACACAGAATAAAGCTGAAGCAATTTTATTACCTAGACGTGATCCACAGAATTATCCAATTTCAATAGAGCCGTGTTGGATAAGCGGTGTGCGCACAGCTCTGGTGGATACTCAGCCTAAGGTTCGACTGAGGTAAACGTCCCAACATTTGGCACCTTAATTTTATTGACTTCCCGTTCATCATCATCATCATCATATCAGCCCAAAGACGTCTACTGCTGAACATAGGCCTCCCCCAAAGAGTGCCACAATGACCGGTCCTGCGCCACCCGCATCCAGCGTGGCATTGACTTCCCGTTGCTTGTTAATGATTGAAGGTACTACCAAGTAATGGACAGGTGTCGACAACTAATAATAAATAATAAATAAATAAATATAGGCCTATAGTAAGCTCAATAAGGCTTGTATTATAGGTACTTAACTAGACGACGTTATAAATATAGGACTTTTACCATAAAGTCAAAGTCAAAGTCAAAGTGATTTATTCTTCAATTTAGGCATATTACATGCACCTATGAATGTCGATAAACTACCACCGGTTCGGAAAGTAAACCTCTGCCTCGAGAAGAACCGGCGTAAAAAACTCGGCGAGGTGTCATTTTTTCAAAACAGTATACAATATATCATTTCGGTATCAGAGTATTATAAAATTTTAAAATTACATACATAGATCGATTTGTGTCACACGTTCTGTAATAATTATTTATGTGATAAGGCATATCAACTGTCCCAACGGCATCTGTCTGGCACTGAATAAAGAGACAATAGGGAGCACATAATGAGATCTTCGAAACAAGGTAACTTTGCCCATTGTCTCCTGTAGTTTTTGCGAGTTAGGTTAACTTTGTGACCGACGGTCAGTGTCGACTACTTTTGTTTGTTAGATAGTTTGGAATACCAAGTTAATTAGTCGCTAGTGGATAAAAGCTGCGGTAAAACTGGATATAATTTTTCATTTCTTTTGTGCGGTGTAAATTAATACTTTATTTAAACTTTATTGCACAAATATACAAATAAAAGTACAATTGGCGGACTTAATGCCATCAGGCATTCTCTATCAGTCAACCATTGGGCTAAACAGAAACTTTAGTGGTGCAGGATCTTAAATACTGAGACTCAAATGGAAACACAAATCAATTACTTTCATAAATATACATACTTTATAATGCATACAATATAAACTTACTTATACATACTTAAATACATACAATTTTACAATTTTATTTTTAGGTTTCTTGCCACCATCGTATTAAAAAATACATGTTATACTAATTGTCTCACAAAGTTACCAAACATCAATATCTATACATAACTTATACTTATATTATACTAGCTTTTGCCTGCGATAGTTGGATTGTTGTCCGCGCAGAACTCGTTTATATCCTAACTCCATACAAACTTTCTCCCCCCTTTTAACCCCTTAGGTGATGAATTTTGGGGTACAAACAATCCTTTGTCGTTCATGGTTCGTGACAGAACAATGTCTAAAATGATACTGACTGATTCTTTTTTTAATTCAGAGATTTATTATAAGTGTAGATTACTACTTTATTAAGAATTGATGAAACATTTTATCATATAACAATACAATACGTTTGTATTCTCATTCCCATATGGCATATTGTGTTCAAACTAATTTCTGCAGCGCTGGATCAAGATTGTTTGGCCGCCCTGCACAGTGCAGCGTGAAAGAACATGAAACAAATGATAGCGCGAGCGAACTGGCAACGGCGCATAAAATCGACACATCAACTCAGCACACGAAAAATCAGCGCGCAAAACTCTTTTGAATCCAATTGGGAAGCCAAGCGTCAAAACATAATATGCCTTGTCGCTACGTCTGTATTTCGAACATAGTTTTGTTGACAAGATTATAGGTTCCTGTTACCCTACATGAACACAACATCATGCCCGAGTACATAAGTCAGACATAACGACAAGAGTTCTCTGATTTACACTTTACATTGTAAAGTGTATCTGCAATATCCCCGATATACGAGTGAGAGATGAAGTGACTTCTCTATACTCTCATTCTAATCACGATACTGATTCTAGTCTTGTTCTATTCTGGTTTCTTTCTACTCTTACGTATTGGCAGGAATTCTTTTCCCGCGGCGGGCCTCCACCACCCCTTTAGCCCGTCCCTGACCACACACAGCCATATTGGTTTATTCTTGGCTACTTCTATTCTGTATATTCCACTCACTGGAATATCCCTTCATCTCTCATCTCATCTTTCTAATTATACATATAAGACACTCACCGGGATCCCCAGCTGTCTTCTCCTTGGTTCTATTCTCGTACTTACTCAGTCCTTGCAGTTTCTTTTTCTCCTTCCTTTTTTCGCCTCACTCTACCTGCAACACACCAACCGCCCATCCCTCATGACAGTAGTCAATGTTGCCAGCTGAGTGAATCCAGTCTGTTCGAGTCAAGCATTTACCTGTTTTGTGTGAGGATCGCGTTCGTCGCGACATGCCTCCAGGAGAGTCTAGAAACATCGCATTATCTCCCACGATAGCATCTAATCTTCCCGCGGCGTAAGCAACCTCCCGGCTTAATTAAACTACGTAATTCCTTATGCAAATAAATTAAGCAAATCTGTTTCATAATTACTTGAGGGAACAGTGTGCGCATAAGGTGTGATTCCGATTCATATCATATACAATCTGTAAATCATCATTGTGTGGGTAAATCACTTGAGATTTGCAGCTCACGTCTACTGTTTACTTATTGTAGAGAACATTGTACCCAACAATCATTAGTAACTACTTAATTAAAGGTCGCCTCATGGGAAGCCAGTCCTGACAAACTGGTCCAGATTGACAAAGATTCAGATGTACTTTTTGTGTAAATATTACATGAATAATACAAACAAAAACTAAAACAATAAAGTGTTGACGTTTACTTGTGTAGTGGTCATCTACCCAATATTCAATAAACTGTACAGTTCTTATTAAATAATCAACTAGGCCGGGCGTCCAATGGGGAAAAGATGAAAATTTTGGAAATGCCTGATTATTTTTTTGGTGAAAGGAATAACCTTCCTTAGCACCAGAAAAAAATTGCAAACTTTTCAGCTGAGTAATTTTTTTTTTTGAAAAATAAAAACAGTTTCCTCACTTTCGTTTTGTGTTTATGACGGCGAATAAGACACTTTCCTTGATGCGTCTCATATTATTATTATTTTTTTAAATTTAACTTGCAAGACTTCATTACAGACACCGGGACAGGTTAATAAAAGCTTGTAAAAAAAACGCGTTGTCCTAACGTACATTTGCACTTGTATTTATTTATTTCCAAACATATGCAAGTTTACAGTGCACAACCAAGCAAACGTTCATTATTTATTACACAATAAATTATAATAGTAGTTTATGCTACTGATACATAATGAGAGGCCTTAAAATACGAGTGTGGTTTTATGAAACGAGCGTAAGCGAGTTTCATAATAGGATCACACGAGTGTTTTAAGGCCTAATTATGTACAGTTGCATACACTACTTTATCTAAACACATATCATAAGAGCTCTATGATGGGTTCAGAAGCCGTAGGGAAATGACCTGCATTGCTAATAGTGCTACCTGTACAATATCTATAGACTATAGATATTTAAATAATGCAATAAAAGTAAATTTGAACAAATACAGAAACAAATTATTTATTGTAATAGTTATAATTCACATTTACATTGGAACAATTGGATATATTTAATGGTCCTGGTTGTATTGTAGTGGGATAGTCTTGGTTTGAAGTTGCAGAGCTTGATGGCATGTTTATATTTATGATTTCTTTATTTTGAATTGAATTTAGTATCTCGTTTGACAAGACGAATATTTTTTAAAATCATAGACAAACGAATGAAGTCCCTATTCTCATGTCACTCGAGATCAAATGTCATGCGGTTTATATTAAAACATACTGAATTGACGTTTTGTATCGATAACTGTTTAAATATCTAGAGACACTAGAATAGATACCCACTTGAGTTTTGACAGCTGTTCCAAATTTAAACTCATAACGATACCGATAATCTGTACTATAATAACATTACAGTACATATTTTACCTACTACCACAGACAAGAAAGTTGTCATAGTAAAATTGGTTGTAATAATGCTGGTCATTACCGACGGTTTCTGAACGCATTTTAGAGCACTAATGATATGTGCGTAGATAAAGTTAATAATACATTCAATTGCTATTATTGATTATGTTCTGAACTTACAGTGTTCTTATATAGAGGTGCACAAGAAAAAGTTTTTGTATTCTTGTTTCAGGTTTCTGTATTATTTAAACTCAAAGTCTTTATTGTTGGTTATATGTAAGTAATACAGATGTTATAGGATTTATAATGCATTATAACCTGCCTAAAAGAGAGATAAAAGTACATCTATAATTTTAAATAGCATGCGATATTAAATAGCTACTTTAAACCCAAACTATAATATTTTACTACGTTCCGACATAATAATACTACGATTAAAGATTATTATATGTAAGGGTCTAACTGAAAACCAGCGTTGCGGTGTAGGTATACCTATACCTACTCACTGCAACATTATGCTGAGTCTAGCCCCTTTTGTATAGGTACTGTATAGGTTTTGAGTCTAATCTTAAGTCTAATTTGTACACTATATGTTTAACATGTGATGCTGAATAAAGATTTTCTATGTCTATGTCTATGTCTAATAAATAAGAAACTAGTAAAAAAATCACCAAACTATTAATTATTAGACTAGGCATTCAAATTCGTTCAAATAACAATAGCATAAAATTCATCATAAAGGAACCTACGTGGAAATCTCAACATACCTAACGCATTTCGCACAAAAGAGCACATAACATAGGTGCCCGTACCCATCCCGGGTAATGCGGTCAATATATCATCGTCGCCTCCCCGAGGACAGTTCCTCTGTTCGCCAACACAGTTTTTGTTCGCATAAATTCAGGTCGAGATGTGGAATAAATGCTTAAGCGATTTACGCAAAGGCGAGTTAATCCCGCTGGGCGAGTATTTTGGTGATGGGCGCTGATAAACTTAGTAGGGTAAAACCAAAAAGTAAATAATCCAAGGCTTACCATCAGGCAGGCCGTATGCTTGTTTGCCACCGTCGTTATTTAAAAAAAACGTAAAATTAACGCCCCTCCACTAATGGGCATGTTCCAATGTGAGAGAAAAATGTTTATATGCCACACTAAAGAGTGTGAGAAAATAGTTACTTGTTCAACAAGAGAGCAAAGTAGATTTTTGCTGCGAGTGTTGATGTTGAGTCCCGAGCAAGCGAAAGATTCTATAGTTAGAATCTTGAGCGTAGCGAGGGAGTCAAAGGCACGAGATGCAAATATCTTTGCTCTCGTGTGATACATACAACTTTTCACCTCTGCGGCGAGAACATATAACGCAAAGGAATAAAACGCCGCATAGAAGCAAGTAAATCATTTTTATGTAAAAAAATTGGCCAAGTGCGAGTCGGACTCGCGCACCGAGGGTTCCATACAAACCTGTAGGTATATAAATTATTAAAAATATTTTTATTTTATGATGTAACTAAAAATTTACGGTTTTCGCAATTTTTCCTTTATCTGTGCTAATATAAGACGTTGCTTCTTACTAAATTTCAAGATTCTGAATTCACGGGAAGTACCCTGTAGGTTTTGTTTCCCTTGCGAGTTTCGAAATTTGCGGCATAAACGGCTGTATCTTTTGATTGCGTTGGCTTAGAAGTTTGATTTTTTTACAGCTCCAAGGGACAGTTTACCTGAGTATTTGATATACATTTTAGCTTGATACCTCCACGAATTCCTGAGAAAAAGAGTCTTGACAGACGGACGAACGGACGGACGGACAGACAACAAAGCGATCCTATAAGGGTTCCGTTTTTTCCTTTCGAGATACGGAACCCTAAAAACAAACAACAAATACATATGAAATAACAAACATTTACTACAATTACTCTTTCTCATAACATTAACTTTACATCACATTAAGAAAAAACTAAGTCCGTTTCCGTTTGTTTATGCATTTTGCTGATATATGATACTTGTCCAATGTCCAAGATGAACTTACTTAGAAAACACAGTTCAGCCCTCTTTGACGGTATCTCTCAACTCTTGAGGAGTTAAAACATCGGCTTCGTCACTTGATTCACTCATATTTAGTACAGTTTTTAGTGTTTGTTTAAGTTATGTTTTATCTCCAAGAAAACGTAATAAAGTTCAATCGCGCTAACTTTTTAAAGAATATAAATCGCGTTCTGAAACTATATAAATTTATATTCATTCACCATATAAAAAAAACTAAAGACATATAATAATAAATGTTCGCGATAAATATCGCATTTCTTCATTGTATTTTAAGAATAATGAAATACTAATATGATTAAAATAATATTCGACTTAATATCATCTTAATCATGGTATGTATTTTAATGTAATGCATTTTTATTTATAGTTACCTAGAATCTTAATCATTGTTTTTTCGGCAACACTAGTATTGTAAAACTGTTATCTGGAAGAGCGAGGCCTCCTGACACAGGTAGATAATACCTACTAGGAGGACTCGACCAAATTGTATGTACCACCTAAGGTTGAACGAAAATAAACATTATTATTATATTATTATTATTATAATATAGGTTTCATATTTTTATACGAGTTTAACACGAGTCGAATTTTATTTTGTTTCGGAACGAGTTTTTCGTTCCCGCTTTTTGGGGGCCTACTACGAAGTTTCCAAGTCGAATGACGAATCGACATATTTTATCTCTCTCTTTTTTTGTAACGGAGTGAAAGTGACAGAGATAATGAAGTTTAAATGTTCCAAGTTTGTATTACACCCCGCAGTATGAAAAGATGACCTGCGACTAACCTACGATATGAAAAATTAAAAAGTTAGTTTTCTTCACGCTCGCAGCAAAATTGCATTTTCCTCACTGGTTTCAAGCAGCAAAACCGCCATGTTCGAGCCGCTGAGGTGAAAAAGTTTTTGTTTTCTTGTTGGGAGGATTTCTCAATAGTTCAATAAATTGACTACTTTTTATTTTCATTTCATTGCAAGTTTGCACTATACAAATCTCGGCGATAAACGGGGTTGTCGGCCGACTATAGTAATGTAGGTACTATTTTCTTACACATTGAAACATCGTTGCGTGAAGGGGTGTTCATTTTAAAATTGGTTTTACTCTTAAGATAAGCTACTATATTATACAACATTTGTATCGTGACACAGTTTACTATTGTTTCTGAAAAGTAACCTTAGGGTGTGCATCCACCAGAGCTGTACAAGGTTACGGAGCGGTGTGCGAAGAAAAAACCGGACAAGTGCGAGTTCAACTCGAGTGGTGAGGGTATATAATCTAAATTTCATGAGTGTTTTTGAATACTCAAACTTCTTATAGGTATTCCTGTAATCTTTAGGCAAGGAACTATTTTCCATATTTTTTTCAGAATTTTAATCCTAGGTAGTAGTTTCGGAGATAAGGCGGGGAATGGTAAATTTTCGTCTTTTTTTCTTCAAATCTGTTTTTGCTAAAATTATAAAAAAAAAATCTGACATGCTTACAACAAACCCTTTCATTTCATATGTCACACAATACAGTTCGCGAAACTTTTTTTTTAATTTTCCAGTTTACCCCCCAAAAGGGCCACCGTTGTTCAGAATTCATTAATTTACTTTACGCGTCCATTTTTGGGTCACCAATTTACATAAGTGTACCAAATTTCAACTCAATCGGTCCAGTAGTTTCGGAGCAAATCGGCTGTGACAGACGGACAGACAGACAACCGAGTGATCCTATAAGGGTTCCGTTTTTTTCCTTTTGAGGTATCGGAACCCTAAAAATCCACCAATAGGGAGAGATGCGTGAGCGAGGCTAGCAAAGCTATTGGTGATTTTTTTCCACGTATACCGCTCCGCTATCACGTACACCACTGGTAGGTATACCCTTATGAACGCGCATACATAAATAGTACAATTTTGCACCGTATTTCTTCGTCATAAGTATTCAATTTTTTTACTCTACCATATCCTCATGATTCGTCACTTCAGTCATCCAGTCGTTAATGTTACCAAATAAATAAAGTCCGTACACACGCTCGGATTAATCGCTTCGTGATCCGAGATGACGTCATAATACTGCACCGTAATGCTGGAACACGTGACGGGGCCCACCACTCTACAGACCCGCGTCTTTTTATAGCCTTGCTGGAAGCGAAACATTGGATTACTGTTAATTTTTTTTTTCTACTAACGAGCCGAGTTCTATGAGAAATTATACGAGTAGGAATCACGATAGCTCAGAACAATAGGTAGAAGCAGCACACGGAATGCGAAAGTCACGGGTCCAAATCTCACTCTTTGGGACTTTTCACTATGATTAAAATGAAAGCCTTTCTCTATTATTAAAGTTAGGTACCTAATGTAGCCGACTCTCACAATTTTTTATCCATTATCGTTGTAAACCCATTAACTAACGACTAATTTTGCAGTAACTGTATCTATCTACTTACCTATTATTCCTTTCATTTTGAAATATTTATATACTAGCTTCTGCCCGCGACTTCGTACGCGTATAAATTATGGATGACATGATATTCTTATGTTTCACCATACGATACCTACTACAGTGATAAATTAGATTATTACGATTTCATTTTTATAAATTATGCGTGTAACAGTTCAAATCCTCATAAACGTTGTCGTCAATAATATTTAGTTATATTGATTTACTTAATCTTTATTGCAAACGAAGTACGTAAGTAGAAGAAAAATTACCAAAACCGGAATTTAAATATAAAATTTCATAATTGAAACAAATGGACCGAGGGCGAGACCCCAAAGATATTACTCTATATCTCCGGGTGTCTTGTCAAACTACCCCTGAGTGCCAAAGTCCTGAAGGTAAACGGGGAGGCAAGCGAGGCCGAAGGCTGAGCTTTTCGTAGGAGTGAAAGGCCCAACGTACCCTTATAGATAGCGCATCGAGCCAGAGCATCGAAGGCCCGAGGGCGAGACTCCATGGATACTTACTATCCACAGGTGTCTTGCAAGCGAAACATGAGCCTTAAGTCCCAAAGTTGAGGGGTGAGGCAAGCGAGCCCGAAGGCCGAGCTTTTCGTATGAATGAAAGGCCCAACCAAACCAACCCTTCAGAGAGCGCTCTCTATGCGAGCCCGAGGGCCGGAGGCCCGAGGGCGAGCCTTCACGAACACTAACTAAACCCAGGTGTCTTGCAAGCGAAACCGGAGACCAAAGTCCCGAGCGAGAGAAGTCAGAAGAAGAGCGGCGAGGCAAGCGAGACCAAAGGCCGAGCTTTTCGTTGGAATGATAGGCCCAAAGAACCGTTTTAGAGAGCGCTTCCTATGCGAGCCCGAGGACTGGCGCACACTATCTCCAAGTGTCTTGAAAGCGAAATCTGAGTTCCAAAGTCCCGAAGGTGAGTGGTGAGGCAAGCGAGCCCGAAGGCCGAGCTTTTCGTATGAATGAAAGGCCCAATACATCGCTTCTATGCGAGCCCGAGGGCCGAAGGCCCGAGAGCTAGCTCATGCGGACGCTCACTATACCCGAGTATTCATAATAATATTTCTGAATGTCACAAACGCTGAAGTTTTATACATAAAAAATGGTACCTACTTAATTCTCCGCGGAATGCCGTTGTGTCCAAATTTTATACCCACGTCTCTTGACGTTGGTGAACTATGCTAATTCGACGTAAGTATTAAACTCAACCTATCATACATCTTTAGATGACGTCTGAATTCATACCAATTATATAGGAAGACGAAGATCAAGGTTGCTGGATTTCAATATTAACAGCGACGTTGACAGCGACTGAGTTTCCAAAATAATTAGGTTTCTAATGTCTAACAGCTACTATCGGTTGAGATATCAAACATTTTTGGTTATTATAGATAGTCTTTAGCCATCTAGCACTCATTTTCATCCCGTGGTTTTTCACGTTTTATCTATATTTTTTTATAATGTTTGAATGGAGTTCTTTATACTTTCCAGTCAAGTGTATGTTTATCAATTTTCAAGTCTCATGGATTTGAGGAGTTCCCATACAAAGTTTTTCCCCATTTTTTACCCCCTTTGAACTAATTTTTATCATTTTTACAGCCTATGACCTGGCCAGGGATTTTCTCGACCGATTAAGTAAAAGTTGCATCAAAATCCTCTATTCACTAAGCTTGTCGGCGTTTTTTGAAAAATATACATTTTCAAAAATTAAAACTACAAAAAGTGCATGCTGCTGGGTTTGAACTCGGGGACGCCGACTCCGTAAGCTATGGGTCAAGCCACTGGACTAACTATCAGTTGTAAGAACACGATGAATTTTCGAATATATTGACGACATGTTACCATGGTAATGATACTGTTATAACCCCGCTCTTGCAACATTATATAGTTTCTAGTCGCCTCAGAACCTATTTTCATCCCATATTTTTCACGTTTTATCTATACATTGCTAAAAGTTTGAATGGGGTCGTTTTTACTTTCCAGTCAAGTTTATGGTTACCAATTTTCAAGTCTGTAGCTCGTACATTCAAGGAGTTCCCATACAAAGTTCAACCCCATTTTCTACCCCCTTTGAACCCTAATCTTTAAGATTTTTATAGCTTAAAACCTATCCGGGGATTCTCTCGACAGATTAGTAAAGTTTGCATCAAAATCCGTTCAGCCGTTTTCACGTGATACTCTGACAAATAAACAGACAAACAGATAAACAGATAAACAGATAAACAGATAAACAGATAAACAGACAAAAATTCTAAAAACTGTTGGAACGTGTTCTGTTATCAATTCTAAGTATCCCCAGCCAATTTTTTTTCGTTTATCTTCCATGTACAGACTTTCGACCCTCTTCAGCTTTATTATATGTATAGATACTACACGCCAGTATATACACTCAAGAGCAAAAGTTCCGGGTACAGTTTGTACTGAAATTCTATACAAAGTGTACCCGGAACTTTTGCTCTTGAGTGTACTTGAGAATTATAATTAAACCATATCTAAGATTTAAAATCGCTAAATATTAAATACAGATAACTGGCAAATGAGTATCTGAGAGTGTTCGAATTCGAGACAAGCTATTAAGATGGGTGAATGTCTATACAGGGTGTTACATAAATATATTTTTTCACCTGATGCATGAAGTTGGTAGGAATAATATTATTCTTTAAAAACAACGACATGTGTAAAGATTAGCAAAAAATAAAAAATATCGGACATGAAACCTCCACTTCTTACACTTTCGGTACTTCAGCTAGAACTACCCACATCTCTCATTTCCCAGGATACCCACACAGTGGACTTTGATTCGGGGGGCGACTTTGATCAAATAGGTTTTACTCCGAAATCATTGTTTTTACTTGTGGGTAAACTGTGGCAGTAAATATTATTAGTATTCTATCTTGCTGTATACTCGATTAAATAAATAAAAAAATAAAAATATTTGCGGACAATCTTACACAAATCGACCTAGTCCCAAACTAAGCAAAGCTTGTACTATGGGTACTAGACGACGATAAACATACTTATATAGATAAATACATAGAAAACATCCATGACTCAGGAACAAATATTCGTGCTCATCACACAAATAAATGCCCTTACCGGGATTCGAACCCAGGACCTCTTGCTTCGTAGGCAGGGTCACTACCAACTAGGCTACAGCGGTCGTATTAAATCTTCTTAATTTCAAATAGTTCTGCTTTTATACTACATTCTAAATGATCAAAGTAGCCCCATTTTTTCCTACAGTATTACGGTACCTAATCAAAGAAAATCAATAAACAAAAATCTATGTATTTCGCTAGTTCAATAAAGGTTCCAGGAATTTGATATTGAAATGGAGTAAAAAGAACAAATCGAGTTAGCTGCAGGCGCCAGACAGGAGGCTGTTGACGCGATCGCCCAAGGACGGTATGACTTTTTTGTTAATATGAATTTGCACACATTGATTGTAGTTGGCTTGTGCCCTAAGATTTTTTTACGATGCCATTTGAACCATTTTTGGAGAGGAACAAGTGTTTGTATGGGAGCAACTACAATTAACGAACACAAATACCCAAAAATTTGAGTCAAAGACGGCTCGCTGGCGGTAGCCGGAACTCTTCATTCTGATTGACTCAAAAGTATGACGTCACGCTTTGCTATTTGAACTAAGTAATCGTTGTATGGAAAATCAAGTAAATTGCTGTTTCAGTCGCGAAATACTGCGTTTATGTGTCCATAGTTGTCATACAATTTTATTTCTATAAAAGTGTAAGGATTGTACAGGTAGCTTTAAATTTAATCATGGACTATAAAAAAATGCATATTTCTTAAACTTTCAAGTTCCATATATTTTTATGGACCTTGAAAACACTACAAAACACAACAGACAGTAAACAAAATTAGCTCTTCAAGATTTCAACCATCCATCGGCCATCTTGGTAAAATCAAAAATAAAATAGGTTTACAGAGACCCCAGTTTTTACAATGTTTTTAATGTGTCATTTTTACAAGCTTTAAATCTAACTTGTCGTGTTAGTTAGTGTGGGTGAAATTGTGCAGATCGACCAACTTTCTATTGTCCAATCGAGTTAAAATTTTGTACAAATATGTAAGTCGGGTGACAACGCAATACTATGGTACTATCGAGCTGATCTGATGATGGAGACAGAAGGTGGCCACAGCAACGCCTATACTACACAAGATAAACCCGTGGTTTTTGGGCCCATTGGACGAGTGGTTGATAATAGTGCAAAAAAAGTACAGTCGGCACCAGCTTGTACAATTTTTTACAGAAACTTATTTCGAAACAGTATGCTCTTTTTAAGGTTTTGTGAATACGGGCGTAATTCCTTTCAGCCAACATAGCTCCATGGCACGAACAATTTGCCACATCACTCGGAATAATGCGGGCGGACAGGCTTTCAGGGAACTTGTTTGTCGACGCACGTTGCTTTAATATATATGGGAAATGACCAGTCCTCAGGACTCAATTAGGGTCAATTAAAAGCAGCCGAGGAGTGGGATTTATCCGGAGTATGAGACTTACCCTTGTACTGGTTTCAGGAGTGGTATTAATGTAACATTATTTTTATGGGCATACCAGACAGGACCTGAATTAGGTATGTTAAGATTCTCATTTTAATTTATACTAGCTGCCCGCGCGGCTTCACCCACGTATAGCGCAAAGAGAAAATTAAGAACGCAATTTTAGCATCAATATCACGTTTAAATATAAATCATGCACAAATAATTATAATCTATGTATTCCGGCAGAGTTCCGCGTAATCACGCTTGAAATTCAATATTAATTTCAAAACTACTAAATTGCCGTTTGTATACGTATTACCTGTAGTAATAATGCAAATGATGGTACTTAAATACCAATATGATTGAAAACGTGTAATCCAAAACACAACATGTAGATTAGAACGCGTACTAGTGGCGGGCTAAGGTTGAACATCAATGATAAATTATCATTGATAATTGGTTGGAAGGTTAGTTATGTTTCAAAAGATTATTAATCAGAGAGATCTGATACATGTCATTGATGGTTAAATAGGTACACTTCATGTTTATTATCTAAAATAACGGATAATATTCAAGACTTCTTGCATGCGTACCGCGCCGCGCCCGCGAACACCTACCCAGCTATCACGATAGGTTTTATCGTCACGTTTTACGGCCTAAGTGTACTGTGACATCACGTAAAATATAACAATAAAACGTATCATGTTAATAGGGCTGATGTGATGATGTAAAATAAAATAAAAGTGAATCTATCCATGATTTATACGTTGACGTAAAAAAAGATATGGCCGTTTATCTCAAGGAAATCAAAATTGATAGGGTAGGTACTTTCCGTCGACCTAGAACTATGAAAGTTGGCAAGTACGTCTTATACTACAAATACAGGGAAAAATCTGAAAACTATACATTTGTAATTGTGTACGGAACCCTCGGTGGGCGAGTCCGAAAATAAATAAATAAAAAATACTGCGAAATATAATGACACCAGTGTTCTCAGTATCTGTAAGTAAATCTGGGCGACATTAGTAAGCACTTAGTAAAGTACAAAATTCTACCGATTTCGCCCTTACTGACCTTACACTATCGAGATCATGCAAGACAAATTAGCACCCAAATCTCCATATGACCCATATAATAAACACACACTTAATGCAGTTGTATCATTGATAAACTCCCCAGTCATGTCAGACCACTCCAATAACAATGGTGAAATATCTACCACCATTGATGTTGGATAATAAATAACCGAGGAAATGCGGTCATTTGGCAGCTACAAAACATTCCATTTTCGTATTACTGGGCCACCACTCTGCTCATCTCGTTATTCGGCTTCCCTATAGGCTGGCAGCTGAGCGTGTGATTAGATACATGATTGTATACAAGATGTTGGGTTTTCAATACATTCACTTACAAAAAAGTTATTTGAATAAAATATAGGTACCAGTGGAACACGGGTTTCCCGAAACTGTGATTACATTGACCATGGTTATACAAGGCCTCGTGTAGTTTATCAAATTTCAAATAAAAAAGTGAGAATAATAAAATTCTATGAGCAATACGGAGAAAAACTAGATGAATGAGTGTCTCGCAAATTGAGAATGAATGCTCGTTAGTGGTAAATGTATATTTTATGTAAAGAACCCTGTGAATTACTGAATCTGTCTTACAATGGCGAGGACAATTGAGTATTCTGAATTAATATTCATTCAATTAACCGTTAAGGGATTTCTTGTTAAATAAATACTTTTACCGGCTCCAATGATAAATTTCATGCTCTGGCGGTCAATCTGACACATTTAGCATTCGAATTTGATATTGTTATAAATGTGTTTCGCTCGTTCTGACGAACAAGTATAGGTCATTTTGATCTCTTCGCTCGCTTATCTACTTACGCTGCTGACTGTACTAATCCCTCTTTTCGAAATGTATGAAACGGTTCAAATGACTCATGTGGCAAAACTGAAGTATTTTTTTATTATTTGGCAAGCTTATCGTAGCTATTCGTATTTTTTATGTGACAATGCTGATTCATAATCTTGCATTCGGATCTTGGCTTAGCTTATCCGGTTAACTATAAGCCGAAAAGTAAATTAACTTCGGTGAACAGAGCCAGATCCCATCGTTTACGCTTAGATTAAAACTAATAAAACCAGGCAACAATGCATGATTTACAATATGTAATAAATCTTCTATAAAGAATAAATAAATAAATAATAAATATTAGGGGACAATCTTACACAAATCGAACTAGTCCCATAGTAAGCTCAATAAGGCTTGTGTTATTGGTACTACATAGAAGACGGTATATATAATAGATATAAATACTTAAAGAAGATACTTTAACAATAATCTCGTAGGTATTCGAAGACATAAAATTACAAACGAAAGTAATTAAATTACAAACTTACAATAATATTATAAACTAAACCTAACTTAAAAAAAGCTTAAATACATAGAAAACATCCAAGACAGAAATAAATATTCATGCTCATCACACAAATATTTGCCCTTACCGACATTCATAGGTGCATGTAATATGCCTAAATTGAAGAATAAATCACTTTGACTTTGACTTTGACTTTGACTGGGATTCGAATCCAGGACCTTCAGCTTCGTAGGCAGCATCACTACCCACTGGGCTAACCGGTCGTCAAAATATATAAGAAGATATTGGCAAATTCAGGTTAGTTTATTTGAAAAGTGGTTAAAACACTGTCTAGTATTTTAGAATTCGTTAAAAGGGCTATACAAATATATTATTTATGAATATGTTTTTTCCATAAATATAATTTATATATTTATTCCGTAAAATTTCACAGCATTACAGTAGGAGTACCGAACCACTATGAAATAAAAAATAATACACAAGAGATACAAATAATAATAATTACACAGAAGAGGGTGCGCATCCATCTTCTCGTAGAACGTAAAACTTTTTTTATACACATCTATCCATCTGCTAGCAAATATATCACAGTTTGTGTGCTAATTCATGCAACGAGTTTATAAAGTGCAAAGCTCGAATAAGCGGGAGACTACTTTATTTCTGCGAGACAACGTGCGTGCTGCCGGTGCCGCTAGTAAATGTCAACTAGCTCGAAAATTAATCTAGAGGACAAGGAAACATACAGTCGCACCAACTGAGCTACTAATTCGGGACAGTCTGAGGGGGAGTCTGAGTGTGAGTAGTACATCGCACAGTAGTGTGCGATGCAGGCATGCGAAGGGCAGGACAGCCATCGGCCAAAAAGCAGGTGTACTGGTGGTCGGAAGAGGTCTCGTCAGTAACGGAGCACGGAGAGGATACACCCGATGCCGGCGGCGAAGGCACACCGTGGTAGAGGAGGAGCTCCTGCACAGGGCCTTGAAAGAGGCCAAGGAAGCCCTGTCGTTGGCAATAATAAGAGCCAAGGACACCGCCCACGAGGCGTTCCTGGCCACACTGGACAGGGATCCATGGGGACGGCCTTACAGAGTGGTGCGCAACAAAATGCGCCGTGAACCCACAATAGACTCCCTCGAACCAGAGCTCTTGTCACGAGTGGTAGGGGGTTTGTTCGCGTATTCCCATGATATCGTTCCTCCGAGAATGACGGCGGATTTCCTAGAGACGGATGAGGCTATGGAGGTGACGCCAATAACGGATAGGGAGCTAACGAGGGCAATACACCGTCTGAGGGCCTACAAAAAGGCCCCTGGACCAGATGGTGTACCCGGCAAACTTTTGCCATTGGCGCTGGCCTACCTCGGGAGCCACCTCAAGGACCTTTTTAATGACTGTCTTGAGGCAGGGCGGTTTCCGGGGTGCTGGAAAGAAGGGAGGCTCTGCCTTCTCCGTAAGAATACTCGCCCGGCAGAGTCCCCATCCGGATGGAGGCCAATTGTCCTGTTGGACGAAGTCGGGAAGATGTTTGAACGCGTCCTCGCTTCCCGGATCGTAGAACATCTGGACAGTACGGGTCCCAACCTGTCAGATCGCCAATTTTGCTTTAGGATTGGGCGATCAACTATCGACGCGCTGGGATCCCTCAGAACTTTTTCTGAAAATGCGGGAGAGAGAGGTGAGGGTGTGGTGGCGGTTTCCCTTGACATCGCCAACGCATTTGGCACCCTGCCATACTCCGTCATCGGTGAAGCGTTCCGATTATGGTACACTTTTTATCATAATGTGACGTCACGCGGAACTTTAACGGGCTATATCTTCGTAATTTTTTGTTTAATTGACAATCAAAAAAAAACGTGTCCAATACTTTTTGATAATCTAACTGACGGACTAAATAGAATTATATATTTTTTAGCCAGGAAAGTACCCAATTATTGAGTTCTAATTATTAAGTAACCATTGCTGTTCAAAATCGTTTTCCTTGAATTCGCGTGACGATAAACGCACGATTTTTTAAATAGGAATAGGGTAAAAATACCTCAAACGTAAATTGAATTTTAACAGCATCAAGATTTACCCAATCTGCGGATTTCTCCCCACAGCCTCGAGTCACAAAGCACAAGTAATACAAACATTTACTTTCCATCCCAGGTCACATACAAGGTTATTTCTTTCCAATTTAGAGATCCTTCGAGAATGAACCTTGTTTTGAAAGTATTTGCGTCTAATTTAGAGCTACATTTTGGGACGAAATAAGGTTTTTTGATGGACTCCGACTATATCAACAGACATTCTACTGGTTTATTTTGCTAGTACGCGCCTGCCGTTTCCTAATGGTAGGTCATAATACTAATATTGGCAATATAAAACATACGTGTGTATTCGTTTGAGGCTGGAATTTTTACACACATGTAGTTATAATTATATTCATTAAAGTTGGCATAACCCACATAATTTAGTCCAGCATATTAAAACATTCACTGCCAACAGTTGCTACGCTCGTAGCCAATCTCGTGGTTTCCCCATATGTAGCGGAAAGCGCCGACGGCGTAAGCGCCCGCTAGGGGACTGGCTTTGAAAGTGTTAATATAGGTACTCTAAAGATTCTTAAGTCATGTGTATGACCACCTTTATACTCGTAGTACTTGTAAGACGATGTTTGAAAGGTATGCCAAATGTCTGAAGCAATTTTAAATTCGATCCTTTGAGCTTGCCTCTCTCGATTTCGAACTAAGACAATGTAACAAGTGAAATACTAAGTGTTACTTATTGTAACTCTAAATGGTCTTAACGGTTTAAGTCACCTGAAGAATCTAAATAAATAAATGTAGGTAGGTAAGTATTCTTCGTGTTGTAATCTCGTTTAGTAAAAATATTGTGAGAAAATTGTGAAAGTTTATATCAATATACTCGTAGGAATTTATTCTGTGGTTAAACATCAAAATTGTACAGAGGGGACTTCGAGTAAACTCTACAATCCAAACAAGATAAATAAAGTTTATCTAATCTCGTTTGGTCGAATTGAGACATAGGCCTTGTTTTTAAATAGCCTATCAACGTTCAAATATTAAAGAAACTTTACCTTGTTACTTCAACATACATCACTTTGTTTCAAGAGTACCTAACCCAAACAATTAAAATTCAGTCTCAGATTAAGTAATTTCAGTTTATTCCAATCAAACTTTACTAAAAGCTCTCTCAAAATATAAATGTTTATACCCGTAAATTTAAATGAATCCTATTGCTTATTGAGGACGTAATAATACAACTGAATGATCAAACTAAATTCAACGGGATCTGTTGCCGCGGCTCGGTAACGGAAATCCTTAAATAATTCGCATTTCCCTGTGGACTCCCACTGTTGATAACGTTTCCGATACAGATTTCACTTTCTAGTGATTATTTCAACAACATTTTCCAAGACTCGTTTCAAGATGTTTTCGATAAAATCAATATCTATGTAGGAGTACATCAAGTATCATATTTTGGATCATACAGAGATTAGACTGTATATATGAGGGTGATTCTTGAGAGGGTAAGTAGATGTAGTCATAAAAAATATCAAACGCCTAAAACCTGATTCCCCCGGTGCGTCCATCCGCCATTTTGTGAACAATCTACTCTTAAAAGAACTTGTTATGGATTGAAATCAAATGTTGTATGGAGTTAAATCGTTAGATTATAAGTTGATGATTAAAATAAAAAATATGGTTCCCCTATATATAGTAGTTTTTGTTGGAATCTATATCAAAGGTTTGTCCAGAGCTAAGCTACGATTCCCCTAATGCCTCACATAGCCTCACTAAACAACACGCACATCCCTACTGCAACATCTTGTGACGCGGAATTCCTGCCGTGCCTCGCCCTCGTCAGTAGCGCTACCAATGCCGCGGATAAAGGACACGTCTCGTCGCTGGAGCTCTGAGCAATGAAGGTATATATATGATTCCCCTGACTTTGGTTCACTATGACTATGATTCCCCTTTATTTTCATATAAAATCTATTTACTGCAATTGGTATACAATGTTTAATGTAAAGAATAACACATGTATGTTTGCATGTGTTGATTTAGTAATTACTCTAATATTAATAACAGTTTTGGCATAATCGACAAGAAACATACTTTTTCTGATTCCCCCGACTCTGATACCCCCGGTTTCTGATTCCCCCGACTCTCAGACTGACTGATCTATCAATGCACAGCACAAACCGCTGGTTTTAGAGATTCCACATTTAGCACGTAGGTTTCTTATAAGGTCTAGGGGTGCACTAAGAAAGGATTTTTCAAAATTCAACCCCTAAGAGGGTGAAATGGGGGTCCAAAGTTTGTATGGGGAATCAATATTAGTTGGGCTATTTCTTTCGAAACTTCACAGCAGTATTTCTATCGATAAATGAGTAAACACGTGTTTCAGGTATTTTGAGAATTCAACCCCTAAAAGGGGGGAATGTGTTGACAAAGTCTGAAAATCAACATAGGTATCGTTTCTATGGTTTATCGGGTCGCTGATTACAAAAACAACAACGATTTTAAAATCCAACATGGCGGACGTGAAATACCATATCCTCTGTTGGGGTGCGGTGGGGTTGAAATGTCCAAAATATCATTGATTTTGAAATTTAACATTGTCGACTTGAAAATCCTTGAACCGAGCTTACTTTTCTGATTCCCCCGACATTTTTCCGATTCCCCCGACATGTTTTCTGATTCCCCCGACGTTTTTTCTGATTCCTTCCACATTTATTCTGATTCCCCCGACAGCTAAACTTTGAATTAGTATATTTCCGTACCTAATTGACCCAAAGTGATGCCTATTCGATAAATATGTTTATTATTATATATTTAATTTGATTTTATTGTAACTTAGTAGAAATTTCTTAAAATAAAAAACGCTGAGGGAATCAGATGAATAATGCAATTCTCAAGAATGACCCATGAATGCCCCAAAACTTTTTTTCCCGGTATTTTTAGTTCCATTCGCGTTTTTCCCCATTTTCTTTATAATCTATACATTATTTCTACCAACAGATAATTTCGTCACACGCCTTTTTTTCTAGTCGTTATTTTGGCTACACGCATCTTTACCAATGCAATTTTTCACCAATCTGTTTTTTTCACATGCGTTTGGTTACCCGTAGAATATATTTAATAACTTTTTCACATTAGCCTAATAGTCTCGTTTTGAAATATTTTACAAGAAAATGGTTTGATCGGATCAATTACAATATTTGCAAGTAATATTATTTTGCTCGAGCCCTGCCCGCTTAGTGTGTATGCTAAAAGATGGTAAAGTTGCGTCTTGCGAAAAAAAGATTAGATATTAAATCGTATGACAAAAATAAATTAGTGGAAATATATTCTACGGGTAACCAAACTCATGTGAAAAAAACAGATTGGTGAAAAATTGCATTGGTAAAGATGCGTGTAGCCAAAATAACGACTAGAAAAAAAGGCGTGTGACGAAATTATCTGTTGGTAGAAATAATGTATAGAGAATAAAGAAAATGGGGAAAAACGCGAATGGAACTAAAAATACCGGGAAAATTTTTTTTGGGGCATTCATCTATTCAGTCATATGACGTCATAATAAGCAAAGTAAGTAGAGCTGTCATTTACACTTACCTGTCAATTTAAATTATATTAGAATATTTATGAAGTCGGAATTTTGTTAATTATTTGGTGTAAGGTGAGTGGTTTGGTGTGAGGTGGTTAAGTTAAAGAACTACGCTAATTTACCCTGCTTTAATTAAAGCCCACTTGTCGATAACGCACTATAGAATAAAAATCGATTATTCAGACAAAAATCACAACTATAGCATAATAAAAAATACAGACATACTTTACTGTTACGAAATGGTAATGCTGAGTATTATATGAACCAATTAAAGTCTTACTTCACCAACTTTAAAAGCAAGCGCGCGAAACACATTTAACTCACATTGCGATGCAACATGACGAACTCAAATTGAAGGTTCCGTGAATGCTTTGAACCATATTTACTCAAGTTTTATCCTGGACTTGACAGGGAGTTTCTAATGCGGTGAAATTACTTAGGATTATTGTATAACCCGTAGTATATATATGAATTAGTACCAATGTGCCGCTAGATGGCGCTGACCCCTCTTTTAGATGGCGCTGTTGAGATTTTTCTTGATTTACCTAAGAAGGGCTACAATGTTTTGCATATTGAGACCAATAAACCACTCCAGAGTTTCATTTATTCATGTGGTCCTTCGAACCGTGCACCCGGTACCTCGAATTTGTAAAAGAGTTATTGGGTCGTTCTTCTTTTCGACCGACAATAGCCTGTCCCTCGTCTTATTACGGCATCTCATTTGAGTAATGATGTTTACGGTTTTATAATATTCGAATGAACGTCCATATTATTTTATTCATTAGTGATGTTTAGTATTTCACTTTCTCTAACTAGCATTTTTTTAAATGTTTTATTTTTTCGTAGAATGCCGTGACAGAGTGGTAAACCAAAATGTTGTCCCCACTGAAAGAGTCCACTTTGTCACATGTTTTTTTTTAGAAACCAACCGTAAATAAATATTTATATTGGCCAGAAAGGAAACTTTAATGAGTTCTAATGAAGAAACCTATGCAATTTTTTTTAAATCGCACTTCAAAACCACAATTTTCGATAGTTCAAAAACCAAAAAAACAGAAAAACCTCGGATCATTGTGGGTAAAAAAGAAGAACGACCCTATTACGTAAACAGGGTGTGTTACACCCTGTATGCACTCGGTACATTTAAAGGTCTACAAACATCACAGGGACTATCTCGTGCCGTCCGTTTGTCAGAGTAAACAATGTTTAGAACCAAGTCACGGGTAAGCAGTTTGCATAATGGCCGGCCCAGATTACCACTGGCAGAAACAAAAATATCGCTTCTTAATGTAAATGAACCGATCGTATCGCCTTAGACGGCGCGGAATGCTTTAATTTTAAGCCTCTGATCATAGAATGGCTGATTTCGAAAGGAATAGGAAGGAAATTCGGATTATCAGGAAGATTAAGAGGTGTCGGGGCTGCTAAAGAATACTAACTGCTATGGGTTAAATAATGACGTGAATGAAGGCGATTGATGTAACTCGGTATTTTATCTGAAGTGACGACACCAAAGAGAAAAATAATTGCCGTTTTTTGTTAGAATTAAGTTTTAAAGGAATGTTTCGACTTTTGTTTAACGACGCCCAGATACAAGTTTATGTCTTTCGAGCTTGGGAAACAAAGATTATGTTGAATGTCCCTCCCCTATGTCAGGAAGCCCCCGCTTTATAACCACTACGCAAATATTACACGCTGCTAAAATATCTTGCTATCATGGAGTGCTTAAATACCGGAGAGACATATCGGACGCAACAGACTACGAGGCGTGGTCAACGTGACACTCAATAGTGGTTAACAAATGTCATTGCCCGGCCATGCTGGGTGTTGTAAATTGATGTAGATGCTGATGCTGATACGTAGATGTGGATATTGCGTTTTGACACATACTCGTAAGTTCGGTATTTGAATTTTATTTGGTGGGGAATTTCATATGGAACTTCTCATTATTAAGTGAATTCTATAAATTCTTATGGGAATAAAGAATATTTAAAGCGATTTCAATGTGTTGTCGTGAGCTTGGGTCAAAATTAAATAATAATTATAAATAGTTGGGTACGACATTACACTCATGTCCCAAGTAGGTAAGTGTGTACCTCGGTGAACCAGACGAGTGTTGCTTAAAAACCGAAAGTTTTAAATTTCAGTGAGACACCCTATTGTATTTGGTCTAATACGTAAAAAAATAACATCTGTTTGTTATTTTTATTTTTGGATAAGATTTAGGGGTCGCTACCGAATTTTGAAATTCTTTAATGTTTGCATTTCGCCATAGTACCTACGGTTTTTTTTTATATATTTAACATTTTACTTTTTTATCCTTATTCGAACTTGGGGCCACCAGCTACGTAGGAAGAGCCACTATCAGCTAAGCTAAGTCAAATAAGAATGTTAAACTTGTGATCCACCATATTATTTTATATAAGTGTTTTCATCATAACATGTTTGCAAATTTTCTCCGAATATAAGCCAAATACGTAGGTACTTATTGTGTTTCATTTCAACGTGTAGCAAGATAAGACATAAAATTATTTAATAAAACAGCACCTGTGGTTTTTGAACCTTGCTTAACCAAGTAATATAATGTCGCAGCAGGGGTTGCGAACATTTACAACTTTTTATAACAAACATAATTTGCGATTGACGTGCAATCACCCTTGCCTCAGCTTATTCTCCCTCATCCTCAGGAGATGTTTGACACTAACTAGCTGTAATGGCTCAGCGACCCAAAGCGAGTCTTGGCCTCCAACACGAGTTGTCGCTGTTATAGTTGCTATTTCTCGCCAGCTCATGGCTGACAAGTCTGATTCGACAACGTCGTTCCAACACTACCTGCGACGTCCAACCGGTCGCCACCCGGCGGAATGGCCCAGATATGCCTGTTTGGCGCCCCGATATTCCTCCATCCTTTCGACGTGACCGAGCCAGCGGAAACGGCACACACACAATGTGTTTATATGATATTGTTATGACATTTGTTGCCGGTGCTCGCTTCCACTCGTGCGCCAGGTGCAGAGTTAACTCAACGAGTTAAATCAATACGTTGAGCCTAATTAACTTTCAGTGCCAGAATCCCGGAAGGTGCGTAGGCTCGCGGTGTGTCGCAGTCTATTTTCACGAGATATAATCATCATCATCATCACCATCATATCAGCCGAAAGACGTCCACTGCTGGACATAGGCCTCCCCCAAAGAGTGCCACAATGACCGGGACTCCTGTGAACTTTACCAGGTCATCAGTTGACCTTGTCTACCCACACTGCGCCTTCCGGTACGTGGTCGCCACTCGAGAACCTTACGACGAGACCTAATGACATCTGGTCTGATTGGGAAATGTGTTGAATCGGATTGTTTGCCTCCGAATGGCGGACCATTATATTCTCCATTACCTCGCTATGTCTTTTATTGAGCTTTATTGCACTACTGCATTGCAGAATACGGGGTCTTCATATTCATAACTTAAGAAAATACGGACCGATATCGCAATTTATGATCGAATTCACTCCATAAAATATTTTATCAGCCTTGCTAAAATGAAACTAACTTAAACCAGCTAAGAAATTGATACTTTGCCAAAGACCCGGTACGTTATAACCGTTACGTAGCTTAAATTTAAGGTCAGGAAGAAAATAAAACTTAACCTAGCTTAATTCGTCGTTAAAAAAATGCTTGCTAATTTTATGAATATAAATACCCTATACCCGCGTTTAGCAAAATATTTGAAAAAATAAATGCTAACGCAATTGATTTCTCACTTTAACTATAACAAGATTTTGCACGCACAAGCAGTTCTGCTTCACAAAGGGTAGGTCAACTACTGATGCTGGTGCAAGTTTGATTAAATTTTTCTGCACTCTTGGGAAGAGTCGCAGGACGCCATTGGAGTCTTCTGTGACCTTTCCAAGGCATTTGATTGGGTAGATAATTTGTAAACTTAAATTTTATGGCATTAGAGGACATGCATTAGATCTCATTGAGTCATATTTAACACAAAGGTATGAAAAAGCGATAAACGGGGCCATTTCGTCAGAGACAGTGGTGGAGATGGGAGTACCTCAAGGATCTACTTTAGGTCCATTCCTGTTCCTTGTTTATGTAAATGATCTACCATATATGGTAAGCCGAAGATCAGGCATTGTCATGTTCGCCGATGACACCTCGTTACTGTTCAAGGTTAATAGGAAAGATACTGAACTCATTGAACTAAATAACACCCTGTCCATGATATCTGACTGGTTTGCTGCAAATAACTTAGTGTTGAATCCGGAAAAAACGAAATGTATAAAATTCACACTAGCGAACTCTAATGTAAACTTAGCCTCAAATATTAAACTTAATGGTGAAACCATAGAATTTGTAAAGCCAACTGTATTCTTAGGTATTACGTTAGACTCTAAACTGCAGTGGGGTTCCCACATAACTGCGATAGGAAGTAGGTTGAGCTCCGCTGCTTTTGCAGTCAGGAGAATAAGGCAGCTTACCAATGTAGCAACGGCACGGTTAGTTTACTTCGCTTACTTTAACAGTATAATTACTTATGGTCTTATTTTATGGGGATCAGCGGCAGATATTGAGACTGTATTTATTTTACAAAAAAGGGCTGTTGCATATTATAAGATATCGTAAAATAAATAGGCTTTCTACTGTAGCAATATAATTTTAAAATTTTATAATACTCTGATACTGAAATGATATATTGTATACTGTTTTGAAAAAATTACACCTCGCCGAGTTTTTTACGCCGGTTCTTCTCGAGGCAGAGGTTTACTTTCCAAACCGGTGGTAGTTTATCGACATTCATAGGTGTAATATGCCTAAATTGAAGAATAAATCACTTTGACTTTGACTTTATCCTCTGGACTCTGGAGCATGGGAAAACTCAACTGTCATTTTTCCGTACAAAATCTAACATATTATCAAACCACGATTAGAATGGAGGAGACAGTTTTTAACCGACTTCAAAAAAGAAGGAGGTTCTCAATTCGGTTGTATTTTTTATCATTATTATTTTTGATGTGCTGAATACAATTAATTTTTGATGTGTGTTATCTCTGAACTCCGTCAATTACGAAACGATTCGTACAATGTTTTATTTTATTTGAAAGTATATACTTCCAGGTTGGTTCCATTGTCATCAAAACTTCAGTTGGATGATGGAAACCATGAGGAATTGATGGAACTCCTCAAATGTATTAGGCACGCAATGCACGCATGTAGTAATTTCGGTATTTTTTTTATTAAAACTCGTGTCCCAGAAATCACAAATGTGGTGAAGTAGAACTGATGATGAAAACCACTGATGATTTCTGGTACTCCTCTATGATGTACTTTAAACTGTAAAAGTACGTCACAGATTCTGATATTATTCCGTTGAAATAGCAACTAATGAAGTGCCAAAGGTGATTCTGATATCATGACGGAACTCTTGAAATAGTATAGGTAGACCCACATGCAGCGATTTGGTTGTTTCTGTAATAATCAAAGTATTTGCTCTCGGAAAGCAGTTCATGTGGTAAAGTGGAAAGGAAATGAGGAAATGTTCATGTGGCTCGTATGCTGAAAATCATGCCAAACCAAATGGGGTCGAAATGAGGGGACGAGGGGTGTTAATCTACGCGATCGGAGCTACTATTTATTTAAACTCGAAAACAACAATATCATGATATTTATGACCGCGTGTCTAGCAGCGGCAGGGTAAAGGAGTCCAAAACACAGATAATACGAACACACAATTTAACAAGATATATATGAGTCCACAACAAAATTCCGTCAAAGGTTCTTTATTAACACAATCTTATAAATAACGGTCTTGGTTGCTTGGCATCTATTTATTCATAAGCGGCCTTTAGACCTGTCTTAGTGCACTAACTGGCGGTGGCGAGTAAAACCATCTCGTTCGCTTTAGACCTGCATAACACATAACATATGTCACAGTTCTGGAATTATAATATACGGACGTACTAAATTATTGTGAACTCGGAATGCCAAATCTAACCTCATTTGAGTGAAAACCCGAAAGTTCGATTTTTACAGACACTCATACACTGAACAAATATTTAATTGGATTTCCAGATTTTTCCGCCGTCGAGAGGTCTTATAGATATTGGTTCTCATATCGCAAAGTTTAATTGAGTTAGGATTTCGCAGAGAAAAGATGAGAAAGTTGATCGATTTCAAACTTTTATGTGAAATATTTTATTTAGGCCAGAGATCATGAAATATTTGTAGCGCTTTTAATAGTAATACAATTACTAGTACAATCACATATTATATCGTGTTTTGAAACAATTTGAGGAAATAATACAAAGATACAGCAAAAAATATTCGGTGCTGAATACAATTAATTTAAAACAAATTACTACATAGGTATATTTTTTTTCTGGGTGTTCACCATCATTATGGGGTACGAAAATATAAAATGATTTATAAAGTTATGTAACTTAACATAACTTTATTGGATATTTATTTGATCCGTTGACAACCTTCCATTACGTCTTCCAACTTTCATATAGTTTATGGTGGAAATTCGATGGACTTTCTGTAGTTACCTTAGTACTTTTATTTATCCTGTGATCCTAGCAACAAAGATTACAGGCAATCAATACTTGAATTAGTTCGTGCAAAACTCAGTAGAAGTTTATAAAACTCTCTCGTGTCTACTCTCGATCCCTTGGCAATTTTATTTCTTCGCAAACTCTTGTCAGAGGCATGTACCTGCCCGGAGTAAAATAATTGGGCTGCTCTAGTACTGCATTATACCTGACTCCAAGTTTTCATGTTTTCAACTTTACATAGGAACTTATTAGTTAGAATTGTGCAAATTCAGAAGATTTCTATTTAAGTGGGTATATATTTATGACAAGGACATATGTATATTTACGCCATTAGTAGATCGTGAATCATATCATAGGTTATTACTGATTGCCATTTACATTAGTCATCATACATACGTCTGCCCAACGAAAAGGAGTCTAATGTTTTTGGCTGGTTGCCTTTGGCATAGGCCTCTTTCAGAGTCCTCCATTTGACTATCCAGGGCTTTTCTCCTCATGGTTCCAGTTATGTCTTTTAATTGATTTTATTCTACCGTTTTGTCGGCGTGATTGATTTATATGCTCATGCCAAATTAAAGATTTCTAGAAGTAAGGGTCACTGAGCTAATACGAATATGAACAGACGGAACGGACAGACGGACAGACGACAGACGGGCAGACGGACAGACGAAAATGGCGAAACTATAAGGGTTCCTTGTTGACTACGGACCCTAAAAATGGTTTGCAAATGAAGGTCAACTTACATTCAACATAAGGTAAGTATCAATGCTCGACAACTCAATGCCCAATAGTTGTCACTTATTTACCTATACCACTTCTATACATTTAAATTTAAGTTGAAACTGTTGAAAGTGACTAACTGAACATGAATTGGGTCAGGGACGAGCACTAGGACGTTTACCTTTCGAATAGTGCACGTTAAATAAAAGCATGTTAAAATAGCCGTCTAAAATATTGTGTTTGACAGCATTCTTTCACATAAAATTAAATTCCTCCGTGGACCGACTCATTCGCTGAATGCACGTAAAATTCGAAATGAAACGGAGGCTTCAAATACCACACTATTTTAATTTTCATAACTTGCCGCGCTGTCTAGCGCACCACAGATGCCAAGCTTTATGGCGTAAACTTTACAGTTCTTAGGTGCGACGTAAGAAAAAGCTCTTTAGAAATGATTCTGAAATGCATAGGGAGGTAAAAATTGTGAACAAAATGTTTGACGACATTTGAACTACATACCATACCTCCTGTCTTAAAGATGTTTGTTTACAAGTGTCTTTAAGAAGTTTATCTCTTGTTATCAGTACACTACAAAACACATTAAAATATCAAACAAGGAAATAAATGATTAGTTAAATAGCAATGGTTAACATTCAGGTTCTGAGTAATCCACTTTTCTGCGAGTTTTTTTACATAAGTTAGACTAGTGGCTCTTTGAGCTGTAGAACTCGCGAGTCTGATTAAAAAAATCGAAACGACATAAACTTTCTATGTATAGTCAACCAATTTGATTTCTGGGCGTACCTTGTCACAGTGACAATGATGTGAGATCTCTAGGGGCTTTCATATTGATTTTTACTACGACAAGTTACGAAGTGGCCAGGAAATCAAATTGATTGACCCCGTATGTAATTATGGAATATGCTCACAAAATTTCTCGAGAATCGGTTCTAAAATGAAGTAAAGGAGAACAGCCGGATAGCCGGACATACGAAATAATTTTTGCCTAAGCTGAAACTGTGAACTTCGTCCTCTTTGCTCGCTCGTTCAATAAAGGATATCTGTGAAAGAGATGGATTTTGAATTTTATTTATTTAAAAGAGACGATTACACAATTTATTACAAAGAGCAAAATTAAAAATAAATCACAAATACCCATTCCTCCCAACAAAATAAATAATAATGATGGGTAAAAAATAATGTTTAAATATAATGCTCAGTAATCAAACTCTCAACTCTAAGTCGCATGCCTGCATTCCGTTGCCACCGCTCGGATAAGAACCACTTCCACATTTTTTGTAATATACGACACTCTTCTCTACACAGTTTCCAACATTTTAAATCTGTCGTAGAGATTCATGGCACAGTACGTGTCGGCAACAAAAGCTCGGAAAATAAAACTCACAGGACTGGAGACCGGGAGCAGACACCGGTAATATGAGAACATTTTCAGTACAGTCAGCCCGAAAAGATCCTACTTGTTCGTTCGAGTCGTCACGTAACAATACCGAGCCGAGAAAGTTAAGCAGGATCTAACTACCGGAATAGCGGGCCGTAAAATAAAAGAAAATAATAAAAATCATTTATTTCAGCACGGCTATCACAATACAGCGCGCGAGCTCTCTCGATTTTTCTCGCACTATACGTCTCTCTTTTATTACACTTAGAAAGAGAGGTATAGTGCGAGAAAAATCGAGATAGCTCGCGGGCCGTCTTGTGATAGCCGTGCAGACCTTACATTAATTTGATCCATACATATTTTGTTAGTACTTTTAATTCTTACGAATTGTAATTGGCTGTTTATGTTGTGTTGGCTAAGTATCGGCTAGGTTGACGTGAAATAATATTATCACCGTCACATCACACATCAGCATGTACTAAATCACGCATATTGCGTATTCAGGCACCCTAACGCCGCCGCAAGCGACAACATCGTGGGCAACATCATTGCTACAAGTGAACCAAAGTAATCCTTACTTGAAACCGTGAATTAGCCCAGTTGGTCGTGATCGTGGTCGATTGGGTTTCAATTAAATCACCGTAAGGGCATTTATTTGTGTAATGAGCACGAATATTTGATCCTGACTTTTGGATGTATTCGACGTATTCATCGTCGCCTGTTACTAAAGTACTACAAGCATTGCTAAGTTTGAGACTAGGTCTTTTTGTGTATCCAGATATTTATACATATTTCCATACGTCATAACAGCTGTAGTTGTTCTTGGCTCCGTGAGCATATCAACTTCCAGGTGTTATTACTTTGAAAGGGTATTAACACATGAACCTATGATTACTCAGTATAAGCTATGGTAATAATAATACCACGACCGAGTAAGATGGTAGAATACTCAGTCAATAAGTGTGACAGAAAGGGATATAATTATGATTCGTTGTTCTTGTCATAGATTCACTTTTTTATTTGCTGCAACTGAGTTCGTATCAGGTTGTGACACATAAACCATTAACCTCCCAAATATAGCAGCATGTTTTGTGTAGCCATCAGCCATTTTAAGATGAGTCCTTAATTTAGCTGCTCAGGAGCCTTTCCATGCCTTATGATGACACGCGTATAGCTCCTCTGTAGATATATATATTCAAAGGTCAATCCCGATATATCGAGACCAATAGGTACACTTATATTCAGACCAGTATTTGTTTCAAGGATTGTACTTGACAACTGTCAATATAATCATTCAAAAACTTTACATATTGACGAGAAATATCATTCAAATAAACTTCAATATACCCTATTCCATATAAAATTAGACAAATCGTGGGTTACTCGTCATGCGATTTCAAAGAAAACAAATTTGAAACGCAATAAAATTAGTATTGCTATGTTCGAAAAGCATTATCGAAATATGTAAAACTAGTACAATATATCCCTTCGACATCCTAGATAAACGAAGAAACGTAGACGAATTTGTCCGTTACAATTCTGATGTTATCTAGGATTGACCCCAAGTAACGCATTGTACGCGCGTCAGGTAGATCTAAATGTCACATTTTATATGGAAAAATGACAGTTAAATCTACTTAACACGCGTAAGAAATGTTACATGATCGACCCACTGGAATGAGGTATAGTTCTATAATATTGACATTGTCAAATCCTTCGCTCTCTGAACAGATACCAGTCTCGAGACGTCTTCCAAATACGTTACACAATTTCACATGATTCAAATCCGTTGGAATACACTTATTTATTTCCAAATAGTTTTAAATTTCAAAATACCCATTTCCCAGGAAGCGGCGAATTCTTATCGCGTCGTTTTAATATCCGCGACATTCCTGCACGTGGAATCTTATTTCCTCGGCTTTCTTTACGTTTCTTGGCAGCTGTTAAGCGCTAAGCTGCCGTGTAAGATGTTTTAGGGAAAAGATTTAACGGATATTTTCAACGGGCTCGTCCCATTAGTTTTAAGGAACTTATAAAACAATATTTTGAACTCTAATGACGTCTTTCATTGTTCCGAAGGACGAACGCTCTCCATGTGATTAATTATTGGATGCTGTTACTGCTGCTGCTTCGACCGCGACAGAGCAGGGACACCACTTTCTTGCGGATTATCGCGTGGAAGCCATCCGTGCGCTTAAATCAGCAGACATAGGGCAGATTGTTTCAAATTCCTATCAATCCTATGTTCAGACATAGATTATATAATTGTAAATTCTTCATTATCGTCAAATCTGGACATAGAGACACAAAGAGTGCCATCATGAACAGTTCTTCGCCACCCGCATCCAACGGACTCCTGCGATCTTTACCAGGTCATCAGTGTACCCTGTGGGGGGTCTACCCACGCTACGACTTATGGAACATTTTATAGTTTTTTAAGGGACGTCTGTTGCCGGTGCCATATTTAACGTTAACCGGTCTGTAAATTGTGTTTGATGTGTGTTGCAGCAAAAAAAAACAAAAGTCGTCTTTCCTATGGTCAATAGTTAAGGGCTTATGTGCATGTATAATTATGTTTTTAGCCCTCAACTTTGGTAATGTCCACAGGAGAAACCCGAACCTAAATCTCTGTATCCCATCAATGCAACACGCCCTAAGGCCACTTTCGCATTTTGTACTTTACCGAGAGCCTTCTAATTTTGCCCCTTATTTCCTTACGTGTTGGTACTTATACTGTGAGTAAATAATACATTTTAGCAGTAGTATGATGTTCCGCGGAAGCGGGGTGGTACGAATGCAGTACTGGTCAATCAGACAACACAGTAAAGACAATCTTTGGCACATGTAAATCAGACCTAAAACGTTTTTAGATTCCCTTAACTAAAAATAACACGAAACCCACTTACAAGTCGAAGCTTTCACCGTTTTATTGTTTGAGATGAGAAACCCAAATAAAAGCCTTCGTTAATAACAATATGTAGTACCTATGTCTGTATTCGCTAAGTAATTTTGTATGGGAAACACATACTTAAAGTAAACCATTCACAAAAGACGCGAAATTAATTGTGCTCTCAAGAACTTGGTTCAATTACCACTGCTTTTAACCTTAATTAAATTACATTGTATGATGCGGAGAGAATGGGGCATGCCTGTTTGATAAAATTATGTAACAACACACACCGAATTAATCATCGATAGGTAGGATACAATAATAGTAGTTTATGCAACAGTTCTATAATAAGGGTTCTTAAAATTCAAGGGTCGAAGTTACAAAACGAGACGTAGTCGAGTTTCGTAATAAAAGACCCGAGAATTTTAAGAACCAATTATGAGCTGTTGCATACATTACTTTTTCTATGACAGCTTTTTCTCGTCACTCCCAGTTTCACTCATTTTAACTGTTTAAAGTATATTTCTTGGTATATTCACAAAAGCCTATTAACATTTGACAGTGTTGCAATTTTTTTAATTTTGAAGACGGTACATCAACTTGATAGCATAGACAAGAACAATAAGACAGTTCTTAGTTAGGTACGAAAAATGTGGTTGTGTTCAATCAAGTAAATCTAAATGTCAAAAATAAAATTAAGATGATAGAATATTGTTGTTTATTTTTATTTTGTAAACAAACGTGTCTTAATTAGATTTAATGGTCAATCTAGATTCAAAATATGTTCCTAAATTTTGAATCTTAAAAAAAAAAGCAGTTGTACTATATTAGAGCCCATAGACAAATAGACTTCATTGCCATTATTCAAATGAAGCTGATTTAGATATCGCTGTCAGTCATTTAATTGACAGATAGAAGTGCTGGAGTAGAAAAAGTATATAAACTTAACTAGCGTTCAAAAGAAATTAAAAAAAGAGAGAAAAACTCAATTTACATGTCCAGTCAGCATCATAAACATGTATACACTTTTCAACCTTATTATTATATATAGTAATAAGGTCATAGAATATTTACATCATGTTTATGATGCTGACTGTACCTACATTTCATAACAAGGTACTTAGGTAAATTCAGGTAAGATTGGTTATAACTGTTGCAAGTAGGTATTGTGTTGTAGTAGATGGGGTGAATCCACCAGAGATACGCGGATATGTGTTTTCATAATACTTGACACCTCGGCATCGGCAGGAGAGTGGAGGTGAATAATTACACACACAGCTAGGTAGAGTACTAATTGCAAAAAAGATAGTAAATTTATTGGTTATTTTATTTAGTGTATTAGAATATCCATCTACCCATGGACAAAAATCCTCTATTCAATAAAATAAAGTTGTTTAAACAGAATGTTGCTTATATTATCACGTATGATGTTATATTGAAATCAATTTTTTAATTGTAAAAAATAATTAAACCTTGAGGAAAATTTTAGTTAATCTTACAGTTTGCTATCGGAACCAAAAAATAACACTAATCGCGCTGTCTCCCGCGACCTCAACTCTGTTGCCGATACCTATAATGTATGTAAATCCTGAGGGGTAATCACGTAACGTTTTGAACGCACGTTAGGTAAATCAGACTGTCATTTTTAGGGTTCCGTACCTCAAAAGGAAAAAAAGTTGTTGTAAGCATCCCAGATAATTTTTTAAATAATTTTAGCAAAAACAGTTTTGGAGTCATTTAGGAAAAAAGAAAATCCCCCCCTTATCTCCGAAACCACTAGGCTTAAAATTCTGAAAAAATATGGAAAATAGTTCCTTGCCTAAATATTACAGGAAAACCTATAAGAAGTTTGAGTATTCAAAGTAATGGGAAAATTATCAATATTTTTGTGTATTTTGTATGGAGCGCCTGATGCTTAGAGCGCAGCAATTTTTACTCTTGCACTTAGATTATATACGGAACCCTCACCACGTGAGTTGAACTCGCACTTGTCCAGTTTTTCCATATAAAGTGACATTTAGATCTACCTGACGCGCGTTACGTGATCGACCCGCCGCTGCACTTGTTTTCAACAAAGGCATAATTTTTACAGCCCGATGTACCCGGAAATGAATAGAATGCATTGTTTTGTGTAATTGAATATACGAAAGAAACAAAAGAAAGGAAAGAAGCATACATTAATAATGCCAATGTGCTTTGTTGAACCCGTGTTCCATGAAATGGCGGCTCTTTGTATTTTTTGGGCATATTTTCTACGATGCGGGTTATGTCAGATATTACGTATAATAAAACGGTAAAATATTAATATTACATATGAGACAAGGTTTAGGGTAACAAGTAAGTAGTGACTTGCTAGTATTAGTTACACGTCCCAGTGTTTGACTTTGGACCACTACTTGACACTTTAAATCTGATTAACACCAATAGAGGTGAACAAATAGGTCAAACTCAAAGTCAAACATTTATTCGTGAAAACAATACAAAAAATAAAAGAAATAAATTAAACTAACACATTAGGTTTTGTCACGGAACTCTCAACTATTAGTCATTATTGAGTCCAAGATTAGGATGTTTAACTTATTTTATGGTGCTTTATTTGAAATTTTGGCTATTTTTCTTTCAATATTTTGAATAAAATAAGAAACGTTACTAAAATGAAATCTGGTTACTAAAATTCCCGCCTGCGGGAAAAAGGCCTCGAACCCCGCTCCGGGTCATTCTTATTGCAAAGGTTGTCCATTGCAATCCAACGCGGCAATGCGGCGAGCGTAATGGCCACCTTTGCACCGGGAATGACGCGGGGTGGGCTATTTCAGTAGTTTTAATATATCAGTTTTTTATTCTGCCTTGTACCTTAGTTTTTATAGTATATGAATTTATGTCATATTAAGTTAGTTTTAGTAATTTTAGTAATTTTTTATATATATATTGTCTTTTATATTTGCCAAAATTAAAAAAAAGAGTAACATTTAAAAAAAATTAAATCTTAATTTATATAATACTAACATACAAAATGTGGCAGATTTATAGGAATGACCTCAGGGAATGAGGTCTCCTATAAATCTGCCATCCTCCTTAAGTCAGGAAGTTATTATATAAAGTTAAGAAATACTTTTATTTTAAACAATATAATTAACCAAATGGAAGCAAAACGAATCTAAAATAATCAAAATAAGGTACCATGACAGTGATGACATATGGCACTGAAACTTGGTCGCTTACTATGGGCCTCATAAGAAGGCTCAAAGTCACCCAAAGGGCAATGAAGAGGGCTACGTTAGGAGTTTCTCTGCGTGATCGCATCAGAAATGAGGCTATCCGCAGCTGAACCAAGGTAACCGATATAGCCCTCCGAATTGCTAAACTTAAGTGGCAGTGGGCGCTGCACATTGCACGTAGAACCGATGGCCGTTGGGGCGGAAAGGTTCTCGAGTGGCGACCACGTACCGGAAGGCGCGGCGTGGGTAGGCCCCCCACAAGGTGGACTGATGACCTGGTAAAGGTCGCGGGAGTCCGCTGGATGCGGGTGGCGCAGGACCGGTCAATTTGGCACTCTCTGGGGGAGGCCTATGTCCAGCAGTGGACGTCTTTCGGCTGATATGATGATGATGATGATGATGAGGGTACCATGTATCATCATATATATAGTGACGACCGAATAGCCTTTTTTTTTTTTTTTTTTTTTATCTATATAAGTATGTTTATCCGTTGTCTAGTACCCATAGACTACCCGTAGGCTTTGCCTAGTTTGGGACTAGATCAATTCGTGTGAATTGTTCCACCATATTTATTTATTTATATTAACGATAACAAATAACGAACAAACATTATACTTTAAATCTAACAACGAAATAAATAAATAAACTATACACTAGGTACACTAATAAACTATGTATATAAAAATACCAAAATAGATACCAAACTAGGTAACTCGTTATTTAAAATATTATTCTCTAGCTTAAGACCGAACACATAAACATCATTAATAACACCAAGACATTAGGAGAGGCCTAATGAAAAAAGGACAGCATTGTCCGCACCGGGGCCTACTATTCACCACTATTTCAATCTCACCACTCCTCCCAAGTAACTTGACCCCCAGATATATTACAACTGTATAGTGCACGGAGGTCAGACCCATACAGGTTTGCTTAAAGCGAGTTGTAAAGTGTTGTGTAGATCTACTGAGCGAAAATATTTGTCCCATCCCCCCGTTATTAGTAATAGGGTATTACGTACCGGGAAAGTGAGGAACCACGTCGTAAAGAAAAGATATCACGCGCCCAAAATGTTCATACTATTCGTCTAAGAAGACTTCGATATATTTTTGTCTTATTCTGCTTACACACAATTGATTTTAAGTGTGTAAGTATTCGTAGTTTTAACACTTTAAGATGGCATTGACAGTGTTATTGTATCTAGTGGTATAATGCTATACAATGATTTAAGTTCCAATTTGTAATTTTTGTGATTTTCCATACTGAATACGATACCCAACCCAACCCAATTATTACATGCAAAAAACTACATCGGGATTGTGATATTATGCCAATATTGTATATCAAAAAGCAAAATCAAACTTTATTGTCTTTACCTTTGAATGGGATTCGTTGTCTTTGTATAATTCAATTGTATAGAATGATTATTTAATAATACATATTGGTGTAAGCTTTCAATACTCGTCTAGCGGTTGTTTATTGCAAATAATGAAGTTAAGTTGTAACGGCTGAATTAATAGTTCAGGCCAATTTATCCTACGGCAGTTTTCGTACATACAAAGTTGGCCGAAGCTGAGGATAGATTGCTCTATCTTGTTTCGGTTAATTGCTAGTATTAGCCAAATTGCCTCTTCAATACCTTTAATACTTCTTCATTGAGACTAGCGCCATTTGTCAGTCGCTAAGTTTGGAGAGTTAAAGGCCACTTGAGACCAATTGCAGTCAAAAGTCATGACCCAATTCAATTTGTGATTTCTAACTAGATCAAAAGTTGTCTCAACGCCTCAACTAACGAAGCCCCTGTGTGAATGGAACGTATGAACTATGGTACTTGCTATCTCACTCCGTCGGTTTAAGACGAATGTAGCAGGGAAAAATTTGTCAAGTTTGCTTGCTAGTGTAAGCAGAATATTATGATGTGCTTGTCGCCCGTGCGCGGACAGTCAAGTGCAAAAATATGGGTGCATACAACTTACTCATAAATATGTCCTATCGCTCTTATGTCAGCGGATTAAGGTTGTGGTACATATTTATGAGCGGATTAAATCGATACATATTTTTGCACTTGACTGGACATTTGCGAAAACTGGCATAAGATGGTGTTTCATCAGAACGGATCATGATTTCAAAAAGTTTACAATAAAGTTTTGGATTAAGGTACTTTAATTTTTTGCCCAAACAAGCGGTCAGAATGTCACCTATAGTTTAGAAGCAGTAGCAATAGCAAAGAGCCTTTTTGGAAAATTATTTTGTACATCAGTGTCATGTAAAAAAATAACAAACAATAAAATTGTTAGTGCCAAATATTAGATAATTTCAGATTTATTTTATTGGAATTTTTAGTTGCTTACTTTCGGAGCCTTAGGTTCTCAAAAATCACGTTTTTACCAGACCGTGCAAAGGATACGCCATAAGTTCGCACGGCAATATAAACAAGATTGTTGAAGTTACGTTGGAAAACATTTGAACCACATGGCCAGAAGAGTACTAGGCATCCAGGAGGGGAAGAGAGGAAGAGGACGTCCACAAACAACCTGGCTAAAGACTATCCGTGACGATATGAGGAAGTTAGGCATAACAACGGAATTGACGCAGAACCGTAATGATTGAAGGAAGAGTATTAGAAGGGCTGACCCCAAATAGGGATAAAGCAAGGATTGATGATGATTTAAAGAGGAAGAGGAACATCCGCCTAGTCGACTAAGTACGACTCGTACTGTACGAGTACATCAATTTAAAAAAAATGCCATAGCTAAAACAACAAACATAGCTAAAAACTATGATGATAGACAAGACTTTTGATTAAATTAAATTGCACTCAAATCGCTTGGAAGCTACGATTCAAATTCAATTCACTGTCATTTCTTCATACTTTCTTCGCATTATTAGTCCATACCGTTTTAGATCTTTACCTGGGAATAAGGACTTCTTCAAAAATAACAATATCATTTGAATTTATTTTTACTTCAACTTGCTGAAGGATACAAAAAGGAAAGGTTTGTATAAAACGAGGGCTTCCAATAATACATAGAGGAAGATGTAAACTATGTCAAAGTATCGGACATTCGCATCGACCGGACTATTTCCACTCACTTTAGAAACCTCTTATCTATTCTGGCCTCCACAATGTTATCCTGTAAATAGGATCCACTTTTACAACATTGCAAAGGAGATATGAGGTTTTGAAAGTAAGTAATCGGTTTCGCAGAGTGGTCGTAAATTCGGGTCTAGTGCTATAAAAGCGTGATCCGATCGGTAGTCATCGTAAAGTTGGCCATTTAACCAGGCTAATACTTGCCTCGTCCTATTTTCCTGGTACCATCAGTAAGTCAACAGCCCAACTTAAGAGGAAAAGTGACAAGAAAACTTTAATTATGACCTCCGGCTTAAGAATGTTTTACGGATGACTGATTTTGTAATTTCACCATACATTTCTCTTTTCTATGCGTTAGACTTACCTTAATTATTGTATCTATGCAAAAAAAGCAATTACACCGCCTATAGACGCGGTGTCAGTGTCGCTCTGATGGAAACCCCACCTTAAAAACCCTCCCCCGGGGTAGACATGAGAAATTTTCCGCTGTATTTTGTAGGTTTTTAACTGCCGAAAATGTTTTCTAGTTGATACTGGCAACACACAAGTTATTTTTATACTAACATGCCTCAAAAAGTATTCCGCTCCTATGATTATCGGTTACTACCGAAAGCCCGTTAAACACACTACCATAATAGTGTTCTGTAATGACCCTCGATATGGAGTATCGATCATTAATATCGAAAGCCCTGCAGTCACGTTTCCAACATAACGTGGGGCCCAGTATAAGGGTTCAACCCTTATGGGCCCTTCAATGACCCCGCACTGCAAACGATGTCCATTCTTATTGTGTATTATGTGATGGAAACTACTTTATTGACATTTTGTCACTTTCAAAGAAATTCAAGGACTGCGAGATTGGATAGCATATTATGTCTTGTCGCTACGTTTTAAGAGTCCACAAACCGCGCGACTCAAGTCGACTCTCCATACAAAAAAAATAGAGCGAGTAGAACGTTTTTCATACAAAGCCTCCCATTAATTAATTCTTAACGATTGTCAGATTGGGCAAATTTCAGTAGAAACAGAAAGTCTTGGGCCGTATTTCCATTTCTCCTTCAAATGACAGGCCATCCTAAGGATATCTATCGCTTTTATCTGTCATCTCTCATCTACTACAACAAAACACGCTACAAAAAAAAACTCGTGCGTATTCTAGTAAGTATCGAAGATATGAAACAATGCAGGGCACATTTCCGAGGACATAATTTGCCTACATATTAAATTACAAAGAATTATTTAAAAAATTAAAAGAAGCTGTAGGTATTTCTAGTCTAAATTCCACAGGGTTAGATAAAAGAAGTTAGAAGATGCTACCTTCGTCAAGAATCAAAATGCACCAGAAGAACAAAAACCTTCTAACTGTTAATGTTAGGTAAGTACGTACATATTACTCTGTGGTATTGCTCTCGGTACGTCCCTTTCATGTTTATTTCAAAGTCAAATCGCCAGCGACATTAAACAAAAGTGACATCCTAAGAACAACTTCTGCCAATTAAAATAGATGGAATTGTGGTTCTAATGATCATAATTATAGGTATCGGGGTCGAGGATGTGTGCCTGCATAATCACACAGGAAATCAATCAATTAGTGAGAGTGCAGCCGCACTCCTGATATACCAATATTAGCCAAACATCGGAAGCTAGAATAGTGGGCAGACGGGTGTAATTTGATAAATGAATTGTGTAAGTAGCATTTTAAACTAGTATTAAAAAACCGAGAGAAACCAAGTGCTTATCGGACCACGCGCATAGGGTTCCGTAGTTGCCTGGCTTTGTTACATCGACACCCGCGCGGCAAATAAACGTTACGGTTGCGTGCCCCGAATTTGTACATGCTGAATACAGCTTTCCAATAGTAAGGGTCACTGAGTTAAGCCGAAGACGGGTGGACGGACAGACAGACAGACATGGCGAAACTATAAGGGTTATTGACTACGAACCCTTAAAATTAAACAATACTGATTTTACATGTAGGTTTAGGTACTTCATCAGCAGCTAGCACGTCCCACTGCTGGGCACATTGCTTCTTCTCACGGATGATTTATTTAAGAATTATTAAAATATTTGAAAAATTCCGGTCGCAGATTCGCGTAAGATTCGTACAACTTACCTACTTTTTAATCAGGAAATGATTTCATTACTTAGTAAGAGTATAATTAAAAATTCTTAAGTCAAAGAAAATGTAATATCAACGCTTTATCATTTAATAGTTAAAACGTAATTAATTAGAATTTATAACAAAGTTCTTAAACAAACATCTAGTAGCGTGAGCTGTAGAACTCACGACCATGTCTTTAAAAAAAACTTTTTTTTTAATTTCGGAAAAGTGACTCGACAAAAAAATCTACATAATTAACGAACCTGCTCACAAAATTTCACGAGAATCGGTTGAGAAATGCGACCTGTAGAGGTGAGCAGACGGACAGACGGATAGCTGGACAGCTGGACAGACCGGACATACAAATGATTTTCGGCCCTAGCTGAAGCATACAACTTCGTTCGCTTCGCTCCGTCATTCGAAAACATACTACAACAAACTTAAACCGCAATTAAGATGTTTTTTTTTTTAAGAAAGTTGGTTATGATAATTAAAACTCATAACGCTAATTAATGCTAAATAATGGTAATGCTTTCAGACCTATTATCGTGACTCGTGTCGATTTTTTTCTGATCCATCTTATTATGTTAGTTCGTTTTTAACCGGCTGTAAAAACATATGAGTTTCTTTGTATGATCTGACTGTATTTTTTAACCGTTAAAAATGCAACCGAAAATTCCGCAAATCGGCCGGGGCGTATTTTACCTTCAAAACGAAACACAATAGACGAATTTAAAAACAGCTTACAACTAGAACCGAACTAAATAAGACTTACCTATATACTTACGTCGCTATATTTTATAAAACTATACCACATAGCCACATGAAAAATATTTGATTACAGTCACTTTTAATCTTCATTACTACCTAAAATAATAATGTGGAATTTTCTATCGTTTTGAGAAGCAGCCCTACACTCTATTATATTAATTTTAATACATTTTCAATCAAAACAAGTCGAGCGGAGCGATTCCTATCCCATCTATTGTTGTTCTACTCCATCTATGAAAGGTAAAGAATGAAAAGCGTTCAACATTCATTGTATTTACTTTCCATCATAGAGTGATGAGTTCCTATTACCAGTATGCACTCGAACAAGCATTCATACCTATTATTCTTGCGAAATCTGATACTTTTAATATGTACTCGGATGTTGCTTGTGGATTCAATGCAAAATGATTGACATCGTCCTATTATTATATATTTTTTTTTCATTATTTTGACGATCGTGATAAAAAACCTTATTTATATATTTCATTCATGCAACCATGGTATTACAAGATCTTGTGTAAATATGTAGAAGGTACAGCATGGACTCTGTTAGGGTGTAGCAATCTTAATCTAAATATGTATATCACTTTATTATACTATTATTAACAATTTCAAGGCGATACATTACAATTATTGAATACAGATTAACATATAATTAAATTAGAGAAAGTAATTATTCGAATAACTTGGGCATGTCAGATTTATAATAATAATTTGAATAATTTGATTTTATAGGTTTATTGTATAGCTATATAGAATTAAATTTGTCGTCTTTAAAGAAATCGTCGATTAATATCTGTTTTATTGTCCTTATCAATCGGGCGTAGTTTTCTTCTTGCATGATGTTTTGCGGTATTTTGTCATTTCGCGCACATCTGCTGTGCGGTGCGGGCCGTTTTTGAACATAGTTAATTTAAATGTGGGCAATGCTAATGTTATTTCTTTGACATGTATGCTGTAATATATTTTTTTATCATGAAATAAATAATCTAATCTAATCTAATTATTTAATTCATACTCGTATTTAAAGGACAATTTGAGAAAAATACACCTATAAAGTAGAACTAATAATTCGACTAGTGGCTCTGTGAGCTGTACAAATCTCTGTTTTTTTTAAAGATTTCTATCGATCGAACCTGCTCACAACATTTCACGAGAATCGGGTGAGTAATGCGACCTGTAGAGGAGGACATCTGGACAGCTGGACAGCCGGGAATATGAAAGAATTTTGGCCCAAGCCAATTATACCACATGAACTGCTTTCCTAGAGCAAATGCCTTCAATCTGGAGTTCCGTCGATTCATCAAGGATCACAGAATTTTCACCTTTGGCACTTCATTTGTGCTAACAACGGAATCATATCAGAATCTGTACTTTTATATAGTTGTAAGTACATCATTGAAGAGTTCTAGAAGTCATCTGTGGTCTTCATCATCAGTTCCACTTCACTACATTTGTGATTTCCTGGTGTAAATACACGAATTATAATAGAAAATACCGAAATTACAACATGCCTGCCTAATATATTCAAGATATCCCTCAATTCCTCATGGTTTCCATCATCGACTTAGAGTTTTGATAACAATGAGACCAACCTGGAAGTGTTTACTTACAAGTACTTAATAAAAAAAATGTACGAATCGGTTCATAAATGACGGAGTTCTAAGACACATTAAAATTAATAATGATAAAAAAAATAACTGAATTGATGACCTTCTCCTTTTTTGGAAGTTGGTTAAAAATAAAGATAGGTATTTATGTCCACAACAAAATACTTTTTTGTGCAGCTTCTTTTTTCTGATATCTAATAATAAAAACATGGATGAAATTGTTAATGCCTGTTTAGTAGTGGCGCCCTGAATGGTTTAGATTCCCGGTAGGTGGCTGCAATCGGGTTTTTCATGCATAATTTTAACTACGAAAAACCACCGTTCGGATAAGACAACGTCTTTCGGGTTCGCTAGTATGTATGTAAATTTTAAGGTAACAGTTAACCCGATTGGCGCGCATAGAAGCAAACGCAGGCGACTAATCTATGCTATCTATATATGGACTTTTCGGATGGATCATAAGCAAGGTATGTTACGCGATTTGCCTGCATTCCTTGCAACAGGCGGGCAAAGAGAACGAGAAAAAAGTCTCACCGGGTCCATAATGGATCTTATAAAATGTATCTAGCGAGAAAAGTAATCTCATTAGATACATGACAAATGAATAAATGTATCCATTGAGAAAGTACTTTCCCTAGATCTATTCAAGAGCTGGGCAATGTATCTACAGAGATAAATATTCTCCGTAGATCCATTTCTTGCAACTGGGTACAAAGATGTACCTATCAGGTGAGAAATAATATTTCATTAGATACATACTTCAGAGTAATGGATCTAGTTAGAAAAAAAAAACATTAGATACATCGTGGATCTAATGAATGGATCTTAAGAGATAGATCGATAAAAACATCGTGTCAGTGTCAGATGTGATATTTTTTATGGTTTCCGAATCGCGCCGACACTATAAATTCCCGTTTGATATCGGAAGACCTATAAAACGCGCGATAGGCATGTCTCGTTTACGGCCGCGCCGTCTGGTGACGGCCGAGGTTACGAGCTGGCGGGACGTGATACGAGTACTTGCGGTTCTATTTTTTAACCCCTTCACAGCCAATCTACATAAATATACTTAACATGTCACACATTACTAAAATTAATATGTAGATTTCACTTTTGATCGACAAGTTTGTTCTTATTCATATAAGAACAAACTTCATAAGCTTACTTTCAGGCCCTGCTCTGGACGCAGCGAACGGCGGGGTCTGGTTAGTTATTTATTTAAACTTTATTGCACAAATATACAAGTAAAAGTACAATTGGCGGACTTAATGCCATCAGAAATTCTCTACCAGTCAACCATTTAAAGCCAAAGTCTGGTTACTGATGTTTGCAGACCGTATGCTTGTTTGCCACCGTCATAATATTAAAAAAAACCGTACAAGTGCGAGTCGGACTCACTCACCGAGGGTTCCATACAAAATTGCAAATGTATAGTTTTTAGATTTTTTTCCTGTACTTGTAGTACAAGACGATATTACTCGTACTTGCCGAATTTCATAGTTCTAGGCCAGCGGAAAGTACCGTATAAATTTTTATTCCCTTGAGAGTGTCGAAATAAATATACGTTTTTTGCGGCATAAACGGCCGTATCAATTTTTTGGACTGTAGACTTGAGTATCTTGAGTATATGGTTTTAATTTTAACGCGTTCCCGAGATAAAGGGTCTTGACAGACAGACGGACAACAAAGTAATCCTATAAGGGTTCCGTTTTTTCCTGATGAGGTATGGAGCCCTAAAAAACTACAATATTAACACATTCGCTGCCGTGGTTTTCCCCGTATGCAGCGGAAAGTGACTACGACGTAGGCGCCCGCTAGGCGGGTTCGTGGCAGTGAAAATGTTAAGATCGTAAATTAATTTCGTCCCAAGCTATGGAATTTTCATCATGCGTAGTAGCCCGTCTAGTACCTATAGAAATAAATAAACATGTCCAAGGTTCCTCCTATCTTTGCAATGCAAATATAAATACCTGAGAGAGACCTTGCCTCTTACCATATGAAAGAAAGAAAACGCAAAGCGTGCGGCTCGCCGCTCTATGGTACGGCTCGAGTAATGACTTTATGGTAAGAGGTTTCATTTCATATATTTTGCTGTAAAATAATATATGTACAGCCGTAGTAAATACGTCTGGTTAGAATGAGACATCTATAGAATAGAATAAAATTGAATACTTGTTGACCATGTAATCATGTACGTACATAAAAAAAATATTCTTTATACCTACTTATATTTTAAGGAAGCAAACCCAAACCCACTGTACTGTCTAAAAGAATATGAAGATATAATAGTAAAGAAGGACTGTTACAGTCCTAACAGTCCTTCTTTACTATTATATTATATCTTCATATTCTTTTAGACAGTACAGTGGGTTTGGGTTTGCTTCCAGATGACTCTTAATTTTATGTTTAAATTCCCTAAGTTATTGCTATAGGAAGTAAGATGTACAAGTGAAAAGTAGAATCGACTAGTTCGCGGATTTATTACGAGCTGGCAATTTTTAGTGAAACAACCTCCTTGTAATTGGGGTCACATTCCTGCACCGTCTATAACGGCAAGCATCTTGAAATTCTTGAAGTAATCTTCGAAGTTCCGGGATTCCGGTCTGCAACGCAGGTCTACAGAATACGCGCAGGAGCATGCGCGAGAAGGTTAAATTATCACAACTCGTTGCGAATTTCCTATTTTCTGCACTTGTATCGTAATAGTACATTTCGATGCTAGTGCGGAAAGTATGACATTTCCGCACGTATATCGAACGACGTTTTTTAATAAATAACTATTTTCGCAACTGTATTAAAAAAGTCGTTCGATACACGGACGGAAATGTCATTCTTCACTCGTCCCGAGTCTTGCAACCTCAAAAATTCAAACTCAAAATGATCTTTGCCACTCGTCTACGGCTCTGCCTGCTTTGCCCACTCGACTCGTGATGTAGGTAATAACATACTTTCCTCACTAGCATCGATGATCCCAGTTGGTCGAAAATAAATATTTTGAATTTGAGTTTGAATTGAATTTGAAAATAGTCAACTTCCATTTTTCTCCTAGAATGTTGGTTTATTTAACCGCCGCCTCGACTAGTATTCAAGTTACCTAAATGATATTGCCAAGTTAGTTTTGCGATCGGCGAATTCGGTAACAATAATGTTTGCAGACTATTTTCGTGGACTTCTTTTGTGGGGGAAGGCATTCCTCAACAGCAAATTAAGTTTGTCGTGTGCTATGAGGTAAAATTGGAAATATAGTTTGCTTTTTTAACTTATTTCTGCCGTTATTCTGTGGCTATTTTCTGACTTTGTCTGTCTACGGGAGTATTTTCTTTACCTATCTAATATTAATTTAGTATCTACGTAATTAGGGAAACCAAGTAGGAACAATAATAGTACGGTCGACCTCACAAGGGGCTTAATACCTTTGTACCGTGTCGCATTAAACGTCATGTTAAACTGCCATATGAAGTTGTCAAACGATTGAAAACGACAAAGTGTTTAGCTACTTATGAGGCCGACTGTACCTAGGTCACAATATACTATGACAATTTTAACCTATTATCGGACAACTTGCATACTAAATTTCAAATACAAATTCGTGACAGCAATTAAGTAACTAATACAAGCACACATAATGACAAAGACAAAAAAGAGGGCCCAAGCTAAGCCTATTTCGAAAGTAGCATCTTAAATAAATTTAAAGAAATCTTAAAGAATTCTTACCAATATCGGAACCCAACGCACATCTACACATTGAACATAACTGTATAATAACATCGTCTAATAATGGCAACATGAATGTCAGAACATTGTCATCGAGCGTTCATTCGTTTTTATGGCACCGTACCTACGCCTAGCGCCTCCAATATACTGTTAAGCTTAATTTCATCTCCCCCACGTAATTATTCGCATTTTTTGGCGAAATCTCGAGTTTCTGGGGTGACATACGCACAGGGGCGCAGAAATATGGTATAAATAATCTGGAAGAGCTTTGGTCGGAATTCTTTACTCGTACATTGTACAAAATAATAGCTTCGAAAAGTGGTAGACTAATTTATTGGCTTACTTTACGTTAACGGTCATACATGTTATATGGAGGTCCGTAAGTAGTATGTATATTAGAAAGAAGTATAATAACCTTCGGAGTTTCACATCTTGCAAGGGTAGGCGTTTCTGTCTCAAAAGGCAGCTAATGAGAATTTCATTCTGAAAGTTGGTTTGGTGTAGCATGTAAGTAGTGTAATTGTTATATATACGTTTATCAACATTTCCATTCCAATGATGTCTGATTTAAGCACCGCGTTATCACAGTATGAGCTATCCAAAAAGCAGGTGAACGAATCACGAAGATTCGCTTAACGTCAATAACGTAGGGGAGAGGGGGGCAGCCTGGTACATTTTTTACACTCATTAACGTATTCCAAAATACTACCCATAAAAACCAGTTTTAAGCCTCTACACAACAACGTATATTATTAACCTATGTAATTAATGCATTTGCACATGCCCAAAGCTAAAGACAAAGGTACAATTTAGAATTTTGCAACTCGAGGAATAATGTTCAATACTGCCCCAAGCGTGGGTAGCTTTGAATTTACTTGGGGCAGATTTGAAATATGGGTTATAAGGCAACAATGTTGAGATATACGTGTTTTTTTTACCTGTACTTAGTACAGTTAGTCACTAGGAATGGTCGTATTAACATTTTACTTGTATAATTTGCAGTTATAACTAAGAAGGGGTAGTTTTGTACAGAAATGTTTTTTATAGTGTTCAAAGGTGCCTCAGGAGGGGTACCTTTGAAACGTACTGAAATCCTACTAAAGCTGCCCCCTTGAGGCAGTTATGCACACACTGTTGTTCAAAACTACCCCAACAATGTATCAGGGGATAATAATTCTGTATTAATTATGTTTTGGCTGTTGTTAAATAAAAAAAACATAAAATGTTCTAATTATAATGTTTATTTTATCATATAAAATGACAGAAAAACAAACAATAGAATTCTAATAACTATTATACCAAACAAGACTAAACGTAATAAGTATACAACTAATTAACTCAGGTAAATGCATTATGAGCGTGTACTAAAATATCTAAGATTATTAGTTTACGTACCTACATGTCAGTTTATATCGGGGCAGATATGAACATTTCCTATGGCCGGGGTAGTTTTGAACAGACTGCTAATCAAAACTGCCTCCTAATTTATTTTCAAAACTACCCCAACACCTATTTAAAAAAATAAACATTGATATCTTCCAAAACAATAGCAAATTCTGATTGTTTATTCTTTGTCACTAAAGCTTATAGATTGTATTATCGAATAAAATAAGTTTCACTTACCGTTTCCTTCAAATACAGCCTGAAAATCCTTACACATGGGGAGCAAAACCGCTAACGGATGACATCGAAATCAAAATATGTTACTGGTTCGTTCATGTCCTGTCAAACGTCAAATCTGTCAAGTGACAGTTGTGTGGGTCAGTGTTGCGAGCCCAAAAAATGGATTTGGACCATAATTGCACTAAAAATACGTCTTTGAACGCATTTGTTCTAAGCTGCCTCCAGTGATAGCTGCCCCCCTCTCCCCTATTTATTCAAGAATAGAAAATGAACATCAACATTTATTTTGAGTCATAAATATTCCATTCTCCTTTCTTCCATCTTTATTTTACGTAACTTGCTAATCTTAGCAAAATCAAACAATGAGCCCCTACTTACATACTTTACTTTTATATGCTTGCTGTACCGTATCTTAGAACCTAATTGAAATGCAAATTTAATAAATTCTATTGCTCGGCACTTCCAGCGAACTTAGTTCTCTGCAACGGCTTCTATTACCCGATACATTAGCTTTATCGATCGCTTGTGCACCTTATTCCGGGGTATTTCGTGGATGCCTAATAATAGAAATCGGGGTTGAATTTAATCATAGACCCGCCGTGCAACATACGTCGTAACGTAATAGGTCCCAGTTGAAGTTTAGATAAGAAAGAAAGACGTAGATGAATATCCCTGTGGGGTGCTTTCGTACAATTTCCATATTTTAGGAAAACTGTCACAGCTCGGCTATGTCATTTTATATTACCACCAAACTACACCTATATTAAAGTCGGATAAACGGCTTATTCAGTTGATTCATCTTGATTTGGCTAACAGTTTTTTTTTTATATCGCCCAAAGTAAAAAGTGTACGAATGCTCCACCCTTTGGGCTACGTAGAATTAGGTATTTAGTTTTTAAGTCATGTTGGGTGGCTTTTCAGGGCGTCGTGGTCTGACTTAAGCATACCAAATTGTAGAATATCTAAATTGCTATGTATGATTTTACAATGAAATAAAAAAAAACTTTACGACATGGGCGCGCTAACCATAGCAGTGATTTAGTTTTTAACAGGAATCATCCCGTTAAAAACTAAATCACTGACCCCAGAAAATATTTTAATCCATTTTATAAAAGAACATAATACTTACTAATAATCAAATCGTATTGACAAAAGCGCTGTGTAACTTAAGACATAACTGTTATAAATCTGATGATATTATGTAGGTACCTAATGATATTTAAGATCTACCTAGACTGTAAAAAAATATATTGACATGTTTTATCAAAAAAATATTCCTGGATAAAGCTGTATGTTTTATCAAGGAATGAATGAAATGAAATAACCTAAGGCTCAACGCACCTGTGGGGTAGATAAGGTACCTCATCCAGTAGGTGGGTCAACTCCCTTGCGATTCGTGTTTGATACTAGTGCGAAGATTAGCACTAATGTCTCTCTCAACGATACATACGCAGTTGACAACTGACATGGTTTGCGAGTACAGTGCACGCGTAACGCTTATTGTCGTTTTAGAATCACAGCACTTGAATGCGACAAGAGCGCACCAGTCGCACAGGCAGGGCCCTATTTCACCATCTTGACAATTGTCACCTGACAATGACAAGTTCACGTACATTGCTGGGTCAATAAGCTATCCAGCAACCACCTTAACCTGTCGACGCAGCGATGTATTGTCATTGTCAGGCGACAATTGTCGATTTGGTGAAATAGGGGCCAGGTATATGCGTTTTGATTTATTTTGCTGCGTCATTTTTAATTATTTAGTTAACTTATCTGAGGCCTCAGATCATGTTCTGAGGGCTCAGCGGATCGCAACGATGATGACAAAACACTCAATAAGAACACTCCATAAAAAATAGGAACTCCTTTATTTACATATGTAGCAAATACTTACATTATTCCAGCTCAATACTTCTATACAATAAGATGGCCACTTGAGCAAATTTACCTTAAGTAATATTATGCTTTACAAAAACATTATTGCTATGTTTGGTCGAATTTTATTTAAGAGCGGATCACAGCCAGGTATCTCGAAATTACCTATTTTCTACTCTTAGAGTTATCGATCCTTCGATAATACTTTTATCTATTCTTTTTTTAATAACTTGTTCGAAATGTTTTACCACACTTAATGGTTTTCAAATAAGATTTATTACCTACTTACTCTAGGTCTAAAAAGAAAATTATTATGTAGCATCTAATACAGGTAATAACTGTGATCGCCTCTTACTTACTACCCAGAATTGATTAAGAAATTTCTTACCCTAAGTTATTTTAGCAAAGATTTTAAACTCTGTTTGAAAAGTATACTTAAGATCGAGATAAGTTTCCAGTTGCTTGACCAGGGACCTCTAGAAAATGTATTTTAAAGCTACTTAAAACTAAAAGTTAACGTAAATGTCGGTTAATCTCAGCAAAGTAGTCAGTAATCCTTTTTCACAATTCGAAGTAGTCGAGCTAATCTCGACAAAAAAGGGATAGCGACACAAACATTTACTTGTCATTTCAAACCATAAACATGTGTCTTGTCACGAAAACGTGGAAATCTCAATGGAATTCATTTACATAAAAAAATTAAACGATGAAATAATAAGTTTAGATTTAGTCAATCTCTTTGGACGAGTAATTAACACTAAAAGAGAATTTGTACGGTTCTAATTGTTGTTGTCATTTTGATTACAGTCAATAACACACAATGTATACTTACGCCTAAGTTGTGACATCTATTTCGTGAATATCACATATTTGCCCTGCACTCGTTGTATCTCCTTACCGTATCTACTCACTAACATTCAGTTGTTCGACTAATTCATAATACTCGGAGCGAAATGTCGCTAGTCGCTATAAATTCAAATTATCTTCAGAATCACTGTCACTGGTATATTTTATGGCTTGTAGAATTTCATCTTCTATCTCCGCTTCATTTTGTTGAGTCTCGTCGACGGCAAGTTTGTTGTAAGCTATATTGGAGTTAGCTAAATTAGACGAATAGTGGCTACCACAACAATATGCGCTGCATTTTTTAATAAGACAGACCGTAAAAAAGTAGAGAGATATGAAGCAAATCACAAATAGCACGACGGAAAGTGCAACGTTTAGTCTGTAGTGCCAATTTGCATTATCGATTTGCGGTAGGACAGTGTTGGGGTAGCAATAGAGTCGGGACTCGACATCGGACATGTTGAAAAGGCGAGCGTCGTCTAAACATGACAAACATTGGCTGTTGTGGGGCCCCGAGCAAGTCGCGCAAGTGTAGTGACACGGAAGGCAAACTAGAGGGGACTTGGGCGAGGTCTCTAGCGGTTCCAGGTCCGCGGCTTCCAGTGCTGTCGGGGGGTCAGTGCCTTGCCGTTTCATGAGCTGCGGGGTCTCGAAATAAGTGAGGTTACGGCGTCTTGAGCTTCGTTCTGTAAGCAGCTCGCTGGCGTACGTCCCGGCCGGACAGCGCGCGAAGCACCGTCCGTCGAGCAAGTGCAAACCCTTCGCGCATTCTAGTGGAAGAGAGAACAGAGCCGTTTAATTACATAGGTCACAGAGCAAAAGTCCGCCACCACCCAGCACCTTGTCAGCCTCCATGCAGTTGCGTCAGATGTTGCTCAGGTCGAATGCAGATGATGCTCCACACTAGCGATCCTTGTCATACGGAAAGAACATTGATACAAGATGGAAATCGAGGATAGGTTTATAGAATCTTGTCACTGATCTCAAATAATTTTGCAATTATGATTAAATTGTATTAAATTAACAAAACCTCAGACAAACTAGTTAAAGTTACCATGCTTAAAATAAAGACGTGCACAAAATTAAATGAAATCAGACAGAAATGTTTTATCTCTCGAATTTCAGTGAACTGTGTCGGTGGACAGTGAGACGAAACAAATAAACATCAAACAATAAATTAAGTGGGCAGCGTGATTTACGGTTAAAGACACAGACTTTTTCTAACCCCGAATAGCTGAACATCGATTTTGTGCCATTTTATTTACTTCATTGTATTTTACGGCTATGTTCAGCTCAATTTTTCGCAATAAGTAATTGGATGTTACAGACAATTGGACGATTGATTGTTACTGAAATAGGATTTTCCTAGTAGTTAGGATTTGAGTCACTAGTTTAAACAAGAGACTTTTCGTGCGTTTTACAGTTAGAGATTGGAATGTATTAAAAAGCGTGTTGTAACAAGCAGTAAAAGCAAAGCAAAACATGCAACATAAACATAAACAACATGTGGTAATTTACGATATATCATAATAACAGTGATTCTTAAAATCTACGTGTGTTATATGCAAACTAAATTAATTAACTCGAAACTAGATGCGACTAACTGCGTTTGAAAATATTTAGTAAATATACGATCAGAGACAAGACTCGGCTGAAGACAAAATGAAAATCTTTGTACGTTTTGTAATAAAAGATTGTTTTTATTATTATTTTCCGTTCACATTTTACCAATATATACATATTATGCATCAACATTTACATTAATAAATACATCGTACTGTAGCTAGCTAGTTACTTAACTCCGATGCAGATGAACAATTTTACATTTGATACAATGAGTGTTTATAAAAGTGACCCTCTGAGTGAGCAAACGCCCGCTCGCGCCTATGCTTATACTTGAGATTATTTGAGTTGGCCGAATTGTACCAAAGTAACTCTTCCGTCCGTGGTAGAAGATCCCAATTTCAATGACAGTTTTATAAAAAAGTTGGCCACATTAACCCTTCGTATGTCTTAGCACTGATCAGTGCTATTGAAAATTGACTCTGTGACAGAAACGAAAAAGTTATAATCCTTCGGCAATGTCAGTTTCAAAACATCCGAAAGGTTAAATAATCTCAACCATATTCAAGGTATAAGTTTGTAAATCGCGGCCGACTGTCGTGCAGCGAGGCTAGCAGAACTGGCGCTCTTTCTAATTTCCACAGTGCGAGTAAGACAGGAGTCGCTAAGATCACGCACGCGATTGTCGCATCTTCCGCGACCCATGAACTTGCATCTTAGAATATCATAGTATTACTACAATCGCATCGATGCGCAGTCACATCGGCCGCGACCCACGAGCCTACACCAACCCAAATACTCTTTATCATTGCATGCAATTTATTCAAGCTATTGTTTACAAGAATTCGTTTTACAGAATTACATTTAATATTTAAATTAATTTAACTACCAGTCGATGAGAAATGATGATCTTTCAGTCATTTTTATAACAACTATTTCAATTTACATGTGAGCAAATTTGTACAAGTCTCCAAATTTTTTAACTCGACACATTACTTAAAATGTACTGTACAGTGTTTAATGTTTATACTATAGTTACATTATGTCTAGATGGATTGGCTATGATCACAACCACAATATGCAATTATAGTTTATTACAATTACGTTAAATTGATTGGATCTACTTGACACCAATGATATTATGCGCAAAAGTTACCACTTCTCGAAATAGGTAACAATAAAACACAATCAACATCGCGGCAGCACCGTGGATGCGAGGAAAATTGCATTGAAATCTCTGTCAGTTGTGGTGCAATAAAGGATATTATTATAATTGCCAAACTATTATTGAACCGCGATGAGTTTAGGAATAGAATGCTGTCAGTTCATAAAACTTTGACGTATATATATGGCAAAACTGTCACCTCCAATCCCATTCTAATCGCGGTTTGATAATACCATGCATCCGAAGCAAACGGGCGACAGTTGTAGTTGCTTCCGTTTTTCGCTTTGGCCGCTAATTTCGTCAACTTAACTACTGTCATCTGACACCGACAATTCGCAGCATATTTCTAGGTTGAAAAGTTAACCACACCAAGTGATCCATATGTAGTGATCATTACGGCTTATCGACCCATAAACATACTGTGAACTGTCAGTGTTTGATGACAATTCTCATGTTGGTCAAATAGGGTTGTATATTATTTTTGTAAATGACATATAATATCATTGCTTGCCACTAAACGTTTAAAGGCGTTATTTTTTAAAAACACGTTAACATCAACTTATTATAACAGATATGTATGTATGTCAAATGACTAACGACACTACGACAATGTTGGCGAATTTTAAAATTCAACGCATTGCAATAAATTGACACAAACTGAAAAATATTACTTAAACGATACTCTGAACCCGTATTTCAGATACGACGGACAGAATGAAAAATCTGACAAATTGATACGTTCTGTGTACGAAGCCATAAACATGAAGCAAAAAAATGCTGTATATTGCCCAAACTATGGCGGCTAAAAAACGGACAAGAGCCCGTCATCGATAAATATAAAAGGGCTCAAGATCAGGAACAAAAACTAGACGTCTTTCCTACTGACCATAAATTAGTTAACGGTTTAGGTACATATAAATTATGTACCGATCACACAAGTCTGTCGCAATAATAATGCAAATAGATATATTTTGCGGAAAGTGAATAAAGAAACAGGTTTTTTTCTCCATTTGATAAATTGAATGCCTGGTTTTACGTAGATAAGTGAGTAGGTATACGATTGGAAATAACATGACGCGTTTTTTGACACGGCACAATAACTATTAAACTGGAATGTGGTTTTGTTATAAGTAGGTATTCAAACATATTTTTAATTATTTTTAAACTTTGTCAGCTTTGTTAAGTAGGTTTCCTAGGTTTTTATTTCTAAGTCAATATATTTGATCGTGTTACATCATAATTTAACAGAAACTTGTACGAATGACAAAATTTATAAAATAATGTTTACCTGATTTTAAAGATGAATTTGCTTTTAAGTTTTTGTGCGGGCCTTATTTTACGATTTAATTTAAGGTTTCCTGATGCCATAACTCGACCATGGACGAATCGGACAATCCTATATATATCAAATTACTTTTACGTAATTGCACTTGTTCTTTACTAAGTACAAGGTTTTGGACAGGTTTGAAATCGATGAAAGCAAACGAAATTCAATCTAGGACGATGTTTTACAAATTTATCAAGCTATATTTACTTGGGTCTAAAAAGTAAAGTAAAAGTGTTTCTTTCAGTACATATTTAAACACATGATTTTTATATCATTACGATGCTAAATACTTACATCATAAATACTTTCTGTGCTTGTGATTTCTGCACAGAAATTATCGGAATTAACTGGCTTGCAAGAAGCAAGTCTTTATTAAATCATTAATGTAAGATCATAACATAAAAAATTACGTACAATCCTATATTTCTTCAACAAAAAATCAACTATTGTAACTAGGTAAGTAACTGAAGGTCAAAAAAACCTGTTGATTTTCAGATATCTAATATCGAAAACTGATGAATTTATTGCTGGCATTAAGTACGATGATGTATATATAACACATTAACTAGAGATAATATCACTATTGCGACACCATGAAAGTTACAATAAAAATAAAGTTGATATAAGTAGACAAAACATTAAGTAAACGATCGGTATTCTTTAACAGCTTGTACTTATTTTTAAATACATACTAAAGCCTGGATTTGGAGGTAGAGTCCATTTAGAAAATATAGTTAACTGATTATTCAAAACTCCTAGGATTGCTCCTAGGAGCTTGCGCTCACAAAAATTCTCTAAAATGGACTTGCACCTTCAAGGTCTCTTCAGTTACTCGTTAAACCCAGGCGATTGTTAATTACATCTAAAGGAATATCAGTCCTTTATTATACTATATCATTTCATTTCCTAAATCTCATGGCATACAGCCCATTACCTTGACTAGCAAATAAGACAGCAATTCTACTGACTGTCATCTCGTATGCTACGGCAGTGCTTCCTTATCCTAATTCGAGCCTGACAAATTGAAGAAGTAACTGAAAAGCCAGGACCTACAATTAAATTAACTTAGTAAATTTAACTAAAATCACAAGAGCCATGAGCACGCTAGGTCACCATAACCGGGGCGGAGGTCTGCGTTAGCGGATGCCTCAAGCAAGGTGCCCGGGGCGGTCTTGGGGTTCTTTGTAAGTCTCTTAGGCTAGCAGTTAGTGCACAGTCGCTTAGTCTAGGGCCGGGCTGTCTGCCTGCGGGTCGACGGGCGTCGAGGCGCAAGGCGTCGGCCGCGGAGATTAGGATGAGGAGCAGGAGACACAAACCTAGGCAGCGGCGCGCGGGGGGCGGCGCGCGCAGCGAGCAGCCCGAGCGCAGCGCGTCAGCGCCGTCGGCGCGCGCGCCGCTCGCGTCTTCGCGGATCTGAACACACGGTGCAAAACGTTACTTATTAACTTATTAGGTCATTCATTGTGCTACCAAGTGATTCCAAAACGCATGGCACCAGCAGGCAGCACTGTGGCAATAGGGTATTTTGACAGCAGCCCCCCCAGCCCCAGCCCCAGCACCATCGTTGGTTTAAAGGACCAGAAAAACAAAATCGTGCTTATGTAAAATGAAGTACACATTTATATTGGCTGGGTCTCAAAGGGTTACCCAACTCATAACATTATTTCGAATTCGTTATTATTATAGAATATACTCGAACCTATATTTGGTAAGGTAATAACCATGTGATATAAAATATTTTAGTTTCTAACTTTTGGTAGCATTGGAAGATTGGAACCGATTGCGAGTTTTATTAGTAATGTGCTGTGGCTATTATTGCTGTATGTAGGTACCGGAGTAGAATCCAATCTAAGAGTCCTTTTCACTATAATAATAATAATAGCCATTTATTTAATAATAATAACCATTTATTTCAGGCAACTAAGGCCCATACTACTACCTGCTTATAATATTGTGCTTGATTTTAAATTGGTCGCGCTTGCCCATGGCTGACGTGTCAGAAGGAGCGCGTGCGACAAATATGAAACCGATTACTATTTATGAGTAAGACTTGGGTTCAAATAATATTTATTATATAAGAAAATCATAAAGACTGCTGACTAGTTCTTCGTTTGGTACCTGACTATATCAGTTATATCAGTTTACACAACTTGTTATGACAATATTGGAACAAAGTAATTGTATTAGGTACACTTGCCATGGTTTAGTATCTATTTACATGTTACTTAGATTAATTGATGGGAATTTCAATGGTTTAAATATACTAATAATATCTAAGCTAAACTAACGTAAGTATGTCAGATCGTTTAATATCACAACGGGTTTAGGTACATACTTAGTATCATTATAAAAAAAACATGTTTAACTTTATATTTATAATATAATATTATTGGACTGAGTACAAAGTTAACTTTTTAGCTCAATTATAATGCACTTTTAGTTACTTGAAACACCATCATACCACATAGCTTGCTTCCATCGAGGAGTTACCTTATATCATCCATTGGTATGAATCCGAATCCTGTAGTATTTTTCATGGATTTTATAAGAAAAAAATAGTTTATCACTAGGTATTGGTAAGTTCGTTCACCTTATCCTTCTAGACCTAAACGACATACACTTTTTTAACTTTTTACCAAACTAGGTGCCTAAAATAGTGTACCTATCTGAATGAAAACATTAAAGCAAAGCCTGTTCCATATTTGCAAAAGGGACCTTCGTCCCATTTGCAGTATATTGGTATATAAGAAATTGGAACAGAAATGTCAAGTGATATGTCCGTGAAGACGGTTTTTAAATTGTATAAGTCGCATACGATTTTGTATACCAAGGACGATTTCACCCTTGTATTGTATAGAACAAACATCTCACATGACAAGGGTCACCATCGACAACACTGATTATTCATGAACCTTAATGCAATGGTATAAGATCTACTACTGGATACAACGTGTCTTCGCTTGTACGGTGGATGACAAGATACGTATACATTTCTCGCCTTATTACAAAGGAATAAGGTGCAAAACAACTGTAAAAATATCTTTGGCGTCCACCGTACAGTTCCTCGGCCCTTGAAAGTGACATGTATCACGTTGAATACTCTGCCGTAATACATAAGTGTCACCGAATGTAATCCGAGATATTTTTCACATGTCTAACAGCATTAATGCGATGTGTGCGTCTCTGCACTCAGGTCTATTGTAAGTAAAACAGATGAATTTAACGTGAGTGAGCGTTTCGTTTATCTTGCTTAACCCCGTGGGTGAATTGAACCACATTGTATTTTTTGTGGCCTGTTTAGGCGTCCCATTGCTGGGCAAAGTATCCGCGCTTTTAGTCCACTCCATTATGTGTACATAATTAAGTCATTTCAGTTACTCAGAATTTTCAGTAGGTACCTTAAAATCGCTAGGTAAGTCACCTTTAAAACAAAACACATAATAGTTTACCTACGTTACCCTACCTGGTTCCATAGACATAGTAAAAGTAACTAAGGCACTCTTATTTATTAAGAAGAAAATGTCTTGATTGAGTGTGATAATATCAATATTTAAGTACTTTTAATTCTGTTGCTTTTTTTAAATACTTCCTGGTTATATACTAATAATCCTAGCAATCCATACTAATATTATAAATGCAAAAGTGTGTCTGTCTAACTGTTATCACTTCACGCTTAAACCGCTGAACCGTTTTAGATGGATATAGAGATAGTTTGAGTCCCGGGGAAGGACATATAATAGTTTTTATTCCGGAAATCATCCCCTAAGGGGGTGAAGTGGGGGGTTAAAGTTTGTATGGAGCTACGATATATAAACGAGTTCCACTCGATTTTTTTTAGCTAGGCTTAAGTGTATTGTTATTTTTTTATTTTATTGTATTTATTTGACATGAATACTTGATTTTTATTTTATCCTTGTAAACAGATGTCGATTTGATTATTATTTATTGGTAAAAACCATTTAAAGAAAATGAAAAACTGATGTTGAATTTATTACTCTATAAATTTTAGATTCTAAAAAACTAATATTGAATTTGTTACTCTATAAATTTTAGATTCTGTGCTATTTTACCCAATAGTGAGTGAGTAGTAGTGGTTGAAAATACTCGGCAAGTGTCTTCGGATTAACAGGCAGTCCACATCAAATCGTTGAAATTGAGACCACTTATCTCTCTGTCTAAGTGTCGCTATCAATTGTCGAAACACATTTTGTGTAAAATACAATGGCAGATACAATTGGTTCGAAAGAAATATAGCTGACCTTTCGGAACAAATTACTAGAGGGGTTGTAATTATTTACCAAACTCGTATCGGGGCATAGCGCAAACAGGACAGAGAGCTCGCGCAAAATGAAAGTTCCTTTTTTCAGACGAATTTAAAGAACCGTTTGGATGTCGTTGATTGGAGCAATTTCTCTTCTCAGAATTTCGCCCGAGCATTTTAAACTAGTTAGGTTTCAGCAAAGGTTTACGAATAGCGTTTCTGAAATACTGGCAATCGAATCCAAATTCATGCTTTTACAATAGACTGGAATTTACTAAAAGCTGTGCCTCGAGTGTCTTGTACTATCAGCCACATACTCGTATTGAAAGATATCAGCATAAGGGAAGGAAACGGAAAAATCTAAGTAGTTAAAGATCGGAGAAAGTGTTGACATAGGCAGCACGTTATTTGCCCGGGTTGTGAATAATGTTTATACTAATAGTAGGTACATTACTGCAGACGCCGGGAAAGAAGGGCTTGCCGGGTGAGTAGGTATAGACGGCCGACCGTAGGGAGGCCGGATAGTGATACGAAGCCGGCAAACCTTTTCACGGCCAGGCATGTATAGTGCTTTTCTCAAACATATGCAATGAAATAAAACAATACACCACTCACAATAGTACATTAATTTTCCCTCCAATCCCTCCATACTTAATGTTTTTTTTTACGAAAGTCGTCCGTATTTCGCGTGTGTAGTGTTTGAGTAGACCCTAGTAGTAGTAGTAGGCCATTATAGATAACCTGATAATAAGAATCTTAATTTCTATAATGAATAAAATAAATGCAGAGGATTTTAAATATTGTCTATGGTCTCTGGTGACTTACGTATAGATAACATTTTAATTTATTCATCAACACATTGAATCATACAGATTTGTTTTCTTAATAAAGGTTCGTGTGTAATAGGCATTAACGCGGATATTTTTGGTCCGATAACCATTCAACCACTAGAAAAAATAAAAAATAAGTAAATCAGCTGTTTAGTCTGTTGATTAACACAGACGCCATGTTAACATTTAAATTTAAAAAAATTACTTCCCGGCCTAGGCCTTCAATTTTGTATGAAATTCCTTTACAGTTCTCTCGAGTTGTTCCGCCCGAAACGTGATACTTTGAAGCCTGTTATAAGTTATAACGCACGTAAGGACGACATTTCATTGCATGTTTGAGAAATACGATTTTATTATTTAGGTGTATATTAGCTGCTACACAAAGAATGGCAAATATTTTATTCTGCTTAACAAACTGTAGGCGAAATATAATGTATTAGAATGACATGTGTATGTGTATGAGCAAGTAGCTTTTAGTTAAGGTACTAACCGTATGCTGCGTATCATGCCAAGCAGGTGCGAAGTCGATGTCGTTCTGTCGCACCTCCTCTATTGGGTCAGGGTCCCGCACGGCCCACGGGCCCCCTGCCTTGTGGCCATCGAGGGAAACGTCCTCCTCTTGTGCGGGTGTCTCCGTGCCGTAGAAAATTAGCTCCCACTGAGACAGCGGGCTCACTACAAACAGATTAATCAATTTAGAGCTGTGTAGCAGCTGATGCTCGGAGTGGAATAGGGTGCGGAGTTCGGACGTGACGCATGTAAGCCAAAATAGTACGGCAAAGACAACTGAAACGTGTACCTATTTAACCCGTATTGTGATGTTATTGCGATGATCAAAATATGTAGGTACGCATTTCAATTTTCTTGACTGTAGAACGAAAAAAATATATCAGATTGCAGGAAAGGGCATTGGGCAATTTTGTACTCATGAAAAAATTGTCGTTTTTTTTCAGCGGTCATGGATGTTTTTTTATAATCCCTTAGAGGACCTCTTAATACGCATAGATATATAAAATTAAACGCGTTTAACAATATAGGAGTACGGTGGTGATACATTTTTAAAAGGATTTCGAGGTGTGACTGTATGTTTGTAGATCTCTATGAAGGCTACATAAGAGCGCTTGTTTAGGAAATTCAATTTCCGATGGCAATGTTTGCGTTCAATCGAGTCGCAAACGAAGTGAACTGACGTGTCTTGAGATAAGTCATGCAAAACATAAAAAAAAACACGATTCAATGTGCCGAAAGAGGTCTCGAGTGATTTGGATAATCATAGTTTGTACAGTCACCAGGTAAATCAACGTTAAAAAATATCTAACACGGTCTTACTTTACGGTAATGAGTCAGATATTTTTAACCTACCCTGACAGATAAATTGCAAAATAACTTTTCGGGGAATCAGACAAAATTATCGCCTGATTTTTGATAATAACTCCTAATCAATCGGGAATCCTTCGAAGTAATCTGCAGATGCCATGTGCTCTAAATATTTGGACATATACAATAAAAGCTCTAAATTGACAATACAATATGTACAAATGATTACATTTAACAGAAACTACGAACTAAAACGATGCTGCAAAACAAAAACACATTTATGCAAATAAAGTTAATCACGTTAGCTTAACTCGAGTCTACCAAGATCTAAACAAACTGGAACAAGACTAATCTATCAAAATTAACTTCCACTACAAAAATAAAGTATAAACAATACAAACACGAGACATGCAAAAGGCGCACTCCGGAACAAATGTAATTGACGTGCAGGCTCAAACTAGGCGGCGCCGGGAACAAATAAAACACGCTGGCAAAATGAATCAGCGGAACACATGCACACGAGGTACCGTTAGCTTGCAGCGACGCCGGGTAAATCAGCTGGATTTTCGGATTTTGCTCGAACAGGCTCGTCATCTTGCGCCCTCGGGCGTCCGCCAGCGGATCCCCTAGGTCCCCTTGCAAATTTAAACTCAAGTCTGGAGCTGCGGACGTCGCCGCTCGCGCCGTAGAACTATCCACAGCAGCTTGCGTCGCTGGACGAATCTGTTTAGACTTCTGCGAATTCCTATTTGAATTTTTCGAATTCTTATTCTTTTTCCTCTTGCCCTTGACTATACCGACGGTGTACGTGGGCAGCACGGGGACGGGTTTCCCTCTGTTGTTTTTGCGCCCCGTTTGCACCACGACGGGGCGCGTAGCGTTGCTCTTTTTGCGCACAATCGGATTCCGGAACGGTATTGGGTCGTTTTTGGCAGCGGGCAAAGTCGTGCCGTAAAATATTAATGACCAGTCTTGTAACGTTGCTCTGCCTGGGGTTGATAAATGTTACATGGCCATGTTAATCACATGTGTATAATTGCATAGTAAATTTATTGTTAGTCAAGAGTGATGAGGTGCTTACCCATGTATCGTCCTTCGTTGGAGACCTCAAGTTGCCAGACGCCGATGGGGTTTTCTCCCCACATGTGCACTGACATGAAAGGCCACGAGGTAAAGCCGGCGCGGGAAGAATCGTGCGCCCTGCCGGAAAATTAACCCTCTAATTACCACACTCGCAACAAAACTAACTTCGGGCTTTGTTCCTGCGTCTAAACTTAACAAACCTATAAATACGACTGTCTAAACTCTCTCTAAAGTTTAGCTAATGCAGCCAACTTTAAGCAATCATTTATACTTGTACAACGAATATTACTCTCGGAGTTCTACGTATTTATCAAACTTAACACACAGGTGCCATTCATCGAATAAGTTTCAAAAGCCGATAAGAAGATAGAAATATAATAGTTGATTGTACAGTCGACTACAAAGAGAAAGATACAACCAAAGTTACAAAAAAATGTATACACGACCTTAATGTTAAGGCAATAAAGTCGTGGATACATTTTTTTGTAACTTTGGTTGTATCTTTCTCTTTGTAGTCGACTGTACAACAAGTGCATAAAACGAGCGTCTATGTACACCCGAGCCACCGGCAAGGGTCGAGGGACAAAATGGCTCACACCCGAGTTATACACACTACTTTTCACTCAGATTACGAGAAAAATAATAACAAATATTTGCAAAAAATAATAAAATAACAGTCAATTCCCACCACTTTACTTTTAAAAGTTTTTATGTTTAATTTTTGACACGTGATATTAGACTTAGGTACTCCATACAGCCAAGTCATTCGCTACTATTTAAATGCTCACCAATATATCTTTTTGCTTCCCAAAATGGATTTTTTGCTCACCAAATATTGTTTCCATAAATATCAACATTAATACCGCTACTATTTAAATGCTCACCAATATATCTTTTTGCTTCCCAAAATGGATTTTTTGCTCACCAAATATTGTTTCCATAAAACATCAACATTAATACCAAAAACTGCAGTCTACTACTCTAAGGCAGGTCGGTGTAGGTACGATGACGAGCGAAGCGAGGAGGAGTGTTAGGAAGAACTGCGACCCTACAGCGCGCGAGCCGAGCGAGCGAAGCGAGCGTGCCGCGGCAGCGGCCGGCGAAGCGCCAGAACAGACTTGCCTTAGAGTAGTAGACTGCAGTTTTTGGTATTAATGTTAATGTTTTAAGGAAACAATATTTGGTGACCAAAAAATCTATTTTGGGAAGCAAAAAAAATTATAGACTCAACGTAAAATTATTCTGATGTGTGTATTTGGTAGGCGTTTAGTGTATTTGGTGGGCGTTTAAACACAAGCCCAAGTCATTTACTGGTTCGATATCATTTTAAATAATAGGTAATTGACTTCTATTTTATCTGGTTTTATTTATTTAGTTATTCACATTCAAACATTTATTTCGACCAACTGGGTAATAGAAAACACGGATATTAAATTTATTAAAAGCAACTCAAAAATATAAGATGTTTATTACGAAGTTTTATTGTGCGTGTGGCTGTTAGGCCCGATTATCTTAGTCTTTAAAACAATTTTACTTTGTGTACAAGAGCATAAAAGTGGCACATTGTGCAGCAGCGTACATCCTGCACAAAGGCGAACTTTGCAAGCATGAGAAGTAAAAATGTAATTTTCAACAGCCTTTCGTTTTATTTCCTTCTGACCTCAAATTACAGTTTCGGTCGTGTCGATGTTCTTTGGCGGAGAAACATTTGTAATTGAGTTTCTTTGTATCGGGATCGAGGTAAAAACAAACATCAAGTTTCCGTTGGAAGTGGTCGGCAACTACCCCTTGCGGACTCGCTCCGTGCCTTGGGTACTTTTAATTGTCGGTTTTGAGACTTTGATCCAGTTCGGCACGTTTTAGGGTTTGCGAAAACTATTATTACTTTGTACCCATTTTGAAAGTAACACACATCTTCAAAGACCATTAATTACAGAGTTTAATGCCCTTAAAAACAGAGAATGGTAAGTATTCGTATATTTCAAGAGCTCAAAAGGCTCGGAACCCTAAACAAAGCTAACTGTAATTGAAATTAATTGCGTCGCAAATTTTGAGCTCGACAAAGCTTCAAAAATGTACCTACTTAAGTGTATTAATGGGCGTTTTAATTTATTTCGGCTCAGTAAACTGGACAACATTCAATTGAGGATGTCTGTTGCATGTAAAATAGAAAGACTTAGTTATCGTCCGAGCGTTATTTATTTCACCGGTGATAATCATTGCGAATTGATAATAGTGAACTACCTACAAGGTACGTATTGAAATAGTATCGAAACTGTGTTCTGACCTGGGAGCAAGTAACGTAACCTCCGTGCCAGCGGGCGAGGTGAGAGTGATCTTGAGGTCGCCTCTCCTGGCTGCTGAGAGGGACACCTTCGCTTGTACGTGTTCCAGGTAGTTGACTCCAGGACACGCGTTGACGTCCAACTGTGGACAGGTAAATATTTAACGTAGGTATCGAAGAGTAGATCTTCAAATTATAAGTTCTCTGAATAGCAGGTCAGATGATCAGGAGCTTATGGTCAGTGAACGTTCAGTTTGAGTGTATGAGTAAGGTCTAGGATGCTACTGGAGAATTCTGATCCTGGCTCATACCAAATGTATTCTACCGGCAACAGTGGGTTGCCTGCTGGTAAATTCGCTAAAATCCTGCATATAAAAGCTGTAAAAGAAATACAGTAGGACCTCTTTAATCCGAACCCCAAAAATTTACCCCCTGTTCGGATTCGTGGAGCGTTCGGATTAACGTGTTTCCTGCTCTTTGACGTGGAAGTCATGATTTAAACACACAAAATGGCGGACGAGTAACAAAAACAAAAGCACATGTCACCTACTCGACATTCGGTAAGCAACTGGCGAGACGGTGAGTGAAGAAAGTGGGCGGGGAGGATGTTCGGACTACACAGGGGTTCGGATTAGAAGGGGTTCGGATTAAAGAGGTCCTACTGTAATGTGGTCCGCCAGTCGTCCACTCAGCCTGCTGGTAAACACCTCAAAATGTACAGTAGCCATTCGAATGTTTGTGGGCGGCCGGCGGGCCCCGTGGCGCTGAGGGTGTTAATATATGGTTTTCTTACACTGACCTGCAATGTGACGGAAGATCTAGGTGGCACCGGCCGCGTCGGCTTCGGCGCGACGAGCTCGCACGTCCGCTGCGGTGGCACGGTCTTCCATGTCCGGGCCATGCGGACCATTCCCACCGCGTCGAGGAGCCCGTAGCCGAACGAGTGCGACACGTTTCGGTTGACGCCGTTGACGCGCCATTCGCCGCCGGAGCTGAGACGTTCGGGGCGCGCAGTTCGGACCACTGGGGAGGTGAATTGTGGTTAAGCTTTGTAGCGTTTAATTATACTCAAAAGCTCAATGCTGCAATGGCCTTGTTGTAAGAAAATTGTATTTCATTCCTTGCTATTGACTATAAAATTGTATATGTAGTTTCGTGATTGATCTGTTAACATTGTGACAGTGTGTTGACTACACTATCTAATAGATAAAAAACTTAAAAGTAAGGCCCCCCTTTGCATGTAGTTGTGAAATATTCGAATAGGCATTTGTTTTGTTTGTGTTACATATTTTAAGTATGTAATGTCTATTCGAACACGTCACAACTTTCAGAAAAGGGGCCTTTCTTACGTCTTTTACTCATATGTTACCGTCAGAATATGAACACCGTCATTTTACAATCTTACTCGCGATGTTATAAACTGTCGAAAAATTGTGAACTGCCAAAACCGTTTGTACAATTTATTTCGGATTATTTTTCGTTAGTTTATAATCTATTAATGTCAAATTGTGAACCGAGATCTAATTGACACGCTACGAGTACGAACATTTTTGCTCTAATTCGACTCTCAGTTTTGCTTTGCAGTTGGTCCCTTACAGATTGACCCTCTGTAAAAACTGGTTCGAATGGCATAAACATTAAAGGAGAGTAACCAATTACCAAAACACGTTTTAATGTCAACTCGCAACATGAACCATAAGGACAGTTCTGAGAAATGTAGCAAGGTTATTGGCGATCTCTAAAAAAAGTCATTTATTTCAAGTGCAGATTATAGAAGGGCGATGTGGGTATACTTATTTAGATAAATAATATGTTACTACACAATACTTCTTTACAAATCATATAGATGTCGCTTAATTTGCTCACTTTGCCGTTTGATCGACATGTCATGAGTTGACTTGAAAATAGGTCAAACTAAACCAGTAATTTTGTTGAAATAAAATCAAAATATTATAATAACCTAACCTTGCAAGCACCTACTTACAAAATATTATTCAAGTTATCAAGAAAATTGGCTCAATTAATACCATCGCAAAACCGCTATCTCTAAACAAAGCCCAATCGTCTAGACAGTTAGGTAAAATAAACAACCTCAGTGTCCCGAATAACCTATAAATTCTACTTAAAATAGATATGTACAATACATGTGAGTCTGTTAGTTTGCACAAGTATTAAATTAACATTTTGACAGAGCTCGGGCTAGCATAGCCCTTGGAGTCTCATAATTCTAGTTTTAGAGGCGAAATATCGTGCTTTTTTGGATATTCTTTATCCTCCCGGGAGTATGGTAATTCAGTGTTCGAAAATATACCTGATACGCACATGAATTTAATATTTGTTACAAACTTTCTCGATTATTTCAGTTGAATTAGTTTTTATTTATTCAACTTGCTGTTTTTAGTACTGAGATTCGTTTTGTTTCATAATTTAATGTTGTCTTTTATTTCGTAGCAAAGTAACTGAGGCTTTGATGAAATTGGTTTTTTCCCAAATAATTATTTTTGTTTTTGCGTGATCTGTGAGTGTGACAGTGAATATATTACTACTTAATACTATGATCTAACTCTTTATTGAATTAAAAAAAAAAAAACTTTTACCCTAGAATCTGAATGATCAAAGACAATGAACCTACCACTATTTTTCCTAAAGTATCCCGGATTATGATATAAAATAGAAAAACTCGAAACTAATTTCAGTTTAGCTCTTAAATAAAACAAATTCTGTGTATGTAGTTGCCGATAATGAGACCACACAGTGACGTTACCTAATACATCGTTTGCTGCATATTTCGACAGCCTGATTGCTTTCGCGGTAACATCAGTGACATTTCTGTTAAAAGAGGATGCTAATTAGGTATCATAAAAAATAATTTCGTATCATTATTGAATAATTGTGTATGTAAATTTAATAGTGAAAAGTCCAAATATACTCATATTTGTACATACACTACAATAAAAATTAATTTCGTATCATTATTGAATAATTATGTAGGTATGTTAATTTAATAGTGAAAAGTCGTAATATACTCATATAAAACACTACAATATAAAAGCGGCAACATCCATATAACTAGCCACGATCAAATTCACAAAGGCCTGGACACTTTGTCCCAGGCGTGTCGCTTTAACGTTTCATGTTTAAACCATACGGAGTTGTCAATCACGTTAAAGTGACAAGATATCAAAGTATTTAGCTACTTATGAGATTGACTGTATCTATTTAGGACGCAAAGTTTTATAACTGTGTAGCTTCTTTTTATGATAAGAGAGAATAAAGTTAGGGGCAATCAAATGTTATTGGATAGGAATCATTTCGAGGAAATAAGTATTGCATCTCGAAGATTCATCGTATAATAATAATATAATTTTTATTTCCGATCTTTTACATCCACATGGTGGGATACCAACTTAAAATTGTGTTATATTTAATAAATAAACATTTTTTTTAAATTAAAACTCATTTCAGCACTGGACACAGGCGCGGCATTCGTGTCCAGTGCTCAAAAAAGGGCCCGTTAATCCTTCCAGTAACAACAGCTAATAATCTGTGTTGGTGGTGAAAGAATTTTTGAAATCAGATGTACTGTCCCCCTAAATAAAAACTTACAAAGCTACAATGTTGTAATGTTTGTAGATACCAGGCACACCGGACGTATAAAACGTATAAAACTTTGCGTCCGCACGGTTTTTGCTCGTAATTCTTTCGATTATTATAAACTTTGGCAATGTATAGCGAAAGTTGTCGAAAGATGGTGCAAACTTTATTTTCCTCTGTATTAGCGAACAGGTAGGTAAATCATGAACATGAAGTTCACCTTATGTCGGAACCTTCTTTCAGGAATATCAATAATTCACTTGTATCTCGTTTGAGACGTGAGTTACTTTGTAGAAGGTCAAAGCATCAGGCATGAATCAGGACATTTTAATAAAGTGTAGCTTTCTTAACTTTTAAATACAATTCTGTAGGCTCAGATAACATATTAGACCTATTTAATGGAACTTTGGTTACCATTAACTTCGATAAGAATCAAAACTAAGATCTTTGTTCGATCCACTAGCCCACTTTGGAAAAAACCCATTGTGCGCACCGCCACCATCATATTAGTTTTATGGTGGAACAAAAAAATCTTATTTTGTTGCGGCAATCCCTAATTTTTCATCATAGGAAACTTTAATAACTATTTAATAGACAGAAATGATAATTAGTAAATTAGAATAATGGATACAGAAGAAGAAAATAACAAAGTTTAAAGATAAAGATAAAAACATTTATTTGTCGAACATACTCGTAGGTTACAGGATGTTACAGAACTGTAAATTCATTTATGGTATAATAACTTCTATGAGCTAGAACATTTTTTAAAGCTTTTTTAAATTTATGCAGTGGATATCAATTGAATTTAAAAATTTGGTAATTTATTAACCCGGCGCGCATGAGGCAGGGTATCTCATACCCTGGTAGTATTAAAAAGTATTGGTATTTTCTAAATCTTCGACTGAAGACACTAGCTCGCTCAGTAGCTGGAGGCAGGGGTGTGCGAAAGGGAATAATGGCGTGATCACAGTGTGGCGTGACATACTGGCCGGAATATTCGTGCACAAACCAGTCTCGGGTATGTCATACCCTGCCTCATTTTTGACGTATTTATTTTAAGTATACATTTTTAATAATTATATTAAGTTTTTTTATTGTTCTTAATTCTTTTTTATGATTTTATTGTATAGGTTTGAGACGCGTTTATTTATTTTAGTTAATATTGTTTTATTATTTATGAATACTTAAATTCAAGAAAATCAACAAAAAAATATTCAAAGCTATATCCGCCGGCAAATGGAAAAATAACTGGGTGAGCCTTCACCTAGACATGTAAATGTATCTGGACGGTATGTCGGATACCAGGACTGTCCATACATAAGGATATAAAAACCAAACATTCCTGCAACGCTTGCGGCAAGCCCATAATGTTTGTAGCATGCAAAATTTAAAAATTTCCGGATCTCAATGGTAGTAATTAGTCATATTTTTTACTTAAAATTTTTAATTACTCTATTTTAAGAAGAAAATCTGAGTATCTTTCAGTTTAAAGTTGATTTATATTTTAAAGAGATATTTTTTTTGTTTTATTGTTGATTTTTTTAAACCCCTAAATTTTTGTTCCTATAATTACATAGTATAAGAAAAACATGAATAAATAAAAATAATTTCATAATTGAAACTTTTTCTCGATTTAATTCCATTAACTAATTAATTATTTAACTATACATTATCAAGAAAATAAAATAAGATTAATAACAACTATATTATGGGGCATTAAATTTTGGGTATGTCATACCCTGCCACATGCTTGATGTAACTTTTTTTCACATCATGCTCGCCGGGTTAAATATCTTCGAAGCCATTTCGACTATTTTTTTTTGGAATAACGTTGTTTTGGGTATACTTGGGTTGTTTATTTTATGACGTAAACACAGTCACAGTCAAAGGCCTTTGACATGTCCATATACAACGCAGAGACTGGGATCCTTTTATCCATATTCTTTAGAACAGTTTCTATTAAGTCATAGATAACCATGTTAATCGTCATGTTTTTACGGAAAGTTTTTTTTTGCTCTTTACAAACAAATTATTGTGTTCAAAGTAGTCGGATGCACTATAATAAATATACTTTTCCATAACTTTTGAGAAGATAAGCGCTATGAGTCTGTAATTATTCATGACTTCTTTGCTATGTTTTTTTTAAGTAGAGGTTTTATAATGGTCACAGACGTGTGTCTGTGTACGTCAACGTGTACGTGTGTCCCTGTAAATATACAAATACTACTACAAATCCAAAAACGTCTCGAAAGTAGTTTACCTGTACCGATGTGCTGCATGTCCCGCAACGTCAGCTCGTGGTTGGCTTGCACGTTAACGTGCAGATGTCGGCCGCTGGTTGCTCGTGTGCCTTGTGCACGAGTGTCACACGACTGCCAACTTAGTATGGCTTACCGATATGCTGCATGTCTCGCCACCTCCGTTCGTGGTTGGCTTGCAGCGTGAACGTGCAGATGTCGGCCGCTGGTTGCTCGTGTGCCTTTTGCACGAGTGTTACACGACTGCCAACTTAGTATGGCTTACCGATATGCTGCATGTCTCGCCACGTCAGCTCGCGGTTGGCTTGGAGCGCGAGCGCGCAGATGCCGGCCGCGAGCGGCGCAGACGCGGAGGTGCCCGTATGGCCCGCCGTGCACGAGTGATGAAGGTCCGTTGTCACCACCTGAACCAAAGAGGCCATTGTAGCAATGTTGAGAATAACACTAATAGCCTAAATGTGCTTTTTTTATAAAATAATTATAAACACGCTCTTAAACAAAATAGTTAATAGAACTAATTTTGAGCTGTCATTTCTAGTTATAAATTGTTAATAATTTTAACGTCAGAATGTTTTTTTTTCATGTAATATTTTTGGAAAAATATTTTTATTATAAAATTAACAGAAGATTATATATAGGTCCTATACTATTAAACGATTTGTATTATATACCTATATATATATATATATATATATATATATATATATATATATATATATATATATATATATATATATATATATATATATATATATATATATATATATATATTTGCAATTACGTTCTTGAAAACGGCTCTAACAATTTCGATGAAATTTGGAATACAGGGGTTTAAGGGGATAAAAATTCGATGGAGCTAGTAAAATTCGTCTGGGAAAATTAGTTTTCTCCGTATTACGGGGACGTGAAATCGATCGATCGATCGAGCTAGGTCTCATGTCTGGGAAAATTCATTTTCTCCATATTTTCACCCGAGCTGAGATCGGTCGCCCAGCGTATATTAATGAACGTAATCTATTGAAAATATGAATTAACCTTCTTTTGTTTTGCCTCAACGCGATCCTCGCTATGAGTGATTCTTTTAAATAATTAATAAACACATATTTTGGAGAACAATTACCTATATTAAAAAAGTTACTAGCAGGTATTCTTTATAATCGTATCTACTTACCTATTGGTCTGAAAGTAAAACAACTGATTTTAATGAGGTTTACTTGAAGTTTCAACTCAAGGCTGGATTTCCTTTTTAATAATAAATTCAGCGTCCTAGATGTCATACTTATTAATTCCGAAAAGGCTGTTGCTAAGTAATTCGCAAGCCTAGTTCATAATTTCGATGAATATTTACTGAGCCAAACGGAGATCATTTGCTGGCATCTTTTGATCAACTTTTGATAACCATGAATAACAGATATCCCGAAATATTTTTTCATGATTCAAATTGTATAATACTTCGATACCGCAATAACAGAATATTAAAATGCATTTCATTAAACCTTATCCATCAATAGATAAGGTTCAAACTCGTGTGATCAGTGACAGGTGAGATGGTCGCGCGGTACTTTAAATGCATTCCATTAAACCTTATTCGACAAGAGATAAGGTTGATAGTCGTGTAATTAAATGACAGGTGAGATAGTCGCTTGAAACGGCTAGATCTTTTGTACCGGCGGCGGAAGCGCTCTGCTGATTGCATCCTCCGGCCGTTTGTTACAGTCGGAATAACAGAAAAAAACCCGCACGTACATCGGGGCCATTCGACATTCGAGCCGCGCAATTTACAAACTATACTGTGGAATTAAATTTGTGGGCATTTAAAAACCGAAAACCGAATAATGGGTTAGGTTCGGATAATAAGGGACACTCTTGCTCGGAACACGACCTGAGAGACGCGACTGCCAGAGCTGCCCACACCGCTGCCCATTGGGCATCTCTTATTTGAAGAGCCTCGACACGAAGAAAAACAAAGGGATGTTAGACAGACAGATCAAATAGAACTCAATACCTACTTAATCAGCCAACCCAAAAAGTGTAACGGATGTTCATAAAACCAGGCCCTGTAATTACTTTTACGCAGATATTATCACATGTTCCTTTTTAAATGCAAAATTAAAAAAAAAAAAACTCTCTATGTACATTTATATGAAATATTTTCTCGGTGTTTATAATGACTACAAGATGTGTATAGATTTACTTCTAAGCGCCAATCGAATATCGCTTCATACCGCGAACCTTGAGGATAGGTATGTGAACCATCAACCCTTATACAGCGTGTATTTTTAATATTACCTCAAATTGTAACCAGAGGTAGGTGTTAGGGCTGTGAACCGATATTGCAAGAAAATTTTAATTTAATCTTAACTACCGAAGCGTAATTAATTTTTGAAAAATTATCGAGCAGCAATGTATTGCGTACACACATTTGACTCATGGAAGAAGCGGGTCACTTGTGACAGTTGTGACGTTGCGTCAGTAAGACAAAGTACTGATCCATTGCGTACTGAATTATTTTATATGGACAAAAAAAGTTGGTAGTTAAGAGAAATTTCTTGCAATATCGGTTCATAGCTCTAACACCTACCTCTGGTTACAATTTGAGGTAATATTAAACATACAGGCTGTATATAGTATCGGCAAACAAAACTGACCACTGGCATAAAATATGCGTAACACGTTTCGTAAGATCGAAAGTGCAAGTGCGAGAGAAATATTATCCTGACAGTAGTAACCAGTTGGTGCCACGGCTACTATAGACTTGTTAAAATGCGCTCAACTCTATCTATTTCATGAACTCAGTTAGTCACGAGGCCATTCTTCAACCAGATACATTTTTGTGTCGTGTTGTTCTGGATTTAATTTATAAAGTACTGCCTTTTGTTTTGTGTTATCTTCGGCAGTGAGATAGTTTTTATGCGGACGTTTATGCTTTAATGGATGTTGTTTATCGAGCTGGTAGTAACAGTTATTTCATTCCGTGGTTGCATTTGCTTCTAGTATTACATTTGTAAAGGTTTTAGTACATGTACGAACGATTTGCCAATCTGATAGTATTATAGCGTAAGAAATGGTAAAAGAGATGGTAATGAGCGATTTCAGGCTGTAAATTATGGTGACGGTCATAAATATTAGTTCAAAAGTAAGTTTTCGTCGTCTAGTACCCATAACACAAGCTTTATTAAGTTTACTATAGGGAGCTTATGTATGGGTTGGACCCTGTAACAGGTGCAAATATTTATGAGGACCGTTCCTTAGAGCATCTGCATTGTGTCCAAATTTTTTTGTTTTTAATCCGAAATTTTTTTAATCTAAAGTTATGACCTCCAAGTAATGTATCTTGGCACACGAGATCAATGCAGATATTGAGGTAACATGTAATATCATAAGAATAGTTTTCGCACTTTTTCAATTTTTTTTAGAGGTTTTAAAATAAAAAAAGTTACTTACATCACTCTAGAAGAGTAAAAAAATACACGTAAACTTATTTTGAAGAAATAAAATAAAAAAATATATAATTAAAACCACTTGGATATAATTGCTCACAAGCTTCATAATCTACCGTTAATTTTTTTGTTCCAGGGCCCACCCTGTATACATTCGATTCGTGTAAGATTTTTTTTGTATTATTGCTTGGGATTACATGTCAAAGCGGACCCCCGGGACCAACGCTAGGAGGATGATCGTATCGATGTTGAGTAGGTACCTGTTTTTCATTGAGCGCCCCACTGCTGTATGTAGCAGCGAGCGTGGAGCTGCACATCTCCGAGTACCAGGGGACCTCGCCTCGCTCGGTCGCGGAAGATATCGATAGCGTCCATATGGAGTTGGTGTAGCCATCGCAGTTACAGTTGTCGTGCTCACGCCCTCCGTTGCCGGATGCCCACACGAATATGGAGCCTTTGCCGTCGCGTCCCTGCGAAACATACAAATATAATTATAAATAAAAATATAAAACAGTTTATTCCGACCTAATATTTATGTATATATTATTTATTTATATCGCAACGCTGTTAATCTGTCTCCCTTACAGGTATTGCCAGTTAATGATAAGGTTGTGACCTAGCCCTTGTAAATAATGTGAATTTAGCCCATTAACTGTTATCTAACCATAGACCAAAAAATTTTGCGCAAGCTAAAATACTCCTCATCATTCGTAACTCCATCTACTAACAATGAATATGGCAAAAGAGTTTGGACAAATACATTGCCACGCGCTTTAAGTAGACTTCCATATGACTTGATATCCAATAAATCTGATAAACATATAGTAAAAATATACATTTAAAAGTTTAACCTCACCTCAACGATCACCCACAAATATATCTTGACGCCCGAATTCGTAGTAACTAAGAGTAATCAGATGTCTAGTTTCGTTAGGTGTGAGGTGAGGTGTATAGACGACTTCCAACGCGGGACGCGCACCGCTTCACGTGTGTATATCTTATACTTAAATCACATTATGTAAGTAATGTTTGTCGCAAAATACAATCTTCGAAATCAAATAGTGTAGGTATCACGATATCGATTGGTAATGGTTATATAGGCTTTGTAAACCTCTGTTTAATCTTCACACGAAAAAGATCGAGCTGAGGCTCATATTTCAATCCTGGTAACAAGATTTACGAAATAAGTAGGTACGTCGCACGAAATAGGTCACATAAAGAAAGCTTTTCGTATAATCAACGAAAGAAAAATATGCGATAAAAATTCGCGAGCTCCAAACTTATAGATGCTTACAGGACACTTTTCAAATTTTCGCAGATATAATATTTATTCGCTCAACTCGAGCAGTGAGTTGTAGCGTTTGCAAAAATTTCGTTCCCGTAGCTATCAAGACGTAAAGTAAAATTAACTTTCCTTGCAATAAACCCGCGCATTAGGCCTCGAGCAAGCGAAGATAATCAGGGAAAAGTGCGACGACGGGGAGCGTTTAAACGAGGTTTCGGTGTAAACAAGGACGCCCGAGCGACGCTTTAAGAATAGAAGAGCGAAACGACATTATGTAAATTTTACACCCAAGAACACTTGACCATATCGTGTCGCAGCAAACAGGAGAAAATAATTGCGTCATTACAGAAATTACACTCGCGGCTCACTGTGCACCCTTCAAACTAACTTAGTTACGAAACAATTGCGCCGCCGTTAAAGTAAAACGCACTTTAAACTGTACTAAACAAGGATCAATACGGAGTGGGTGGTGTATAGTGACAAATTGCTGTAGCGAATTTTACACAGCTGCCGTTGTGACTTTTCATTAAGCGTATGCCTGCGTGAACTGAAAATATGAACGCTTAAAACGTAGCCTGAAAGGACTTTTTGTTCACTCAAGGACTAATTCTTTATTAATAACAGCCACATAAAAGGGAACTTGAGGTGAGTCGCGGTTCGCTAATGGGAATTATGAAGTTTTTTATCGTTCAACTTTTTCGCAAAAATGTTTAACGGTTACTTGCTTCGAAGCTGGTCACCGTTAAGCTTTACTTAAAATACACTGAATAATAAGGAAATTTAATTTAAATTCGGTTAAATTTGATTGACTGACGCAATTCCTTTTCAATTAAGAACTTGCTCGAAACGGGGAAACATCGTGACTGATTTCTAATTGGATTAAATATCTAAATGTCTGTAACTCCATTTGAATGGCATACTGATTGATTACTTTCATAGAAAGGCGTTGGATCCAATATCATAATAAAGGCTACAATGATTAGGTCGCTTTTCTGATATTCCCGACATTAAATCTAAATTTTCTTCATCCTATATGTACATACAGAGTGCAACAAAAATGGGATGTGAACCCATTAAGGCCAGATTCGGTAGCGTAAATATTGCAATTCCAAAAAATTTCTTTTTCTGATATTCCCGACATTAAATCTAAATTTTCTTCATTCTACATGTACATACAGGGTGTAACAAAAATGGGATGTGAACCCATTAAGGCCAGATTCGATAGCGTAAATATTGCAATTCCAAAAATGATTTTTTTTATTATTAATTTATGTCTTTCCCGCTCACGGGACATGATGTCCCGGACCTTTGGGAGGCGTGCGTGGGGCTAGGTACCTACAAAGTACCAACTGAGCCAACACGTAGGTCCCTTTGACAATTTAATGGAATGCAAGGAGTACACCGAGCGGATGCTGTCCCTGCCCATGTCATGGGACGCACACAGAGACAGAACCCGCTGGGGTGTGTAGGGTCTCTTACTGGTTGATGGAATCTAAATAAAACGGGTTGATCGTAGCAAATGGAGATCCGTGATCTCTGCCTACCCCTCTGGGAAAGAGGCGTGATTATATGTATGTATGTATGTATGTAAGTAAAACGGGTTATTGGGTGAATATGATGTACTAGTGGCTGGGTTATTGGATGAAACATCGGACGCCTGCCTAATAAAACTGTTTCACTTTTTATCTCTGGCAGACGGTGACTCGCCAACTGCTAGATGGGCCCCTATTATTATTATTATTATAAACCCTTCCACCCTTCACCCTCGAGGGGAAATGTCATGCACAAGCAATATCAACAAAAACAAAGACTGTAAAGTAAAAAAAATATATAAATGCATTTTTGGAATTGCAATAATACGCTACCGAATCTGGCCTAAATAGGTTCACATCCCATTTTTGTTACACCCTGTATACTGAGAAAAGTCACCCTGTAAAGAGAGAGACAAAAGGTACATATTTAGGATGTCGACGGGACTTTGCCATGGCTCATTAGTATTTACTGTAATTTACTACAAGTACATGTATATGTATATGTATACTTGTAGTAAATTAATAATGATAAGCCGTACCAAAATGGAATGCGAAAAGTTTAATCCAAAAAAGAAGAAAGAAGAGGTAATGACAAGTAGAGTAAACAACAGGGTTCTTACCGCCAATGAAATATCTCTTCCAAGCAACCTTTCGATGGCGAAAATTTTATAGCTTATGGCTTTGACTTCAGTTTCGATATAATACTGTTTATATTGTGTCTCTCATTTAAAGCAACATCTATAGGTTTTTTTTATATAGCTTTAGAGTTAAAAGCTATCGAAAACTGATCAGCAAGCAATGACCTAAGTTATGTTTGATTGTTTTGCAATTTAATTGTAAAACGAGAACATACAAGATAAAGACACTCTTAAATGCTTTAAATGCAAGCACGCATATGACATACAATGTGCAGGCAGATCTCTAAAGCTATTTCAACTTATGTCAACAGAAAGCAAGAAATCATGGGTTTGTCTACAATGTCGCCCCAATACAAACACTCCAAACCAAGTTCTGTCAAAAAAACCTATTTTGACCAAAAAAAAGGACGAAAATAACGTAAAAACAAAGAACCAATCTAAAAAGAAGTCATCACCTTCCCCTAGCACGTCCTCTGTCACGCCGGTCACGCGCTCACCAGCAGGACCGTGTGGCGAAAAAACTGGATCTGAACCAACTGAATTAAATTCACGAAATGATGACTCTCCTCATAGCCAACATAGTCCAGTCGCAGCCACCATACCCACCACCACCAGTCTACCAAGTACCTCCCATTGTGCTAATAGTACTCCGTCACAAACTAACGTAACTCATCGGAAAAAAAAGCAATTACAACAAATAAAGCAGAATTCATTACTAGAGGCGGAACTGGATACTTCACATTCCTACGATTCCGACTATTCGAATGAACTGGAAACTAATACACTACTGGAACCGAGTCTACATAACAGAAGCCTGCCACATATGAAAAATAGTACTGAAGAGGCATTAGAAGAGTATAAAGTTAAATTAAATAGCTTAGAACTAAGATTGCAGTCGGCGGAGCTTGAAATTCAAAACTTAATATTAGAAAATGGTAACCTGAAAAAGGTTATACATGAAAACGAGCAGACAATAAAAAAGCTAACGCATATATGCTCATCCACTTCTAAAAAAACTAAAAATAAATTACCTAAAAAAAGATTGAGTTGTTTAAAGTTAGATCTTAATCAGTCACAAGAAAAAGAAAGTGGCAAGGTAAATTCGGGATCCCCTATAGATCCCTCCGCTGACCATAACCAGAATCTACAGGAAAGCTCTCCAGTCCCAGCGCAACAATACGAGAGAACAACTACACGTCAACGTGATAATGCTGCCACGACTGCCATAGACAAGAAACCAATTCAACTCTGTATTCTAAGTAACAAAAACAATAGTGGAATATTGAAGGCCATTAATAATTCCTTCGAAAGTAATGTTAAATACTGTCACTATAACACGCCTAATACTAGTATTACAGGATTACTGAATAATTTAGAAAACAAATTGGAGAACTTCACTATGAATGACTATTGTATAATTTTTATTGGTGAAGAAGACTTAAGTGAAAGTCAAAATGGCACTGAATTAGTAAACTATATACGTGAATCACTGGAAAAAATTACTCACACAAATAAAATAATATGTCTGCCTACATATATTTGTGGGGCACTTATACACAACTACTTAGTTGAAATGTTTGGGAATCTGTTAACTATGGATATGCAGGGTAAAAATTACGCTTATATATTTGACACAAACCGTGACTTAACTTTAGATATGTTTTCTTACTACTCTGGTAAGCTAGCACAATTTGGCATGAGAGCTGCATTTGCAAGCCTCAAGCGGTTCATGTTAGAAGTTGACGAATACCTTATAAATGGGCAAAGTAAATTCAGTCAATTGACATCACCACTTAATCCACAAGTTCAAAATAGCAGCACTGAGTTAAGTACCAGTAATGATCTTTTTCGTGTCTAATAATATATTTGTCCTGCACCAAAACATTAATGGTCTGATAAGTAAGGCAGACTTACTCTCCGTCCATTTACAAGAGCTAATGGATTCTGGAAAACGTGTAGATGTCATTTGTATCACAGAACATAATATAAAAACAGGAGACGAGACGCAACTCTCCATACCTAACTTTAAATTGGCAAGTCACTTCTCTCGAGAGAATAGAAATGGTGGATCATGTATTTTGTTAAGAAATTTATATAAATTTAAGGCTTTGTGTGATATCGTAAACATGTCTATTCCAAATTTGGTAGAATGTTCGGCTATAGAATTAACGGATTTAAAAATAATAATAATTTGTATTTATAGAGTTCCTAAAAATAACATTACAACCATGACTATATTTTTTAATAGATTAGAATTAATTTTGAATAAAATACGTAGTAAGGACAAGAAAATCATTATTTGCGGTGATTTTAACATTGACATTTTGAAAAAAACTAAATTTTCGACCGAATTTCAGTATTTAGTTAATAGTTACAATCTTAGACTGGGCGTAACAAAGCCAACGCGGTTGCATAGTAATACGTGTATAGATAATATAATACATTGTGTCCGGGGTGGCAAAGTCGAAGTTATTGACTTTGCCATGTCAGACCACACAGCACAAATTATGAATTGCCCTGTCAAAAAATATTGTCTTTTATCACACTGGTATATAAAAAGAAGAGACACATGTATGGAAAATATAGTTAAGTTTAACGAATGTATACAAAGCCTGGGCTTTAATTGCGTGTATATGGCGAATAATGCTAATGAAGCTTATAATCAATTTTTTGATCTGTTCCAATTGTTTTATGAGTTGTGTTTTCCTATTATTAGACTAAAAATTAATTCGACGAAAAAGCCAAAATGGATCTCCTCAGGAATAAAAAAATGTTGTGTTAAAAAGAGAGCATTGCTTTGGAAATATATAGTATGCCCAGATGAAAATAACAAGAGTCTTTTTAAGCAATATTCCAAGCGCTTGAGAAAAGTGATATCACTGACAAAAAAGGGCCAAAATAACTATTACATAAAATGTTCATCAAATAAATCTAAAGCAGCTTGGAATATTATTAACAGTACTAAAACTGTTAACCCTAAAGAGAATATATCCCATATAAGACATAATGGTAAGATGATAACAGATCCTCAATTAATCGCACAGGAATTTAATGATCACTTTGTAGATCAAGTGAAACTTATAACTAGTTCTAATAATTCTCTGACATATAATAATTTACATCGACATACTCGTAGTACATTGACATTTAATTCATCTCATTCCTTATTTATGCAACCAACAAGTCCGCAAGAAGTTTTAAACATAATATATTCTTTAAAAAACAGTAACAGTACTGGTTATGATGGAATAAGCACGAAAGTCATAAAAAAAGTTGCACATATACTGGCATCCCCTATTAGTTATATTATAAATTTGTGTATAGAACAGGGTATCTTTCCTGACAAGTTGAAAGTCGCAATTGTGCGACCGCTCTTTAAAAAAGGGGATAAAGAAAATATGGACAACTACAGGCCAATTGCACTTCTTCCTATTTTTTCTAAAATTATTGAAAAAGTGATTTGCAATCAAATTAGCTTATATTTTGAATCTAATAACCTATTTGCGCAAGAGCAGAAGGGATTTCGCAAAAATAAGTCAATAAATATGGCTATTTTTGATTTACTACAAGTAGTAGTGACAAATATGGATAAAAGACAACCAGTCTGCGCTCTATACATGGACTTAACCAAAGCCTTCGACTTAGTTGACCACGAAATTTTAATGCATAAGCTATATAGCTATGGAATACGCGGCAACGTCCATGATTTGCTAATGTCATACTTATCTGGTAGAAGACAAGTAGTACAAATGGATTACTTAAGTTTAAAAACGAGATCTGAAGTTACTCTTTCATCAAAATACAGAGAAATTAGTCGTGGCGTTCCGCAGGGAAGCGTATTGGGTCCATTATTATTCCTCATTTATATAAATGATCTGCCACAAGCTGTTGACCACCCAATGGTTCTCTTTGCCGACGACAGCACGGTTATATTGACTGGAGAAGATCCACAGACATGTAAAATCAATATAAATAATACATTGGAATTAATAATAAATTGGTTAAATTACAATAATTTACATATAAATTTAGGGAAAACACTAATTATGAATTTTTACCAAAGAACCAATAACATGATTAAAGATATAACTGTGACATACAATAATTATATAATTGAGGAAACTGATAATACGAAATTTTTAGGATTAAATTTAGATAATAAACTGACTTGGAAATCCCAGATTGACACTATATGTAAAAAGTTAAATAGTTTCTCATATGCATTATATAATTTAAATAAAGTTGTAAATCGGTCTGAGGTACTTACTGCTTACCACGCCTATGTAACAGCTACATTGCGTTATGGTATCATGTTCTGGGGTAACTCAACCGATCGAGAATTGGTGTTTAAGGCTCAAAAAAAGTGTCTGCGATCTGCTTGTGGACTAAAGATACCTGACTCATGCAAACCGTATTTTATTAATCTGAAAATACTAACTGTGCCATGTTTATATATATTTGAAATTGCTATGTACATCAAATTAAATATTAATCAATTTCCTGCTAATAATAGTACGCGGCAGGGACACAAAATTTCGAATCAGCAATCAAAAACAGCCTTGCGTGCAAAAAGTGTTTATGGCATGGCACCCAAATTGTATAATAAGTTACCCAATTTAATAAGACAATCCGAAATGCCTCTTTTTAGGAAATATTTGTTGGACTTTTTGGGACAAAATGCATTTTACTCATTGAATGAATTTTTTGACTATAATCCGCATGTTTATTAAATCTGATTATTAAATTGTAAAAAATTGTAAATATTGTATGTCCGACACGATAGTAAAATTGATATGGAATTAATAAATTGAAATTGAAATAGTAAAATTGTATAATGATCTATATCTTAATTTACAATAAATGTTTATTTAACAGTCTCATAAAATTGTATTAGAATTATTCCGGAACTTTGAAAATAGTTATAGTTGTAATTATTAATACATTGCGATGCCCTTGCAGGGTACATGTTTGGTACATAAGCTTAGTGTAACACCATGTAATCTTAACAACATGTATGCAATAAATAAATAAATAAATAAATAAATAAATAAAAAAACTAGACATGATGAAAACTCGTGTGTCTGAAATTAAATACATTTTTTTTGTATTTGGTTGACTTACACGTCATTCCAAAAGCTACGATAACTTTTAGGCATGTTATTAACGAAAACAGTTGCGGTTACAAAACCACGATGTCACGCACAGGAGGTAGATCTGATTCAGCATATTGCATACCAACATGATAATCAAAAGTTTAGAGCGCACTCGGTCTGAGACTTTACCTCGGCGCGCATAGAAGCAAATGGCGCTTAACAAATAATATAATGCTGGTATACGATAAGTCGAGCCACATCAACCTCCTGTATATACATAAATAGCCCTGAATTAAATAGTTATCCGAGGATGATGTTAGCATACTCAATAAGCTTAATCAATAGCCTATTATTTGCTCAATAGGCTTATTACTCAATAGATGAGTTTATAAAAAAATGACAAATAAACGGATGGATCATTGACCCAGCGCCGTATAAAGCGGAAAGCAAATGAATAAAAAATAATTGTAATGATATTAATATATTGCATGGTAAACACCTTAAAATATTGGGTGTATATTGTATTTAAATTGTGACTTGTAAAATGCTTATTTTACCAATAAATTCTGTATTCTGTAGCATATGACGGTCAGAGAGTGTAATCTATTTACTGCTGCTACTAGCTGTTGCTTTCAGCTCCTCTCGAGTCAAACTCGTTAACACGTTTTCATACAAACTTCTACCGCCCATTTCTATCCAACAACCATAAGCGATGATTTCCGGGTGTCCTTTCTCGGGACTGAAACTATTTCCTTACCAAATGTCATCACAGTCAGTTCGGTGATATGGTAAGGAACAGATGGTGGTATGGTATGGTATGGTTCGGTGGTATGGGCAGTGATATAATAGAGCAGTATATAGACTAGTGGGTCTGTGAGCTGTACAGATCGCGAGTATGCCATAAAAAATATCATCATCATCATCATATCAGCCGAAAGACGTCCAATGCTGGACATAGGCCTCCCCTTTGTAGTGTATTCTCATATTATGTAGGTAGATATAAGTTATGATGTTGAAGAATGCGGGTATGCCACTCGCGCTTGACCATACATATAGTCGTTATTAAACCGCCATTGAAGTAACTTCGTGTTTGCCTTATCGATCTATAACAATTGGCGCAGTCGGTAGGATCCGAACCTACGCTCCCATGACACCCCTAAGAGTGCCAAAGTGACAGATCCTGCGCCACCCGCATCCAGCGGACTCCCGCCGCACTATGATCATAGACACTATCAGCAAATGACTTTGCAACTGCAACAAATCGGATCAAGTCCAGTAATCATTGATCCGAACCGTCAATCATCGTCAAGCGCTGATAATCAACGACTAAACCCAATTAGTGCGAACAATGCCGAATGGAGACAACGACTGCCGATTCCGAACAGTCGCGGCAACGCTAAATACATTATACCGGATCAACAAAAGCTCATTGTACTTACATGGTACAGTAGTTTGACTTCAAATGGTCCAGTCAACGTCAAATACCCTTATCCTATAGCAATTATATTTTCTAATTTACAGTTTGTTGTAATAATTTAATGGATTACTATCAATATAGCAACACTACGTTATAAATTTTAACATAAGGACAGAATCCAATTCTTGCTACCCGAACCAGCAGCACGCCAGCAGCAGCTTGCTGTGGTTGTTATGAGGGTCGTTCTTCTTTTCGACCGACAATAGCCTGTCCTTCGTCTTACTACGGCATCTCATTTGAGTAATGATTTTACGGTTTTATAATGTTCGAAAATGAACGTCCATATTATTTTATTAATTAGTATTATTTATTATTTTAGTTTCTCTAACTATCATTTTTTTCCGTGACAGAGTGATAAACCAAAATGTAGTCCCCACTGAAAGAGTCCACTTTGTCACATTTTTTTTTTAAAAACCAATTGTAAACAAATATGTATATTGGCAAGAAAGGAAACTTTAATTAGTGTTAATGAAGAAACCAATGCATTTTTTTTTAAATCGCACTTCAAAATCACAATTTTCGATAGTTCAAAAACCAAAAAAAAAGGAAAACCTCGGTTCATTGTCGGTAAAAAAGAAGAACGACCCATGAGCGCTATAATAAGTAGGTACGTCTTTGTGCTGCCCGACCACAGTCGTTGTACTGCGATATAATATTCCCTTTGCGCCCGGTTTGAGCAGCGTGCAAATCGCTGTCACACTAGTCGCTGACGATGACAGTTTGTTGGTACCACAGTGAATGGATTAATATTCAAATTTGTGGACAATGGACGAAATAATTATTATTTGTTTGGGATTCAATTGAAACGTGACGTGAAAGGTTCGGTGTTGATATGATTAAAAGCGACGTTAATCATTATAATTATCTACGAGCAAACAATTACAACTGGCTAGAGGTACAGTGAATTCAGCAAGCTAGGTATGTGAAATTAATTTGCATGTGTCATAAGGACTTTGACAGAGAAAGTCTTTACTTAGTTTATTGTACACATACGTGACCCGTAGACCAGTAACCGACTTACAACATTTGAGTGTCCCTGGCATGTCATAGAGATATCTCCACTTTTCTGCCTGTCTTCTCAAAATCAGAGCCTAAATTGGAGTCGCATTTTTGATTGCTAATGATGGAAAAGGAATAAGGGAGTCGAACGTGTAATATAGTTTTTTGTCACTTGGTCGAAATACGACTAAGGCTAAGAAAACAGTTTTGCCCATATTCAAAAACGTTCACCAAACCTAATTTAGTAATGTGTTTATCTTTATCAATCAATTTATATATATATATATATATAATTTGTGTTCGTGGGATGAAATATGTTTTAAACCATCAATTTCGCAAAAAACAGCGAATGTCCTTAGTTCAAGTCTCGGTGACGCTGAATAGTCCAAACGATTCTGGTCAGGAGAAAAATACACTACTTCACTTTAAAAAAAGTTTTATCTCAATTCAAATCAGTACAAATCGCTTCAAATATACCTTGTAAAATTTGAAAAGTTCCCTCGATTTCTCCAGGATCCCATCATAAGATCCTGACCTGATGACCATTGGACCACTTGGCAAGGATACACTTTCAAACTAAAAAATATCTTTTTAAATCGGTTCAGGCGCCTTCGAGTAATCGGGGGACATACACAAAAAGTCTCCGACGAATTCGTCATCATTGTTCATTGTCATTCGAGAACCTCCTCCTTTTTTGAAGTCGGTTAAAAAGATGGTCTACGAGTACATTAGGCTGGGTGGATAAGGCAAATTAAAGGATCAGAGGTTTGTTAAATTTTATGAATAACGAGGTTAGATGAGAAATATATATATATATTTTAATTTTTGACTACGTTACTGCACATGTAATATGTGCGTGCGCTTGTAACTGCCGCACAGTAACGACAACTGCCTTGTCACTACCACACATTACATAATTAAGCCCGCATAGTTACAAATGCACGCACACATACCTACAGCCCCGCGCAAAGATGAGCTTACCTATCCGTATCTGCTGCTAAATCATAGTCATGTCGTTTCGAAGTACGGTTCTACAAAATTGAGTTCCACACAAATAGTCACAATAGTTAGTGTGAGCTATTTATCTAGATCAGTTTTAAATCCGCAAGTGCCTTGGGGAAGCCAAGGACACCTCATCAGCCGGGTAGACTCAGGTGCCAGGTAACCTTGGGATCGGGTGAGTCTGTACAGTTCAAGCCAGGTCTCGGGGTCCTGCACCTGACGGAGGAGCGTCCCAGCGGCTCCTGGTAAAGGTGAGTGTCCTCTTAGTGACCTTAAGGCTCCATATCGATGTCGGTGGTGAAACTTATTCTAGATCTCGTTTTCGTTTTAAATTACCTACAGTCCACTTATTAACATTTTTTGGTAAATTCGCTAATTAGCACATTATTTACTGTTTACTGCTGCGCATTTATTACTGCTTTGTTTGTGTGAGGTGTGCAATAAAGAGTATTTGTATTGTATTTATCTCCTCTCTTACCTTCGTGACGCCTTCGAGAAACGCCCTGTGCGCCAACTCTCCTGGTCCGTCCACAGTCTTCCCGTCATCGTCGGGCCCCCACGAGGCGCTGTATATGTCCACATGCTGAGGATTCAGGCTCAGCGAGCGCGCCTCTACCGCGTCCGTCACGTCACCGTCTAACATCCGCACGCCTAAAGAAAAAAAAAAGGAAATATAAAATCTTGGAATGACATTGGTGAGACATATGTTGAGCGCATTCGATCTGCTGCGCATGAGGGAGCGAGCACGGGCGCCAAATGTAACACCAATATTTCACGATAGCGAGTGTGTGCAACACTGAGTGAAATAGATCTCCAGATAGACTCCCGAGCGAGTACAGCATGTGAACTGCTACGATATTGAAGTTCTACGAATTAATGTAGTAGCAACTTCGTAGCACACCGCAAGTCGTAGCACTTGGGAGTTCGTAGCACTATTCTACAATAACTTTAGGCAAGACGTAGGTATCTAAAGAACTCACTTTAGTTTGTTAATCCTGAATGTCCTAGTTCCAACTCCACACATAAATCTAACAAATGTCACAAGTTTCGGAAGCAAATATGTCTAATTCCGTGAATATCCAGTATAAAGACGCTTGGAATAAAATTGCACTTCATTTCAGTAGTAATTCAATTTAAAATTTTAGCTATTCGCTAGGAGCGTATTAGGATTTGGTCTAGTTGGCAGGAAAGTTTGAACACCTATACCAGCTGGTAACTTGGTCCCGCAGTTTCCCAGTTTGCAACTTACAATTTCTGCTTCGTATGGTTTTATTAAAAACTTACTACCTATCAGGTGTACGAGTAGGTTACTATTTAACTTATCTGACATTAGATTTTATGCAACGAAGTTTAACTCCCGATGCTAACGAGGGGTGTTATAAGTTTAACTTGTGTATCCGTATTTAGAATTATATTTATAATAGAATATCGAACATACTCAATATTCAAAATTTGTCTAACAAAGTTATTCAGAATATTCGAAAATGGGTGATCTCTCTTTCTTATAAGACGACTGAAGACATGCTGGAACCTTTACAATAAATAACACACCATTAATCATGGACATACACAAACACTCTCTCACACACATACTTACACTCGCACACACACAGAGCATACATCACCATCTACAGTTTTAAATTACCGTATTTCTCCAGTTTCCCTAATATATGCTTATTATATTTTACTAATGTAAATACCTTTTAACTTTACTTCTCAGTACCAGATCTGTATTTTTACGCATCACGTTTGCCTTAAATTCTTCTGTAAACGTCCTTACAGTTCTCACGACACAGGCTCGACTTAGTGTGAGGACTATTGCTTAGAGCCTTTGCCACACTGGATGCGGTATGCGGTTAGGTCAATACATAATGCGGGCTTTATGTATCACGTAACGTTCCAAACGCGCGTTGGGTAGATCCAACTGTCAATTTTCCATATAAAAATTGACATTTAGATCTACCTGACGCGCGTACAATGCGTTACGTGATCGACCAACTGACAGCAGACCGCATCTAGTGTGGCAAAGGCTTAAATCTGATTTACTCGTAATACTCTTAGGCTAAGCTCTTTGTAATTCTTCCTGTTCAATAAATAAATTTTGTATATGTATGTGGCATGGTTGCTCCCATTTTTAGGTTTATTAAAAAAACGCGCCTTTAGGTTACCAGTTCCTAGAGTTCTTTCCAGCTTTGGTAAACGTTTTGGCGATTACGTTAGAGTAGCAATCTATAACACCTTACTGAAATGTTTAAAATTAACTGGTTCTCAACGATACAGGCGTAGCCTAGTGTGGGGCCCCTGGTAAGTATGTAACATAATGTTTTTTTTAAATAAATGACTATTACTACTACTATTGAAATCAAATCTTATTGTCGATATATGGTACTAGGTTGGTTGTTTCGGGGGTTTTTTAATGTTTAATTCTGTTTAACGTATCTTTACACGTTAAACAGAACATATCCCCATATCACCGCCACGTCACGAGTGTCCACAATTTCGCTGCTCTGTTGTTTGTATCATATTAATTTTGCTCTGCATCTAATCAAAATGGCCGATTGTTGTAAACTTCGTTAACGGACCCCGGAGACGTGTTGTCCGATAATTGACAATCGATTAAATGTTTCATTATAATTTTAATAGAATATCGCTCAGTTTTCAAAAAATATGCAATATACCTACTAAGTATTCACAACTTGAATTTAAAAATCAATTGGTTTTCCAAAAAAAAAATGTTGTTGAGTTGTTCAGAATAAATATATATCTAAAATATCTAAATGGAGTTTATTTTGCTATTCCTCCGCATTTACCTGTTTCATCATCAATGGCCTTTAAGTCTATTACATACAGACGACGCAAGCAGTCTCAAGAAGGGAAAGGGTGTACCTTTTATTAAAGCTATTATTATACTAACAATAACTCGACAAACAACATTTTTAAAGTCCGTAGCATTCAAAAGGCACACAAGAATTATTTTGCTCGTCCCGTACTATTTCCTCGACATCTTTTCCTAGGTTTAAATTCAGGACAGACGAGATAGTAAGAAGCAAAGAGTGGCTTTAGCTACCAGAGCGATAAGTAGAATCGCTCAGTCAGCCGGAGCCTTTGAACTACGTGTAGATTTTACTTATGTAGTGAATGATTGATGCCAATCGTTCGCACTAGATCGACTGCTATTTGGAACTAAAAGCCAATTCACATAAATAAATGTACATTGAGGAACGAGGTTAAAGAGAAAATGTACGTATGGAGTCTTTATAGAAATCCATTAAACTGAGCGTACTGTGTGTTGATCATCTAGGTGATTTTTACCCTTGACAACTGTGGGTTGTGCACTAAAATGAAGATATGCAGGTTATGTCGTTAAAAGTGTGCTTGTGCCTAATCGTAATAGGTACCTAAGTGTAGAAAGAGGAAAAGCAATATACAAGTCTTTCCGGTCGCATCCGACGACGGCGGCCCCGATTTTCTCCAATGAGCACGTACCTTTGCACCACCCAAAGCCGGACATGATATGAAATACCCGGTCGCACTGTGCACAGGTTAACTGGTCATTAAATTTACACGCTTCAGAGGGGCTCAAAACAAGTCTTCTGGAAAAGGCAGTATAAACATGTACATTTTAATTCGCGTGACGTTCGATTGCCATTTTTGAACTGACGACCCGGAAAAGGGTTGGGACGGACGGTTCAATTTAATCACAAACATTTTGACCAAGTTTAGTACGTTTCGTTTGCGATTTGCTCAAATCATCTAATCCTAGTAATATATAAATTAGTAACTATGTAACTGCGGTTCAGGTCATCATATCGATTCCGATTGTTGAATCCTTTTTTTACATTAAAAACTACACGGCGGCCATCTATCTATGCTGGAGAATTCCTCAATCTCAGGTGATCGCAACATTCTTGCCGTTCTCGTACCTCATCCGCGCGTCTTCTCTGAGGTCATTAACTGAATGCTGTGGCCCCCGCCACAAAGAGTACTTAGCCGTAGCCATCCCAATGGCTGCCTTTACTCGCCTTTTACGACAAATGGGAGAGTCCGTAAACCTACTGTTCCGTGGCTACACGAATGACAATGTCGGATCTTGTATGTGAATAGTTCTAAATGCAACCTTGACAACGCAGACAATCCATTGACAGAACATGGCGCTGAATACCTCCCGCTACGGTAAGATGAAGTCGGAACTACAAATGAAGTTGTGCCAAGTCTATTTGGACCGTAGTACTAGAGTGAAGATTGTCGCCTTCGCCGCGGATTAAAAGCAGTGGAAAGTTGTCGGTAATTCAAGCCCTATTCTTTTGCAAGAGGAAAATGATCCAATCTAGACACGCGGTAGCGTGTCAAGCCAATATTAACCTGTACATTTTATGGAAGTGAATAAAGTAAAAGAAGTTTGTCAAATAGTAAATGGAACACACATCCGGACCGGGCACATCCCTTTGAACGGTTAAGGTTTTATTATAGGCAAGACCCAGACACCAAATTGCACAGAATGTGGAGTGAAAGAAGATGTGTTCCATATCATACTAGAATGTGTCCGGCATAAAACTGAGAGACGAGATTTCACAGTTAAGTACAATTGTGAGCTATATGATTTAGGCGTCATTAATACATCCTAGCATTCCCACAATCAAGGAAGGCGAGAAAGTTAATTTGAAATTGTTAACCTAGGTATTACGCGTAGATAATAAGTAATAAGTAACTGTTAATTTGTATTGTAGTCACATTAAGGGTGACATGTCCAGATTTGATCAAACCCTTTTTATGAAGAGAGAAAAAAAATGGAAGTCCGTGGTGAAGTCTACCCCTTCCGGATACAGGCATGATGATATGTTTGTAAGATATTTACCTCCGACACTAGCCCCGAACGCGACGCCGACCGCGCAGAGCGAGTTGTTGGCGGTGGCGGCCACTTCGCCCGCGCAGCGAGTGCCGTGCCGGTTGGAGTCGATCATGTCGTACCGCGGCTGCGGGTCCGGGTCGTGCGAGTTTACGTCGTACGATGCCATTGGGTCCTGGGAAAACACGCCGTTATTGTGACAAACACTAGGGTAATTTGGTAACTTTTCGAATGAGCGTCAGGACAACTCAACTGTCATCAAAAGATGACATCATCTACCTAACATAGTACAAAACGTTAAGCAATCGACCCGCAGATTCAGAGTTTATGTTATGGTTAATCCGTAAACTCTATGGGTATTATCCCCATCTATATCCTACTCTTTATATTCTAGGAATGGTAAATTATACTTCTCTTGAGTGCAGAAGGAATTTGACCCTCGTTAAATACTTCTTTCGTTTGATACGCGGCCAAATTAGTAACCCCTCTTTGTTATCCCTCATTTCACTCCAAGTGCGTCCTATCCCCAGTATTCAACTCCGTCCCCGTCGCCGCATTCTATTTGCTGTCCCGGCGGCGCGAACTCGTGCCCTATCGCACTCACCACTGCACCATGCCTTGACTCTTCTCAATGATGTACTGGACAGCGACAGCAAACTGGATATGTTTCACAGCACGGAATCTCAATTTCTCTTGACTAGCAGCCGATATTTGGAGTCTATTACGACTTCAAGCTCCATAATTTCTTGATACTTAGCTACTGTATTACCAATGCTTTAGACCTACCTTAATGTATATTAACCTCCTGTATAATTAACATGCATAGCCTGTCTGTTAGTGTTAATTTAAGGAATGAATAAATAAATAAAATAAATAAATCCGTTCCGTAAATATGGATCCACAAATTGTCTCAAAAACGTATGTGTGTTGATTGTCAGTGCGCTCCAAACGTGATTCCTGCAGTCGGAACCTACAGACCCTACAAAATCACCACTAACAAACTATTTCCATTCCTGGCTTTCTGTTATTCTGAGTTCTGAGGTAGTTGCGCGGTGTAGAAGGGATAACAGCGCCAGCAAATGCACTAAAGTTTTAACATCACATTACCACACTTATCACTGCTCAATTTCCCCAGGAACAGGTTTAGTTAAACGGTATAGGCTTCTAACAATGGGATGGTTAGGAATGATTGATTAAATGCTTAAAATCCACTCTTGATAGCATACCAACACCGACTCTCAACATATCAGTAGTCTAGACAGAGTACAAACATTGGCGTCAACACGTAAACATTTAACACACTAACTAGAGCGGCAATTTGAACGTTGCTTTTGAGCTAAAAATGAAAAATATCCAAGCTATTAAATGTTTCACAATTTTCACGCGTATATTTAAGTGCTGAAATGCGACTACCTATTTATGAAACTCGTATATATTGCGTATGTTACTAAAGCATGTTTAAAAAAATGTGTTGTCGCAACATTTTATTTAGAAATCTACAAGTTAGATGTAGATGTGAACTCAATAGAAACCGTTACATTTCCCATAGTTAAGTATTCTTCTTTCTAAACCCGAAGATATCTAAACCAGAAGAGTATGTCTACTGAAATGGTTTTTAGTTATGTTTGTTTGGACTGGAGTAATTTTGTTTAAATTCATTAATATACAATTATTCACTATCAAAATTTTGCAGATTAGGAAGAGCTACACGACGGTTTTTCTAAAAAGACTATTTGGAATTTATAACATAGCGTAAAGTTGAACTGAAACGTAATTTACAATCCTACCTATAATTATCCTATTGTGACTCCGCAATAGTTACATGTCTTTTTACTGGCCATTAAAGTGCAGTCGCAATCCCATTACTTACCTGTGCACAGTTTTAATGGATTGTCTTCCATCCGTGCGTTTGAACAAACACAGACTAAAACGATATTTTGCCAGCGGTGCACTTAATTCCTACACTTTCAACGCAAAGCTGTTTCGCACCAAGCCGCGACGTGACCGAATATCACGTTTTTCCGAACGAATGGATTAAAACCGAGTGAGATGGATCGCGTAATTTGAAACCCGCTTTGTTCACAAATGTCGGCCGTTAGAACCCATGTGTCCTACTTCAGTTTCCTGGTAAAATATGATTTCAAGGTAAACGCGCGAGTTGACTAATGGAAGCTGTTAGAATATAAGGCTTATCCGAGTTGGTTGAACTCGGGGCCATTTTTCGTTGTGTTTACCCTTTATGGTAAGACAGAGACAGAGCACAGAGCACCCGCAATACATAATAATGGTGAATCGCGCGGCATGTGGAAATGAATTTCTTATTTTTCGCTTGATTTACGCACGGTATGGAAAGAAAATTGTATTAACACCACATTCGAAGTCTCCAAATGAAACCTCAACCTCATTACATTGGTTGAGATTATTTGATTTGCCTGACTTTTTATGAACCTGTCATTGGAATTGGATTCTTGTACCTTGGACGGTACAGTTGCTTTTTGAACCGACTACTTTGATGCAATTCGGCCAACTCAACTAATCTCAAATATACATATTTTGAGATGTCACGCACGCACTTGAATTGGAAATAATCCGACGAATAGAAATACTGTGTTACCTTAATGCGAATGTGTGTTGGATTTTTTGGATTCCATTGTTATCATATGTTATTTACAAATTAGTTCCGCGCGGAGGCGGCCGTTTTCGAATTATGAAAAATAAAATCACGCCTGATTTCAAACAGTAGGCATGTTTAATCTGTGGCGGTACCACAAAAGTTATATATCACTCGTCTGTCACTCGAGTTATACTAGTGCGATTTCGTGGTTATAACTATGTGTTCTGAGTTCTGGCAGTCATTTATTAAACAACCACAACAACATTTAAATCACCTGTCACCCAAGAATTGCGGTAGAGTTATTTGCTGCTCAATAACTTACACATCGATATTATTTGATACAACAGTTCAAAATGACAACCCACAAAATAGCCTCAACAATGGAAACAAGTCAATCCGTTCGGAAATCGATTCTTAGTGCACGCATGTTCATTGCTCGGAAATGTATTATGGTAAACCTTAATGTGATACTTACATAATTAGCAACTAAATCTGGATGGTCAGTCTCCAACCCGTCGTCCAGGATCGTGACCACCACCCCCCGGCCCGTAATTCCTTCCCGCCATGCCGGAATCACGTTCATGTCTAGACCGCCGCCTCGATTCTTAAAACACAATTACAGCATTCATTAAACAATGAGTCGGTAATTTTAATATACTCGAAACTTTGGAACTTAGATGACTTAGAGTTAAAAAGTTTAACTCCTAAATTTGTCCATACAATATGCTTCCATAAACTAAAACACAAATTTTGGCGTTTGATGTCTGAATCTGATCTTGGCTTTAAAAACAGACGAGTCAGAAGATAACTTAGATATTAAGCATAATTTTAATGTGATACTTTTTCATTGGCATTCAGAATTATTCATTTCACAATTATTTTAGTCTTAATTTAAAAGCTTTACCAATTAAATTACGGAAAAAGTGCCAGTCTGACCTTTAAAAGCAGAATAGAGTAAAAAAGTAATCAAATGCTTCGAACGAATACGTAATTATCTTATGGATTTGTTTTGCCCCACTGAAAATCAAAACAAATGTAAAAAGTACACTACGGGCGAGAGCCGAAAGTAACTCAATGTGTTTTTTTCACGACTTGGAAGTGAAGTTCAATTTTCTTCTTGTGTTCTTCTCATAATATTGACGAGGCCAAACTTGACTCTTATTGCTGGTAAATTTGGCTCGCATTATTTTCCCTTCTACTTAGTGAGAGTTTGAAATTACGTTAGATATTATAGGCACTTGCGAGTTCAAAAAGAAAACCGTACTTTATTTTAACAAAAACACTGTCTAGAAAACTGTTTCTACACACTTCCCACCGTTGTTACGCTGGTGAGTAACGTTTTGAAAGGTCACGGGGCAAATGTTATGTATTATTCTGGCATATATATATTTTGCTTCATTTACTCTTATAATATTTATTATGCATGCAGCTGTCAGGTTACTTATCGTCTAAACCTTTTCGTTACTTGAACTAATAGAAACAATGGGATTTTAACTGAAGAGAGTTTTTTCATCTTCGTTCAATTCAGTCATGACTTTGTTTATGTTGGCGTCTCTAATTAAATCAAACACTCATGAATGTCGTGTTGATTTGGTTTTTGTTTATAAAACAAAAGCCTTCTCAGTTAACTATAACGAGTTTGGCTCTGTCTCACTAACAAATATGACAAAGTGATAAATAAATACAAATTAATTCTAACGCAATTATAAGTAAAGCTAGTTAACACAGATCATCATCACATCATCAGTACCCACTGGTAATGATCTGTGTCAACCAGAGACCTGCAGGTCGATCACGTAACGCATTGTGTGTACGTTAGGTAGATCTAAATGTCGAAATCTAAATGTGATATATGGAAAAATTACAGTTAGACTGTCCTAACGCGCGTTCGAAACATTACGTGATTACCCCTTAAGGTAAAGTTTTACTACTAAGTATTTATCGTGTTATAAAACTTGTATTGCTAGAAACGCTCATCAAATATCTTTAAAATACTCGATAAAGTTAATTAACAAAATATATTCGATGTGAAAATCACAAAACCATAAGTCATATACCAATATTGTTTACTGGCATTAAGCTGTGCTGGCATATATAATTGTAATCGACAACTTCACTAACCAGTAACCACGGCATGGATTCATTTTGAGTGTGGCGTGGCGGTCAACTCAAAAATATGTGAACGATTTAGTACTTTATTCCCCAGAAATAAGTTCCAAAACGTATGTTTTGATTGTACGTCAGAATGCAGATATCAAATAATCTATCAATCCGTACAAATTTTTCGCCGCACCGCCGATGCCGAACCGGGATTATCATTTTGTTCTGAAATTGTAAAATACATTTTTAGCTCGGTTATTTACTTTAAATAATTTATGGCTTTTTTTTTGAACGATATAGCATATTTTCCTAACGAGGTTATATTGAAACTAGGCACTAACAAAACTACACTATAACTATAATAATCACTTGATTATTAGAAGGTATATAACGTAGTAATTATGTATAGGTACGCATAATATTGAGAGATTGAGAAAACATCCACCAGAACCAAGCCGTGTTTCCATACAACTGGCACTAGATGTCAAGCATGCAAGCTATCAAATATGAAAACAGCCTAGCACATCACTAGTGGATAGACGGATACTCACTCAGCCTTAGAATAGCACTTACTTAGTATAGAACCTACGGGAAGAAACAGGGGGCCCTTTCTTCCAGCAGGTTCAGTCTTAGTTCCTATGCACACCGCGTTTTTAAACGCGCCATAGACGCGCGTTTGTATCGAATCACGTGTAAATCGACACAAACGCGCATCGACGCGAAACGGCGCATTTTAAAAACGCGGTATGCTTAGGCCCTTAGTATTAAAATGAAAGTAATAAAGAAATGAAATTAAATGATTTGTGTCTGAATGTAATTCCTAACTGTGTAATATGAGCCCATAATGTGTAGCTTGAAATAAATGAATTTTTTTTTTAATTTTAATTTAATACTTCTCCCAGAGCCAACATTGCGAATAGGGTTGAAATGTTTGTGGGTAAAACCTATCATTGAAATAACATACCATAGTTTATGCACCTTTGAACCTACAATTTGCTAGACGTGACACTGTGTCTACCCCTTTTCGGAATACGGACGTAAGTTTTGTAGTGTTTAAACGCATCACATAGACAACTACTGCCAGATTTTGTTTATCTCTTCAACATTCCTATGGCATTTCAATGTGTTTCATGTGCTCATTCTTGCACGCTATCAAATTGGAATGTAAAATCTAATCGTCCAATTGACTCGCAGAATGAGTTAAATAAAACCAAAGTTTTTACTATAATATGCATGTTTACTTAAACTTGATATGGTTCCATATTTATATTCTAATCGCTGTAGCAATATTACTGCCATTAGATACTTCGTTTAATGTTTCAGTTAACGTATAATCTAGCTTCTAAATAATGGACTTCCGGCTATATGCAAACTTCGAAATTTGCATCTAAATGCGGCCACACTAAATTTATGTAATATTTTGTATCTCGACTATTTATACATTTTGTTGTATAATAAAAGCACTATTGCTTAAAAACTCCAAAGTTGGGTCCTAATTTTTATCCTAGCCAACTCTTACATTATTAAACGACATAATAAAAGATCCATAGAAGCAAATATCAATAAAACTTTTATACTGTTGATGAATAGAAAATGTTATCTGGCGCGAAGCGTTATACATGTGTCTCTCACACGTGGGTACCCACTAACAAACTGTTACCGCAACCGGTAACTGTAACGAGGTTCAAGTGTGTACGTAGAGCAGCTACTAGAGTGCCATCGGCTCGTTGCGTTCGCAAACCACGTCCACACTGGCCACTGTACCCGTTCGGTTACAGTTAGGTACAGTTCAGTAGTGAGTACCCAGTTTTTCTATACTAATATAACATATCTCTGTAAGCAAAGGTCAAATGTATTATGAGTCATAATCTCCAAGTTTACTGTTAACTTTTATTTTATTTTTATTTTCTTTTTCTTTTAGTTTGCCTTTCTGCTTTGTTACATTTTAATGTTCCTAGCCTTCTTACAAGTAACTTACCTTGCAGCTTATTTTGGATTTAGTGTACGAAATTAGTTTTTACTATGTTTACTTAGTGCATGCCGTGTTTCCCTGTAATTGGGTGGACACTCTAGCAATAGTTCATTATCTGTTGTGAATAAGTTTATTTACTGTATTACATCTGTTGGAAAACCTTAATAAATAAATAAATAAATATTATAAAGAGGAAATGTCTATGAGGTTGTAGGTTTGCATGTAGATTGTAATCTCCGAAACTGTTTATATCGAATCACGTGTAACGTGTCAACGCCAGCGCGATTCGACGGCGCGTTTCAAAGACGTAAGTGTGCTTAGGCCCTTAAGTATTAGAATGAAAGTAATACTTACTAAATACCACATATGCGGCCATTTCGGGTCGTTAAGCTGGAACTTGGAGTCGGCGGCTCTCGGCCGGTTCTTCACCCGGGAGGGTATCTCCCGCTTGTTCCCCGCCTCCCGCTTCGTCGCTGACGACGGCGATGGGACGTATGGGGTCCCAACTGTGGACAGATGCTCTTGTTATTCGACATGGCATATCGAATATGTGCTGTGCACAGATAAAGTGATCAAAACATGTGAACACGCTTTTATTATTCTGCCGTCCTAAGCAAAAAGGACGGCAGTATTAAAGGCATAAGGTTGCTCAGATTGGGGATTGTGTTAATGTGTTAATACGAAAGCTGTTAGAGTGCGTGATATTAAATAAATAAATATTAGGGGACATTCTTACACAAATCGAGCTAGGTACTAGACGACAATATATATAATAGGTATAAATACTTAAATACATAGAAAACATCCAAGACTCAGAAACAAATATTCATGCTCATCACACAAATATTTACATTGTCAATCAATCAAAGTTTTATACGAGGGTTAGGGTAGTATGAGCCATTGAAGAGTTTCACTATACATCTTCAGATCCTGCCCAAACATCGGATCAACTTGATTGTACCTAATTCTTGTATATTCAAACGGGGCAGTTAGGGGAATTCCGAAACTATAAGAGATACGGAAATTTGCTCTTAGGAGTCACAAGACCGATTTTAGAAAAAATAAAAACTGCACTGTAAGATTTACATAGATACATCTATTTATTTACGCAAAAAAAGCATCTACGATTTTTAGACAGATTTGACCGAGTTCGATTCCAGGCCATGTATGAGGCTTTTTTGAAGATCTTTAAATGCAGTTTTTATTTATTCTAAAATCGGTCTCGTGACTCCTAAGAGCAAATTTCCGTATCTCTTATAGTTTTGGATTTTCCCTCACTTCCCCGTTTGAATAATACACCATGAATAGTCATACCGAGTGGTGTGGAAGTGGTGACGCGTAAGCTGCGTCGCCGCTGTATTGTTCGGACTATAATGTTTGTGATATATTACCTGTGGAGGAGCTATTGAACACTATAAAGTCCCTCTTCTTACGGGACAGTGCCTTCTGCTGCCGCGCCCATCGCACCCGCACATCGCCCTCAAGGCGCTCGTGGTGAGCAGGCGAGGGTGAGAGCGAGCGCTTCGCTACCGAGTGGTGGTGGAAGTGGTAGTGGTTGTCAAATATCTGGAACAAATGAATGCCGATTGTAGGACACGTAAGTAGAGCATAGCACTATTGCTAGACAGCTTATATAAGTAATCGTATAAGCTAACTAGGGGAGGGGGTCAAACCGTCTCTCTAGATTTTAATCATTTTACCAAGCACAATCCGATTCCAGTAAACACGTTACAAAACATATATTAACGAGTTCAAACAACCGTCATCAAGTATAAAATAGAAACAAAAACATTCCAGTGCAAATATAATTTTAGCGCTGTGACATAATGAACAAAACAGTCGAACCAGACTCCAAACAACACTGAAACATAAAACTCAGTAGATATGAAAAAGGGAAATGAAACAGTAATTTACGCTAACCGAGCCCGCGACATCGCGTGGCAACGACTTTCATTTCAGTAATTTGCGCTTTGGCTACCAAGAACTCCATTCAATAACGTGATTAGAGGTGTGTTGGCAATCTTAATGTATATCAGGTGGAATGTTTATCGCGCGATTGATCCGAATGGTCCCATTGGGTCCAATCCAATAGGGAAATATTAAGACTAATTCCTACGTAGTTTCCTTTCACATGTTCGGTTTAATTAATGTTCAAGTAATCCTAGCTAAAGGACCAATGTTCTAGTGAGTGAATTATTCAATGATTCTCCAATTAAATTGAGAATGTTCGGAAATATGTCGCTGAGACTGCTCTTTGTGTTCATAATTTGCATATTACCAAAGTTGGTGCAAAACATATTCTCGTTTATTCATACAACTTAACAAACCTCTGTTAATTCGAATGTGTTTTGCCCCTTTACTCAAACACAAATGTCAAAGTGGCAGATAAATACAAACCATTTTAACGGCAATGTAACTAAAATAGGTTTGATGAACGAGTATGAATAAGGACAATTGAAATCACATTAAAATGCAAAATCTAAGTATCTAACCTATCCATGTCTACCTGTATTAATTAATTCAAATTGACTGAAAATAATTTACCTAAGCACCTTAGTAGATATAATTCCAATTTACCAACAGCCACCACAGAAAGGTTGTTCCGTGCCAGCCACAGACCCTTTGGAGGGTCTATGAGGTAGAGAAATAAAAGCGCTTTAGTTAGACAAATTAGACAGCCGTAATATAAAATCAACGGAGAGGCTAATGAGGCTATCCCCAGCAGAACAAAGGTAACCGATATAATTAGCCCTCCGATAATCTTAAGTGGCAGTCGGCGCCACATTGCACGTGGTGTAGTAGAACCAATGTATTATAGAAATACAAACTCAGCAATATTGGTGACAGTCCCTGACTGGCTTATGTCAGGCCCATCCCACTAGCCACTTCGGTTAACGCGAGTCTCGAGCATCTAAGAGGTGACAATTCATCCACTCATCGTCTTATTTTTTTTATACAACAGTGTCCGTTAGGGGTTTAATAATGATGACTTTATTTCAATGCCGTGAAGGGTTAAAAGTGACGACTATTATATTATTATAACTAGTGTGTCCAATAATATATGCTGAGATAGAACCGTTTCGTCACAAAAATCGCTATCTCTGACACTGTTTTTTGTTTTAGTGTTTGTTTTGTTACGAATAAATGTCTCTTTCTTTCTTTCAAATTATGCTGATATACCTGTAACTTTAGCCTATTCCATATAAGATAAGAATAATCGTCCGTTAATCGTCATGCGATTTCAAGGAAATTCTTATGTTTGGAATACACTCAATGATCGTAATAAGTAAAAAAATTACAATATTTCCCATTGATATTCTAGATAAGCGAAAAAACGTAGACGAATTTGTCCGTTAAAATTCTAATGTTATATCGAATGAGGAATAGCATTAACACCGTTAACCATATTTTTTTATGAAACAGTATAAACAATATTTGCTACTATTCTTCGCTTCGTAAACCGCTCGTGGTTATTTTAAACGAATGTCACACTCGTGCATCTAAATCTTCACTTGTTTTATTTACTGAAGAATTCTTGTTTTCTATATTTCATATTTATCAAGCGTAAAAAGGGGCTATTCCAGGCTAAGCCGCAAAACCGCGCTAAATTAACCTGCGGTTACCATTCAACAATATAAACGCGATTATACATTGGCGACATTTTCTCATTAAATTGTAAAATTTGCAGGTTTATTTAGAATCCGCCTTTTTTTGCAATATTTTGTGTTACTAAAAAGTTGAGCGGCCAGAGATCCGTTTATAAGATGAGAATATACCTACTCTGCACCGGATGGTCATTTTTCCATACAAACGTTATTTTAATAATATCAATATCATCAATATATGTGTCGGTAACTTTAATTGATACATATTACTTAAATAAAATATGAAACATCCAAGAATAAAAATTTTAAAACTTAAAATAACTAAACTAAAAAAGAAAGAAAGTAACCTAAATACTACAACCGGTATCAGTATGTTTTCTTTTTATATTCCTATTTTTATAGGTGCTAGGTTGCTTCAAAAAATGCTATTTCAAATAAGGAATATTATAGAAATCCGTCAACAATAGACGCAAAAATCAAAACATTCCGACATTGAATATTTCCTTCTCATTCAGTTTCCAAAATGTTGTTACGATTACGATTGGTTTCAGAGGAGGAAACAGTCGAGAGCGAAACCTCGATTTTTAAGTTTAGTAATATACGCTGATTTCCAATCAATCTGATAGCAAAGGGCTTATCAATCCCATATATGTAATGAATAAACCGACCCCGTTGGAACATTATATTCAAATGCTAACAGCCTTCGGGCCTGATATTTCCAATAATACTTGAAAATAATTAACCGAGCTTCAAACTACTGAAGCGCGCGGCCGCTCACCGAGCCGTGGAAAATTGGAAAGACCACATATATCGAAACTAGAACAAAATTCTGCTGCTTTGTACAATTCACTATGGTTATCTGTGAATATTCTATACTAAGTATTTCCGTTATTAACAGCCGTTTGTTTTATTCGAAAATATTTCATAGGAAATTTAATCTATTTAATTTCTTAATTTGATGATAAAATTCAATAGAAGAAGTGTATTTAATTAATTTTGCAGTGACCTTTCATTTTGTCGACGGACGTTTCGTAGAAAGTTGTATTTGAAACTGACCGTCGTATTCCTTTCACATAATTTTGAAAATGTAATTTTTCGTAGAAAATACATTTTGCAGGAAACTCATTATAGTGGGGAAATTAGTGGCAGTGAGTATGCACTTTTGTTTCAGGTGACGCCGCTTGGCAAGATTGTTCCTTGGGTCAAACAAAGCTGATTTAGGGTCCTAGTCACGCGATCAACCTCTGGCTAGTACCTAAAAAAAGTAGGGGAAAGGGCCACCTCCAAAGGTCCGGTGTCCGCTACATATTATATTTCTGCCTACCCATTGCTACTAGGTCAAGTTTGGTATCATTTTCATATGATTCAGGGATTCATTTATGGTTTTTTTTACCTGTTTATACAAATTATCCCTAAATCATACGAAACGAAAACTAAACTAATAAAGAAATTATACGATTCATCGCGTAGGTTTTTCAAATTACGTGAAAGATAATAAAGATTATAATTTATTGAAAAAACTGTGAAAAAGAACAAAATTCTATGAATCAGAAGTCAACCTACAGGTTTCTTAGTAATTTTAACAACTTGCACAGTAAAATGAAAGCAAGTATCTAATGCATTCCCAAAAACAAAAATCGTTCAGTTTTGTTTTATTGAAATTCTGTGGAAAGCTAAATTCAATATAAGTAAATTCTAAAAGTTAAAAGAAAAACTCTGACCAGGTTTGCGTTCTTTGCTAGCAGAACCGTAGATTTTTAGTATTTCTATTTCCTAGTTTCCTCTGTATATATTTGGATGTAGCTATGTAGTTTATTGGTGCGTGTTTATATTTCAAGTAGGCGCCCACAATTTATCTAATTCGCCCAAAGGTTGACTGGTAGAGAAAGTTCTTCATTTGCGCAATAAAGATTAAATAGCATAAGCGTTTTTTTACAAACCCTAGTAAAGTTTTTGTAACGCATACAATAAAATGTACGAAGAAGTTTAGAAATCTTTTATTAAACCGCATAGTTTAACTTCGAGAACACAAAGGTAATAAAGCTGATATAATTTTATGAATACTGTGGGAGCGAGGCGTCCATATATTCCCGTAACAGTCTACCGACGCTTTGTTTACGGCCTCGGTAGCATCGCCCCGCGGAGGGGGTCGCTAGAATTACACGTATATTTCAATAAAGTCTGAAGACAACTAGAATGGGGAGTATTTTTTATATAAGACTGCGATAGCAAGCGTGCATGAAATGGAAATCAATGTTGGCAACTGGCTACTTTCCTAAAAAAATATTAAGTCCGTCAGTTAGATTATCAAAAAATATTGGACACTTATTTTGTTGATTGTCAGGAGTCAGGAGAATAAGGCAGCTTACCAATGTAGCAACGGCACGGTTAGTTTACTTCGCTTACTTTAACAGTATAATTACTTATGGTCTTATTTTATGGGGATCAGCGGCAGATATTGAGACTGTATTTATTTTACAAAAAAGGGCTGTTAGAGCAATTTATAACCTCGGGTCGCGTGAGTCATTAAGAGAATTTTTCAAGGAAACAGATATTCTAACACTGCCGTCGCTATACGTATTTGAAATAATAATGTATGTTAGGAAGAATTTATACAACTACCCAACAAACACTGATAGGCCCAAGGTTACCAGAAGCGCAGGGAAGCTCAAAACAACTTTTTACAGGCTAGTAAAAGCGAAAAAGTCGTTCTTGGGAAATTGTATAAAATTCTACAATAAACTTCCAAAACACATTACCGAACTTACTGACTCTAAATTCAAATCTGTCGTAAAACGGACACTCATTGCAAAAGCATATTATAAGATAAACGACTACATCATGGATAGGGATATTTGGCAGCGATAAAATCCTGCACTAAAAACCTGTCGTAAAATAAATAGGCTTTCTACTGTAGCAATGTAATTTTAAAATTTTATAATACTCTGATACTGATATGATATATTGTATACTGTTTTGAAAAAATGACACCTCGCCGAGTTTATTACGCCGGTTCTTCTCGAGGCAGAGGTTTACTTTCCGAACCGGTGGTAGTTTATCGACATTCATAGGTGCATGTAATATGCCTAAATTGAAGAATAAATCACTTTGACTTTGACTTTGACTTTGACTTTGTCAATTAAAAAAAAAATTATGAAGATATTTTTTTTTGCAAACAAAAATACAAAATTGCCTCGCTTTGGAGCAAAATGCATAAAACGCAAAATGTACACTACACGCAAAATGGTACCAATGGCAAAATCTAGAATACGCAAAATGTACACAACGCATATTGTGAAACCCGCGGAACGTACAAAAAGCAAAAGGTACATTCGCAAAATGTACAAATCTGAAAATGCACACTACTCGCAAAATGTACAATACGCAAAACGTGCAATATGCAAAATATGAGAAGTGTGTAAAATATTTTCAATAAGTTAAGTCTGAACTTTATTTATATAATTTTATACTACTTGTACTTGGACTTCCCACACCTAAAACGGCCAATTAGTATATTTTTAGGTTTTTGTACATATTGCGAGTAGTGTGCATTTTCCGATTTGTACATTTTGCGAATATACGTTCCGCGTGTTTCACAAAATGCGTTGTGTACAATATGCATATTGTAGATTTTGCCATTGGTTATATTGCGTGTAGCTGTATATTTTGCGTTTTGTGCATTTTGCTCCGAAGCGAATTGCCTTATACTAAAGATTCGCCAAACTGCGAAGCAGTTTGTTCGCGTTGCGCTCACCTAAGTAGATATACGGTACACCGAAAACACTAACTACCTCCCCAACCAAAAGACCGCAACTCCCTACAGAGTTTGTATGAAGTTAAGACCTGTTGGCGGCACGGAAGTGCAGTGTTTTATTTTTACCCTAATTATTGCAAACGGTTATTATTAATCTATATTTTTATGTTAGTTACAGATGGAATTAACATGCGATCTGTTCAAAAACGGCAGAGGATAGTGCAACATAATTATATAATAGGTAATCGTATGAACCTACATACTTAAGGTTGTATATAGTTGCAATCATTATATAGGTACATACATTTGAGTTTCAATCTTATCTATTTTTCTATATCTATCTTCCTCACATTACTTTATTTATTTTTGAGTAAATTTATTTTTAGCAATATCCATAATTTTATAGCTTAGTAGCGCGTATAATCTAGCCTATAGTTCATATTTTTTTAGTTACTTCATCTAGCCCGTTAAAGTTCCGCGTGACTTCACATTATGGTACACTTTTAGCATGCACTTTCCTTGTAGTGTACATTTTGCGTTATGCATATTTAGCGCATGTACCTACTCGTACAGCGCAAAATGCACAATGAGCGCAAAATGAAACAGTGGGAGTTGTTTTTACTAAACAGAAATAGTTAACTGAAAATTATAAAACAGACAAAGCCGCGTGGTTTGTATGTGATAAGCAATCTAATACCATGTTTGTTGTGCGATGATTTTACTAGGAATATGAAATACATATTTCAGCGGCGCCAATATTTTACTTTGGAATACTTATAGGTACCTAAATTAAATTGGTAACTGGATACTCATTCATACTACGGCGTTTGTATAAGGTATTGATTTTTAATAAATTCGGGTATTTTTGGTGTACATAACAGCAATGTGAGTTATAAATTGTTTTAAAACATTCACTTCCAATAATCGGGCAGAAGCTAGAAAAGTAATATGCAGGCGAAGCGTAGTATAAATTTATAAAAGTAGTAGTCCGGGTGTCTTACACTTGAGTTAAAATCAAAATATAAAATAAAAGAGCGTAATGTAATGCCGTACATTTGAATACAACGTAACACCACCTTCGTATTACCCACGTGACACGTGGATGTGGGTACTAACATCATTCTGTTCGGTCGTGTATTGAAATATATTGGAGAACCCATTCTACGGACGATGACATGTACAGACGTTATATTTTTACTACAACTCAAGTAAAATATGCATAATTTCCTGGAGTTTGAAACGAAACTGGGCATGCAGTATATAAACTTAACTAGCATAATTTTACATACACTTCATAAATCAATATTACATACTGACATACATAAGATAATCTTTTGTTTTTGGCAGGTTTACTCAATTTAATATGTTTACAGATATTTATGTAACTGAGTATTTTTAGAAAAGTTTGTACCTTAAGTATATTCAGTACATCATCAGTTAAGCTAAACATTGATTTACCTGTTTTTTTCACCATTTGTTTTAGTCGTTTGTATTAAAAAGTCAGGTTCTTCAGACTTGACAAAGTATGAGCATAACAGAACCTTAATTATCAAAAATAAACCTTAATTAACAAAATATCCCTAAAATATTAAAAACTTGGTAACAACAGAGGAAAATTAAAAGTAGGTAAGCTTTAATGACGTCATTAATTGGAATTAAAAGTAAACAAAATTAATCGTTTTTTGAGTTTTTGTACTAAAATACTTACTTGTCGCCACTTAGAAAATGAAGTCGGAAGCAATATTAATAGCCAATAGTGTATTACTTTGAATGCTCAAACTTCTTATAGGTTTTCCTGTAATCTTTAGGCAAGGAACTATCTTCCTTTTTTTTGAGAATTTTAAGCCTAGTAGTTTCGGAGATAAGGGGGGAATGGTCAATTTTTGTCTTATTCCTAAATTACTTCAAATCTGTTTTTGCTAAAATTATATAAAAAATATATCTGAGATGCTTACAACAACCCATTTCATTTCATATATCACACAATACAGTTTGCAAAACTTTTTTTTTTAATTTTCCAGTTTACCCCCCAAAAGTGGCCCCTTGTTCAGAATCCATTAATTTATTTTACGCTTCCATCTTTGGGTCACCAATTTACATATTTTTAACAAATTTCAATCGGTCCAGTAGTTTCGGAGTAAATCGGCTGTGACAGACGGACAAACAGACGCACGAGTGCTATAAGGGTTCCGTTTTTTTTCCTTTTGAGGTACGGAACCCTAACAAGGATTACATTACAAAAAACATTTAATCCCGAAAATCATCCCAAAAGGATGAAACTGGGGATAGAAGCTGACACGATAGATCACGCAAACCATGTCACGGGTAAATGCGAGGTATGTAATATATGGAGGTTTGGTTCTCCTTGAATTTAGCTACAAAAAACGGCCAAGTGCATGTCAGACCACACAAAACGAAGGGTTCCGTGCCTTTTAAAAAGGTCGTATCTTTACGGCACTTAAGTCCTTTTCTTTGAGGAAGGCAGTTTTTCAGCAATATCTCGGAAACCTTTCATCCGATCTTGTTCAAAACAATTTTCGGTGAATGAACTTAATAAGTCCTGTGTCCATTAATTTTTTCATATTTTTAAAATACACCGTTCAAAAATTAGAGGGGGGGGGGACAGAATTTTAGTGACTTTCGGGGCGATTATCTCTGACTGTATTCACTTAATCAAAAAAATTGCCGAGAAACTTTATATTTATTTTGAAAGGCCTATCAATTCATGTGCACACACGTGGGCTCACGATGAAAAAAAAAATTTGACTTTCTGTTTTATATATGGAGTGCACCACTAAAAAAATTTTTTTTAGTAATTTTAATTGGGTCGTTCTTCTTTTTTACCGACAATGAACCGAGGTTTTTCTGTTTTTTTGGTTTTTGAACTATCGAAAATTGTGGTTTTGAAGTGCGATTTAAAAAAAATGCATAGGTTTCTTCATTAGAACTAATTAAAGTTTCCTTTCTGGCCAATATAAATATTTATTTACGGTTGGTTTCTAAAAAAAAACATGTGACAAAGTGGACTCTTTCAGTGGGGACAACATTTTATTTTACCACTCTGTCACGGCATTCTACGAAAAAAAAAACATAAAAAAAAATGCTAGATAGAGAAAATGAAATATTAAATATCACTAATTAATAAAATAATATGGACGTTCATTCGAACATTATAAAACCGTAAACATCATTACTCAAATGAGATGCCGTAATAAGACGAAGGACAGGCTATTGTCGGTCGAAAAGAAGAACGACCCAATTACAAAACTATGTAGCGGCTAACAAAATACACCTATCCTCAAAATTTTCAAATACACCTTATAGTTTTCGAGTAAAATGCCTGTGACATACGGACAGACGGACAGATGGACAAACGGACAGACGGCCAGACGGACATGACGAAACTATAGGGGTTCCGTTTTTGCCATTTTGGCTACGGAACCCTAAAAACGAATCCTGTGTTACCTGTAGCTTGCACGTAATGCAATTCCATTTTGGAACACCTCAACAACTGATACTTTCCAACCCTATTCCTGTTACGTGTTTTTCCGCATTTCATAAAAGCGGTCGCAGCTATGAAAAATCTGCCGATGGGCTTTAGCCGGACTAGTTTTTCGTGAGACAACATAATCCTTCTTTGGGTTATGTAGGTATTATTATAATGTTTATGGAATAAATGAGTAAAAAAGTATTTTAAACCAATAACAGTGAACTTAATTTTACTAAAATAGATTTAAACTAGATGCCCGCGATAGCCTCCATAAATTCAGACAGCAGTCTACACGCAGGTGAAAGAAGTTTTGAAATCGGATAAGCGGTTTCGAAGATTACTCAAAACATACTAACTTACAGAGCTACAATCGCGCAGACTTTTTCTCTTTATAATATTAGTATAGAAGTATAGACATGTTCACATTCATTGTTTCAATAAAATGGACGAATTGGAAGACAATCGAAAGGAACAAATAACTCAATCAATAAAATATTGGTTATCCTTACTAAGAGAATAGTTCCCGAACCGGAAACACTATTTACATCCGTGTAAGTTTAACGTGAATGCTACCCCGTAGCTACTATTTACCAAGTTATACATTACAGCCCTCATTATAATAAAAACATGACCTATCTTAACTTCTCAAATTATCCATCCGTGACCAATTTATAAAACGTAAGCACACACGGGTATGAAAGCGCTCAATTCGCTCACGTGGCGACGTAGGTCGCATTCCATACCATCCGAAAAGGGCTTTCGTCTGTTGAAGTATAAAGATACTTACTCCGTTCCAGTTACCAAGTCAGCATTGAGCACGGGTCCTTACGCCTCGGGCGTATGACCCGGAAACCAATTCCCCGCCAAAAGGTAGTAAGTGCTCCTCAATTCTCAACACACATGTCATTTCAGTTTTAGTCCGCCGAAGAACTCGCGCGGAAAAAGGGATTTCATGCAACCAAACCTTTCACACATGCAACGTATCTCTTGACCCGCTCTCGTATACAGCTGGAATCTTCTATAGATAGTTTGCGCATGATTGATTCTGCATAGTGAACTAGATAGGGTAGCGTTTTCCGGGAAAAAATTCGGGGATACAGCTGGCTAGTTGATTCAAAGAGCGCTACTAGTTCTGTTTGCAATTAGTTTGATGGAGCTGTTCTAGTACTAATCAGTTGATTACGCGTACGGTTGTGTCGTTAGTTACAGTGTCATTTCCGATTTAATGTAATTAAAAGATAAATCTTTGAGAAACACAATCACTGACACTTGGACATTGACACTTTTATGTGAAGTAAAAAGTTTAGAATGTTTGTTTGTATGATCCACCAGATGCTATCACTGCAGCCTATGGATACTTTTAAATCTATGCGTTACAGGCTCTTCAAAATCTGCAGACTGTTTTTATCGCAAACTTATAAGGAGTAGTCCCTCGGGAAAACCTCAACACAGAAATCTTCGCAACAACTGACTTTCAACAACTTCGTCTGAAATTGTGCCGTGCGTGACCTTTTAGGCTCCAAGGTGCGAGAATTAACACCTCACACACGATGAGCAGTGCGACGATAGATGGCAGCCGTGGGCTTTAAACAATTCGTACACAACCAATTAGGCACAAGAACGCGAAGTTTATTAATGTTCTTGAGTAACAAAAGCCTGTTTAACCTAAAGTCAAGTGCACAAAGCGGTATTTTACACCAGGTAGAGGTTACAGCCGGCGGGCGACTGGCTCAGACATGGGGTTATCATTGGTGATCATTGGGAGAGACCTTAAACCAAATGCAGCTGAGAATATTCTTAAGTGTACCTACAGAAGACTGAATAATACGTTCAGTTTGCATGACTCCTTCCTTTGTGCTGAATCTTTAAAACATTTTTGGCATTTGTAAAATAGGGGTGTAGACACTAAATAAAATACCCAATAATGTTGTATGTTCTCGAAAAGTTTTTTAACTGACATAACACTGTACGGGTTAAGTTTATAAAAACAATTTTACTGCCGTTTACAGAACAGATACTGGACGTCGTTAATAAAGAATTAATGACACGGACAGACATTATTACATTGATTTAAACTTTCAAATTTACACACATTATTAGTCTACTCAAAATAAGTAAATCAATAAATTTAGGAATGCAGACACATACTCTTTTTACATTTTTTTCAACGTCCTGTATATAAAAAAATATTAAATGACAATCTTACATAAATCGACCTAGTCCCATAGTAAGCTCAATAAGGCTTGTGTTATGGGTACTAGACGACGATATATTTAATAGATACAAATACTTAAATACATAGAAAACATCCAAGACTCAGGAACAACGCAACAAACGTTCATGCTCATCGCACAAATATTTACCCTTACCGGGATTCGAACCCAGGGCTTTCAGCTTCGTAGGCAGCGCCACTACCCACTAGGCTAACCGGTCTTCTATATGAAACATATCTTGCATCTATAGGTTAAATTTTGTAGGAGGAAGCAGTCAAGAACCGAACATCTAAATTGTCGGTTTTGTATGAATGTCTAGTTTACTGTGCTCTTAAGAAAGCTAGCTATTTCAGATATTCAAATACATCTGTCTGCTTTTTCCTCCTATGTTTTGAATGATGCGTCGCGGCTGATATTTTATTCAAAAGATGGTTACCTAAATGGAAATCCAATGCCAACTTTTTCCTTATTTAAAGAAAATATTATTGTTATAGGCATTTCTCATTCCTTTTAGCATTGGTTAAAAGCCAAAGCCGATTACGATAATATTAAAGAGTTGTCCCGAAGACAGAAACAATGGAAAATTGTAATCCTAAAAGGAAATCAGAGTAAGATGGTAATGTTAAAAGCGTAAGTTATAAATCTTCTAGTAATCCTTTTTCTATCACTTCTTGTGCGGCGAGCAAAGATTATGTAAAGAAAATGGATAGACTTCCTACATTTCTGAAGAAATTATACCTACTAACTACAGAATATTTATATTTACAAACTTTTTATTAACTTGCACTGTTCTTATGTTGTTATTTGTTAGTAAATATGTACGCAGGTAAGTGCAATTTCATGCGTAAAATGAAGAAGCAACGACGTTAGAAACTTTCAAAAATATTGCTGCTGGGGAATCTTAAGAAGCATCCGTTTACCGCATCAATCTGTGTCTCGTGCACGCCTATCGCGTCAATCTGACTTGGCACTCCCATCAATCGATAATGGGCCTTATGCAAACGACATAAAACACACACCGATTACCACGATTCTTCACCTCAAGATGCTTTCGCTTTCATTCGATCGTTTCTCTAGGGCACGTTCGCATTTCGCGAAGAACATTAACATTTTGTCTTTTTATAGCTTTGTTTTGAAATGGAGGTACATTTTTAGTGTAACCTTTATTTATTCATCACCAGCTATGTCAACTGTATTTCAAAGAATTTCACGAAGAAGTGTATATATTTTTAAAGCTTTCAGTCCTAATTGAAAAGGGTCCGTGGATAGCAATAATTCAGTAAAAGATTTCGTGTGAGAGAATTAGACAAAACCTGTCTAAAAAAAGATAATGCTTATTTTAATTTCTTTTGATCCCTTTCATCTCCTTGCTTGATCCTGAAACTTCGAATAATTGATTTTCCGTCTCCAGTTATTTGACTGAAGTTAATCTTTTGTCGTTTGGTACTCCTAACGCTACTTGCGTACTGGGGTGCCTTTGCATTGGTACCTATATAACCTGTTCTGAATGTATCATTTACGGAGGCGAGAAATCGATCTAGCTAGGCCTCATGGCTGGGAAAATTCGTTTTCTTCGTATTTTCAACCGAGCTGAGCTCGATCGCCCAGGGACTAAGTATTGACTATAGTAATTGGGCGTAAAAACTGCATCATCCATGTCACCCCGGATTAAGGTGCCGATATAAATGTTATTTTAAGAGCGATAACATACGGCGACGTTTTGCAGCATTACAAACGCGATACAGTACCGATACAGGTGATTTTGTCAGGTGATCTACGGCTAGTATCGCGGCCGACAGACTCGCATTTGTTTCGCTGCAAAAAATTTATGTAACTGCTCTAAGCAACCTAATACACGATACGATATGGTTAGACATTTCCTAGCTAAAACCAAAAGTAAACGTCATATTGGCACATTCACTGCCAAAAATTGCTAGCCAATCCCGCGGTTTTTCTGCTATACGCACCTACAGCGTAGGCGTCTGCTGATTTATGCTTGTATGGTACATGTACATTTTTATAAATCGTCGTTTTTTTATATAAGACATTTTTATACTTTGATAATAGTCATTTTTATATTTCAACTTGACAATACTTAAACGTTCTGAAGTATTGGCTTTCTAATACTCAGACAAATTTATGATTTACACGTAGACATTTTTATACATCGCCATATTTCCTAAGAGTCCATACACGCATAAATCCGTCTGCTAGGCGGGATCCTCGCACTGAAAGTGTTAACACATTCAGTGCCCAAAATCGCTACGCGCTACGCTCGTAGCTGATCCCGTGGTTTTCCTCGTATGTAGCGGAAAGCGACTACGGCGTAGGGACGCATACGTATCGTCACGGGCCGGGAATGGGTAACCATTCAGTGCCAAAAATCGCTACACGCTACGCTCGTAGCCGATCCCGTGGTTTTCCTCGTATGTAGCGGAAAGCGCCTACGGCGTAGGCGTCCGCTGGGCGGGTTCCCGTCACTGACAGTGTTAAGGTAAATTGGTTATTCACGTGGGAGACGCCGAGTAACATCGATTATCTAATCCGATTCGTAGGCGTGCTACGTGTCGCGTAGCAGGCTCGTAGACGCTAGTTCAAGGTAACACGCGTAATAGATATATTACGGTAACCTTGAGGTCTATCTTTGTTCGTTACTTTGTTATTTATATTGTAATGTAAAACACATTGTTTATATATCAGCAGAAGCAATTCTGAAGTAATGAACTAAATTATTATCTCTACTTACTTACAAAGCGCCTATACACCATAGTCAAGCGCCAATTGTGTATCTAAAGATGAAAAGTATGTAGATTTACTATTTACTATTTATTTAGTAAATAACCTCAAAAGTGTTAGTACCTAAATTACAATTTACGGAAACTAATCGAAAGTATAAGTGAGGGTGTCAGAGATTTGTATTTGGACATTGCCAAAGTTATGGGTTACGAGCTAAAGCCTAATTTTTCGTTGAACTCCGCATCGCATAACCATGTGAGTTAAATTAAACAAGCTTACTTAAATCAAGTTTAATCATCGACCACAGCACAACTTTTGTTTTTTTGACTTCGGAGTGACTCTGAACGACACATAAATATAAAAAAATGCGTTGTCTACATTTTGGCCATTAATCACAAATATAAGTAAAGTGTGCTCACAATATATGCTACCATAAACACAGCTTAAAGGTAATTTTCCACGACAAAGAACACTTTTCTCTCCACGCTATTAAGAACGCTTTCATTTTCCGAAGGACCCATTCAAAACTTATACAGTCGGCGAAAACTTTGAGGTGTTGTTGCAAAATATGCTCTGTTGCAATGACGTAAGGTCCTTGGACGATGTGATATGTGGAGCGTTGTATCGACTGAGGGTGAATATATACTGTTATGGTACAAGGATATCCATTCCAGGGTAGGCAGGTAGGGGTGTTGCCAGATTTGAAAAAGATTAGGTATTAAAAAGTTGCACTCTAAAAATACGACTCACTTGCAAAATAATCTCATTCATATTGAATTCAACTCATTCGGTACGTAAATGAGCCCCATTTTCGTAAATTAAAAAATAAACTAAAATTATGATAAACTAATTTTATACCGTGACTTCATGCGCGTCGAATACGTTTAATATCGCAACTCCATACAAACGTCCAGCCCCTATTTCCTTCCCTTAGATGACGACTTTAGGGACAAAAAGTATCCTTATGTCCTTCTCCGATATTAAAACTATCGCCGTACCAAATTTCATCTCAATCGGTTCAGCGGTTTAAGTGTAAAAACGTATTAACAGACAGACAGAGTTACATTCTCATATATAACAGTACTAGCTTTATGCTTGCGACTTCCTTCCGTATGGAACTCCTCTACCGCAACTTCACACTAACTTTCATTATAGTATTAGTATGGATATCATTCAGTGGCGGCGCGCTCATACAACCCCATTCCCACCGGCTTGCCTAAAATTTATTTTTAGGCAAATCTATAGTTATATACTCCCAACTCTTTAATAACTTTTTTTTTCATTCCGGGTGAATATAATATTTGGCCTAACAAATATAAACACCAAACTAACTTATTCCACACAACTGAAAAAAACTGCACACAAGAATACCAGAAAAGTGCAGAATACTCGTGTATTTCGAGTTCGGAAGCTGGCAACCCGGCGACCCCGCCCGCCGGTTGCCAGGCAACGGCACCGGACCGCGTGCTACGGATCGTTACGCGAACTAACTTTGGCGCAACTTTTCAGACGTTTTTACTTTTTACGTGCCACACAACTTTGGAATTTGGCGAAAATTCGATATGGTTGAATGCATTCCTCTTCAGCAGAAATGAGGATATAATTTTTTTCCGAACTGCTCGGAAATCCGAGGTGTACAGTTTTAAACATGAGAAATTCTTTATTACGAGTACATGCCAGCGTAAAAAGCATCAGTAACAATTTACATTACCGCATTTAACATATTATATCGTATTTTGATATTGAAAAATCACTCGTAAAATTTAATTACATTTTTGGTATTTACGAGTATTCCAAATGAAACTGGCTCATAAGGCCGATTTGTGAAATCAGATAAGCGATCCGGAGGTCAACAAAAACATACAAACCTAAAAAGCTACAATCTTTACTGACTTTTCCTCTGTATATTATTAGTATAGTATAGATAACGGCAGGTTAAACTAATGCAAAGGCTTCAGTAAAACTATTCACAGGCCAGAAATATTGATAAAAAATTATTACGGTGCTTCATCTAAATATACTAATGCTAATCTATTCTAATTTTATAAACAGGTAAAGTTTGAGAAATGTTATGAAGGTGAGTGAAGCGAAAGTGGTTTGTCAGGATCGTAGCAAATGGAGATCCGTGATCTCTGCCTACCCCTCTGGGAAAGAGGCGTGATTATATGTATATGTATGTATGTAAAGTTTATGAGTGCGGAAGTTTGTATGTACGGTGTAATCTCCGGAATTACCTACCCATCCAATTTCCGCGCCGACAGATAGTAATGTTATACGGGTTGAACAAGTAATACACATTGTATTTGAAATCTGACGAACCTAGTCATTCTGCGACCACCTAGCTCACAAATGAAACCCTCGAAAAAGTCCAAAGTTACAGTTTAGGGAATGCTTTAGGTGGGCATTTTCAAATAATTATGTATACCCAATTAGCGTGAGTCGTGAAACAAAAATTAACACAGTGCCAGTTTTGTGACGAAAATTAAGTATCCAGTTTGTATGATTATTAACTTTTTATTATACACGTTATTAATATGAAACTAGTTAATTTTCACATAATTTATATACTTAATTTTCTTCATAACACACTGAGACACTGAGTTCATTTTTGTTTGAGGACTCACGCTAAAATATGATCCACAATTATTTGAAAATGCCCAGGTATCCCTCAAAACCTTAATGATAAGTAAAATGTGTTTTCTCACTTTCTTACGAACACGAATATCAAAGTGTTTAAGCTAACGAACACAAAAATAAAGATAAACTAATTTTAACGACATTTCAACTAAAACAGGTTCGTTGGACGTTTATAAATAAAGCCATATATATTCCAGTACGAAATATTTTTCATCTACCAGCCAAAATTGCTACATTCTCTGCAAAACAGAATCATTTTTTGATGGCCCTTCATCATATCAGCATTTTCTAATAACCAGGTATTTCATAAAAGTTCCAATAAGGAATTCCAATATGGAATCTACGTTTAGGCGTGCCGAAGAAATGAAACGCGAACTAGAATTCATTGGAAATAAGTTGGAGGCAAACTCAATGTAGCGAAAACGTGCGCCATTGTCGAACGAGGGGCTTTTACGGCTGCTGCTATCCTAGTACTGCAACTACGAGTACAGTATGCCAAGCGAATAATTTCAACAAATTCAGTTTTTCGAGATAAATATTAAGGGTCGCCAGGACGCTCGACTCCCTATACAAACTTAGTTTGGTTCTCATTTTAAAAAGACATGCGACATGAAACTTTGGATATTGGATACACAATAGGTTCTGCCATGTCTAGGTTGGAAACTAGTTTCTGATGATAGAGATTAATATAGGAAATGAATTGAGCGCGTCCAACATTTTTCATACAAAGTCTCCATTTTATTCTATTATATTCCTGTTATAATGTATATACCAAAAGCAACCAGTTTCCGACCTAGATATGGCGAATCCCATTGTGTATAAAGAGTTTCATGATATTCTATGTGTACCCCATATAAATTTGTTTATGTGACCGTTCTGGGACTCTTTAATCGTTCGTCTTCAAATAGCAACTGAGCAGCTTAGTATTTCACAACCAAAAATTTCTTCTTTTTTCGTACAAAGGTTAGTAATATTTTTTTTATATATCTCCGCTACCCAAAGGTTGTCTGGAAGAATGCTTTTAGCGGTAAGACCGGTTTACCGCTACTTTTAAGTTTACATGGCCTGTATTTGTTTCATATTAGTTTACTAATTTATTGTAATAGATGTTGTAAATTCTTAATATAAATAGAAGAGAGTAGAGACTGCTCGATCCCACAGTCAAACCGTGCAAACGGTTTTTGTGGGACTCTATGATAGTATATGCTTTTATGTTATTTCTTAATAAATAAATAAATAAAAATAAAAAATAAAATCTTATTTGTATTGTATAGTTAGTACGGATATAAAGTTGTAGCGTTATAATTGTTGGTCCCGTACATACATTTATTTTATTTTTTCAAATTGATTCGAATGGCACCACGAACAAACAGGAAGTATCAAATTGTTATAATTTCTATCAAATCTAATAATCCACCTCTAATTTCGAATTGTAAGCCCCCACCTTGCCGAACGTAAACAAGGGCGCAACCCTACTGCTTTTAAAGGCATTGTGCAGACTGCTTTCACTCGAGATACTTAAGTATCGAGCGTAGCGTAGGCTACAATACTTATGTTGACATTTAACTGCAGCTTATGACGATCGATGCAATCGGAAAGATGCATTTGCAATCTAGAGATATTTAGTACAGTTTTAAAAGACTTCAAACAAGGAGGAGGTTCTCAATTCTTCGGAATCTTATATTTTTTATGTAGGTACCTACATTACTCGAAGCCGTCTGGACCAATTGGGAACAATCTTTTTTTGTTTGAAAGTGTATCCTTTCCAGGTGGCTCATGGAGTCATCAGGTCAGAATCTAATGATGAGATCCTGGAGAAATCGAGAGAACTTCTTCAAATAAGGCGAAGTACTGAATTGAAGTCGGTTAAAACTTTGTTTTTAAAGTAAATTACGTCAGCACGGCTACCACAAGAAGCGCGCTCCCGAGATGAAATTCACCCCAACGCGGTTGACACTGTTGACAATGACTTTCGTCGTTTTGAGGCCGGCGTTAAACCACGAAGATAACATGCAAACTAGACGAAAGGGCCCCTGCTATGAGGTGGAGCGGGATTTTTTTTTGAGTTTTCTAGCTGTCAGAGCCCGTTTCCACTTGTCGGCTGTCGGGCTCCGATTTTAATCTCGTGTCGGCGCCTCTGTTCACACTACTCGATTGTTGGCCACGATCAAAGCTGGTGCCAATTTTCGTTAGTCTACGCGAGGCGTCTGTGGACGATGGATTTCGACGAAGCTTTTGTCGTGATTATTTGACAAGAAAACGTTGACCAGTTGGCAACAAACTTGCGGCCAAGCAGATATTTTCAATTAGATTTCTTAAAGTATATTCATTTAAACTTTTGTCGCACAGGACAAACGTCTTTCTTGAACTCGTGTGATCAAATCTCCAGGATACATACATCCATTATTTTGAAATACCATAGCGTATAATAAACACGACTAAGATTGCGCGCAGCGATGTGTGTGCGCAACAAGGGGTGCGGGGGAAGGTTGTCGGTCCTCTGTCTGTCGGGCTGGCAAAACACCCGACATTTCTTGTCGGCGCCGACACAATTTCAGTGTCCGGTAAGCTTCATATAAAATGTTCTAGGCTAGGCACTAGGCGGGTCCCCGGCATGGCAGTAAATGTGTTAAAATTTGAAGAAAGAAAGTCTTATAAGTCTCAGAGACATGATATCGTTAGTTGAGATGGATTTCAAAGAAAAAAATACTTCACAGATAAAAATAGATAACCTTCACACGGTCAGAGCCAATTAGAACTTTAGTTCCAGTTCTACTCATTAGTGCCTTGCTAATAGAAAATGGCCGAAGAGGTTTTTCCATTGCGTACCTTTCGGTCCATTTTTAGTATATTGTTGTAGTACTCCTAACTAATAATGATAGTTGGAAATGTAATAGTTAGAAAAACGAAATGGCATCTTGCAATTGACGATGCATATAGTTTTTAGACATTGTTATAGTGAATCGTTCACACGCTATAAAAAATTTTGTAAACTGTTCCTGATCTATCTACTTTTTTTTGCGAAAAATCAACCATAAGTGCAAAACTCCTAGTTAGATTGATTTAAAACTTTAATTTAAAACACAATCTAGTTTTGGCAATGAGTGGTGAGGCGTTTTCTTGAAAATTGAATAAAGTGCACATTAAGCCTGAATCACACTGGCGAGGCCTGCGGTGTCGCGGCCAACAGTTAATGTCAAGTTTACCTTTGACCGCCACCGCAGGCCGCGTGAAGCGTCTCACAGACTGGCGCGGCCTGGCCGCGGCGGACAATAGTAAACTTGTCATTCGCTGTCAAATTTACTACTGACCGCCACCTCAGGCCGCGCCAGTGTGATTCAGGTCTTAACGTTAGGCCACTTCCGTTTTTATCGGTGCGGTACGAATCATGTCATTGTGGACTGTCAGTCAAGTCAGCAGGTACAGATTCTTTACTGCGTACTCACATTTAAATGAGTGCTTCCCGATGCACGGAAGGGCGATAAAAAGCACCGAGTGGCCTTAACTCACTCCCAAGAAACACAAATAGCATTACAAAAGTCCACTTTTAGTGGAACACAAAACCCAAAGCTGTATAAGAAAGCGTTACAGTGGTGTACACAGCGCTGTAAACACCGATATAACTCTTATTTGGGCACCAATTATACAGCCTTTCGTGCTAATTTAGTTCACATTTCTACTTAAAAGAATTATAGTAGCACTATATTGGAACTATTCTGGGTCACAAGGCTGTTTATCAGCTGTTTAACAGAATACGAGTGTCCTGTTATACAGACTAAGTAGTAAGGATAAGGTAACATATACTCTTAAATAACGCTTTTGGTTCACATAAACCTTTATATCATCAGCCGTGTGAATAATATTGAAATATTCCCTAGTAAATTTTTGTGGACCTGTCAGCCGAGTTAGATTATTGCCATTCGTTCAATGGTGTCGAAAAATAAAGAAATGGCCGCGCGGTGTGAAGTGTAAAATAGCTGGTGCGTTGTGTATTTTTGGTAAGTACAGTTGTAACAGCCTGTGAAAATACCTGGGAATGCAAGTTTACTGTGAATGTTTATATTTATTTATGACTAAATTTTTACGCGCCTCGAAAATATCTCGTTTTTAATTATCAATATCGTGAAAGAAGTAACACGTAAATATTATGTAATGCATTTTTATGTGACTTGCAAACAATTATGCAAAGTTTTTGTTTCATATTAGAATATCTGTAATTTTAATGTGTAATTCAAAAAGCAAAAATGCAGAAATCATGATTAAAACATAAACAATAACATGGTTTTTAAGGTAAAGGTAGCAGCAAAATGGCGACATTCAGAAGGAACCTATGTGAACCGTTTTAATCCTGAATTAATTCCCACGGCTGTACAAGAATTCACCCGAGTTCCTCTATTACGGTTATTGCAGTAAAGAATACTTCAAGTGACCCAATATACAGTCTGCCGGCTTTTTGCATTAAATCACTCTAAGTGTGCACCACTCTAAAACTGTTGGCTGTACAGTAGTTCACAGTGACTCTTTTAAGCAGCGGCATTAGAGTGGTATAAGTCTACTTTTTTATACAGCAATTAGAATATTTGACTACCACTAAAATGCTATTAAGGAACCATGCTGCTAGAGGCTATAAGAAGACATTTTGTCTACGCCTTTATACAGCAATTACCATATTTGACTACCACTAAAATGCTCTTAAGGAACCATGCTACTAGAGGCTGTAAGAAGGCATTTTTGACATCTGCTTTTATGGTTCTATTATACAGGCAAAAGTGTAATGCGCAACTAAAAGTTCACGGTTGAACCATATTAAATATTTATTAATTCATAAGGTTCCGTGTTACACCAAAAGTGGTATTTTATAATGCTACTAGCTTGTGCCCGCGGCTTCGCCCGCGTACTAAAAGTAATTTTAACCGTTTACCTACAAAAAGCTGCATCTCAGTTTGACCTGTATGTTCCAATTGAATTGCAATTTGGCACAAATACTTTCAAGAATTTTCATGTTCACAATGTTAAATTTCAAAATCGATGCCATTTTCGTAATTAACTTCCCAAAAAACCATAAAAACGACACCCATATTTAGACAGTTTAACCCCATCGCACTCCAATAGGGGAGATGGTATTTCACTTCCGCCACGTTGGATTTTAAAATCGTTGTTGTTTTCGTAATCAGCGACCAGCGACCCGATAAACCATAGAAACAATGGCCATGTTGATTTTCAGACATTGTCACCATATTTCCCCGTTTTAGGAGTTGAATTCTCAAAAAACCTGAAACACGTGTTCACTCATTTATCGCTAGGAATACTCCTGTGAAGTTTCGAATTAAATAGTCTTACTTATTTTGTTTCCTCATACAAACTTTGGACGCCCATTTCATCCGCTTAGGGGGTGAATTTTTAAAAATCATTTCTTAGTGCACCCGAACTTATAAGGAATCCATATGCCAAATTTGGAATCTCTAGATCCAACGGTTTGGGCTGTGCGGTGATATGTCAGTCAGTCAGTTTCTTCTTTTATATAATTATCGACTCATTCTACATGTCGACTCTAGATACTGACTCTATATATCGACTCTACATATCAACTCTACATATCGACTCTACATATCGACTCTACATATCGACTCTAGATACCAATTCTACATATTGACTACATATCGACTCTACATATCGACTCTAGATACTGACTCTACATATTGACTCTACTTATCAACTCTACATATCGACTCTAGATCTGACTCTACATATCGACTCTAGATATCGACTCTACATATCGACTCTACATATCGACTCTACATAAACTCTACATATCGACTATACATATCGACTCTAGATACTGACTCTACATATCGACTCTACATATCAACTCTACATATCGACTCTACATATCGACTCTACGTACTGACACTACATAGTTAGGGGCTGGGAGAAAATTAACAAAAAAAGGCAGATATTTTTCGTTGGTAACAGAGTCTGTGTACCGATTTTTAGCTTCCTATGAAAAGTGCGAAAAGTCCCATATAAAATTTCACCCCCTTTTGTAAGGGTTGGTTACAGATTTCCAAAAATAATGATGCACGATTTTTTTGTTAGTCACAAATATTCCGCATACCAATTTTTAGCTTTCTCCTTGAAAATTGCGGAATGCTCCATACAAACTTCCACCCCCCATTTTAGGGAAGTGGGGGGTTAGAATGAGACAAAAAGTAGCCTATGTCACTCTCCATCCCTTCAACTATCTCCACTTAAAAAATCACATCAATTCGTCGCCCCGTTTTGCCGTGAAAGACGGACAAACAAACAAACAAACAAACAAACACATACACTTTCCCATTTATAATATTAGTATGGATTTGTGTTTCTTGGGCTGAAATTGCATCTCTCTTTTAAATATATTAAATTTCTATAGAAAAAGCGAGTTACAAACACCGCTATTTCAGTAGAATCAGTTTAGTTTGCATTTCCGTAATTCGATTGGGCCGGCAAAGCAATATCTAAATGGATTGGATGCTCTATGGCACGGCGCCCACGTATTTGGCTCGAATTCGGTGGTGATATTGAAAGATATGTATTTATATATCGTTAGTTTTTTCTTTCGAACCGTAGCAAGTTGATTGCACAATGCTTTGTACGTACATAAGACATTTTCTGTGAGGAAAAAAGACAGTTGATTTGTCCCAACAAACGCTCGTTTTAAAAACGCAGCATGTTATTGTAGAGTTTGATTTAGTTTAGATGACAAAAAGCACTTAAACCGGGACATCTACGTTTTCCATAATTTTACTTGCAATCATTTTCTTTTGCCATAACGGTAAATGCCATAACTTTAGTTGACATAACATTAGAAGCCATACATATTACTGCCGTGCAATACTTAAACAACAGTAAGTGCTACTTTTGCGATTTTTTGTTTTTTCTTGATCTTGGACCACCGTGTCGAGACGCACACGTGTATATAGTCCACGTGCGATTATGACAATGGGAACATATAAAAATCGAAGCCTCCATGTACAGTAAATTAGAAGAATTAAGTAAATTATTGAGATAAAACTAACTAAACTGCCGTAATAAAGTTGTCGGCTGTGAATTTTTAGACTTCACTGATTAAAATACAGTAAAGGTCTCATGTCAATCCTAAATTAACTAGTAAAGAGAAGTTAATATTTACGCCAAAAACTGTTTAAAATGCAGTACAATATAAATGTTCTAAAATATTTGTACTGTGTTTGAAATATTAAGGATTTTTTAGCATAATTACTAATTAAAATGCAGTAAAAATGCTCACTTACTGTGATTTAAACTGTCGTTTGGCTAATTTCAAATGTGTCCACTGCAAGCGTGACGGCAATTTACTGTACATTAGGTTGAATATTGCTCTTCAGTTTTGTCTCCGACGCTGTGCGAGGCGGACCGGGCGCGTGTAACACTGGACTGCCGAGATAAGCAAGTGTTCAATACCTACTTTGCGTACGATTTTTATATATATTACCATTTTCATTATAACAAATTGTTTGTTACATTGCTTTAAATGTATAGTGGACTTAATATTGTCTATCATTCTGACAATATTTTATTGAACTTGCTGAGGTTGTTAGTATGAATATGAAGCTATGAATGTACTCGTAGTTATCTATGTATGTTTATGTAAACTGAGAGATTTAAGTGTCTTTACAGTTAGATAGATTAACTACATTGTAGGACAAAAGTTAGATAATATCGATACCATTGATAAAATGCGGTGCCGTCGATCGTCCTACAAGTTGTCAAACACGGTATAAGTATTATAGTTAACACACCTCCGACACACGCTGCTGCTTTCCAAGGATTGAATTTACGTATAGCTTGATTTTTGATGATAAATTTTAATATGAATGAACCTGTCCCATGACATAATTTCAGTTTTTAGGGTTCCATACCAAAAAGGTAAAAACCTCTATGGTGCGATTGTGTCTGTCTGTCTGTCTGTTTATTTTATTGGTTGGACCCGGTCACTAACTAGTTTGTTATTAATTTGTTTATGTGTATACAAATATAAAGTACGTTTAAAATTAAATAAAGACTTTTACTAGGTACATGAGTATTCTATTTCTATTTGCAGAAAAATAAATACAAGATCGAAAAGAATATTGGCCATAAAAGATTAAGTACCATGGAAAAAAGTCCAATTTTAATGATACTCGACGGGTTACTACTAATTACAACTACTTAGTAAGAGATATTTATTTTAATTTCTTATGTGTAATACAATTGCACTTTAATCATTGATGTGAATTACATTTTTTTAATATACATATGTGTATTCTTTGTAAACATACCTTATTTGTACCACGACGTGTTGGTATCTCGAAGAACCCAATCAATATATATACTAAGTAAATTACAGTAAATTGTTATGAATACTGTACTTTAGCTTGCAATTAATTCAAGTAGCTACTAGTGTACGAGGGTTGTTTGCAGTAATCCGCTTTTTTACTGCACTTTATTCTGCATTTATTGTGTTTTTAGTTATGTTCGAGAGTACAGTAAAACTATAAAAAATTGAAAAATAGCAATAGTTTATTCAATCATTGTTAAAATAAAAAAGTGTTCACTTATTCGTATTTCATGTATTCCATGCTATATTTTGACATTCAATAATCATCGAAAACACCAAAAAAAACATGTTTGAAAGGGTTTTTTGCGTTTTTCTCGAAACTCACTTTTTGCACTTACTGTTGTTTAAGTATTGCACGGCAGATTACATGCCACTAGGTATAGACAAATGACATACAATCAACATTTCTCATAATTTCAAATGCAATAATATCATTTGTCAACCTACATACAAATACAAACAATAAAATTCTGTAACTTTTTGCAATTACGTTCTCTTTTTTGAAAGCAATTGTAGCCATGTCAATATTACGTATATCGTTCGAAATTATTTTGACGTAATTTGCATCCGTCTGCCGCCCATTACTTACTCGTATTATAAATTAAGATAATAAAAGAGGCATTATAATGAAGATGTATTTATTTTCACTCCGATATAAAATGACGATTCTTAACTCCAATAATCATTAAAGGCCACTTACTTTTCTATGATAAAAAGTAGGCCTAGGCGGTCTATATTTTTTTTAACAAATACAAATATTTATTCGTAACAATTTTTATATGTCATACAGAAATGAGTATACCTAACTAACATTTATGTAGTTATGTAGGCCATTAAAATTGCAATTATATAATTTTAATTCGTCATTGACAAATAAAAAAAAACAATTTTAATATAATTAGATTTTCTGTATATATCTCATTTTTAATGTACAATTTTAAATTAGGCATAATTTCTAGTTACAATTATGTATATAAATCTCACAATGTGAGCGGTAGGTTGAACAACTCTTCATAGCTGTAGAATTAGTTCTGTCATAAGATAATTCTTCAATCTACCTCTAAATCCGGCGGGAGTAGCTGCGTCCCTAATTACATCAGGTAGGCGATTGTAAACAGATGGTTCTAGATAATATAGTGAGCGATCCGACTTAGCGAGTCTGTGCGAGTCTATTTTCATGTTTATTGCTACGTAGCGGGTAATTGGTGTTCACGCCTCTACATTCGAACGCATCCTATGAACGCATTAATCTGCTTACGACTGCCGCAAATGTTAACCGTCATTCAACGTTAATGAAAACGAGGTAAACACCATTAACTCTTCTGAGGCTGCTTAGCGATTCTGTGCAGCAATTTAATGCCGACATTATCTCACATCTGCAAACGCCGGCCTGTGAGCGCATTTCGACCACACAATCTCAACCTCACATCTGCCCATTGCCGTGCTTTGAAAAATCAACCTTATTATCATGAAGCAAGGTTGGTTTTCTTGTGTAACTAGCGTCTGAGATAGGCGGTTGCGACATAAAGCGGTCAATTTTCGCCTGTCCGCGGTAAAACCGCTTAGGTACGTAATTGCACACTTCGTGTTGCGAGTACCCAATGTAACCTTACATCCTGAATCTACCTCCTTAAAATATTTTTAGGACTTTTACATCATGGCCGTTTAAGTTTGCTTAGCTTAGAATGAAAGCATACAAACAGACATAATACGTGCACATCCCTTTTAAATTTGCTATTTCGAAAAAGTATCCTTCTTATAAGGACGTACGTCTGGCATATTAGCTCGGCACGTTTGGAAGCAAGCGGGTAAAATACATTGAAATTGCTTTGCGATACAAAGCCACTTAACCAAACCCATTGTGGACCGTTACACGAAGCTACATGTAAAAAAAAAACAAGTTTACGGCAACACTGGTCAAAGGACCATTCAATATTGGTCTAACGATTCTTATATTACTACTATGTTCAACTGTATATTAAACTCTAGTTTGGTTTGATGATGATGGCCTGAATAGCCAAAGCTCTAATAAATTAAAACAAAATTGTCTAACGCCTGAGTGTTCCCAGTTTAGACTAGTCAAATTGTTACTTGTAGCTTAAAGTTACGCAATTAGTTACGTAGAGGCAGTGGTCAAAAGCTGAATTAGAATCGGATCCTACCGATTGAATTGCCTGATCAAACGTCTAAGGACACCAATTATTCGATCTAGACAGGTTACCCGCCGGTCTCAAATAGGTTTTTGCCAAAAAAAAATCTAACAAAAATGCTCACTGGAGTAAACAAATTGAAGGTGTAACTTTTCGAAAGAGCCTTAGCACAAATCAACTTTCATTTTCCTGGACAAAAAATTACATTGATATATATATACTTACGTAGGTAAGTAATGCGACCTCCCCGACATGACATAAGGATATCCCTGGTTTCATGAAAGTGAAAGGTATAGGTAAAGATTTCATTCAGTACCCCAATGTACAATAAGCTTCTTTTCATACAACTTTTTAACAAACCTTGGTTAGCTAAAATGTGTTTTATCCCTATCTCACAACCATAAATGTCAAACGGGCAAATAAGGACTAACAAATGTTAACGGTTATTCAACTGAAATAGATTTGATGGACGTTCCTGTATGTTGTGGAAAAGAATAAAGAATTTATCTATCTATCTATAAACTAGGAGATTTGAATATTCTTTTTTTCGTAGAAACGTCAACATAAAGTAATATACCAGTGACCTGTATATTACCTGTTATCTTATACAGCGGGGTAGGAAAAATCTAGCAGCGCTGGCGTAAGGCAGATCTAGTGGACACTTATATGTCTAAGGTAAGAACACATTTTACTCGCGGCTGTGTGAGCACTCTTAGTTCTATATCGTGTTTCCATATTTACCGCTTAGCAATTTACTCGTACAGTTAATAGTGAATAGCCCTTTCACTGGCCAAGCGGAATTTAATCTCTTGCTACATTAAGACTTTGATAAGGAGAACCTTTTTGCACTCTTTAGCTATTTCCGGACACATTCCTATGGATCCTTATGCTTTAAAATACTATTGTTTGAAAACATGAGCTACGAGTATAAGGCTCCTTAAAGGTTATTTTTGTAATAGATCACTATTCTATAGCTCGTCAAAGTGATTTAAAGTTTGTTTTTTCGTGTATTTCCTAAATTAAATAAATCCTACTAATAGGTATTATAAATGCGAAAGTTTGGATGTTTAGGTGTTTGGATGTCTGTTACTCAATCACGCTTAAACGGCTCAACCGATTTAGATAAAATTTTGCACGAAGATAGTTTATAGCCTGGATGTAGGATAGTTTTTATCATGGTCCACGTAGATGAAGTTGCGGACGGAAGCTAGTAATAGTAGTAATAAATAAATATTAAGGGGCAATCTTACACAAATCAAACTAACATAGAGTAAGCTCAATAAGGCTCGTGTTTATAATTATATTTTGAAATATACCCGTGTTCTAATCGTTTAACTGAAATTAGTTTGAATTACAATGTTAACTTCACCGTACATAAGTAAACGGTTCGTAATTATGCATTTATCAATGAAGCACAAATAGTTGGATTAAAGTACTTTATAAAATAAAATTCATAATTTATTCCGACGGCGAAATGTTAAAGCTCTTTTGAAAAGGTAAATTAAATAAACAAATATAGCTATAAAAGGAAATCCATTTATTTTAAACGTGTTTTCCTGTTTCAAACAAATCTACTTGGCACCCACATAAAGTCACGTCTTTGATCTTAACACACGGGGGAAGATCAAGTGGTATAATTAGAACCCCAAATGTATATTCAACTCTAAACATAGCAAGTTAATTTACTCAAATATTATTAAAACTAGTGGCTCTAAAAGCTGTAGATCTCGCGAGCAGCTTGTCTCATCAACAAAAAAAACTATACAAAAGGGTTTAGACACTAAATAAAATAATCAATATTGTTGCATTTTCTCGAAAACAAATTAAAAATGTAATCAAATGGAGAAAAAAGCAACGCAAGAGGTTAAATAATCACAAAGTAAGTGTCCAAAGTTTTAAGAGTATGTTCTGTACCTTTTTTGCAAAACGCACCTTTATATGAAACCTTCCTTAACATTATAAACTCAAATAAAAAACTCCTCATGTCTGGCATTGTAGGCTGACAATCAGCAAAGGAAATATGTCCTTTCTGGCCTCATGTACAATTAGGTAGCAACGATTTACTCAAGTAGTCGAGCCGTGGAAATATTAAAAATAGTTTTCCAGACATTTTCCACCCCGAATAGTAACGTCAAAGAACTAAATTTACTGGACAAGACTATTTGCCGTACACTATGGACATTATTTGCGTTGAAAACTCCAATTACAATTTGTCTTAATCGCCATATTTTAAACAAATGGTGGCCACTTTTAAAGCGCATACTGCACCCAAATCAATTCTGTTTTAGAGGAAAAGTTGATCAGCGTTTTATGGAATTTCTCGTACGTTTTTAAATACATATATAATTATTGTAAAATTATGTCGACGTTATGTACGAGGTACGTACTATTTAAATTTATCCAGTCATTTCTCCACTTACATTACTACATAATACTTAATTATTAATCTAATTTATTTGATTAAAATTGCGTCGCGCTTGCACAGTGCACACACGTACCTATGGTAGGGGGGAGTGGGGGGCATGGTTTTAGTAAAGTTTATGATTGACAGGCAATCTTTTTTTGTCCAACTACGGCTATGGATGATTTTAAGTAGCAGTGTGATTGTATTTACGTGTGTTCCACCGTAGCGCTTAAGACACTGAACCAATTTTGATGAATGAGTTACCTATCCATCGATTGGAAATTATGCGCCGGGTGACGTAGCCTACATTTTGCATAAAAAAAAAGGTTTTTCAGTTAGTGTGTTAGTAAAGTAGTCGGGATACAGTTTTTTGATTTTTTTACGCGTGTCTCCCATCATAAGGCATGAAAATGCAAATATTACATATTTTCCACGGAGTATGTTTTTTAAGGTTTTAAGAACGGCATTTATCGGCGCTAGAAACGCGATACAGTACCGACACAGGTGATTTTTGGTTAAGTATCGCGCGACAGCGTTCGTGCACCGCGCGTTTGTATCGCTGCAAAAAGTTGCCGTAAGTCACATTCTCCTAACGTTCCCGCTAGTCCTCAAACGAGCCCGGGGTCCACTTTGGCACCCAATCCCTATATTTGGCGAATGTAGCTTTACGAAAGCGACTGCCATCAGACCTTCCAACCGCGAGAGAAAAACTAGACCTTATTGGGATTACACCGGTTTTCCTCACGATGTTTCCCTTCATATCAAATGATATTTCATACAATATTTTTGAAAAAACTTAGTGGTAAAAAAGTCGCCAAGAGTAATTGCTCTAAAAGATATGGCAAATATTACGCATCACTTCCAGTATGGAAAGGTGTTTGACCCTCCAAGAGAGGAATTATTACATTTAACACCTCGCCAGCCGTCAGACGGGACTCGCTTGTTAGAAGTAATTCCGCAGTACATGCTAAAATCTAGCGGGAATTTACGGGGCCATATTTCACCGCTGCAGTATACCCTTTACTTTACGCTGTTTAAATTATACTGAGACATGTTTTTTGGTAATTTTCACTTGAAAGCCTTTGTTGACCCAAGATGGATAATTGACCGCGTAATTAAATTAAATTACCTACTTGCATTTAAGTGTAAATTGGAACTGAATTTTTATGAACACTTGAAAGTAAGTAATGGGATTTAATTTATGGTATGGTGATGATAAATGAATAAGTAAACAGGTGTCAGGGAACCAAACATAAATCCCAATTGTTAGTCGGATGAATCTACTAAGTGCTGTGATGAATTATTGAACCTGTACCTAGTGTATAAAGTATACATAATAATATCTGCGCTACAGTCAGGAGTTTCCTCTCTCTGTCGCCCTGACCACCGGTAGCTTAGGCCCCGCCTCGCTGCCGGCGGCACCCTAGGTTAGAGTGATTTTATGTTTTGAATGTATATAGGTTTATATTTTACTACACCACTATGGTTTTATACAATTATTGTCAAAACCTAACACAAAGATTTGAAACGAATAAAGGATATAATAATGTAATGAATTTAATTGTCATAATATGAATATGAATAAGTAGGTATGAATGCTTACATACGAGTACATTAGCCCATTTTCAATTTGTCAATTTTCGCTTTCAACGGAATCAATGTACGTCTAGAAAGTTTGAAATAAGTTATATTAGGCCCGTCAAGTCGTCATAAGTAGGTACTTAACCTTTAAAGAGGTCAGATATTTTCAGTTAGAAAGTTTTCATCATCATATTTATAATATTTTTACCACGCGAAAATAATTGAAATAAGTTCTTGATACGAGTACAATTACATTAGGTACCTCATTATACCACATTTTGTGTCCATTTTAATGAAAGTTCAAAAAATCTATAAAACTCATTTCGCGTCATAAACTTTCATCCATTAAGCGTTACTAATCCATAATATGCCCAAGAAATGAAAACCGTAAAGTACAATGCACATTAACAGGTGCAATATAAGTACCTTAATGCTCTGAATTTACGTAGGAATTAGCATAGTACCGAGAATTACAGGCACTGAAATTAACATCTGAAGATGATAATTCCATTATGGTCGCGGTAACAGATGGACGGATATGGTGCGACATGACAGATGAGTTATGTGACGAATATCAGGCCACTTAGCAACTTCGACAAGTGTATTGACCGGGAGTTGTACATGTGTCGCAAAGAAGCTGAATAAACTAAGCCTTCACACATCTAATAAAGAAATAAGTGGATGGATAATGGAATGGATGGATGTAAAGTACTTAATATAGAATTGGGTACCTTAAGTTTTTTTAAGTGGTCCATATTATATTTTTTGTAGTAAGTATACGGTTAATGGAGTTCATAGCTTTAGCTAGTTTTTTTTACTCGTTTCTGTTTTTTACAAATATTTTTTTGAATATCTCATTTGACAGATGAACACAGTTGGTGATATGAATAGAAGTCGTGCCTAGGTCTACGATATGACTTCCGATTAAAAAAAAACGTCAAAACCGTTGACGTCTGACACTTCTGACAGTTAATATTGCGTCAGAAGTGTCAGACGTCAACGGGGTTGACGTTTTTTTTTAAATCGGAAGTCATATCGTAGACCTAGGCACGACTTCTATTCATATCACCAACTGTGTTCATCTGTCAAATGAGATATTCAAAAAAATATTTGTAAAAAACAGAAACGAGTAAAAAAAAACTAGCTACAGCTATGAACTCCATTAACCGTATACTTACTACAAAAAATATAATATGGACCACTTAAAAAAACTTAAGGTACCCAATTTAGTACCAACAAAAAATCGCAAATGTGTTGGCTAAAAAAAGCCTAGCCAGACTAACGAATAATTAATTATTCAAGAAATACTTGTTTTTTTAAACATTGCAGTAAATTTTTTATACCAATCGAAAGTATGAAGCCTATAGAATATACAAACGCTGGGTTGGCAGGTATAAACTGGCAAGTCGAAACTAGTAGGTAATTTACACTCATCTGTTTGATAAATATACTCGTTTATATATTCTTCGTTTCGATTAATATAAAATGTGTTAGTTAAACTAGTGAGTAAATTTCGTTTGTCTTATCTGGACAGGATTTTTTTAGCCAACCCAATTGGTGAAATTTTTTTTTAATGCACTAAATTAGATATAACTTGCCTCTATTCGTATTTCTGACTATAACGAAAGAACTGGCCGTTTAAAATCGAGAAATCGTGATTTGCCAAGTCAAAAACGAACTTTATTGACAACTGACAAAAAATTGACAATTTAATGTAAAAACTTGCACGATCGATCGTATCGAGTCGGTTGTTAAGGTTTGGGTGAATCAACTCTTTTCCGTCGCTAATTTGTCACGTCACTACTGTACCGATTGAGTTGAAATTTGGTACACATATGTAAATTGGTGACTCAAAGATGGACGCGTACAGTAAATTAATGAATTCCTAACAAGGGGGCCACTTTTAGGGGGTAAACTGGAAAATAAATAAAAAAGTTTCGCAAACTGTATTGTATGACATATCAAATGAAAGGGTTTGTTGTATGCATGTCAGATATTTAGGAAAAAAGACGAAAATTGACCATTCCCCCCCTTATCTCCGAAAATACTAGGATTAAAATTCTGAAAAAAATATGGGAAATACTTCCTTGCCTAAAGATTACAAGAAAACCTATAAGAAGTTTGAGTATTCAGAAACACTTATGAAATTTAGATTATATACGGAACCCTCACCACGCGAGTTGTACTCACACACACACTTGTCCCCGGTTTTTATTTAAGTTTTGCTTTACTTATTATAATAAAATGAATTGGTAATTGGGTTCTCATTTCCGAGACTACAACTTAAATATTTAACAAACATAATACAAAACAATTTCCAAACCAGATCATGTTACGATGGGCACCTTGGAATTTAATTTTTCTCAGCGTTTATTTATATTAGTTCACCGTTCCTATTTATTTCCTTGAACGAACCTGAGGTTTCTGTGTAATATAATAACAAACCTAATACTTTATTTCAAATAAAGTGTGATATTTATCATTTTCGGCATTAACTTCACATTTTGTATTATCTGAATGGAATTGGTATGAACAAAACTCGTGATTTAATTAAAATATTCGCCATTACAGTAAGCCTATTTTTGTGGCTTAATCTTTATGGTTCCGTTCAATTTTAGTCATAAAATTTTTGTTTCTTTTTCATATGCTTATTTAGTTCTAAGTTATTAATCAAATTCCTCATTACCTACCAAATCCTTATAAAACTAAAAATGTCCCACTATTTACAAAATCTTTGCTTGGACCTGCTTACTTTTACTAAAGCAAAGGAACAAATCCTTAAAGCTTGTGTAAAGGAAACGCGGAGTTTAATGGATTTCCTCCTAGTATCGTCTTTCAACTTTAAGTTTTTCACCGGACCAGGGATTTTATTTTATCTGATAACTTCCCCAAAAACGGGTCATAATAAAGGATCCTTTGGAAATGAAAGCAACTACGTGCATCCTACTCTCCAGTTTGCGGTTTTCATGTCGAAGTTTATACATAACTTTAATCGTTCGGATTCTATTCGCATGTTTGTTAGAAACTGGAGGTCACATGTGAGTAACTCGGAACGAAACGGCAATAGCAAGTACAGTAAAACCGATCTTAAAATGCTGGAGTGTATGAGAGGAAATATTTTTTAAAACACTATATAATTACATACAGTTGCAATATATTATTGACTTTCACACATACAATTTAATATAGAGAGTAGTGATGCTGCATACGAAGCTGAAGGTGTTCGAATCCCGGTAAGGGCAAATATTTTTGTGATGAGGATGAATATTTTGTTAAATTTCTAAATAAAGGAAAAATTGAAAAATTTAATGCCCCGAGCCGGATTCGAACCGGCGACCACAGGCACATGGCCCGTCGCTACTAACCTACTGAGCTATCGGTTGGAGAGGAATCTGTCTCGGCCACTAAATCTTTCAATCAGTTCCTTCTTACAACGCCTTAGGGAGGCGAGTGTAGCGACATCTACCTAGAAGACTTAGGCTTCTTAACGGCACCAACGTCTCAAATTTTCCTTTCAATTTTTCCTTTAATTAGACATTTATAAATTTCTTTAGCAGCGATACTGCGTAATACAAAATAAATGAATATTTGTTTCTTAGCAGTGGATATTTTCTATGTATTTAGGTATTTATATCTATTAAATATATGTCTAGTACCCATAACACAAGCCTTATTGAGTTTACCGGGGGCTACTTCGATTTGTGTAAGATTATTCTCTGTATATTTATTCTTTTTTTCTCTCTCACAATTTAAAACAAGTCGATTAGTGGGAGGCATTCATTTTAAGATTGATTTAACTCCAAATGCTTAACATATTATCATACTTAAAGTACGCATGTATCGGAGCGGATATATTTTAGTACGTTTCATATGATTTTAGTAGTGCATTTGAAGGGCTTTTTGTGGAGACCTGCAGAGCATATGAATAGCTATAAAAACTCCGACAGAAGGAAGAGATCAATGAATCTTATCTTAAAACAATGTTCTCCTAAAACTTGTTTAGCAAGTTCAGTTTTTGCCTTCTCCGATAAAAACAAGACTAGAAACATATTAACTAAATACAGCCTTATTTTAAACTGTAAATGATATTAGAAGATAAACGTTGAATACTAAAAGTACCCAAGGTAAAGAATACAGATTACATAATAGTTTTTTCTTTATACTAAAGATAACAATCGAAATTATCGTCGTAATTTGCCTTGAGCATAGTCTGGACGAGTTGCACGAAAAGTCACGTATAGAATAGACATAACAGTTGCTGAAGTTTCAACAACTCAGACTTGTTTGTTCATGTGAAATTGAAATAGCATTAAGTATATAATTATGTACGCTTATTTATCATACGTCAACTGCAATACATACAAAAATACAAAACTTAAAAGACTAGAACAGATGTCAACGAAAATACTTATGTGCCGTGTGAGAGAGAGAAAAAAAAGAATATACGCGATGCAGAACAAAACACAGTTGGGTCGTTCTTCTTTTCGACCGACAATAGCCTGTCCCTCGTCTTATTACGGCATCTCATTTGAGTAATGATGTTTACGGTTTTATAATGTTCGAATGAACGTCCATATTATTTTATTAATTAGTGATGTTTATTATTTCACTTTCTCTAACTAGCATTTTTTTAAATGTTTTTTTTTTCGTAGAATGCCGTGACAGAGTGGTAAACCAAAATGTTGTCCCCACTGAAAGAGTCCACTTTGTCACATGTTTTTTTTTAGAAACCAACCGTAAATAAATATTTATATTGGCCAGAAAGGAAACTTTAATTAGTTCTAATGAAGAAACCTATGCATTTTTTTTTAAATCGCACTTCAAAACCACAATTTTCGATAGTTCAAAAACCAAAAAAACAGAAAAACCTCGGATCATTGTCGGTAAAAAAGAAGAACGACCCAGTTAAAAAAATGCATTACATTGTATTCCAGAAAGTATTCTATATTGGCAATGATAAGCCCTACCAGTAACTAGTATGTAAACTACATTCAACGAGAGCTTACACTTACACGTGTATTGGTACAAAAAAATATTTAAAAAAAAGCATGCAAGCATGACTAGAATATATGCGATTGCCAGAGGGATGAATGTTATATGTCGGAGATTAAACATGATTATATTAGCTAGTCAGGGTGCTCAGCTGGTCGACTGCGTAACGCATTGTACGTTCGTCCGTCAGGTAGATCTAAATGTCACTTTTTGTATGGAAGAATAACAGTTGAATTGTATAACGCTCATTCGAAAAGTAAGTGTTTATCCCTCAGGTCAATGTGTAACTTATGGGGCTGCAAAGTTAAACAATTAACAGTAGGTAAGTGGAATTCATTTCTTGATCAAAAAATTGATACTATTCGGACACCAAAACCATTGATAAGTCACAGATCAAATAAAATTGCAATAGAATTAAACGAAGTTAAACTTTTCTTTGTCATTTCTTTGCATCACACAACTAAACTAAACAATATAAAACAGCTAAATCGATTGTGATGAAATTTGGTATGGAGATAGTTTGAATCCCGGGGCAGGACATAGGATTTTTATCCCTGAAATTACCTCCTAACGGGTTGAATGGGGGACGAAAGTTTGTATGGAGCTACGATAACACCGAGTTCCACGCAGACGGAGTCGCGGACAGAAGCTAGTTATCAATAAATATAACACGTTATTCAAGTCGGCGCCCTAGAAAATGAAATTGCATCCGAAACATTGTGGCAGTTGGTTGAGTTGGTGCCTTTATAAATATGTAAATGAAATGATTGGCTATCAACTAGCGGTGGCGAGGCGGGATAATTTTACAAAGAGCACAATAAAAATTTACATCATTTCCGTTATTTCTGAAACATTCAAAGGAATTAATGATGGTTTCAATGATAAACTACCAGCTCTACCAGGCAGGTTCTCATAAAAGAAATGATATAAAACTACAAAGTATATTTGATTATTTATTGATTTAAATTTTCACGATTTTCACACATTATTGTTACTAAACGGGACTTAATCGCATACCTAACTTATTTATGTTACTGAAACGTAGAACTTCGTGCGCTTCGCTCGCTCTATCAATCAATTGTCTCTCTCTCTCTATCGCTCCATAATTATAATAATTATAAAATATAATAAAGAAAAATAAATTATAATCTTTTCTAGCCGTGATACAATGGCAATGTGAATAAGTTACTGTGATTTCTGATCCGTTCGAGTGGATGTCTCGCTTCCATCTACTATCGCGTATCGTTAGAGAAGGCAGGTTTCCTAACGGTCCTTACACTATCAGCCCGAATCCGCTTTTCCCGTTTAATCCAATACTATCAGCCTCGGTTGCAGCATGCTATCGAAAACGTGCCGTTCGTTTAACACCCCTGGATACAGACTCGTTTACACTGGCGAAGTACTTGAACATATTTGAACTAAAATAACGCTCCCAGTAGGTAAGTATACATATACATACGTTTGGTACAATGGTATGTCGAGCGGTGTAAATAAGCCTGGTCTAAATTATTTGGTATGCTACTAATACATGTAAATTCTACAAAATAATAGTAATTTGACTCGACAGGAGTGGGCTACCTAATATAGCGCGCGCGCTCGCTCAGCGGCTAGCGCACGGTGCAAATATAGATTTATTCTCAAACCAATACGTGTAGGTAGGTAATATCCTAATAACTATCAAATTCATACTTACAATTAAATAATACTCTTAGTAGGGACGATAAGGTTACTTATATCAATTTCAAAATAAATAATCAAACCTACCCTATTGGACATCAAACCGAAACCTGTGCCGAAACATATCTATTTAGTTATATAGTTATACGCTACAGTAAAAATGTTAAAATATAGTAAAAATCGTGAATACAGAATTGATAGTTGACATTTAAGAATAAGAGTTACATCTATAACATCTCTCTTCACTCTGTTCCATCAAGAAACATCTTACGAGAAACTGGCAACTAACACGATGAATACACGAACCAAACGAAGCACCAAGCACATGTAAAATAAGATAAAAAATGTATTCCTCGGTAAAATGTATATTACATGCAATATAGGGAATTCTCCTCCGGTTGGATTGCGGCGTGAAGCCACTGCTTCATAAAATATTGCTGTTTTATCATTGGAAATGTTTTAAAAAATATCTGACACTTTTCAAGAAAATACAACAGAATTAAAAATACTGTTGAAAATATGGCCTGAGAAATAGGATTGTGCATGTCAGATATATTTCACTGTATTTTCTCATCAAATATTACTGCAGGTACATAGTACTTAATACAGAGATGACGCGGCGAGTGTGATGGGGACGACTCGAGGGGGCCTGTATGTCTAGATTAAGTTAGTTAATTTTTATTTTTTATTAACCATAAGTTTAGTATTTTCAATGTAATGAATGACAATGTATGCTTAATACGAAATAAAAAAAAATACAGAGAAACCTTTTGGCAGAGTTATTAGTGAAAATGCAGCTACAATTTAGTAAAACAAACCCTTCGATGTCTCTCAGAGGCCACGGCAAGTGAGCAATCGTAGCTCTTGCATCGTGCGCAAATAGCGTGCACTTTTAATGATATAGCCCTTGACGCCACCTCTATATTGACTTATTTTTTACGCTTGTACTTTATTGAAAAGAAATGTACACACCCCGTTTATTATCGGGTGAATAATGGACAAGCATTATAAATAAGGACCCTTAAATAAATGTTAAATGTAAATAAATGCTAAAAAAGTCTTCGAATATTCCCAGAACTGGAAACCGATTTTTGACCTTCGAGCGCTCGAAAATTAAAAAAAAGTAAATGCGATTGTAGTGTCCGAATTGCAGGCACTTACTTTCTACCGGTAGAAATAAATACGAGTGGTCTATACCTACCACTTGTTTTCCAATTTTTTATTGTTATTCTAAAATAGAATTCCATCATTTTTGACAGTTTTCGAGTGAAAGACTCGAGCGCTCGAAAGTCAAGTCCTGTGTGTGGGTTCAAAATTCCGAACCCCATTTTCCGCTAAACGAAAATTTGGACACAGATGATTTAATGGAATATAAATAGGTTAAGTTAGTATTATATCCTAAAAACCCAAACTTCCTTCAGCGGAACATGGTTTTCAGAATTCTGAAATTCAGAAAAAATATGGTTTTGCTCAAATGGCTCTTCTGAATTATAAAGTGTATCTACCCTCTTTATTTGTAATTTGATTTACAATACGGAGAAAAAGAAGTTCATTTTATTTATAGGTATCTTATATAAAAACTCGTTCTTATTGTCTCATATTACGTACAAATAATATGCGCTTTTATTGTACTTTTGACTAAGTTAACAAGTCTTTATAAAAATGCCAATTTCCATTCGCAAGACTTAGCTGTATTATTTCTTCGTTATTTGGCAGTGATAAAGTCCTGCACTAGATATCTTGCGCAAAATAAGGCTTTCTACTGTAGTAATGTAATTTTATAATACTCTGATACTGAAATGACATATTGTATACTGTTTTGAAAAAATGACACCTCGCCGAGTTTTTTACGCCGGTTCTTCTCGAGCCCGAGGTTTTCTTTCCGAACCGGTGGTAGTTTATCGACATTCATAGGTGCATGTAAATATGCTTAAATTGAAGAATAAATCACTTTGACTTTGACTTTTGTATCTAATAATAACATAATTGCTACAGTCTTGAGCTTTCAAGTCCTCCTATCGATAGCCGTTCAAGATACAAATAATTTTACATCAGTCCTGTTACCCGAGATAGGTTTAAAGAAAGAAAAGAAAAGAAGACATTTATTCACTACACAAAAGACACACAGAGACAAAGGAGTAGACATACATGACAATTGACACATATTGTGTGTCTTCGCGGCAGTGAAACGTCACGCCTGGCATAACGCTCAATGAAGACGCTCACCGGTGAATTTCCATCAAGCAAGAACTAACGTGTTCCTTGAACCGAGCCAATCCGAGAAATCTTTGACCAAATTTGCGGCTGTCTTTTTGTATTTTTACCCGACTGCCGAAGGAAAGGAGGGTTATGTTTTTTCCTGGACAGAATCGTTTTGACTATTCAGCGTCACCGAGACTCGAACGAAGAACCATCACTGTTTGTTGCGAATTAAAAGATTAACTAAAATACGGTTTGCCCTTTCTCACTAACACAAATTTCATTGCACAAACGAACTCTACTCAATACTCATTATCATCAAATACTCAAGGGACTTTCCAAACGCACGATCGAATACAAAAAATCATTCATAAATAAGCACCATGAAAGCAAATCGAGAAGTAAGTAACAATAACATATTATGATATTGATATATCTTTTATTGTATGTATTGTATATTCAGAAGATGTGATCTTTCATCAACACATTAGTTTCTTGCACCACCCACTACTTAACTTTACTAATCATAATGTGTCAATAACTTACCGTGGGGGGCCTACCCACGCCGCGCCTTCCGGTACGTGGTTGCCACTCGAGAACCTTTCCGCCCCAGCGGCTATCGGTTCTACGTGCAATGTGCCCCGCCCACTGCCACTTAAGTTTAGCAATTCGGAGGGCTATATCGGTTACCTTGGTTCTGCTGCGGATAGCCTCATTTCTGATGCGATCACACAGAGAAACTCCTAACATAGCCCTCTCCATTCACCTTTGGGTGACTTTGAGCCTTCTTATGAGGCCCATAGTAAGCGACCAAGTTTCAGTGCCATATGTCATCACTGGCAACACACACTGGTCAAAGACTCTCGTCTTGAGACACTGCGGGATATTGGACGAAAAGATGTGCCGGAGCTTCCCGAACGCTGCCCAGCCGAGTCGGATTCACAAGGTGGACTGATGACCTGGTAAAGGTCGCGGGAGTCCGCTGGATGCGGGTGGCGCAGGACCGGTCAATTTGGAACTCTCTGGGGGAGGCCTATGTCCAGCAGTGGACGTCTTTCGGCTGATATGATGAACTTACCGTGTAATCTAGTTAGACCAACTCTTTTACTATTATTTCTTATTCTCAGATGTTGAAAACTCCTCAATAAAATCGGTGCAATAGGCACGATGACTCATGTTAAAATTGACAATTTAGTGTTGCTAAATGGATAGTAAACCATCAAATTATTGTAATAAAGTATAAATTTAAAAATATAATTAATATCTTAAAAAGATAACTTGAAACTTTGGAGAAAATATGCTTTTATTTAATTGTCCAAGAGTAAATTTCAAGCTACCAATACAATCCTTACGCTTTTATAGAAACAAATTTGTACAACAACTATGGACCTAAGTACAGTATTTCGCGATCCAAACAGCAATTTACTTGATTATCCAATTAACGATTAGTACAAATAGAAAGCTGTGACGTCATACCTGTGTGTCAATTAGTATGAAGCGTTTCGGCTGGCGCCAGCGAGGTCAATGTTTATCTAAAGGCACACAAGGCTATTGCGTCGATGTCAAAAATAAGCCTCATAACGACGGCCAAAAGTTTTTTTTAAGCATAGTTATAAATATTTTTATCATAATAAATATGCACGTAAAATAAGAAAGAGCGTGTTTATTTAATAGTTAAAAATAACAACTTCTGTTTTTTCATTCTCAGAACTTATTGAACACCCCTAGTATATTGATTGAGAACTTAGTATTTCTTTCCAATCGCTGTCATGATAAAAGGCACAAAATCATCAAAGCGGCTTATGCGTCGATTTCTCATTACATATAAGTATATGTAATAACAAACCCTTGTCATACAACAAATAAGAACAAAGAACTTTCTCAGTCAAGTCCTCGTAAATGTATGTTAATTAAAGTCGGAATTTTCGTCCCAAAACAGCAAATAAATTCCGGTGCCTTAGATAATTCACGAGCTATGTTAATGTTAAAGTGTAAGTTTGGTATAAATTATAAAACAGTTTTGCTCGCTGGCATGTGCCAACGGTGCACTTGACCCAGTTTATTTTGAGATGTATCGCTTTCTGAGTCGAGAGTTCTTTTGCTGGCGCTACGACTTGCAGTTTGGCAAGGGACGGTGCAACATGCAAATGTTATGTGACTGATGTTGGCCGGGTGCTGAGGAAATTACTCGGAAGCGAGTTTGCGGCGCACCGTAAGAGGACTTGGGAGTTTACTTTCAGAACGTTACATATTTAACGTTGTTGTCTTGACGATTTAAATATTTGAACCGGAGATGGAATCGAGTCAGTTCACTATCTGAATTTAAATGATATTCGTTTAGATTTTGCAAGTATGGCTGTGGCGATAGTAAGGTTGGTTCAATAATACTCGAACTTCGAGCTAATTTCGCCTACTTAATTAGATTTTAAAAAAATTTGACTCCCGTAGAGCGAACGTAGGACCAAATATTCACTTCTTTCAATATTGGCAGTATTTACACATTTATTTCTATAAAATCTACAGTTCAAACAACTTCAATCACTCACGTGTCTTCACCCCAATGGGCCACGTAATATAATCGTTCGAATAATGGGCTGAGCATGTTAGATAACAAATAGCGCAGGGACGACGTCTAAGCTGCCCCTTGAGTTGAGAAGCGCTGACTTGAGTGGCCCCACACAAAGGTCCCAGCGAGTGAATAATTGTGAAGAGTCTAGTATACTCAGCGGCGTCATTTTAGCTTTCTTGATGTTCAGTTTTTCTTGAACCAATCTCTAGAGAAATATTTGAAATCACGTAACCGTTCAAGTCCACTCCGAGGACTTGAGCGTTTATCGCATCACCTTTCATTTCGGTTGAGCAGTTTGAGCGTGATACAATAAAAAACAGACAGAGTTAAATTTGTATAATGGTATGTTCGCGACTGATTTTGAATTGTTATAATCTTCCTTTTTTGTCTGGAAATGTTTTTTTCAATTAGACACAAAATAGACATTTACAGATAACTAGTGGCTCTGTGAGCTGTAGGACTCGCAAATTCTCTTTAAAAAATTGGATTTCGAAAAAGTGACTTGACTTAAAAATCTTTGTAATTAACGAACTTGCTCACAAAACGTCACGAGAATCGGTTGAGAAATGCGACCTGTAGAGGAGAACAGCGGGACAGACACCGGACAGACAAACGATTTTTGACCCAAGCTGAAGCATAGAACTTCGTTTGCTTCGCTCGCTTGTTCGAAAAGAAAGATTTTTTTTTTATTGTAACACCAATAAACATTATATTTCTTTCTTTATATAAGCTATAATAAAATTATAATGACAATTGGGCACTTTCCTGAGTAAAAATAATATAATTATATTTAGTCCGTCAGTTAGATTGTAAAAAAATATTGGACACGTATTTTTTTGTTTGTCAATTAAACATAAAATTACGAAAATATAGCCCGTTAAAGTTCCGCGTGACGTCACATTAGGTTAAAAGTGTACCATATTGTGACGTCATGCGGAACTTTAACGGGCTATATCTTGATCATTTTTTGTTTAATTGACAAACAAAAAAATACGTGTCCAATATGTTTTAATAATCTAACTGACGGACTAAATATATTTTTCACATCTCATGCTCGAAAAGTGTGTCATATTAGGCTTAATAAGCGGGGCTAAAGTAGTACATTTAGCCCCTAGGGAAAATATGTATACATATTTATGATTTTTAACACATTTAATTTGACCAATCAAAACACTTCACCATATGAAATCCACCAATCACAACTCTTTCAAAAAACATTTATCTTTGCTATCAACCAACCAGAATACCTACAGCTACATATTAAAATCGACCAATCAAACATCAGGTGTTTTTTAGTCCCTAATTCCAAATCATTTAAATCCACCAATCACAACTCTTTCAAAAAACATTTCTCTTTGCTGTCAACCAACCAGAATACAGCTACATATTAAAATCGACCAATCAAACATCAGGTGTTTTTTAGTCCCTAATTCCAAATCATTAAAAAAGAAAACGCCTCACGCTAAATTGAACAATCTCTTCGCAGTGTTTGTTATTGATTGTGGATGAATAATCTTTGTTTTACTATTTTCTCGCAGTCGAAGTGAAAAGTAGAGTGTATAACTCGGGTCTAAAAGCCATATTACCCCTCGAATTATTTTCCCTCGCTTCGCTCGGGAAAATATCCATCTCGTGGTAATATGGCTTATTTTAGCCCCTTGTCATACAATCTACTATTTTTAGGAACGTAGCCAATTGACATCTAATTGAGCGTTAAAGCTTTTCCAACTAAATCTTGTCATAAACGAAAGTAATTCACCGATGGATGTGAGATCTAGTTCAAGACAGGGCTAGCTTTGTTGAATCTCGTAAAGCGCCCTGCTGAGGGGTAATCATCGACCAGCTGGTCGATCACGTAACGTATTGTACGCGCGTCCAGTAGATCTAAACGTCATTTTTTTGTTTTTAATTTAATTAACGCACGTTCAAAACGTTACGTGATTACCCTGAGGGGTAATCCACAACCCATCAGTAAGTCAGTGCTAAGGAAAACTTTTCGCTATAAGTATATAGGAATTAACGCTTTTAATGCCAGGAACCTACGTACTGTAAAGCGATACATAGGTTGTACTGGAAAGCGACACGGCGTAGACGCCTGCTAGGTGGGTTCCTACTTATAGCAGTGAATGTGTTAAACCTTAGGGCCTACGGCGTAGCGCTACGAGTGTATAGTGACGCTGAATGGGTTAGCACATTGCGCTACGCTTGTAGACAACCCCATGTTTTTTTCTGCTAAGTAGCGAAAAGCGCCTATACGGCATAGGCACCCGCTAGGCGGGTTCCTGGCAGTAAGTGTTAATTGATAGTAGTTTGTCGCCATAATTTTCAGGATCTAACTTAAGAATACACTTTAAAGCCCTGAGCATTCGTGCAGAAATCTTAATGAACCTGTATTTCAATTAAGTGTACGATTCAGTGGGTCGAGGCGCTGTTTTCACTGTTTAAAATGCAATGTTTAAATGGCTCAATTGTATAGGTATTTGGAAATACCATTTTCGTTAATGTGTTTGTAATGACTTTGTTTTGAAATGTAATCTTTTCTTTGTATGACTCGTAATTAATACGAATGCGGATAATTTTAACGCAACTTGCAGCACACCAATTTGATTACAATCTCAATACCTTTAGTAGCGCGTCCCAAAATAGAGTCCCTGTGTCAACAACACGTGCAATATTAAATAACTTATTTCAAAAATGCTATAATATTAATGAAGGTTATTTTTCTCGTTTTACGAAGCACGGGAAATATAAATGGAAAAATATGATACGTGATTTACGACTAAAGGCTACGTTGAGTTGAAATCAAATACAAATAGGTAAATTGTGATATTGATACTGAATAATTCCCAAGGCGAAGCGAAGCGAAATTATTAACCTAACCAGTGGGTCGACCAGACACTAAAATTGCGGAATTTAATCTGATATCACGTTTCGCGTGGTCTTTCTAAGACTTTAGGTCGACAGAGCTCGCGATGATGCGCTGTTGAGAGTGCATTTGTCTCTATCGATAGACCGCTAAATTCAGTCCTCGCCTGCGCGGCGAGCGGGTGCGGGGGTAGGACTATAAAGGGGCGCGGGCGACGTGCGGGAGGCGAAGCCCGGCGCCCGCACGCCGCCCGCGCCCCGATATCGCCCCACCCCGGTACTCACGATCCGCGCAGGCGAGGCGCGCGGTAAGCGGTCTACCTATAGAGACAAATGTTAACACAACGGATCCTCAAATCAATGAATAGATAGATACGAGTAGATCGTTTATGTGCTCGAATCATGATCATTACAGGTGTTACATTTGAATTTTTATAGTCCAGCACATTTCTGCCGGATGATGGCGTGCAAATATTACAAAAAAAAAACAACCATCAGATACACAATAAAGGGTAGGCAGCGCGCCGCGCTAGTGATTCTTCTGGTGTCTCAAGCATCCATCGGCGACGGTCACTGCTTACCGTCAGGCAAGCCATTCAGGCTTGCCACAGTTATAGTATTGAAAAAAATGCGCGTGGAAATTCAAAGTGGGATTCGAAAAGTACGTCGTTGAACGATCCCCTGTGGAACACGATGTTGATGTAAACGCGCTTATCAGTTTATCAACTCCGAAAGAAAACTCATTTCGTCTCTAAATTCAAAATAGCCGAAAGGAAGATCCTGTGCCGTAATCAAAGTTTCATTATTCCGGAATTTGAAATGTAACGCTGTCTAACGTAAAGATTAATTCTAAAAGTCAGCCGTACGCTAACGGGCACAATTGGGAAACTTTTTGACAAGTAAAGCGCTCAAAATTAACGTTCTGAAAAGTTTTGCCGATTGTTTGCGCTCCTGGAGGCGTTAAACAGAATTTTCAAACGTATGAGTGACTACGTTTAAATAAATGAGTCTTCAGAGCGACTTATTTCTTTAGAGTCATGCCTGAGTTTTATGATAGAGGCCCTGGGATTCAAAAGGATTAACAGTAATATGGGTAACATTGCCACGCAATTGCTTTCGAATCGACCGGGTGTCTTTGACTGATTTAAGATAACATTAGAATTTCAACAGACCAATTCGTCTACGTTTTTTCGTTGATCTAGGATATTAAAGAGAAATATTGCACTAGTTTTAATTATTTCGATCAGTCTTGTGCTTGTCAAACGTAACAAGACTAGCGTTGCAGGCGTAGGCGTAGGCATTTCAAATCGCATGACGACTAACACACGATTATTCTCATCTTAGTATATGTAATAGGGTATAGAGGTGACAAAACATGACGTCCCCGGTATGAACGGTGAAATAAGCAGAAGATCAACATCACATCTAGCTTGATATACGAAAATGCCACCAAAAACTCACAGAGGTGTGCGCAGATAGAAACAAAGTTACTATACAATGGATCAAGGGGCACAGTGGCTCAAGAGGAAACAACGGCATACGGACCGGAGCCGATCTTACCCCTGCCACAAAGCTACATATATAACAAACTAGACCAATACACCAAAGACCTACACCAAAGATACTGGGAGGAGATAGACACATGCAGACAGACCAAAGAGATTCTGGCGAAGCGCGACTACAAACTCACAACCGCACTAATGAAAACACACAGAAACCAACTACGCAAGATAGTAGGGATGATAACCGGACACAACACCTTGAACAGACACCTCTATAATTTAGGTAAAATGCCCAGTAAAACTATAAGCAGAGGCCGATTAGTGGATTTTTTTATCGAGCGACTTTTATGTAATCGTATAATCATTGTGTAGTTTTTACTAGTACCTACGGAACGACAAACTTTAAAAAAAAGTTTGAACGAAATTACCACAATCGGCCTCGCTTTATAGAAATATCCTCACAGTCAAACCTCTGTCTTTCAAACTAAGGATGACAGAAACATAACAATAACCTAGGGAATATTCTAGGGATGTTCCTAGGGAATGTAACTCCACTAAAAAAATACCTATAGTTTTAATGTGAATTTATCAATGGTATGAGCTCCACGATGTTCCTATTCATGATGATGAGTAGATTCAGTATAGGAATTCTGAAACTAACTGACTATAATTATCATTTCGGCCCCAGGATCGTTCTAAAACAATTTTCTGAACTATTGTCTGCTTTACTGTAGTAGTGCAATATCCACGAATTGTCAAATGGCCACCTTAATTAACGTAGTTCAGCAGCTAATCATAACTATGCCAAGTCTAATTAATTTCTCAGATTTGCTAAGTTCGCCCGCAGTCTCTAGTAAATGGTTCGCCAACAAACTTAGTTTACTAGGCATAACAATCTTGTAAAATCACACCACAATGTCAGACGTGTAATTAAATTAATTTACTCTTCAAACAGTACAAAATGATGACTCATTATTCACTATACGTATTTGAAGTAATTATGTCCAAGCGTCGAAACATTCACTTATTTAAGAAAGTGAATATGCCTGGCAGAATCTCCCGTCAGACAAGAGACCGCGCGTAAACAGGCCCGTCGATGTACGAGCGCCTACCCGCCGCTATTTGTACGCCGCGACTAAAGGAACTTTTATTATCAAAATCGTTGTAGGTATTCCGTAAACGACTACAACGAACAAACATTATGAATTGTATTTAATGACATGTTTTAGTTTTAAAATGACACTATTATTTTATTATGAATATTGTATATTAGTCCCTGGGCGACTGGGCTCTGTTCGGTTGAAAGTAGAGAAAATACGGAGAACACGAATTTTCCTAGACATGAGACCTAGCTAGACCGATTCCTTGCCCCCGTAAACTCCTATATTCCAAATTTCATCGAAATCGTTAGAGCCGTTTCCGAGAACGTAATTATAATATACCTATATATATATATATATATATATATATATATATATATATATACAAATATTACTCGTTTAATAATTGTCAAAAGTCAGAAAATATCCTATATTAATAATTTGACTTTTAAACACATTTTTGTTGTATTATTTCAATTGTTCCTTATTATTGATTTTTTTCTTCATTTTGCACTGTATTTTGATTTGACTATCATTTATATTATTGTTATTCTTATACACTCTGACCATCTTTTTGTGAATTCACGCTTATTTAATTTAAAAAAATGACATGTAAATTTTCCAAAAAAAAAACCTAAGATAATCTTTAAATTTAGCAGCATCTTAATTTTGCCATTTACGATTTGGTTTTGGCTTAGGGAGATTGATGCACAATTTATATCTCACGATTAAAACTTCCATTAAAATTCATCCCATCAAAAACATAAATGTGAAAGGCTGCCAAGTTCGATACTATGGGAATGCTTCGCCTATAAAAGAAGTGAGATCTGAATAAGTACCAAGTTCCATAAAAATACCTCAAATCATAAATAGTTATAGGAATGCACACTTGATTTCCAGCAGTTTTTAAGGTACATTTTGAATAAGTATCACGTTACATAGAAATACCTAAAATTATAATAGTCAGAGAAACGCACACCGGTTTTTTTAGCAGTTTCCTGATATCATTTATTATTTTCAGTACTTTTTAATGATGTTACTTGGCAAGTTTTCACACACCACACACCTTTTCAATGCAATGAATCGACACCTTTGGATTGCAATGTGTCAAGTATATAATTTTCTATTAAAACTTGCCAAGTTACATCATTAAAAAGTACTGAAAATAATAAATGTTATCAGGAAACTGCTAAAAAAACCGGTGTTCGGTTCTCTGACTAATATATTTTTAGGTATTTCTATGTAACGTGATACTTATTCAAAATGTACCTTAAAAACTGCTGGAAATCAAGTGTGCATTCCTATAACTATTTATGATTTGAGGTATTTTTATGGAACTTGGTACTTATTCAGATCTCACTTCTTTTATAGGCGAAGCATTCCCATAGTATCGAACTTGGCAGCCTTTCACATTTATGTTTTTGATGGGATTTCATTTATTTTTGTTTGAGTATATATGATTTCCATGTTCTTGAATTTGCGATTTTATTAGTTGTAAAATTAGAAATTATTTAGACTATGCGAGAAAAAATAGTCTTTTCATTTTTGTTTGACTAATTTAGCGCACCTAGTGTACCTAGTGACCTGCTTTGCACTTCGTAAATCGTAGGTTCGGTTCCCGCAACAGACACACACAGAGTGGTGAACAATTTTATTGTTCTTGTCTTTAAGACAAACATGTATTGTCTTAAATTGGTATGTATCTAAATTTAAATAAGTCTTATCTCATTTCCACTCCATACCTACCTACTTATAGTAGAACAAAATTACACATTTGTTGTTTTCGAAACTGACTCACACTTGGCCGTTTTCAGATTTTTACTTTATTTCGACCTAAAGACAAACCTTCGAGCCAAATTTCAAGTCGGTACGACCATTGGAAGATAGACCCATTTAGTTCATTATGACTTCATAGTAGAACAAAGTTACACCTTCGCTATTTTTAAAACTGACTCACACTTGGCCGTTTTCAGATTTTCCCCTTTACTTTGACCTTAAGACCTATCTCCATGCCAAATTTTAAGTCAGTACGACCATTGGAAGTGGTCTAGGTTTTTGATGAGTCAGTGAGTGAGTGTATAGTAAAAATAGCGATTTTCTGACGTCAATATCTCAAGAACTGCTATAGGTAGAATAATGAAATTTTGTATTCTAGACAATTAAGGGGATGTCAACAGACACTCGAAATTTCATATGCGTAGATAAAATATGTTTTGAGTTATAGGGTGGTCGAAATTGGCCCGAAATGGTTCGTGTAATATAACCCACGGCCGGTGTGTCGCTTTTTTTTGCTCCAACTTGGCGGACACACTGCCGTGTGTCTAGATCACTCGAAAGGAAATCCTATTCTCACGACGCTCATCACAAAAGTCTAGTGCCCTTATTCATAAACGCTCATCAAATTTATATTAGCTGAAATGCCGTTACGAATCGTAGTATTTATCTGTCACTTTGACAGTTATTTGTCTCTTTGTGCAGCAAGCACAGCAAGGGGGCAGGGGTCCAATTATGCGACCTGAGGGGTAATCACGTAACGTTCCAAACGCGCGTTAGGAGAATTTAACTGTCATTTTTCCATATAAATATTGACATTTAGATCTACCTAACGTTCGTACAATGCGTTACGTGATCGACCTGCTGGAGGCCAATTTCCGGGCCGATCGAGACGAAACAACATATCTCGAAAAATAATTGCGGATGTCAAACGAAAACCAATTTTCGTACTCTCAAAATCTCACACTGAATATAATGTCTACTCCTAGCGATCGAGATGCAACGAGTGGTCTACAAAAGCCATCGAGATGGTAGTAAGTATCACTGATTTTCTTTAACTTAATCGATCAATTACTCAAATATTTTTAAAGGGCAAATTCACCATAATTGTGTATTACACTTTAGTAAATTAACACTTAACACTTATGTTCTTGATATTTAATACAGTACAAATACTTGAAAAATATTTCACTATTTTAAAATCGATTGAAAACAAACACAATCCAGAAAAACGAAACGCATGTTGCAATAAACATTGAGATCATCATTCGACATCATCTCTATCGTGCTCCAGAATTGAATAAGACATTTGGCAGTCTTCGACATTTTAGGGAGATTTTTCAATAGAGATTACATCCATAGAGATTAATGATGATTAGACATCTTCGAATCATCTTGAACAGCCCGGGAGTTGACCAACACATTCACTGTCCCTTTTACTTTTACGTAGACGTTACGTGTTCTCCCGTAACGTTACGAACGTACGTTAGGACAACTCAACTGTAATTTTTCCATAACAAAGGTGACGTACTGAAGGTACAGTGAGTTACGTGCTTGAAAACAACGTATGTCATTAGTAAGTACCAAAATGTTTATTTCGTAAATTCTGGCTTCATAATATTTACTGCAAAATATCTCTCAGTAAACAAACAATAGTGACTGGACGGTAAAATATACGAATAAAATGTTCACTGAAACGAATTCTCTTGCAATACTGCCAGAGGTTTTAACTCCTTCCTAGCATAACAATGCATCGGCATTGGTTCTCATTGTAAAGGACTTACACTGCAACTGGGTTACGAACTCGGGTCGATGTTATTGACTGTTGGCTATTTAAAATTCACTCACCTGCCGCATAAAAACGGGTTATTTATTCATTCGGTGACCTTTTACTTTACAGGCAGGTCACTTAGTGCTAAATGACTAATCAATAAAGGTGCTATTGTACTAAATGCCACACACGATGGTGAAATAGTAGGTCAGGTAAATATGGCTGATAAATTATATTATAGCATATGTTATTTTGATATATAAGGGCATCGGCGCAATCCGCGACAATCAGGAAGCAGTAATTTAAATGTAAACGAATCTGTACTGACTAGACTGACAGCTGAAAACTTACTGATACGTGCAGACTCCACACCACCAAATGGGGAAGTAGTCTTACTTGGAAGTTTTATTAGAAATATATTTTGTAGAATTTCACGATATTTATACCACCAACCATGTAGTCACCAGTAGGAGCATGTAGGTCCTACTCCTACCTGTCACTTATAAACCTTCTTGATTCTCGGTTTTTGGTATTATGTTGATTTTCCTTCTTCATAACAGAAAGTGTGGTTACCTGTAACAAGAAATAACATATTTAATACTGATTGCATAGTACATCATATATGTATTGTAAGTTAAGTCAACTAGACGGAAACTAATTATCATCATCATCATATCAGCCAAAAGACGTCCACTGCTAGACATAGGCCTCCCCCAAAAAGTGCCACAATGACCGGTCCTGCTCCAACCGCATCCAGTAGACTCTCGCGACCTTAAACCTAAACGCGAAACTAAGTGTATAAAAGTTCCTAATTTGGCACATAAACCGAATTTTACTGCGGCTCTAATGTCCTTTTTCTCTGAGACAAATACGCGCCGATAATCACCAGAACTCTTGCCCTTTAGTTTAAACTCGCCTAACAAACCACGTTTTGCGGGCAGCCCATGTCCACGTCACATGAGGGCCCGGCTAACTTTTGCTGTGATGTCTAAAACTTGATAATTAACTATAATGAGAAACTGCCCGTTTTAAACCAACTTTAGTGGCAGATTTATCTAGGACGAAATCTACGGAACTGCATCCGATTTAAAAAAAACTGGCCAAGTGCGTGTCGGACCACGCAAAACGAAGGGTTCCGTGCCTATTAAAAAGGTCGTATCGTCACAGAAATTTTACGGCACTTACGTCCTTTTCTTTGAGGAAGGCAGTTTTTCAGCAATATCTCGAAAACCTCTGAACCGATCTTGTTCAAAACAATTTTCGGTGAATTAAATTAATAAGCCCTATGTCCATGAATTTTTTCATATTTTTAAAATACACCGTTCAAAAATTAGAGGGGGGGGACAGAATTTTAGTGACTTTCGGGGCGATTATCTCCGATACTATTCACTTAATCAAAAAAATGCTAAGAAACCTTATATTTATTTTGAAAGGCCAATGATTTTTTTTTTGACATTTAGTTTTATGTATGGAGTGCACCCCTAAAAAAATTTTTTTGGTCATTTTAATTACAAAACTATGTAGCGGCTAAAAAAATACACCTATCCTCAAAATTTTATTCAAATACACCTTATAGTTTTCGAGTAAAATGCCTGTGACATACGGACAGACGGACAGACGGACAGACGGACAGACGGACATGACGAAACTATAAGGGTTCCGTTTTGACCTATATAATGAACGGACCTTCGGAATAGTCACAGGCTATTATATTTTATCACGTGATTGCGCCTGTATTTCTATAGGCACTACGCGCGCGGAACCACGCTAGTTAAGGGTCGCCAGGATGCTCTACTCTCTTTTCTTACAAACATAGTTTGGTCCTCATTTAATCATATTTCAAAAATTACAAAAAAAGTATGTAAAAAAAGCAAAAAGTTGCCTCGTCTACCGAGACTCGAAGACAGGACTTTCACGAACACAATATATTAGCGTCGTTAATATAAGATATACGTAACTAAGAAAAGAAAAAAACAAATATAACTAAAACTAAAGGTCCTCATTTTAAAATGACATGCTAGAATAAAATGAAACTTGATGTATGCACCATGGCACCATACGGCGGCATATCTCGATACTTTATAATTATATTATAATTTATAGCAACAGAATCAAGTTTACGACCTGTAGATATGGACCCCATTGTACTTATATAAAAAGTTTTATTGCTTTAAACCTAACATTACATTTTCAATATTATTAGTAGTAAGAAATGTTTGTGACAAGTTTACCGGGGTTGAGCTTGTGTCTCCCGAACTAGGTTTGAGCCTGCGACTCGAGAGTCAGTGATACCTGCGAAGTCTAAGCTCACAACATGAATGCAAAATAGGAGCTATGTAAATTAAGTACTTAAATTTAAATAAAAATCACTCGTCCTATAAAACGATTTGCTTTTACGGTTATCATCAACAGAAACGGAAGAAGCAACCAACAAATCATACCCTGTGTAAACCAATACCTTCAAGGCCCTTTTATCGCTGGGTAACAGCGGGGCGAACTAAACCGACCCGATTTGCAGATCCTCACAAAATTGCAAAGAAACTTGATATATGGCACAGCCAACAACTTTATACAAGTCAACAAGGCACTTAGGCTCCGCTATTAATTCTCGTATGTAAAGAAAAATTAAATGCTAGGAGTAGTCTTGGACTAAATTTGGTTCCAATTAGTCCATATTCCAGAAACTCGGCATCAAGCGGCGTCTATCATCCATATACAGGTTCGTATTCTAATCAGTTTTTCGGGCACATGTGAGGAGACATAGCTATCGAGCGACTTGTGGTCTAGGAAAGGGCCAAGGGCACCAGACCGTGAGGCAGCTCACCCATGAGATGGACATACCAGAATAAAGCTGCAGTAGATGCATCACTACACGCAAACATAAGAAAGGCGACTGTTAGAGAAGAATGGCAGCGTGTTGTGAAGCTTGCTACCGACACCTGAAATGATGACCGCGACCACTCTGTCAAGAGTGAAAACGACGAAGAAGAAGAAAGAAAGGTCCACTACTAACTACTTTGTGATATTTCTGACCACTGCATCATTAAATCAGCTTTTATTGTCGTCGCAGTTGGACATTTAGGAAAAGCCTGCCGATTTAAAAAGTAATCATTGCGTCTTACATGGTCCCAAATAATGATACTCAATTAAGTGACGGGACTCTTTTTTTAACCTAGCCCTCTTTTCAGTTCAGTGACACTAAAACGTGAATTATAACGCCACACGGCCCATGTTACCCAGGAAAACGTCAGGATTTTAAAGACATTTTACACATCAAAGCCGTCATTCAAAAGATCTAATATACATTAGATCACATACGTAATACATAATCTTTTGTACACAAGACATTGGAAAGTGGAAACAGAAACAAAAAACCGGACAAGTGCGAGTTCAACTCGCGTGGTACGGAACCCTCGTAAAATTGCTATGCTCTAAAGCATCAGGCGCTCCATACAAAATACACAAAAATATTACTTCTCAGAGGTTTTCCTGTAATCTTTAGGCAAGAAATATTTTCCATACTTTTTTCAGAATTTTAAGTCTAGTAGTTTTGAAGATAAGGTGTGGGGAGGGGGGGGGGTGGTCAATTTTCGTCTTTTTTCCTTCAAATCTGTTTTAGCTAAAATTTTAAAAAATATATATATCTGAGATGCTTACAACAACCCCTTTCATTTGATATTTCACACAATACAGTTTGCGATTTTTTTTATTTTTATTTTCCAGTTTAGGTACCCCCAAAAGCGGCCCCCTTGTTCAGAATTCATTAATTTACTCTACGCGTCCATCTTTGGGTCACCAATTTACATATGCTTACCAAATTCCAACTCAATAGGTACAGTAGTTTCGAAGCAAATCGGCTGTGACAGACGGACCGACAGACGCACGAGTGATCCTATAAGGGTTCCGTTTTTTCCTTTCGAGGTACGGAACCCTAAAAAGGAAGTAGTAGTAGGCGAGCGTATCGCTTAAAGGGATCTCTTCCAGCTAAGCTTCTAAATCTGATGGAATAAAGAAACTCACATATTTATGAACATGAAAACATTACACCTTTTTTTTTGGTTGTCATACCGTACCGTAGTCACACTACCATGTAGTAATAGTAATAATATGAAGCCATATTGGTATCACACCAACCTACTCTTTGACTGGGGTACAGCACGAACATGTGACTTTGGCCGGTTTCCAGCGAGACCAATTGACCGCGGGGAAACGACTGCTATCACGGATATAATATTAAACTTCCACGCGTCCGAACAACCCTACCCTAAGTCTCTTACCCCCTTGCAATAAGACTCATAGTCGCTTGACGTATTTTCAAATATTGTAGAAACGTTAGAAAACGATAGTTTCTCAACTAATATTTGTTGAAGTCTCAGATATCTTAAAGTAATTGATCTAATGGATACATTTAATAATTGCCAACACATTTCTTGGAATCTAAGAACAGATGAAATATGATTTTTTTACGGCCATTTCTCCACTATTACCAAGATCAAAGCACGTAGAAAAAATTAAACGCGCACACTAACAAAAAAAAAAACTGCGAATCGAACCCAGTGTGAACCCATTCCACCACCCAATACAAACTAAAAATACGACATGAAAGTAAACAAAAAAAAACAAATAAATAAATTCATTTAAATAAATAAATTAGTCAAAATCAATCAGGTATAGTGTAAAGATCGAGCAAAGATTTTTTTAAGCAAGTTTCATTCGAATGTCTTGGAAAGAACTTTAGTTAATATTATTCTTCTAGGTTTTCAATTGTAAGCAATAAATATTCTTTCTTTCTCAAGTCAAGAGGAGAAATCACTAAGCTCATAAAAACCGCGCACGAAAAAAATGGCATGGGCCCGTGGACCCCTTCTCATAATTATTTGGGTACCTAATTTCCCCAACAGGGGCGGCAGCCTGGTTAGAGATTTTACACGGACATTGGTTTTATTTAACTAAAATTTCTATTAATAGATCCCATTTTTAAGATCAAGCAAAGATTTTTTTAAGCAAGTTTCATTCGAATGTCTTGGAAAGAACTTTAGTTAATATTATTCTTCTAGGTTTTCAATTGTAAGCAATAAATATTCTTTCTTTCTCAAGTCAAGAGGAGAAATCACTAAGCTCATAAAAACCGCGCACGAAAAAAATGGCATGGGCCCGTGGACCCCTTCTCATAATTATTTGGGTACCTAATTTCCCCAACAGGGGCGGCAGCCTGGTTAGAGATTTTACACGGACATTGGTTTTATTTAACTAAAATTTCTATTAATAGATCCCAATTTTAAGATCAAGCAAAGATTTTTTTAAGCAAGTTTCATTCGAATGTCTTGGAAAGAACTTTAGTTAATATTATTCTTCTAGGTTTTCAATTGTAAGCAATAAATATTCTTTCTTTCTCAAGTCAAGAGGAGAAATCACTAAGCTCATAAAAACCGCGCACGAAAAAAATGGCATGGGCCCGTGGACCCCTTCTCATAATTATTTGGGTACCTAATTTCCCCAACAGGGGCGGCAGCCTGGTTAGAGATTTTACACGGACATTGGTTTTATTTAACTAAAATTTCTATTAATAGATCCCATTTTTAAGATCAAGCAAAGATTTTTTTAAGCAAGTTTCATTCGAATGTCTTGGAAAGAACTTTAGTTAATATTATTCTTCTAGGTTTTCAATTGTAAGCAATAAATATTCTTTCTTTCTCAAGTCAAGAGGAGAAATCACTAAGCTCATAAAAACCGCGCACGAAAAAAATGGCATGGGCCCGTGGACCCCTTCTCATAATTATTTGGGTACCTAATTTCCCCAACAGGGGCGGCAGCCTGGTTAGAGATTTTACACGGACATCGGTTTTATTGAACTAAAATTTCTATTAATAGATCCCATTTTTTGGCCGACTACGACAGAGCCGATGGAAGTGATATGATTTTAGAGCAGTATATATAGGTATGTTTGTATTTATACGTGTGTTCCATCGTAGCGTTTAAGATACTGGACCGATTTTGATGAATGAGGTATCATCATCATCATCATATCAGCCGAATGACGTCCACTGCTGGACATAGGCATGTCGGGCCTACCCACACCGCGCCTGCCATTACGTGGTCGCCACTTGAGAACCTTTCCGCCCCATCGGCCGTCGGTTCTACGTGCAATGTGCCTTGCCCACTGCCACTTAAATTTAGCGATTCGGAGTTGGATTCGGTTACCTTGGTTCTGCGGCGGATGGCCTCATAGAGAGGGCCATGAGATATCAATGGAGTCGAAATTATGCCCGGGTGACATAGGCTACCCTTTGTATGAAAAATAAAAACAGGTTTTTTTTCAATTAGTTTTCCGTTGCACAGAGTGTCGGGATACAGTGTTTTGCACTTTTGGAGCTTCTTAATAAAGTGCAAATATTGTTGCATGCAGTTAAAACATACAGTGTAGTGACCTCCTCGGTCTTGATTGTTACTGTTTTAACTGTGCTACGGCATACGTTCTCACGACTGTAAAAATGTGGACTTACCACGGACTAACGTGTTCGGATGAAAATATAAAATTCAGTTCAATTTCCTCCACGTAACTATGTGGCTTGTTAGAAACTATACTAGAAATTGCGTTATCAGACTACAGCAGAGGAAACAAGTTCTGGAGGACTTGGCTATAAAAAAAGTTCACATTACTACACACACTAGGTACTCGTAGGTTCTGAGACATAGCTACGAACATTACTAACTAACCGTGGTGGTCTGAAACAACTTCTGCAAATATCTCTCTAACTGGCAAAGTTTGGCAATATTTAAACAACTTTAAAAGTATAATTGATTACTGTTCGACTGTAGTAGTGTACAGAAAAACTCAAAGAATTAAAACCTAATACTTACATGAAATTTAAAAAAATATTTACGTTGAAATATAAAATTAATTAAATATAATTGACGTTTGTATGTCGTCATCGCCGTCTAGTACCCTTAATAGTAGCATTGCTACTACTAAGGCTACTACCCTTAACAGTAGCATTGCTACTACTAAGGCTACTAAGCATTGCTACTGCTACTAAGCATTGCTTAGTTTTGGACTAGGTCGATTTGTGTAAGATCGTCGTTAAATATTGATTTATTATTTTGTTTCATTTACTTAGTTAAGTGATTTGGGCCATAATGCGGAATGGATGAAAATTTTAGAAATGCCTGATAAATTTTTGGTGATAGGAATAACCTTCCTTAGCACCAGAAAAAGAGTTTCTAAGTTTTCAGATGCGTCAATTATTTTTGAAAAATATAAACAGTTTCCTCACTTACGTTTTTCGGTAAGGTCGAAAAGTGTAACATGTTTATGATGCTGACTGTACCACAGTGCAATATGACTACAACACTCTACTACAGAAAAGTCGTGGATAAAAGCTAGTGTTATACAAAGAAACATTCTAGTCTGCCTTTTAACTTCTCCAGGAGGTTAATCTGACTCTACAAATTGTATATCACTATGTGTTGCAGACATTCGTTATGACGAGTTTAACGTGCCTGTACTCGCACTCGCATTTCCCGCTTGGACTTAAGAGCCTCCAGCACGGTCGATTCAAGTCGACTCTCCATACAAACGTAGTTTGGTTCTCATTTTAAAACAGAATACTGGAAAATCATGAATCTTTTCATACACAATGCGATCCGCCATATTAAGTCTGAAACTAGTTTCTGCTGTTTAAATTATAATAGAAATATAGTAGAAAAAAAGGAATCGATCAGAGTCTGTATGAGCAACGTTCTACTCGCTCTATTTTTCATCGATTTTAATTTCTAGGAATTTAACAGAAACTAGTTTCCGACCTACATATGGCACCCCACCGTGTATACACAGTTTCATGTTATTGTAGCATGTCGTTTTAAAATGAGGACCAAACTACGTTTGTATGGAGAGTCGAGCGTCCTGGCGACCCTTTAACCTTTAACCCGCATCACCAAAATACGAGCGAGAGACAGCGAGGGCGAGCGTGAAGTAATGATTGCGAGCGAGTAGTAATTTCTGGTTCCCTCTACACGGTCAGTTTTGCCTTGAGCAGTGAGGCAGAGCAGTAGACAGTGCAGTACTGATGCTACTGTTTGAACGCACGCGCCGAGACAGAACAGTACCAGACAGTAACCAGGGTAGAACAGTTAATAGCCGGGCAGTTGGATTCCCCCGCCACCTTTCTCTCCGACTGTCTTGTGGCTGGACTCGTGTGAACGCGAGGGCAGTGCAGTGGAGCAAGAGCAGGACAGTGCAGGCGACCAACATCTTTGTCGTCCCCGGTCGCAGTGACTGGCCCTATGTGTGAACGCCAGCTGTATTCCTAACTGTTCTGTCCCACTTTACTGCTTCAGTGTTCTGTCCTCGTGTGAAATGGGCATCAGAATAGCTAGGCACCGGTGGAAGCGACTGTGCGCAACACTGATATAAAATTGGTATGCTATTAATCTTCCTCATCGTGGTCATCATTTCAGGTGTTGGTAGCAAGCTTCACAACGAGCCGCCACGCACGTGTATTAGTGATTCATCTCGACAGCTTTAATCTGGTCCGTCCATCTCATCGGTGACCTGCCTCGCGGTCTGGTGCCCTCGACCTTTCCCTGGACCACAAGTCGCACGATAGCTAATAGCTACGTCTCTTCGACAACATATGCGCCCGAAAAACGTAAGAATGAACTATGTACTATATGGTATGCTATATGTCGTGTCAAATTCACCTCCAGTTATAGACTGCTGGCGACAGTCCAACCGCCGTCCAAGCACATATCGATCGCTCGCCTACAACCTAACTATACTGCAATGAATATCTAAGAGAAACTCAATTAGCAAGCCCAAGCACAACGTTTGTGTAAAGAATTTATGTGCACTATATTTGCTTAAATAATTTCTCAGAAGTGCCAAAATTTTGTGACTTAATTGTGGTTTAACTAGTTACGTGTGTGTATAGGACTAATAATGTTAGTGTGTAGTTGTGTTCCAAGGAGATGTTTAGTAACCACGTTTGCAAAGGTAAGGTAAAGTCAGTCCCTCAGTACTCTCTACATTCTAGAGAGTACTGAGCGGCGAACTGTTAAAAGTACAAACGAGGGCAGCGAGGGAAAATTTGAAACTAATAGGAGGCACGGACATTTGTTCTTAGAAGTCACTAGGCCAATTTCAGAAAAAAAAATCGCAATCAAAGTTAAAAAAAAAGCCTTATACACGCCCGGGAATTTAACCCGGTCAATGTGTTTAACAATCGGAGTTTTTAACAGAAATTAATGACGCTGGCTGTCCATTTAGTAAGGGACCCTGTATCTACGATCACAAAAAAATGGAGTATTTTACAATTGGATTTATGGCAATGGATCTCCTTGAACAAAGAGTAATACACCCTGTATATCTTATCTTGTAGACGTCGCGGGATGTACCGCACCGTTTTTGGAAACAATAAGAGTGCTAAGTTTAGAGTGACGTTTGCGGATCATTAGTACCTATTTTAGAGGATAATTGCTTGCGATTCTATTATCGTTCTTTTTATTTAGACTGCTAGATAACTTAATGAAATGGAAAAGAGATATCCAAAAACAACATGAATCAAAAAAAAACTAAAGGTTATGAAAAACGAACAAGTTCGTTGTTGAGACAGACAGCACCACCCACCTCGTTCTGTCTTGTAGGTATGTTATTTATCTCAGCACCATATAGTTATAATGCAATTTAATTGTCACTTAAAAAACTAAATGTCATGTTAAACTAGGTCTAGTTTTCCCTCTAGGTTGGAAGGTCAGATGGCAGTCGCTTTCGTAAAACTAGTGCCTACTTCAAGTCTTGCGATTAGGTGCCAATTTGCCCAAGTGTAAGTCACTAACGGTAAAAAGCTAGGAGATGGTGATGTGATTATTAAAATTATTTGGAGATGCTTATACTAAGTAGGACGCATTGAATTATTAAAAGCTGTAAGCCGTAAGCCGATCAAGTCATAAACCGGACGAACACATGTAGCGCGCTATTAAATTTACGTCGTAAAATAGTAAGTAACAATTCCCATTTAAACGTGTTTACCGTGTCAGCCCTCATAATAACTGATGTATTAAACATTTATAATAAGCTGACCTTTATATGTGTGGTCCTTGAGTAAAAACATAATTGAAAACGTTATTGAAACAGTAATTAGGTATCACATAAAGAAATAATTCGATTTATTAATTTAGTTCGGGCATAAAATACATTTTAGATGATGATAATACGTGATAGCTTGCCCTAACAAAAATAAGTTATAGTTATATAATATTTTTAAACAAGATGCGTCGATAGGTTTCTTGCATTGCATGTTTATTTTAATCTGTTTTTTCAGAAATCACAAAATTGTATATCATTCATACGGCGGCCCCGCCACGAAATTGCCCGGCGGCGGCAACGTCAGCGATTTTTCTAATTCATTGCGTGTGATACCAACTAACCACAGTCTGTTGCGCGTCTAGACCGCGCAATGAACAGATAAAACGCTAGCCGCGCCGCAATTCACGCAGTGTCGTGGCCGGGATGTAATGCGATCGTGGTCAGATTTTCAGATGTATATGTTTTGCCGAATTATTTAAATGTTTTGCGTGAAAAAAATATACTAGTATTTTATACCAGAGTAAAATACAATTACATAAAAACACACAATTCGATAATTGGATAATTTAATAAAAATGATTTTTCTTCATAATTTACTTACCTGGCGGTATGCGAACATTTTGCAGATACATTCAAGTTCAAGTCACTTGTGAGTTTTGCGATCGAGAAACAAAAGTAACCTGCTAGTTGCATTGCAGATAATAGCATCAGCACTTCCAAGAAACCAATATGTGATAATACGTGTCACGAGTTCATTCGCAAATATCACTTGTAATTGTAAGTACAGACATTTCCTGTGCTAAGAAATAATGTTCGCTGTAAACTATCTCAAATTGCAATGTGTTTCTTTATTAATGTAAAGTTTACTTTCGAAATAAAAGGTTATTTAAAAAGTGACAATCGCAGTAACCGAGAATATAATTTCCTGTGTATGTTTGAATTTCAATTGTAATATACAAAGGGTACGCGTGAGTTTGTATGAATAATCTAGTGTGGCGGGAAAATTTCGTTGATGGATAACAATCTTTACTGTCCGTTCTGGGGTAAATAATAAAAAAAAACATAAAAAATCTACAATGTCTGAAAATGGTAAACTATAATATTGTTGCTAAACTGTTAATAATCATTAAATTAATAAAAGTAATACGCAGTTTTTGATATCATAAGAACCAAACTAGTCTCTGTTGATCACATACGAAATATGACTGCATGTATCACATTATTTTATGTTTTTTGACATAGTAAAATTTTATTTGTAAGTGAAAATATAAATGTTTTATTCATGAAAATCTAAATAAAGCAACATCCCTTTCGGCCAAGTTCTTGCAAAACGAACATATTTTGACATAATAAACATATTCAATTACTGGGTGTTGGTTATAAATTTACGTGTTTAATATAAAATTAGTATTTTTTAATACGTTAAGTTAAAATGTTACTAACCGATATGGAAGTAGTTTGGAAATATATTTTTTCATTCATTCATATTCGTCGAAAAGCGAAGATTTTAAATCTAGTTCTAGGATTGCCAAAAAATGAACGGAAAAAGTGATAGAATGCCGTTAGTATAACAAATAAACGATTGTTTTACGATCTCAAATTGAATCGAGAAATAATAGTAGTCCACAAGACGGCATTATTACGCGATAACTCAGTCGACGGGTCATCTCGGGGACTCGAACAAAGAATCCCTACGGTTAAAGTGTAGTTTATGTGCTAAAATTAATAAATGATGATAACGCAAATACTACGCCATTTTGTGGTAATTGTGCTCTTAAACTTGTTTATTCACTACGATTGTTGTAATGGGACCAACACAGTCTATGTCGTTACAATGAAAAGTATAAACAGTCTTATCTAACGAGCAATTAATATTTGTATTTAAATATTTTCGTGAAGAACGCAACCACCAAGAATGACTAAAAACCATACAGAAATGGCAATGGTAGTCGTCGACATCCATTAGCACATGGAAAGTGAAAAGAGGAAGAATAAATATTTTTAGAAGATTAAATAAATCAAAATGGTCAAACGTAAACACTCGTTAGTAAATTAAACCAAAGAAATATACAGAAAAGTAATATTTAAAATACTGTTCGTAAACAATAACTTTCCGCAAGCTATATAGGTTTGCTAACTGCTCAAAAGAAGTACAACCTTTTCTTTTTAAAGCCTTTGGACAGATTATACATATAAACGGTATAGCGCTCTGCGCGTGCAGTATAATATAATAACTCTTTCAGGGTACTGATGGGGCTGCCCAGATTCTGTAGCGCATCAGGGATGTTTGCAGAAGCGCGGGTAGACTGCTGGTTTTTGTAATATGAGACAGATCAAGGAAACATTCTTATTCGCCGTCCTAAACCCAAAACGTAATAGAGGAAACTGTTTATATTTTTCAAAAATAATTGACGCAGCTGAAACATCTGAAACTTTTTTCTGGTGCTAAGGAAGGTTATTCCTATCACCAAAAAAATAATCAGGCATTTCTAAAATTTTCATCCATTCCCAATTGTTACTAACACCATAATCCAAGTTGGGCGTATATATATTTTTTTCTATATGGCTTTGTTTTAAAAACTGCCTTCGTTTTTCGAATCTAATGTTTATATTTTTATTGAACAAAACATCAAGGGCTGTTTCTGTATTTCATTTTGTAATAGTCAAAGCCGCCTCGTTAAATATAGTTTTTTAAACTTGTTTCTCATTTGTTGATTCCAATCACATTTGCATATCCCACAGAAAATTATACGGGTTTGAGTAAATTGGATTAATCGTAGTTATGTCATGACGCATTTCGATATATTTAATCAAATCACAGGGCGGACTTTTACATTTAGCATTTTTCAAATACCGCTCTCACCTTATGCAAACGAATATGTAGTTTAACGTTTTAACCTTAGAGTGCATATTTGAGCAATCAAGTTGGCGGATGACAAGGTAAGCCGGGAGTAAGTGACCTGGAAGCTTTTAAATTACGCCGGCTGAATATTTTATTTGGCACAGACCGTTTGGATATTTCCGTGGCCCCTGTAATGCAAGAGATTCTTTCTCTATTCATCCGGATTCAGGGATTAAAATTATAATTGTTCCATTTCGAATATCAATCCCTAAAATCTTTTCGTGAATACAGTTAGGCAGGAATTCGAATGGCCGTGTGATGACAGTGTTCACGGCGCATTGGGTAAACTTTTTAGAATTGAACGATTGTGTGGTGGTGTGTTCGAATTTTGAATGAACCATATAAAAATAATGATCTAATCTGAAGGCACGGCAGTGTCCCCGCCATGACGAGCCAAGCGAAGTGCAAGGGCACCTACATTTTCTCGATGCTCTTCGTCGTTGTTTTGAACACTCAGAACTTGGGTTTGGATTATACCAGATAAACAAATTTCTCGGGATATGATGTCAATAGTGGAGCTATAAAGTTTCAATTGCATAGCACTTAAGAATCTATTGATATCTCAAAAATCCCGATTTCATCACTGACTCACTCACTATTGATCATCAAAACTCTTAAAAGTATCCTGAGTCCTAGAAGGCCGAAATTTGGTACGTAAGATAGTATTAGTACACAAACAATAACAAAAATCCTAAAACTTGGAACTTTTACCACGAAACTCCCCAAACTAGGGGATGGAATTTTTTATATGAGACTTCCGCAATTTTTATGTAAGTTCCGAAAAACTCATTGTTACGAGCCGGGATTCGAACCCAATTCCGCCGTTTGACAGCCGCGTGCTTGAACCACTAGGCTACCGTAGCTTCATATCCATATTGTAACTCTATCAGTCTGTCTGACTGTTACGATTTCATACTTAAACCGCTGACCCGATTCAGATTAAATTTGGTATTGAGATAGATTGAGAACCTGGGACATAGGACAGTTTTATCCCCGAAATCATCTCATAAACAGGTGAAAGGGGAAATGGAATTATGGGAGTGCGATAATGCATATTTGCTTTTAGAATCAGAATTAAACATTTTATTACAACATAGTATTACAAGACAAAGACAAAAGAGATAAAAGATAAATATTGTACACGCGTAGCATTATTCCTTTTAGCCGATTTAATAGTATTTGCGGACGATATCGTTGAAAGCTAATATTGAACTAGTGGCTCTGTGAACTGTAAAACTGTCGAGGCCGTCTTTATTTGAATTTTTTTTTAATATCGAAAATATGAATCGAAAAAATATATCTATAAAATTATTGAAGCTGTTCACAAAATTTCACGAGAATCGGTTGAGAAATGTGACCTGTAGAAGAGAACAGCCGGACAGCTGGACATTCGGACATCCAGAAATACGAAAAAAAATTGGCCCAAGCCAAAGCTTCGTTCGCTTTGCTCGCTCGTTTAATAACTCACCATTTTTGAAGAATTTCTAATACAGATATTACAGGCCATGCATTGTGTATTTGTTACCGCTAACATTATTGGCAATTAGTTGAGGACCTTCGGGGCCCAACTTAGAAAACTAGGAAGGAAAAAAAAGGCGCAGGACCGATCACTTTGGAACTCTTTGGGGGAGGCTGATGTCCAGCAGTGGCCGTCTTTCGGCTGATATGATGATGATGATGATGAACTGCTCCCGTTTTTACTATTTTATGTGACATTGCTATGTGCAAAATGTGCCAAAGTAACCCTCCATTGGGTCGACCCGAGTTAACTGTGCCTATCTAAAATTAGATTTCAGATTGTGAAACATAATGGCGCCTATGGTTTTTTACCGAGAAACGTTAAGAAGAACGTAAAATACAACGACGGAAAGAAATTTAAATTACTTGGGGGTGAATGGATGAATTTGCTGACAAATCGTTTTACAAATCGGCTCTGACGCAAAAAATAATTAAGAAGAGATTCTTTCACGCCCAATATTTAAAATTAGGGAAAATCTACGTGGGTTTGGTACAATATTTTGAAGGGCGTGAACATAAATATTTATTTTTACTTTGCTTAGAAACCCCTTTCCAACGGAACTTAAACATGGTATTAAATTACAAGTAAAACATACCTAAGTTTCATATCCATGTGTTGTTAGTTATACGAGAATTCGCCTTAAATCTCTTTAAATTAGGTTGAGCAAACTACAATAAATTACTATTACTATTGTCTCGTACATTTGAATATTTTAGGGGTTAATCTGCGCAGAATGAAGAATGATGAAGAGGAAAGAAAACGGAAACATTTTGCAAAGATATAACGCACACTGTATGTACTCATTTCAGTCTCTTGAGGTCATAATATGATAAAAATCACACTGAAACTAGACCTATAGGAAATGTTTCAAGGATGATAAATGTTTTTAATGTCTGTGTTTAATTTCACATACTTTTAATAAAATATTATGGTGGCAATGTATTAAGTAGAGTTAGTTAGTCATAATGACACTTTCTACAGCAACCTTTTTACCGACTTCAAAAAGGAGAAGCTTCTTAATTTGTCGGAATCTTTTATTTTTGACGTGATAACGTCTTATAAATCGATGAACGATAGCTGCGCTGCACGCACGAAAAAGTGTGACTCATTGTCCCGTTCCTAACGCCGGCTGCGCGCACAAAATATCAACGCACAGCTCAAACCGCTGGTTCTACAGATTCTAAATTTGGCACGTAGGTTCCTTATAAGATCTAGGAGTGCACTTAGAAAGAAGTTTTCAAAATTCACATTCTAAGGGGGTGAAATGGGGGTCCAAAGTTCGTATGGGGAAACAAGATTAGTACTCCAGGCAAAATACGGTTTCGAAAAACATTAATTTATAATAGCGTTTTTTTTGTTTATTTCATTCTAAAACGTTATTCTAAGATGCTTTATTCAAGAATCGAACAAACTTTCCACCCGTAAGTAATTATATAGATTTAAATTAATCATTCATTGTCTTTTTTATTTTATTTATATTGAATATTTTAAAGCAAATGTAAATGAACCTAAATAAAGATAAAAAAATTAATATTTATCCGGACTTTTTAGGAGCTAATTAAACAATATGTTTGTTGGATTTTGCCTCTAGGTAACTATTTAATTGATAATATATCCATTACATAAAAAAATTAGCTATTATAAATTATTTCCAAATTTGACATTTTTTCCATACAAGTTGTCAGTTCATTGCCTGGACTATAGATCAACTATTTTATTCGAAACTTCACAGGAGTATTCCTAACGATAAATGAGTAAATACGTGTTATGCAATTTTTTTCAATGTTTTCTTATGACGTTTACACGTAAAACTATCGTCCGACTTAACAGGGAACCATTTTTTTATGTATGTTCCCCGATTCCACTCGAAGACGCCTGAGCGATTTGAAAAATTATTTTTTGTTTGAAAGGGTATCTTTCCCAGGTGGTCCCATGGTGATCAAGTCAGGATCTGATGATGGGATCCTGGAGAAATGTGGAAATGTTCATGTATCTGGCTTGGCGGAGTACTGAATTGAAGTCGGTTAAAAGTTTGTTTTTAAAACACATTAATTATGTTTAACAGTAACTAAAGATGTTACCTGTAAAATGACCTGTAACAATTGTTATCAATAAATATTTCATTTCATTTCATTTCATTTCGAATGTTTGTTACTCAATCACGCCAAAACCTTTTCGATTTTGATAACATTTCAATGAAAACAAATGATACTTTTTTGTCCCGGAAATCATCCCCCATGGAGATGGATTGGAGGCAAAAATTTATATGGGACTTGGGAATATACATGGACGAAGTCGCGGACAAAAGCTAGTAACAGTTACATATAATAATGACTTTCCGGCAAGCCACTGTCACCGCACGCCATATTCGATCATTAATCACCGTAATGGCTTTCATAGTTACGGGATTTCTTTTTATGAGGGATCATCTTGCTTTCCTTTGAAAGGGTTATCTATCACATTTTCAGTGTCATTGTATATTATGTTAGTCGAATTACCCGGCAGATGTGGTCTGCGTCGACTATTGTATCGCGCTATTAAGATTTTTCCGAAGATAAATAACCTCTAGCCCGTAGTTTTTTTCTTGTACGATGTCATATAAATGCAAGTGCTTTGTTATAATAAATTTTTGTTTAAGCATCAAGTGGTATTGTTTTGGGCCTCTGAATACTCACGTGACGTCTGGCATGTTCTTTTATGTAGGTATAGCCATCAACAACGTCATTTGCATCTTAGAAAATCTTCTAAACACTAAACGAAGAATTGAATGAGCATTTTCATCGTGCGTAAATCGTCATGCGAATCGAATTTTGAAACGTTAAAGAAATAGTAGTTGTTTGAAAAGTAAGTAAATATCGAAATAAATAAAATGAATACAATATTTCTCTTTGATATCCTAAAAAAACATGTTACATATGGAACGAGATGAAGAAGAAAGGTAAGCACGACAAGCAAGTTATATTTTGTGAATAATATGTTGTTTGAGTATACAAATCACATACAATTTCGAAAAACATTTATTTAATCCTAAAAGGATTCACTTGTTTGGGGTCAAAATAAATTAATTGTTTTGCAAACGAGTCAGGTGAACTATACACAAATTTTGATCCCTTGAGTTGTTATCCCTATTAAGTTTAAAAATATATATTGTTGTTGTTTAGATTATCCACACCATTTCAATTATATCCGCAGAAAAAAAAAACTGTCTACGAGTAAAGGTTTTCTCTCAACGTCACTGTCATCAAAATACGATATTCTAATGAAAACTGAATAAACGTCTGCGTCTTAATATTAGAATTGTAATTTTTCCTCGTCTGCATAACCTACACCACGAGCGTGCACCCTTGGTACTCGACTCATTAAAAAACCATACGCACGATCCTTTCAGTACCGCAAAGAATGGTTTATTGTAACTCATTTTAAAAAGGCCGTACCCAAGCTGGGGTGTAATAATTCCCAATGCAATATTATAAGCCAATGCCACCGGGACAGAAAAAAGGATAAATCAGATCCAATCTGGAACCGTTGGAACTTAAAATGTTAACGTAATAACATTGGATTCCTTTCTCCCTAAAGAATTGGCGCTTCCTCATTTAGACATAGACATTATTTATTGGCCATTACAGGTCAAAAATATTTCATACATGAATCACTATAAAAAAAAGCTTGGTTAGACTATTATAAGAATTTATATTAACATCATTGAATTGATGTACAATTTGACATAATACATATATATTCATTATTTTTATTTTTTTAATTATTTTTTAATAACAATATTTACAATTGTGTCTGAATATCTAAATCAAATAAAGTCAAAAAAAGAAAAGAAATAACAATACAATACAATTTAAATTAACTCTGCTTGACGACGAGTCGATGCGGGTGGCAGTGGCTTTCCGTCTGGGCTGCGATGTGTGCGAACCCCATTTATGCATCTGCGGCGCCAGGGTGGAGAGCAACGGGCACCACACATTGAGTTGCTGTCGATGTGCGGGGAGATTCTCTCGTCAGCACGCTCTGAACGATATTGTCCGGAGGGCTTTAGTCTCGGCCAATATTCCATGTGTGCTGGAGCCCTCAGGCCTAAGCCGGTCGGATGGCAAAAGGCCGGATGGCTTGACCCTGGTGCCATGGCAGAAGGGCAAATGCCTACTGTGGGACGCCATCTGTGTGAGCACGTTCGCTGCCTCGCACCTTGGTCGCACCACTGGGACAGCAGGAGCTGCTGCCGAGGCAGCTGCGGTCAGAAAGCGGGACAAATACTCCGCGCTGAATAATTATTCGTTTGTCCCTCTGGCGTTGGAGACGATGGGTTGCTGGTGCTCAGAGGCCAGAACATTCTTGGCGGAAGTTGGGCGCCGTTTGCGACTAAGAGGGCATGACTCCCGTTCCGGGTCATTCCTGTTGCAAAGGTTGTCGATCGCGATTCAACGCGGCAATGCAGCGAGTGTGATGGGCACCTTTGCACCCGGAATGACACGGGACGGGTTATTTGACTAAGTGTAGTTTTATTGACTGTATTAAACTGTATTTTTCTATATGTTGACTCAGGATTTAAATTAGTATAAATAACTAAGTAATTATTAAATTTTAATGTCAACCAAATATTTTGTGAATTCGTCCATTGAGTAGAAGCACTCTCGCAACAACAATGCTCGCAATTTATTTTTAAAAATGTTTAGGCTTGTAATATTCCTCCTTATTAAACATCCATGTTATTATTTAATTTTATCTTTGTACTCTACAAATTCTTTAAATCTGTAAAAACATTGCTGAATGAGCCAATTTTTTTTTAAATTTTAAATGCTGGAAGGTTCACAGTTGTAGTTATGGATTCTGGTAACTTATTGTGCGGACGGACCCGCAACATGGACTATCTTGTTTAGGTTGTCCTTAAAAATACAAGGTACGAGTATTGCTTTAGAAGTGACCGTTGGAGCGTAGATAAACAAATAAAGAGACATTATCCTCGAATTTAAACTTTCGTGAGACATGTGTTAAATACTACTAATAGATGCACGGTTAATCTCACGTATTAAATGTCACTATCGGGACATGTTTCGAACTCTTCTGGAGATCTTCTTCAGGATGTGTGTTCGCGGCAATGTCGCTTGAAGCACTCATCTTGAAGAAGACACCCGAAGAGTTCGAAACATGTCCCCGTAGTGACATTTAATACATGATTATTAGTAGTATTTTAGATATTGCCATGCTACTAAAGTTTGGACGTAGATACGTCCAAACTTTAGTTTACAATCACGCATTAACGGCTGATCGGATTACGATGAACTTTGGTTCACAAATACTTAAGTGATATATCTATTTTTTATCCTGAAAATCATCCCTCATTACAGAGATGAAATTGTGGGCGGAAATGATAGGTGAGTTCATACAAGCAAAGTCGTGGACAAAAGCTAGTTATTTTTAGATCTTCACACTCACGATGAAGTGTCAAAAATTAAGATACACCAAAGATTTTTTTTAATTATGGTGTATAGTTTACATATTACTCTAATACTCATTTATTACTAATGTAACCACTAATTTCATAAATAATTTTACCTGTGTATATAATAGATTTTTTGGAGCTACAGTAGCCTAGGGGTTCAGGCATGCGGTTCGAATCCCGGCTCTTACCAATGAGTTTTTTTGGAACTTTACGGAATATTTACCGTTAGCTTTTCGGTGAAGGAAAACATTGTCAGTAAACCGGTCTCATCCCAATCAGGTCTAGTTTTCCCTCTGGGTTGGACGGTCAGATGGCAGTCGCTTTCGTAAAACTAGTGCCTATGCCAATTCTTGGGATTAGGTGTCGAAGTCACAAGAGGGCACAACCGGGAATAAGGCTAGGAGGATGAGTAAAGAATATACTTTTTGGATGCAATACGCAGGCGAAGCCGCGCGGGCAGAAAGTGTAAGATAAAGTAGAGCAAAAAATTAATAAAGTGTCCGTAATAAGCTACTACCGTAAATGTTTTCTTCAATAAACTCAGCTTTATATAAGAGTTTCATAAAGTCATCCATATTAATCAAGCCTTCAGCTATAAAACGAGGTTTCTCGAGCGATTATTATTTATCAAGGAAGTTGCATCTTTTAGAGTGGGTGTTCGAGTTCCGCCAGGGAGCGACTTGAGCGTTATTGACTGCGACATGGCACTTTGCAAGTTAGGATCCAGTCCAGAGATATACAGGAACTTGGTAATTCGCTTTACGTACATAAGATGTTGCGTGATGCCGAGTCGAAAAAATTATACGCAAATAATCTATCATCATCACCATATCAGCCGAAAGGCGTTCCCTGCTGGACATAGGCCTCCCCCAAAGAGTGCCACAATGTTTACCTCACATTGGGGATACAATTAACACTTTCACTGCCAGAATCCCGCCTAGCGGGCGCCTACGCCGAAGTCACTTTCCGCTATTACTTACGAGGAAAACGTGTGTGTGTGTTAAATGTTTTCTTTAACACATTCCCGGCCCGTGACGACACATATGCGTCCCTACGCCGTAGTCGCTTTCCGCTACAAACGAGGAATACCACGGGATCGGCTACGAGCGTAGCGCGTAGCGATTCTGGGCGCTGAATGTGTTAATGTTTTTACTTGTTTTATATACCCAAAAATTTGAGACATCGATTGACGTCGCTGGCGGCAGCTCAAAACGCTTCATATTATTGACATAAAGGTATGACGTCACAAATGACACAATGCTATATGTAGGTCTTCTTCATTCTTCATCTTTGTATGGAAAATCAAGCATTTAGGTCCATAGTTGGCATACAATTGTGTTTCTATAAAAGTGTAAGGATTCTATTAGTAGCTTTAAATTTACTCTTGGACAGTAAAAAATGTATGTTTTTTTCTATAATTCTTACCTTATCTAGTTGAAGGCCCTTTCGGATACACTTCGACCCAGTGGGATCTTTTGTGCATTTGCTCTCCCCTTTATATCTACTCCCAAGCTCGCTCCACCATTTCCACAAAACGGATGATGCAGCTTAGTGGGAGCACCTTGAATTCCTTTGGTTGCGGGTAGCCGTTACCAAAGTGATTCATTCTTTGTCTGGCAAGGGCATGACATTCACATAGTAAGTGTTCCATAGTCTCATCCTCCTCGCCACCCATTCTACAGTCTACACTGTTCGATAGTCCCATCTTGGCCAAGAGATCCTTGACCCCGAAGTGACCTGTGAACACCCCAGATATAATCCCGAGTTGCTTCCTGCTCCAGCCCGAGTCCACTCCTTCTATGCAGAGCTTTTAAAACTGTGCGCGAGCGCATACGTTTATTCCACACATAGGAAACAACGGCGGTGAGTAAGTACCTACATGTTATTTAACCAAATTTTATACTAATTAATATGTCTGGCGGTGGAGACGATGGGTTGCTGGTGCTCAGAGGCCAGAACATTCTTGGCGGGAGTTGGGCGCCGTTTGCGACTAAGAGGGCATGACTCCCGTTCCGGGTCATTCCTGTTGCAAAGGTTGTCGATCACGATTCAACGCGGCAATGCAGCGAGTGTGATGGGCACCTTTGCACCCGGAATGACACGGGGCGGGTTACTTGACTAAGTGTAGTTTTATTGACTGTATTAAATTGTATTTAAACTGTATTTTACTATATTTTGACTTGAAATAAATAAGTGTATTAATATGTTTGTTTTTATGTTACAGGTTTACGTTTTAGGTGCGGTCGTGTAACGTCGTCTACACCTACTATAAGCTCTCACATACACATACATTTATAATGGTAATCTTTCTTTAAATCTGTCAGGGTGTTTGACACTAAACAGCAGCTGCTGAAACAATTTACGACGTGGTATGATGAGGGTCAGCTGAGTGACACTTGATGACTCGTCTCATGAAGCGAATTCAGCAGCATCATCGTAATATTTAAAACAAGAAAAGGAAGTAGAGAAATATTATGGATAACTATGTTCTAATGATAAATATCCGACCGACCGGTTAACCTAGTGGGCAGTGACGCTTCCTGAAGGCTGAAGGTTCTGGGTTCGAATCCCGGGTAAAGAAAATATTTGTGATACATTTGTTTCTGAGTCTTGGATGTTTTTAAGTATTTATTTACATCTATTAAATATATCGTTGTCTAGTACCCATAATACGAGCCTCATTGAGATTACAATAAGACTAGTTCGATTTGTGTAAAATTGCCCTAAATATTTATTTATTTGTATTGTTTTAAAAGCTTGAGGAACTAATATCTTCGTCGCCTTATTCAACGAACCAATATAACTTTAAACGCGTCATCTGCATTTATTGTTGAACGGCTTTCGCCTACTTTATAACTGCGGAAATCTGTAAATGCGGAACTTAGAGCGCTTATCTAAGCACTGTTCGAAGCCGCCAATTCCTACGCTCTCTTTGTAGAACAAGGGCACATATCACATGACCAACATAGTGAGTTAGAACTTTGTTAAACCAAACCAACTTTCAGTTCTATAACATAAAATAGATGTATACGCATAAGATTTCCAAGACTTGTACGTCCTTGTGAATATGGGAGGTACTTTGGCTTGAACAATTCTAACATTTTCAATATTAACTTCAAGTCTTTGATCTAATTGGTTTTAAATTGAAGGCAAAACTAAGATAACATGAACTTCGATTATAATAAAATAAGTTAAGAAATTAATTCTAACTATAATAAATAACTAAACTCTTAGATTGCAAGGTCGGTTTTCATGACAAGAAGAGGTAAAAAATTAATTTGAGTCATTAAAAAAGGAAAGTGTAATTATTTTGCCAAGAATATCCCTCTTCTTGGCAAAATAATTACACTAAAGTAAATACGTCAGAGCTAAACTAACTTAATTAAAGTTTTACATTATATAAATAAAATGTTGGAACCTTCCCCGCAAGCTAGACCGAATGAAGTGGACAAACAACCTCAGAAAGTCCGTACCTCGATTCTCGTAAAAACCACGCCCCCTGTAAGAGACATGTTTATGTATTCACGCATGATAGAAGAGATGCAAACGCTGTTCTATTTTTTTCAAGTTTTATTATATTTAAAACATCGACATATTTATTTATAGGTATAAATAATACCTACAGTATAGATATTGTCTCTGATGGCTTAGGTAAAAAATATAAAGACCCAATTTCGTTTAAATGAACGATACGAAACGATTTTTTTTTTCTCTGTAGAAAAATATCTAGTTTCATGTGTTGTCAGTTTTTTACATCTTTTAAATAATTATGTGCTACACTACAACCGATAATTACCGATAAGTTTTAAGGGGTAAGTATGTACCTAACAAGATCTCATAAAGTTTACGCGTTATTTTATTTATTCCCTATCGGTATATTACTGTAAAAGCTTGTTTCAGCACGGCTATCTCAGGCCGGCGCGGTGAGATAGATTATTCGTCGCTTTCTAATTAGAACTCTTAGAAACAGACAGATAGGTACTAAAAAGCCACTGTAGCCGACCGGTAAAGCGCGCGACTTTACTAACAAAATTCAACATACATTCTGAAAATCGAAGAATCTGAAAATTTATTATCTTTGTTTCCTAGACCAGGCCTTTGAAAAATCAAAATTTTCTTATGCCCCTTTGGTAAACAGTTATTTCCATTTGCCAATGAGTCTGGATAACGTAACGGAAAAGTCATATTTCATTCTCATTTTTTTTATTACCGATTGTTATTTTCGCAACTCGAAAATTTTCAAGCAATAAACCTCGCAATTTATTACTCAAATTGTAGCGTCTGCGGAAATCGTGAATATTTACTTAAACAATTGCTCTACAATCGTAAACCTGGTGACATAATCTTAAGTAAACTTGTATACTTAGCAAACCATCGATGACCAGATGCGGTCCCATTGAGAGAACATGACGTCCTAGGCACAGTAGTTATATGAGTCATAGTTGCTTGAAATAAAAATCAATTTATTTATTTATTTATTTTATTTATTTGTCTACAAGCAGTCAAACAAATCCCTACACAAGTTCAATAAGAAACACTCACACAGACACGCGTCAATACAGTAAACTTAAGGCGAGAAGTGGCATGAAAGAGCCAGTTTACTAAATGTAGCAGTTTACTAAATACAGTTTCAATGAAATTAGCCCTGAGATTTGTTTCCTTAATTATTATTTATTTATTACAGGAAGTGTTTTCATACGAAAAAACATCAAAATAAATAAAAAATAACGTGAATTATCCATTTTAGAAAAAACATGTATTTTGGCTCTTTCATAACTGATGGGTGTTGAAAGAGCCACCAAAGGTTATGAAAGAGCATGTCTTTAGAAATTTAATAAAATTTAAAAGAAATTAACGCAGTCTATTGAAAATCTTTTTTTTTTGTTAGAAAGTAACATATGTAACAAATTCTTATCTTTTATAATAATTTTATGTCATTTGTAACAACTGGTTTTAACTTATTATATATTTTTCTCAGTCAATCAATTTTTTATTGGAGGATCATTGTTAACAATAACAATATCGAAAAAAAAACAAATTATATGTAGTTTTTTCGTTCTCCATAGGTAATATTTTTTGTAACAAATAATTTAATTAGATTTAACTCGCAAGATTTAACGTAAACAAAGAAACATTCAAGTTAAACAAAAACTATATACTTATAGTACAGTCAGAATCATAAACATGTATACACTTTTCGACCTTATGTCTAAGTAATAAGGCCATAGTATGTATACATGTTTATGATGCTGACAGTACCTACCCGTAGCTCCCGAACAAAAATATACCCGACATGATAGAATCTCCTCGTGCCTATGTATGGGAAATGACATAACGTGCTTGCCTTAGAACTTGTTTATTACTGACTTCCATGACATGTGCCATGACATACAAGACAGTTTATGTGCGTGAACGAGAAGTAAATAGAATCAACCTTCCAAGACCATGACAATCATACCACAAAATCCCCTCATACTAGTAAAGGCTCGGAACAATGCCGGCTTGTAGGTATTTAGTGAGAGGACATTAATCAAGCCCATTTAATTAAATTGACTTAGGTAGGATAACAGGTATTAAACGACAAGGAGGCAACCCAATCTACGGGAAATTCTGTCCAGTTTACATGACGTGCTTACATTATAACGATCGTGTGTGAGATTCAGAACGATCATTTCACATTAAACAAAAGCGATAGCCTAGGGCACCGTATGGTGCGAGTATTTTTTCTAAAACGAATTCTATTTGTATTGGGCACAAATAGAAGAAGTGTAACCGCTAATTGTTTACGTTATACTAAGTATGCTTCAACTACTAATAAAAAGTTGTTAAGTAATACCGATATACATTTCGTTTTCATTTGAACCTTGCTACTTTACCAATACTATTCGAGTAAAGTAGGTATTTATCAGCAAACATGGCCCAAAAGATCTATTTGGAGTTGGCCGAAACGCCTGACAATGGGCTGAAAAGCGTGGTCAGATAATTCCCACTCAGTATCGAGGTTGGACTTTCGAGATGCCTCGTCGGCTCGATTGTCTTTGGTATTAAAATAAGACGCATACAGGATTATGTTGTGCATTTCACACCATTGCCAAATTTGCCTACTTAGATCACAGGCACTTTTCTGAATAGCTGCTGTGAAAAATATATTTTCATAAGCGAGATGACTATTCTCTCCTCACATCAGTTTTTATCTGTAAATTACATATATGGAACATTCCAGCAAAATCGATTCATATTTTGTAACATACATAAACTTCACAAAGCTATAAGTAGCTGTTGTATCTGATATCGATATCGACTCGCCGGAACACTAGCGTTACGTTCCTTACGTCACGCACACACACACACACACACATACAAGTTAACGTTTCTCCGCTGGGAATCAGCTCCGCGAAGCCTAACCACAAGGAAGCGGTATCGGTTACAAGCACCTGTAAGACTTGTACGAGTAATAGTTAATGCATTCTCAGGTCGAAGTACCGAAGGGATTCCCTCTTACCTTAGCGCACGTTAATAATGAAAATGTATGGCCTTATTCATAACATAAATGTTCAAACATATTGCCTCGTATTACTATCCGTCTATATCACACTTGGCAGGCATTCCCGGCCATTGATTGAAGTAATGTAATAATAATAATAGTAATGTCCGTTGATTTTGCATATTTATTTGTAAGAAAGGGACAAAACTCATTGTGGTTCATTTGTGTGTTGTTTCGGTCGTAATTCGCTGGAGCTAATAGTCGATTTACCAAACGAAAGGACATTCTTACAGTTTCCTACGGCAGATTTTGGGAAGCCTATACAAAAATCGCCCTTTTTGCACGTATATATAGACTGTTGACCATCTGTTCACAAGAAAAACTTATCGTCCAGCTTGCTAGTCGCTAAGCACGCACAAAAACGAACAGTGAAAATTAAATTGAGTCACATTACTCACATTTAAATGGCATATATTTGTATTTTCAACTTACAAGGCGTTACAAAGGCCTTTAGGCAACTAGAGGATATACAATGAACCCCAAAGCTGGTCCTAATTTCCTCAAAATCGAACAACGCGTGTTCGAGGACAACATTTATGCAAATTCACAATCTGAACTAACCTAATGAGGGTGCTGAAGCGCTGGCAAACGTCGAGATGGGAAAACTTAAATAGATCGGCACATAGCCGTAATCTGTTTATAGCGACAAGTCCAGTGAAAGTTTTAAATTGAGGCAATTATCTAAGTTTTCCGGAAGCAACGTTACTTCAGACGGGTTTTCAGAACTGCATTTTAATAAAGTAAAGGTGTGGTAAGAATCCTATTAATTAATATGGCTATTGTAAACGTGGTAGGTATAGGTATCTTTAGATCCTCGTGCCAGCACAAACTCGTGCCAATGATCATTTACATTTAGAATAGTTCCTCTCTGTCACAGACGGGAACTAAAGATTTTGATGATTATCGAAGTAAAGGTGTGGTGAGAATTATTGTATTGATTATTATGGCTATAATACAGTCGATATGCCGCCGATAGACCGCCGGGGGATGGGCAGCAGCATCCCTGAAATTCGGCGGAAATACTGCGATCGCCAACCCGCATGCCAAGCGTGGCGATTATGGCATATACCCCCCAAATGAAATGAACACAACAAAACCACGGCCCCGAGTATCCGGCGACCCCCGGCACCCTGGTTATTATGGTAGCAGCCAGGGTGCTAGCGGGGTCAGGGGTGCTAAGAGTCCGCTGGATGCGGGTGGCGTAGGACCGGTCATTGTGGCACTCTGGGGGAGGCCTATGTCCAGCAGTGGACGTCTTTCGGCTGATATGATGATGATGACAGTCGATATGGGGACAATCATTTATTAATTGAATTAGCCCCCATGCCTCTTGTGTTATGGGTAGGTACTAGACGACGATATATGTAATAGAAATACAAAGAGGACATCTAAGACTCAGAATCAAACACTCATGCTCATCACACATAATACACATATGTAAATATAAGTTACATAACCCGAATTGGCAGGTATATTGTTTCAGAAATTCCATTACTTCAGTATTCCATCATGAAATCACAATTGATCTCTCAAAGTCAAAGTCAAAGTGATTTATTCTTCAATTTAGGCATATTACATGCACCTATGAATGTCGATAAACTACCACCGGTTCGGAAAGTAAACCTCTGCCTCGAGAAGAACCGGCGTAAAAAACTCGGCGAGGTGTCATGTTTTCAAAACAGTATACAATATATCATTTCAGTATCAGAGTATTATAAAATTTTAAAATGACATTGCTACAGTAGAAAGCCTATTTATTTTACGACAGATTTCTAGTGCAGGATTTTATCGCTGCCAAATATCCCTATCCATGATGTAGTCGTTTATCTTATAATATGCTTTTGAAATAAGTGTCCGTTTTACGACAGATTTGAATTTAGAGTCAGTAAGTTCGGTAATGTGTTTTGGAATTTTATTGTAGAATTTTATACAATTTCCCAAGAACGAACTCTTATTAGATCTTAAATAAAGGAACTAAATAAAACGATTTTAAGGTTTTGAGTAACTAAATTAGAAAAGACTGTTCTCAATCGGTAATAGTCGGGCAATAAAAAGGACGGACTTTGGGGCTTCTGAGATACCTACATACACTTTAACAAGATTTAAAATGCTCTCCTTTTTTTCGGAATGCCTTCCAGGGCTAATATCAGTCCGTTTCCACATAAGCGGTAACTTTCACACGGACATTTTTCGGTGTCCTGCGTTACATTTTTAAAACTGTGTAAATTATACCAAGTAAAAACTAGCATTCCGCAGAACTGCTGGTGTAAACCGTCTTTGTAAACAATAGATGAAAATATGATTTATATAAGTTATACGTGACAATAAGTAGCTAAGCTCTGCCGATTTCTATGGAAACAGGTTTAACCTTAGCTCTAGTGGAAAAGACCGACTGCAACATCAGAGTCGCAGCCTAAGAATTTATTTTTAATCATCATCATCATATCAGCCGAAAGACGTCCACAATGACCGGTCCTGCGCCACCCGCATCCAGCGGACTCCAGCGACCTTTACCAGGTCATCAGTCCACCTTGTGGGGGGCCTATACCCACGCTGCGCCTTCCGGTACGTGGTCGCCACTCGACGACGCCACTCGAAGACGAGTCTTTGAGCAGTGTGTGTTGCCTTTGATCAGGGCAATGGAGAGGGCTATGTTGGGAGTATCTCTGCGTGATCGCATCAGAAATGAGGCTATCCGCAGCAGAACCAAGGTAACCGATATAGCCCTCCGAATCGCTAAACTTAAGTGGCAGTGGGCGGGGCACATTGCACGTAGAACCGGTGGCCGTTGGGGCGGAAAGGTTCTCAAGTGGCGACCACGTATTTTTAATGTTTTTGGCGAAACTCCTAAGAGAACCACAAAGTAAAACTGCTGCCGACAGATTAAATAATATATATTCTCTGGTGCGATTCTGAGATCGGGTTTTAAGAGTCGGTAGGGAGCTATTAATTATTCAGCTTAGTTTGGCTCCGCTAGCTGTGACCCACTTTGGGTGTCCTGCAACTAGTCACAACCAGCCACGAATCGCTTCACTACTCACCCCTAGTATTTCTTAAAACCAAGATTCGTAGCAACTACACACAATTGGAGTTCGGAGTTACACTGGTTCACCTCAGTGAAGTCGGTATCTAATTGTAAGTATTGTGAATGCCTGCTGTGAACAGCTGCAAGGCCGACTTTACTCGTCTGCACTCAGGGCTGTTCCTTGATGATTGGCTGTGAAGCAAGCATGCAAAGGAATGGGATTTGAACGCAGATGGGAAATAGGTAGAGAAACGGGTGAAGTAGGCGGACTAGTTAAATCCTTCACTAGCAAGTAGACAAAAGTGTAAGAGGAACGAACGCTTTGTACCGTAGGTCATCATCATGATGTACCGTAGGTACCGAACATAAAACCCGATATGCTTCCAGTGCGGTGTTGTAAGATTGTTCAAAATGTTTAGCTTTTAAACTTTTATATTCCTTAAGTAGATACATGTCCAAACCCAAACACAAAAAATATTTTTGCCTTCAGCATCAATAAGATAGTGATCGTCTCTATACAACATTTATACCAGATATTTTTCATTGCAAATCCGTTTCAGCTTGAGCCAAAACTCTTTTGTATGTCCGGTGTCTGTCCGGCTGTTCTCCTCTAAAGGTCGCATTTTTCTCTCACAGACACAGAGTACACAGAGAATGTTAACTATAATTGGGTCCAATTTATCGCACGGCATGTTCTGATTTTTTTCTTTGTAATCTGTTTGTTAGTGTGTGTTACGAATACATTTTTGATTCCGATTTAGATTCATAAATACTTTACAGACCGACGCAAGTGCATTTGTTTTAAGCAATACCGTCCAGTTTCTACCCTAGACTAAACTGCTAAGTCCGGTGCCCACGACCATAAATCCCGATGGAACGATTTACTACGTGGTAATGGAAGCGGAGACGGCCAACGGTGGAACGAATCAGCTTCAACGGTCTTGAATGGCAAATGCCGTGCATATATGGATAATATATTGCCGACCACAGATTGAAATCATTCAGACTGACCACAAATTGAAGGCTTGTTGCACTATTATTATTTTCGTTACAGATATGCTCATATGAGCAATAAAGGAGACGGCATCGGCAGAATAGCGTTGACAGCAGCTATCGACAATATCGACAAGTCTATAATTTTCCCATACAGGTGTTATCGTAGTAGGGCCACTTCAGCAGCTAGCGGCACGAAATCGGTATGCGGTATTTTGTACTTTACCGAGAGCTTACTAATGTCGCCCAGATTAACTTACTTGACGGTATACTGCTAGTGTTACATTTACGCAGTAGTTTTATGTTGCGCGGAATGGAGGCAAACGTTTACCCCATCACAATACATAATACATATCTACAAAAAACACGAAAAAATCCGATAAAACAAGGCTACCAAAAATATCTTACAGACGGTCTTTCCAACTTTTTCGTCTGTCAAACCTATAAGTGTAAGCAATATTTTAAAAAGTCAACCCGGAGTATTAAACACAAATTGTTCGTAAATTGCGCGCCAACATGCCAAACAATAATACGAGTGAAAATATAGTTTCATTATCGTTCTCGTCAACATCAAAGCAATACAGAATATTTACCTGTTTACCAAAGGTAACTCAGGTAAACACCGAAGTGACAGGCCAATATTACATTTCAGCGGAATGATGTGATTAAGTTAGTGTTAATATAGCTTCTGGATTTAATTATAGTGGCATAATTGGAGAAAATTATCTCCTTGATGTGTATTTGCGATTCGGTTCTCTATAGAGCCAACTTGGTATAATCTTGAAATCATTTAGAACTTTTGATAGTTAAAGTTCAGACCTAAAATTACTAAGTGATTCACTGTATATTTTACATTGTATGGTATAATATTTTATTTTGTCCTTTTTGCATTGTTTTTACGATTGTTTTTCTTTTTTTTATTTGTTAAGAAAAGGGTTAAAGCGATGTAGTATTTTTGACCAATTCTTACGAAAATGTGTCAATTCAGCAGATAGCTAAGTCAGAAACAAAAGCATTAACAATTTTTAAGGGCGGCCTTAGAATGATCACTATAATAATGTTAGTTAGTGTACAACTGTACACTTTACATGTCAATTATTTAAAAATTCGCTGGATTATTTAATGAATATTGTTCACTTAATAAAGGTTCAACTCTAGACTAGTCTTTTTAACGAAATGTACATAATTAATGGCTTTTCAATAATGTGAACTGTTAATGAACGCAGGTGTATGGATGTAATAAAGCCTGTGGATAGAGTCCTCTCATTTGTTGATGGCTTAAAGAATACGTCCCGTGAATGATATAAAAGTATCTAATATTCCACGGCAGTGCAGTGGTCTTCAACCCGTGGCTCGCAAAGAAGAACGGAGGGTGGGGAGGGGTTTGTATTTAACAGAGATTGTGTTAGGTATCCCCGAATTAAACTTGCTCAAATCAACAGCCGCTGAATTTGAAACGGTATATAGAGTCCAACCCGAGGACTTTCTTAAATAAGGCGTCCTTTTAATTAATTTAATTTAAATTGTTAAGAGCACTTAGTTGGTATTACTAAAGACGAGTGTGTCCGAAAAATGAAATCAAAGACCCGAATTCGTCACGCTATGTTACTTTGGGATACTCAAGTTTGATAAGATTTTGAATCGATAGACAAGTTCATCTTTAATGTCGAATTTAAGTAACGTTTCAAAAGTCCAGTTCAAATTTAATTATAAATATAAAATCATTAAAAATAGATTAAAAAAGACATTTTTGGAAAAATTACATTAAACTTTTAGGTAAAAAAAATACTTGCAGTTAAAAAAATTATTAAACACATAAATAATTGTAAAGTATAGCACTTTAAGTGCAGGTGTGTAGTGTTCAGGCATTGTCATGTTTAGTGTGTAAGTTAGTGTTTAAGATTATATGTAGTTCACATAGCATACCTAACATAGTTTTAACTTAGGTACTTAACACTAGTTAAAATGAGCGCGGTCTCGCCAACAAACTGTTATCGCAGTTTGGCGAGTAATATAACATTGTTAATTGTCTTGTACCTACTTTTGATAAATAAATTTAAAAAAAAATAAGCAAAAAATTATTTCATTTGAAAATCTGCCTGGATAGATAACACACACATTTATTAGGGCACATTCCTATACAAATTCAACTAGCTCTCAATGACGCTTGTGATATGGGTACTAGGCGACGAGATAAATATTTAATCATCATCCTCCTAGCGTTAGAGCCCTAGAAGAGCCCAGGGTTACCGTAGCTTTTAACCACTAGCCTACCGTAGCTCTAACCACTAGGCTACCGTAGCTCGAACCACTAGGCTACCGTAGCTCTAACCACTAGGCTACCGTAGCTCTAACCACTAGGCTACCGTAGCTCTAACCACTAGGCTACCGTAGCTCTAAGCACTAGGCTACCGTAGCTCTTAACCACTAGGCTACCGTAGCTCTCACCAAGGCTACCGTAGCTTTTAACCACTAGGCCACCGTAGCTTTAACCACTAGGCTAAGGTATCTTTTAACCACTTTAGGCTACCGTAGCTCTAACCACTAGGCTACCGTAGCTCTAACCACTAGGCTACCGTAGCTCTTAACCACTAGGTTAACGTGGCTCTTAACAACTAGGCTACCGTAGCTCTAACCACTAGGCTACTGTAGCTCTGCGACGAGATACTTAATATGCCCTCAAAAATGGGGCTATGTATGTTTATACAAAGTGTAATTCATGTAGGGGGTAATCTCCGGAACTACTCATCCGAGATTAAAACTACTTGAACCAGTATATAGAATGAGCCTTCGGAATAGACATGGTATGGACTATATTTTATCGCTCCGCCTGGGCTATTTGTAATACACGGGCGGAGCCGCGCGCGCAGCTAGTATCAGATAAAAAGTGAGGCACGTGAATATGTACGGTACGTGTACTTTAATTAATGGGCTGCTCGTTAATACGTGCTTAAAATTTGCTGAATTTCATAAGCAGAGGGAATTGTAAGATTTTCAAGGAGGATTTTCACTAATTAACCATTATTACCTAACCCGTTAATTACTAATAATTAGAATTTAGCACTAACCTATTTCTTATTAATTGCTTTGAATCCAAGATCGCAATGTAAAATGTAATCAATGGTGGTCCAAAAGCTACTTATATTAGATTATAATTTAGACAATTGTCGACCTTATAGCAGTGATAATATGAGCGCGTATGTGGGAATCGGGGTTCCTTATTAGGGTTTTGATAAATCCCGGTCAGTTCAAGCAGCCCTTTATTACCAGGTTGTCCCTAGAGAAATCCTTTGGTGTTTCCTTTCCATTATCAATTTCAATTATAAATAGAAATATACCAGGATGTATGTATGATGTATGTATTACAAGAATCGCTTGGGCTGGTCGCTTATACTTTTGAATGTTATTATGAAAGTATGTTATACCTACTTATTATACTGTTCTGTGATGAACGGTAAAGTTTACTTAGAGTTATTAAGTTTTTATTGAGGTTTGTATTCTGAATACCTACGACTATGAATTACAATTATAATATCTTCGCTTCTATTTCAATTTTCATATGTAGGATTTTATTAGATATTGCATATGTCTAGTTAGTTTTCGTCATTTAGATACTACAAATAAAATGGCCTCAAGCGCGTATTATAAGTTATAAGTAACAGTTGACTTGTTCTCTGAAATACATTTTAATTCTTAACTTTACTTTTCACAATAGTCTCAACCCAACTATGAAAAATGCAAGACATTAAGTGACACTTTCCTGATACACTGTTAAACTAGCTATATTGCGATTTCATCTAAGCAGACTTGTGACAATAGATCCTAATAAACAATGGATCCATGCAATATGCGGAGACAATCGTAACTATTGACATAGGTATTATAGTGTGGGCGTTTGGTGAAAAACCTTACTTTTTTTGATAAAAGTATGAAACTTGGCACAGTTATTCCTTGTGCCAAAATAAGCCGATTAAGATCGGTAGCCCTCGGGAGCCCCCCCTCTGGGGCCGGGGAGGGGGGGTTAAAGTCCCGCTCCGCCCGGCTTCATTCTAAAAATTCTAACCGTCCATGGCTAGCTAATATGTCGTGTTTGGTATCAATTTCGGATAAATCAATAACGTAGAATTCATTTCTGGTATAAAAAAATGTTATTTGTCTTGAAATTAAAAAAGAAAACATAAAAATAAAGATTTTCAACTCCATTTTTTTTATTTTGAGCATTCGTAAATATTAAACGGCCAGCTATTTCTGTATACAAAAAATATATTTATAAAGCCAATTTATTGTAGATTTGAAAATATATAACTTTTAACTACCTTTGCTAACAATAAATAGTGTAAAAAAAAAGATTAAGTGGCGAGCGGTAGAAAATACCGCTCCGCCCGGCTTCATCCTAAAAATTCTAACCGTCCATGGCTAGCTAATAGGTCGTGTTTGGTATCAATTTCGGATAAATCAATAACGTAAAAATTATTTTTAGGATAAATAAATGTAATTTGTTTAGCAATTAAAAAATAATATATAAAAATTGAATTATACAACTCCAATTTTTTATTTTGAGCCTTCGTAAATATTAAACGAACAGCTATTTCGGTATACAAAAAATATACAAATAAAGACAATTTATTGAAGATTTGAAAAAATATAACTTTTTAATACCATTGCTAACAATAAGTATTGTAAAAATATTTTTTTGTAGCGCGCTTTAGAAAACACCGCTCCTCCGCACAAGTCGGGCGACTTCATTTAAAAATTCTAACTGTCCATGTTTAGCTAATAGGTGTTATTTAGTATCAATTTCGGATAAATCAATAACGTAAAAATAATTTCTGGTATATAAATGTAATTTAACAAGCAATAAAAAATATTTTACTAGATTATATTTTTATTATGGGCCTTCGTAAATGTTAAACGACTAGTTAGTTGCGTATGCAAAAAATACTTAAACAAAGCCAGTGATAATAAAAATGATGAAAGATTAACAAATATTTGTAACACAATTTTAATTTGCACAGTAGTGGCGTTCCCTTAGATAAGTGACCTTAGAAGTGTCGCGAGGCCTCATGTTTGTATTAGGTGAGAGCATCACTATTAACGCCAATGTCACTAAGATCCCTTTTTCAAAGTCATATTGTACGAGTATAAGCGGAAAAGGCACATTATTACGTATAATTTACTACACGTCTCGAGAGTCAACGCAGTTTCCTCCCCTGAGACATAACTGGGTACATTTCAAATCCCTCTTCAGTTGCATTGCGTTTTGCAACCAGCTTTGCATTTACATCTTGTTTAGTTTAAACAGATGCTGAGCACACCAGGGTTGTCAGACCAGTGTGGAATCCATTGGCCAGCATTTTGCTTCCATGTCCAAGCAGAGGGACTGGGTAAGTTTTGATGACGAACAAACGCCTAGTCCGAAACATGTAGGTACCTACCCCTTGGTAAACTGCCCGTTATGTGTGCTGGTATAGAGCAGTTTCCTCTAATTGCTGGTTGTTTATCGGGTTATCGTACTCTTCGCATCGCTTTATTTTCATCAACCTCTAGTACAAGACGTAGTACTATTGCTTATTCTGTGGTACAAGTTATATCTAAATGTTCAGATATAAGTACTAAAAATATAGCAATAATAATAAATATTAGGGGACATTCTTACACAAATCGAATTAGCCCTATAGTAAGTTCAATTAGGCTTGTGACGACGATATATATAATAGATATAAATATTTAAATACATAAAAACCATCCAAGAAGACTCAGAAACAAATATTCATGCTCACACAAATATTTGCCCTTACCGGGATTCGATCCCAGGACCTTCAGCTTCAAAAATATTTGTTTACTAGAAAGAACCGGCAATTGGAGGACATGCCTCAGACGGAAACTGACCTATACCAGCACACATAACGGGCAGTTTACCAAGGGGTAGGTACGTTTTTGGCTATGTGTTAGATCGTCATCAAAGCTAACCCAGTCCCTCTGCTTGGACATGGAAGCAAGGTGCTGGCCAATGGATTCCACACTGGTCTGACAACACTGCTGGGGCCAGCATCTGCTTAAAATAAACAAGGTAGATGCAAAGCTGGTTGCGAAACGTGATGCAAAAATTATGAAGAGGGATTTGAAATGCACCCAGTTACGTCTCAGTGGAGGAAACTGCGTTGACTCTCGAGACGTGTAGTTAATTATACGTAATATTGTGCCTTTTCTGCTTATACTCGTACAATATGACTTTGAAAAACGGATCTTAGTGACATTGGCGTTAACAGTGACGCTCTCACCTAATACAAACATGAGGCCTCGCGACACTTCTAAGGTCCCTTCTCTAAGGGGACGCCACTACTGTGCAAATTAAAATTGTGTTACAAATATTTCTCAATCTTTCATCATTTTTATGATCACAAGAATGAATATAGCACATTCGGTCTCCAGAATGTGCACTTAGGTTGAACAGGCGGTAAAAATTGAGCACCGGCACGCGACTTAAAAAAAATACACTATTTATTATTATCAAAGGTAGCTAAAAGTTATATTATCCAAATCTACATTAAACTGGCTTTGTTTAAGTATTTTTTGCATACGCAACTAACTAGTCGTTTAACATTTACGAAGGCTCATAATAAAAATTTGTTCTAGTAAAATATTTTTTATTGCTTGTTAAATTACATTTATATACCTGAAATGATTTTTACGTTATTGATTTATCCGAAATTGATACTAAATACCACCTATTAGCTAAACATGGACAGTTAGAATTTTTAAATGAAGTCGGGCGGAGCGGTGTTTTCTAAAGCGCGCTACAAAAAAAAATTACAATACTTATTATTAGCAATGGTATTAAAAAGTTATATTTTTTCAAATTTTCAATAAATTGTCTTTATTTGTATATTTTTTGTATACAGAAATAGCTGTTCGTTTAATATTTACGAAGGCTCAAAATAAAAAATTGGAGTTGTAAAATACAATTTTTATATATATTTTTTTAATTGCTTAACAAATTACATTTTTTTATCCTAAAAATAAATTCTATGTTATTGATTCATCCGTAATTGATACCAAGCATGACCTATTAGCTAGCCCTAGACGGTTAGAAATTTTTAGGATGAAGCCGGGCGGAGCGGTATTTTCTACCGCGCGCTACTTAATCTTTTTTTTACACTATTTATTGTTAGCAAAGGTAGTTAAAAGTTATATATTTTCAAATCTTCAATAAATTGGCTTTATTAACATAGTTTTTGTATACAGAAATAGCTGGCCGTTTAATATTTACGAATGATCAAAATAAAAAAAATTGAGTTGAAAATCTTTATTTTTATGTTTTCTTTTTTAATTTCAAAACAAATAACATTTTTTATACCAGAAATGAATTCTACGTTATTGATTTATCCGAAATTGATACCAAACACGACATATTAGCTAGCCATGGACGGTTAGAATTTTTAGGATGAAGCCGGGCGGAGCGGGACTTTAACCCCCCCTCCCCGGCCCCAGAGGGGGGGCTCCCGAGGGCTACCGATCTTAATCGGCTTATTTTGGCACAAGGAATAACTGTGCCAAGTTTCATACTTTTATCAAAAAAAGTAAGGTTTGGCCATTTTATGTCGCTAAGGATCCCCACTATTATAGGTAATTGATTTACAATCCTTAAAATCACTAGCAAGTTAGTTTTGTAATTGGGTACTTTGGGGAAAATCTTTGATGAACATTTTCCTTGTAACGTAAGACATGATTGGACCACCCTTAGTCTTTTTACGTGTTCTAATTTTAGCTATTGAGAAAAGTTTTCAATACACCAATTAAATTTCACAAGAAGGCCCGGTTAATAATGCTGCATACAGACAAACGAGTACGGCCCTGTTTGCGGCTCGGAGTAGACCAACTGTACTTGTCTGTACAGTAGGAAACTTTTGAAATTCAGCGTAACATATAGAAATATGCACACAAGTTACGTGTACCTCGGTTCCACGATCACGAACGCTGGCGGGTGTGAGGACGAGATTCGCAGGAGATGTGCTATCACAAGATCTGCAGTTGATAAGCTAAGTAGAGTCTGGAGCAACCGTAACATCACCAAAGCCACGAAAATTCATCTGATGAGAAGCTTAGTCTTCCCAATTTTCTTATATGGTGCAGAAACGTGGACGCCGCCTGATAGACAGACGCAAAATTGACGCACTCGAAATGTGGTGCTGGCGTGCTGCGAATTCCATGGACAGCGTTTCGGACCAATGTTTCGATCTTGGAAGAACTTAAAATCAAAGAGAGATTATCGTCGACTGTGCAAATGCGAATCCTGAAATACTTCGGGCACATTACTCGAAACCTAAAGTCCATGGAACGACTGGCTGTCCAGAGACCGGTAAAGGGAAAGCGACCACGCGGTCGTTCTCCTACGCGCTGGACAGATTCGATAAAAGCTGCGACACAATTCACCATAGTCCAGTGTTCCCGTGATGCTGAAGACCGTACCAAGTGGAGAAGCATCGCGAGGGCTGCTTCATCCATACATCATCATGAAACCACAACCACTCTGTCAAGAATAAACGATTGAAGAGACAGAGATACGCGCACACTTTGGACACATACTTCACTGATTTTTGAACAAACATGTGACACACTCACATGGGTTGGCCGAGCAAAGAGGTATTTCGCGCTGAGGTATTCTCTTTAGGGTTCCGTACCCAAAGGTTAAAAACGGGACCCTATTACTAAGACTTCGCTGTCCGTCCGTCTGTCTGTCTGTCTGTCTGTCTGTTTGTCCGTCTGTCACCAGATGAACCGTGATAGTTGGACAGTTGAAATTTTCACAGATGATGTATTTCTGAACAAATAGGTACTAAAAAACAGAATAAAATAAATATTTAAGGGGGCTCCTATACAACAAACGTGATTTTTTGCTCGTTTTTATAGATAATGGTACGGAACCCGTCGTGCGCGAGTCCGACTTGCACTTGGCCCGGTTTTTTTATATATTCTATAGTCCTGATTAAACTGTTTCGAGAACTTAAACTATTGTAACTAAATAACTCTAAAATGCAAAATTGACCACAAATTAGGAAAAGTATAGTCCCCTAAGTTATTGCGAGAGGTTCTACGCGAACCGCCATCAGTCTATACCCAGCGTAATGCTGTAGAGTGGAAACTTTATGCACAGTCTTAGGTCTGAAACGGCGAAGTTGATAATTGAGCATTTCTTAGTACCATTGGGAAAGTTTGATGCAATGTTTCAAGAAAACCGATAAATGAAGACGATGTAATTAATATCGTTGTAGAAGTTTCACGTTACACTCAAATATGAACAGGGCATCAATTTAAAAAATCTTGATAACTCATGAAATTCGTTATGAGCACTTCAACGTTTTAATGGATTTCAAAAAGCACAACTTAACATTTTGCTGATCAGATTGCCATAATCACAAAAGTGGCTGACATGGCCGTTAAGGCGATGCCTCGATTCGTTTAAACCAAGGTCGTTGATGCCTTCCGCGTACGAGGAAACGGGATGCAAGATGCAACACTCTTCGGGAATGGCTTTTATGGATAAATTTCGATAAATATCTAAAATACCATTATTTTAACTTGATTTTGTCGCTTTAGTTGTTGAGGTAAAAAAGTGCAGAACTACTTTTTTTTGTAGCCGAACATATCAGATGACCTGGTAAAGGTCGCGGGAGTCCGCTGGATGCGGGTGGCGCAGGACCGGTCAATTTGGCACTCTCTAGGGGAGGCCTATGTCCAGCAGTGGACGTCTTTCGGCTGATATGATGAACATAACAAGCACACACGAATTGGATTTTAGTCGAATACTTTTAGTGAGACTAACCGTAGGTCGCCAAAAAACCATGAACGAATTTCTCTATAAGTGTTCAAATTTACAAGCTATATTGTTCCTTTATGTTCAATGATTGTAATTTAAAAAGCTTTTTCGATGACTGAATTATAACTCCATTGCGCTCGTATAAAGTGGCTAGTAAAGTGCACTACTAATGCACCACTTTGCCGCTTCATAACGGCTAGGTGAGAATGGCGATATATTGTATTGCCATGGGAAATACATAGCTAGTAAATTTAAGAAGGCTAGGTTTATGTTTGAATAACCTCCCATAAAGCTTTTCTACATATGGATTCAAATTATTTTTTCATGAGGGATACTGGGGACGTTTTTATATAATATATGTTTCTTTTAATAGGTATGAGATCGTGTCATGTTAAATTCCGAATCATCGTAGAATTAGCATCGCTTGCTTTACTACTATATTATTGACACATTACAGCCCCGACTCCCGTTATTCTATTGGAAAGTAGCAAATCGACACAAGAAATGGAGGCTCCATTTTTTGCACTTTATAAAAAAAAATTGACTTTAGACATAAAAGTAGTCTTAGTAGGACGACCTGAAAACTGTAAACTCTGAATTAAGGTATTATGTACAGACACCAGTGTTATACTTGCACTCAACTAAAGTGGACGACTGAGGCCATAAAACCATAAGCTCGCGTTATCTCTTTTGCATTCAAAGTCAAAGTCAAAGTGATTTATTCTTCAATTTAGGCATATTACATGCACCTATGAATGTCGATAAACTACCACCGGTTCGGAAAGTAAACCTCTGCCTCGAGAAGAACCGGCGTAAAAAACTCGGCGAGGTGTCATTTTTTCAAAACAGTATACAAATATATCAGTTCAGTATCAGAGTATTATAAATTTTTAAAATTACATAGTCCTTTATTGTCTTTCTTTATGGCTTCGGTCGTCACTTTGGTTGAGGGCAAGTATAATATCTGCTACAACAAAGTGCGCATAAATATCTGACACGACTCTAAATATACTGCCGTAAGGACGTGTCAGATATTTTTGAAACCTTTGTTATGGCAGCTATTGATGCTGGTGACTATAATTATAAATTCTCTAAGAGCCTCTGTTATTATATTCAATTAAAGTCAGTTACTAGTCTATTCAAAGTCACTTCAGACTCCGCCGATTAGTCCCGAGAGTGCACTGCCTGCATCTTTAATACCGTACGTAATAGGGAAATTTCCAGACCCGAAAGGACCAATGAAATATTTAAAAACAGAGCCGGCTTTCCGGTTGATATCATTAAAAAAGGTTAAACGTGGACATTTTAATAGTGTGGGCGTTTGGTGAAAAACCTTACTTTTTTTGATAAAAGTATGAAACTTGGCACAGTTATTCCTTGTTCCAAAATAAGCCGATTAAGATCGGTAGCCCTCGGGAGCCCCCCCTCTGGGGCCGGGGAGGGGGGGTTAAAGTCCCGCTCCGCCCGGCTTCATTATAAAAATTCTAACCGTCCATGGCTAGCTAATATGTCGTGTTTGGTATCAATTTCGGATAAATCAATAACGTAGAAGTCATTTCTGGTATAAAAAAATGTTATTTGTCTTGAAATTAAAAAAGAAAACATAAAAATAAAGATTTTCAACTCCATTTTTTTTATTTTGAGCATTCGTAAATATTAAACGGCCAGCTATTTCTGTATACAAAAAATATATTTATAAAGCCAATTTATTGTAGATTTGAAAATATATAACTTTTAACTACCTTTGCTAACAATAAATAGTGTAAAAAAAAAGATTAAGTGGCGAGCGGTAGAAAATACCGCTCCGCCCGGCTTCATCCTAAAAATTCTAACCGTCCATGGCTAGCTAATAGGTCGTGTTTGGTATCACTTTCAGATAAATCAATAACGTAAAATTTATTTTTAGGATAAAAAAATGTAATTTGTTTAGCAATTAAAAAATAATATATAAAAATTTAATTATACAACTCCAATTTTTTATTTTGAGCCTTCGTAAATATTAAACGAACAGCTATTTCGGTATACAAAAAATATACAAATAATGACAATTTATTGAAGATTTGAAAAAATATAACTTTTTAATACCATTGCTAACAATAAGTATTGTAAAAATATTTTTTTGTAGCGCGCTTTAGGAAACACCGCTCCGCCCGACTTCATTTAAAAATTCTAACTGTCCATGTTTAGCTAATAGGTGGTAGTTAGTATCAATTTCGGATAAATCAATAACGTAAAAATCATTTCTGGTATATAAATGTAATTTAACAAGCAATAAAAAATATTTTACTAGAACATATTTTTATTATGAGCCTTCGTAAATGTTAAACGACTAGTTAGTTGCGTATGCAAACAATACTTAAACAAAGCCAGTGATCATAAAAATGATGAAAGATTAACAAATATTTGTAACACAATTTTAATTTGCACAGTAGTGGCGTTCCCTTAGAGAAAGGACCTTAGAAGTGTCGCGAGGCCTCATGTTTGTATTAGGTGAGAGCGTCACTATTAACGCCAATGTCACTAAGATCCCTTTTTCAAAGTCATATTGTACGAGTATAAGCGGAAAAGGCACAGTATTACGTATAATTTACTACACGTCTCGAGAGTCAACGCAGTTTCCTCCACTGAGACATAACTGGGTACATTTCAAATCCCTCTTCAGTTGCATTGCATTTTGCAACCAGCTTTGCATTTACATCTTGTTTGGTTTAAACAGATGCTGACCACACCAGGGTTGTCAGACCAGTGTGGAATCCATTGGCCAGCATTTTGCTTCCATGTCTAAGCAGAGGGACTGGGTAAGTTTTGATGACGAACAAACGCCTAGTCCGAAACATGTAGGTACCTACCCCTTGGTAAACTGCCCGTTATGTGTGCTGGTATAGAGCAGTTTCCTCTAATTGCTGGTGGTTTATCGGGTTATCGTACTCTTCGCATCGCTTTATTTTCATCAACCTCTAGTACAAGACGTAGTACTATTACTTATTCTGTGGTACAAGTTATATCTAAATGTTCAGATTTAAGTACTAAAAATATAGCAATAATAATAAATATTAGGGGACATTCTTACACAAATCGAATTAGCCCTATAGTAAGTTCAATTAGGCTTGTGTTATAGGTACTAGACGACGATATATATAATAGATATAAATACTTAAATACATAAAAAACATCCAAGAAGACTCAGAAACAAATATTCATGCTCATCACACAAATATTTGCCCTTACCGGGATTCGATCCCAGGACCTTCAGCTTCAAAAATATTTGTTTACTAGAAAGAACCGGCAATTGGAGGACATGCCTCAGACGGAAACTGCCCTATACCAGCACACATAACGGGCAGTTTACCAAGGGGTAGGTACGTTTTTGGCTATGTGTTAGATCGTCATCAAAGCTAACCCAGTCCCTCTGCTTGGACATGGAAGCAAGGTGCTGGCCAATGGATTCCACACTGGTCTGACAACACTGCTGGGGCCAGCATCTGCTTAAAATAAACAAGGTTGTAGTGTAGATGCAAAGCTGGTTGCGAAACGTGATGCAAAAATTATGAAGAGGGATTTGAAATGCACCCAGTTACGTCTCAGTGGAGGAAACTGCGTTGACTCTCGAGGCGTGTAGTTAATTATACGTAATATTGTGCCTTTTCTGCTTATACTCGTACAATATGACTTTGAAAAACGGATCTTAGTGACATTGGCGTTAACAGTGACGCTCTCACCTAATACAAACATGAGGCCTCGCGACACTTCTAAGGTCCCTTCTCTAAGGGGACGCCACTACTGTGCAAATTAAAATTGTATTACAAATATTTGTTAATCTTTCATAATTTTTATGATCACAAGAACGAATATAGCACAGTCGGTCTCCAGAATGTGCACTTAGGTTGAACAGGCAGTAAAAATTGAGAACCGGCACGCGACTTAAAAAAAAATCACTATTTATTATTAGCAAAGGTAGCAAAAAGTTATATTGTTCAAATCTACATTAAACTGGCTTTGTTTAAGTATTTTTTGCATACGGAACTAACTAGTCGTTTAACATTTACGAAGGCTCATAATAAAAATATGTTCTACAAAAAAATTTTTTTTGGCTTGTTAAATTACATTTTTTATACCAGAAATGATTTTAACGTTATTGATTTATCCGAAATTGATACTAAATACCACCTATTAGCTAAACATGGACAGTTAGAATTTTTAAATGAAGTCTGGCGGAGCGGTGTTTTCTAAAGCGCGCTACAAAATTATTTTTTTACAATACAATACAATACAATACAAATACTCTTTATTGCACACCTCACACAAAAAAAGCAGTTACAGAGAGAAACAATACAAATAACATGTAGGTAGAGGTAGACAACAGGCGGTCTTATCACGGCGGCGGCGGCGGTTTTACATTACTTATTATTAGCAATGGTATCAAAAAGTTATATTTTTTCAAATTTTCAATAAATTGGCTTTTTTTGTATATTTTTTGTATACAGAAATGGCTGTTCGTTTAATATTTGCGAAGGCTCAAAATAAAAAATTGGAGTTGTAAAATACAATTTTTATATATTATTTTTTAATTGCTTCACAAATTACATTTTTTTATCCTAAAAATAAATTCTATGTTATTGATTCATCCGTAATAGATACCAAGCATGACCTATTAGCTAGCCATAAACAGTTAGAAATTTTTAGGATGAAGCCGGGCGGAGCGGTATTTTCTACCGCGCGCTACTTAATCTTTTTTTTTACACTATTTATTGTTAGCAAAGGTAGTTAAAAGTTATATATGTTCAAATCTACAATAAATTGGCTATATAAATATATTTTTTGTATACAGAAATAGCTGGCCGTTTAATATTTACGAATGCTCAAAATAAAAAAAATGGAGTTGAAAATCTTTATTTTTATGTTTTCTTTTTTAATTTCAAAACCAATAACATTTTTTATACCAGAAATGACTTCTACGTTATTGATTTATCCGAAATTGATACCAAACACGACATATTAGCTAGCCATGGACGGTTAGAATTTTTATAATGAAGCCGGGCGGAGCGGGACTTTAACCCCCCCTCCCCGGCCCCAGAGGGGGGGCTCCCGAGGGCTACCGATCTTAATCGGCTTATTTTGGCACAAGGAATAACTGTGCCAAGTTTCATACTTTTATCAAAAAAAGTAAGGTTTGGCCATTTTATGTCGCTAAGGATCCCCACTATAAATGTGTTCTGATTTGTGACCCTTTTAAGGTGGGGTAGGTACAGGCCAGACCGCTTTGCCAGACCGCTGGATGCGGGTGGCGCAAAACCGGTCATTGTGGCACTCATTGGGGGAGGCCTATGTCCAGCAGTGGACGTCTTTCGGCTGATATGATGATGATGTTGAGGCACAGGCCGATGTATGGAATTATTGGTTCCATTTTCTTTAGAATAAACTTTAGGTAACCGTGAAACTATTAGTTAGTTTATTCACTAGTTCGGAATTTCAAATTTAGTTAATCTTATGTAAGCGTGTAACAACTACATCGGATTATCCTAAACTAAATTTTATTTATGTTGAGAATTATTTAATATTGATTTATATAATATTTTTTATGCAGCAAAAACGAAACGCTTATAATAGTAAATAAATATTTTCGGACAATCTTACACAAATCAACCTAGTCACAAACTAAGCAAAGCTTGTACTATGGGTACTTTAATAATATCTACATGTTAACTAATACACACACAATGATAAATAACATTTGTTCGCAAAATATTCGAACAATTTCTGGAAAAGTGTAAGTAAATTTACGAAGAATTTACCTACACATGTCCAAACTTCCAGTAGAAAAGGTACCCCTCTACGAGTACCTATTACCCGTTTCGATAAACTCGCCTTCATTTGTCTTCCTTAAAGGCATTCATAGTAACAATAAAGTACGCCCCATGTACCTACAATTTCTCCCGAGATCCAATAACGTTTAAATTGCATCGCACCCCACGTAGGGTCCATACAAACATTTATTTTGGCGAGACGCTACCGAAACAATATTACGGCCATACGAAACAAGTGTTGCCAGTTGAACATTTTCTTTTCCTCGAAATTGGAGAAAAAAATTGTGGAAAATGCGAGTCTCGAAACAACATGCTACGAAGTGTCAGTGCAAAAACGCACGGAATGCATCATTCTTTAGCTATAAATTAAGTATATGTAGGTGGATTTTCCTTGGATACGACCGACTATTTATCTACTAGAGATTTACTGAGAACGCCACTCTACAATACGTACTCACTTAACATGTGAGATGATGGCAACATAAATAAATAAAAAATACTAAGTGACAATTTTACACAAAACGAACTTGCCCTTACCCCTACTAAGCCCAAGTCTTGTGTTTTGGGTACACAACCAATAGTTCCTAATTTAATAAACTTTTTCGACAACTTTAATACTTTTTAGAGATCTGACAACAATTTAGAGGATAGAATGGCAAAGAATACGAGGGTACAGCGGTAATGATTTTTTTCCCCCTCGCATAAAACTTGCACCTCGCCTAGATTTCAAAAACATTTCTTAAATTTGTTCACGCGGGATAACAAGGGTGCTTTAACGATGGTACTAATCTTGTAATACGCCTTCACGATATTATATATTGCATTTTTTCCAGCTTTCGTGTCGGAGACCAAGACTCGGTTTGGGTCGGTGAGCCACTGTAGTTAGTTTTTATTTAATTATTTTGGTAGTCTATTTAAATAGTAACTTCTAGATAGAACAGCATCTTCTAGAAGGGACTGAATGCGTCATTTTAACAGTTATTATATATAGTTACTGTGTTCCATAATTTGCGTGTCGCCATGCATAAATACACGCACGTCGTGTCCCTACCCCAAAGCAGGGTACAGGTAAGGTACAACTGGTGTACTTGAGATTATTTGAGTTAGCCGAATTGCATCAAATTAGTCCATTCAAATAGTAACTCTACCTTCCAAAGTATATTGTAATCTTCTACAATTAAAATGTCACTTTTATATAAAGCCATCCACATTAAATATACTCAACTATACAAGGAACATTTTGCAGCGTTTATCCTCGCAAAATTTAATTGCAATATAGTGATTTCAAATTCACGCGTAATCAAATTGGTCACACACAGTCCTAATGTTGCTCGCATAGGAACATGATACCCCTGAGTCAGGGTTATGTCGAACCAAATTAACCTTAGTAGAAAAGAAAAATATTTCATATTATAGATAGAGCGACAACTCAAAATTAGAAGAATTTTTATATTGATTGTTTTAATTTTAATTACTCTTCATCATCATCATCATCATCATATCAGCCCAAAGACGTCCACTGCTGAACATAGGCCTCCCCCAAAGAGTGCCACAATGACCGGTCCTGCGCCACCCGCATCCAGCGGACTCCAGCGACCTTTACCAGGTCATCAGTCCACCTTGTGGGGGGCCTACCCACGCTGCGCCTTCCGGTACGTGGTCGCCACTCAAGAACCTTTCCGCCCCAACGGCCATCGGTTCTACGTGCAATGTGCCCCGCCCACTGCCACTTAAGTTTAGCGATTCGGAGGGCTATATCGGTCACCTTGGTTCTGCTGCGGATAGCCTCATTTCTGATGCGATCACGCAGAGATACTCCCAGCATAGCCCTCTCCATTGCCCTTTGGGTGACTTTGAGCCTTCTTATGAGGCCCATAGTAAGCGACCACGTTTCCGTGCCATATGTCATCACTGGCAACACACACTGGTCAAAGACTCTCGTCTTGAGACACTGCGGAATATTGGACGAAAAGATGTGCCGTAGCTTCCCGAATGCTGCCCAGCCGAGTCGGATTCGACGATTGACCTCTTTCTCGAAGTTGGACCTACCTAACTGGACAGTATGTCCTAGGTATATATACTCGTCTACAACTTCGAGCGTAAAGTGTCCGATTGAAATGGGAGTTGGTACTACATGGACGTTTGACATGACCTTCGTCTTATCCATGTTCATCCTTAGACCAACTCGCTCGGAGGCTTTACTGAGGTCATCGAGCATAGTACTCAAGTCCTCCATGGTCTCAGCCAAGACTACTATATCATCAGCAAACCGAAGGTGAGTGATGTACTCGCCGTTGATGTTGATGCCTAGCCTTCTCCAGTCCAGAGTCTTGAAAACGTCCTCCAGTGCAGCGGTGAACAGTTTTGGGGAAATAACATCCCCTTGCCTGACACCCCGCTGCAGCGGAATAGGCTTCGAGCTCTGATCTTGGAGTCGGACTGACATAGTGGCGTTCTCGTACAAACACTTCAGTACTTCGATATAGCGGCAGTCTACTTGGCACCGCTGGAGAGACTGTAGTACAGCCCAGGTTTCGATCGAATCGAAGGCTTTCTCGTAGTCCACGAACGCTAAGCAGAGTGGCAGGTTATACTCCTCAGTCTTCTGTATAACCTGACGGAGCGTATGAATGTGGTCTACGGTACTAAACCCTCTTCGGAAACCGGCTTGTTCGGGAGGCTGGAAGTCATCAAGCCTGCGTGCGAGACGATTCGTAATGACTCTTGAAAACAGCTTATAGACATGGCTCAGAAGTGAGATGGGTCGGTAGTTCTTCAGCAGGGTGTTGTCACCCTTTTTGAAGAACAGCACCACCTCACCTCTGTTCCACGCCTTTGGCGTTCTCCCTTCGAGTAGGACGGTGTCGAACAACTTCTGAAGGGCCATAAGGATCGGTTTTCCACCCGCCTTCAGGAGTTCGGGTGTAATTCCGTCTTCACCGGGTGCCTTGCTGTTCTTAAGCTGTTTCAGAGCCATTCTAATCTCGTACAGGCTGATGTCCGGGATGTCGTCGGTATAGTGTCGGGTTAGTCTAGCTCTAGGATCTTCCGCTAGACCAACTTCGGGTCTGCGAGTTGACGTGTACAGCTGTCCGTAAAAACGCTCTATCTCACTCAAAAGCTCAGGTTTGGAGGAAACAACTCTCCCATCTTCAGTTTTCAACTTTGCGAGCTGGCTCTGCCCAATAGACAGATCTCGTGAGAATACTCTAGAGCCCTTATTACTCTTAAATTACAAAAACATTACATTACATTTAATTCTCCACATGTCCAGTAACAACTAAGGAAGAGCGGTGCCTCTTTCTTAGCACAGGTATTTTATACTTAAAAAGAGGTACCATAAACTGATTATTGTAAAACCTTTTTGTGACTGAATAATTCTTTTAGATGTCGGAGCAAACTAAACTATAAAATTGACCAACAAACTATGGCTTTAGTAAAGTAGCTTCTGTTTCAATTGAAGGAACGCTTGCTTGTCAGATTTTTTGAGGCACAACAGATTTGGAGCAGTCGAACTGGGGATGGTATCGCAACACCTATTGGTATCGTATAGTAAGGTAGACTTAGTAGTAGACTTACTAAGTTAACTATTGTTGGAGTCCCCAACACATTATACGGATTCGCTGGCTTTGTCGAGAGTAAGGGACCTGCATTTATCTCTTGCTCTCACTACAGCGGATCTGCAAATCAACCTAGGGTGAGAAATCTCTCGAATAGTATCCACGGCACGATTTAAGTCCGGATACCGAACGGGTGCGGTCGATGCTCGCAATCTATATACTGCCACTGTGACTCAAGTCAAGCATATCGTATATATGAAACCTCTGGATATTTTTCACCAACTCACGTTATAGTACTATATTAGAAAATCTTCACACACCGTCTCTTTTATAACCTACTTCAAAAAAGGAGTTCCCAATTCGGTTCTATTGTTTTTAACCGACTTCACAAAAAGAAGGAGGTTCTCAACTTGGTTGTATTTTTTTATGTGTGTTACCTCAGAACTCCGTACATTAAGAACCGATTCGTCCATTTTTTTTTTGAAAGTAGGTATATGCTTCCAAGTTGGTCTCATTGTTATCAAAACTTCAGTTGGATGATCGGAACCATGAGGAATTGAGGGAACTCCCCAAATATATAACACGTGTAGTAATTTCGGTATTTTCTATTAAACTAACTAGTGCATTTACACCCGGAAATAATAAATTTGGTGAAGTGGAACTGATGATGAAGACCACAGCTGACATATGGAACACGTACTTAAAATTGTGTACATACGTAGATTCTGATATGCCTCCGTTTAAATAGCAACTAGGTAATGAAATGCTAAATAACATGACAAGTGTGCCAAATTGATGAAATATTATCGGCCGCGGCCCACATACAGTTATATGGGTTTGGTCTGTAATAATCAACGTATTTACTCTAGGAAAGCAGTTCATGTGGTAAATTAGAAAGGAAATGTGGAAATCGCGCATCAAAGAGAGACGGTGGTCACGCTGCTCTTCCGTCTCATTAGATAGGCGTTCGCGCATCAAAGAGATACGGCGGGCATGCTGTTCATCCGTCTCTTTGGATAGGCGATCGTAGATTCAACTGAGACAGTGGACGCGCAGGTAGTTTCATAACTCATTCCTTTATTTTTGTATGCTCTCATATGTCAAAGTCGCTTTTGGCGCTGTTCGTTATTATCTTTACTAATAGCCTTAGATGTAGAGGTTCTGTTTTGTGATAGGCGTGTTTGCTTCTCCGCACTTTCTCATTTAAACGTATCTGCCTCATACGAGCAGCGCGTTTTGTAGGTCTATCCATTTTAACGCTTTTTTGTGAATAAATTATTGAACTATTCACTAAAAAGTAAAATATAAAAATTAAAAAAATAATAACCGAAAAATTAAAAAAATGTTAATATTTTACTTCTTTGCTATTTACTTTCATTTATCTTTTTTCTACTCGGTCAATGTAACACATATCTATTTAAACTTTTAATACAACACATTTACTAACAAACAAATAACGAATCATTTATTTGTATTATTTTATTAACATATTTATTCGTCATTGACCTTATTTCCCTCCGTCGCCACATTTTACGTAGGTATACATCCCTACATTTGATACTTGGTTCATAAAATATTCCTAAATCTCTCGTTACATTTCAAATTCTCCTCTAAAACCGCATTCCTATCTTGAGTTTGCACTTCGTTCTCTCTTGCCTATCCACGTGTTTCACCGGGTAACTCGAAATCCACTCTTATCCCTTAGAAGATAAGGTCCAATTTTAATAACTCCACGCAAGCGCCCAAAATGCTACAGCCAAAGACTTAAGAAATAACTTATTTTATTTTGAAGGAGTTTTGAAAGTAATCCTTGCCAGTAAAAGTTTAAGGTTCATTTTACAAGTGGAGTAATTGAGGATATAAGCAATTGCGAAAGTAACGCTGAGCTTGTACCTTTTACGGGATAGTTGGATTTATAACCAAATAACGGTAGGGGCGTCCCTGAAGACCCGCTAACCTAAATCGAACTAACTGCTAGGTCGCAATTAGCATTTCGATTACTGGAACTAGTCTCAAAGTTGTGCTAGGTTTAGCAAACGATTAATACCCTTTGAAGTTGTGACTAAGGGTCACTATTCCCGATGCGTCGCTTGTAGCAGCGGACCGTCAAATTTTGGTGCAGTTAGACTGATCCTAAATTAACTATAAACAAATCTATGATGCGACGGTTGTAAACAAGCGTACGGCCTGACTGATGTTAAAAGCAACCGTAAGTTAGGACGCAACTCCAGAGAAATCACAAGTCAGTGCACACCGCCACCACCTAAATAAATAAACACGTGGGATATCCCATTGGGTGCCTAAAGTATACAAATACATTAATAGCTCTGGTACTGCGCACCTGACAGCGCATCGATCAAACACTTTAATTTCGTATTCCAAATTGATACAAATGAATATCGCTAGCTCACTGCTACGCGCGCCGTCCGCGTCGCCCGGACATCAAAACACACAGGAACCTGCCTCTAGCGGGCGCTCTGGTCATAGGCGCTTTCCTCTACATAGCTGGAAAACCACGGCTACGAGCATAGTGCTACGAATTCGTTGGCAGTAAATGTGATAAGGGCGGTAGTCCAGGAGCCGTAGCATGGTTGGCCTGTGTGTGTGACAAGATAAGAGCGTCGTCTCGTTCTATCGAACGGTGTCAGCCAGTGACACACGCTCTATCCTATCACCTATCGCGTGACAAGGCTAACCATGCTATGGCTTCTGGACTACCGCCTTTATCGAATCTATTACTGATCGCATAGCAGACCAAATAGGGATAAACACCGAATTAACGTATCAGAACTAGCATAGGAAACATAATGTAAAATGTAAGTGTTCCATCGACCCCCGGCTTCATTAATGCTTTACTGTATTACAAAGGAAATAACATAGCTTAGGATTACGTTAAAGCTGGCTTCGTGTGGCTCAATCAAAACCGCACGGTAATCGGCTCAGTTGGGGCATATTATGGATATTATGATTTAGTAAATATTTTACGGGAACGCCCCGCTTATAACAGTAAGCTAAACGAATCACTTAAATGTTATTTTTGTAAAACTGTAGGTATGAACAGTTTTAATGGTATCTACAACAAGTGAAATCAAAAGAATTTTCGAAAAACCCAACTCCTTTTTTACAAATATTATAGCCTATGTCACTCCCACGATTAAGACTTTAAGTGCAATCCAACGACACCTCATATATCGAAATCCGTCAAACGGTTTAGCTCATATGCTCGAAAAGCATAACCCTCCTTTCCTTCGGCAGTCGGGTAAGAACATCCTCGAATTTATATATATATATGTAGGGCCTACCCTACATACAGTAGGTACTTATATTTGTTTCTTGGCATACTTTGTAGCCTCAATGTTAGAATACCCAATTGATGATGATAGTACACATACAACTGGTGATGAATTGTATCATCATCGGAAATAACAAGTAGGTACCTATACAAGACAATATAATGATTTGTATAGCTTTCTCAGCTTCAACCAGCAGATTTCTGCAGGATACTGCACAACTAGCTAGATACAATAGCAAGGAAAGAATGTTTATTTTTTACTCAAATTAACGGAAAAAGGATAGGTTTCACATTTTTACACTAAAACGGGCAAATTCGGGTAAACTACTTAAAAATAAATGTGAGACATCGCAGCTCTCCTCCAGACATTTCGCTAAATATAAATAGCTACTTAAAAGTTAGACCAGACTTTTGCCTTTGCAGTAAAGTTTCTTGTAAATTTTTCACGAACAAGAGCGTTTGTTGACAATTTTCTTAAGTGTTCAATAAGGAGATACAGTGTGTCAACGTCAACTAAAGGCCAACAATTATTATTGCTACGATAATTATTTTATAAAAATCATGTTTAATGTAAATAAAACTATAATTGTATAAATGTAACAATCTAAGAATTCAATTTTATGTACCACTCTGACGTCGCATTTTAAGAATAAGTATCTGTATTAAACCCACCTTAAGTGCGAGATGTACGTATTGCACCAAGTCTTAATTATTCTTTATTCTTTATTATATTTAAGTTATGTTCATAGTACATTGAGGTGTTACAAGTATAGGGTGGTAGGTACATGACACCCTGTAAAGGGCACTCAATATTTGTGGTTCTTACATCTAGATTCATAATATAATTAAATGTGTTGTGAAGATTATTTATACTATAACATAATAAATGAAATGTAATAAATATAGAGGCCTCGGCAGAGAGTACGACTTTATACCCTTTGGCGTCGAGACCCTCGGTCCGTGGGGTCCCAGTGCGCATAAGTTATTTGCAGAAATCGCGAAACGTCTGGTCGATGTAACTGGTGACCGAAGAGCTGGCGGCTTTCTTGCGCAACGCATCAGCATTGCAATTCAGCGAGGAAATGCCGCCAGCATCCTCGGTAAAATGCCTCGAGGGCCTTTTTTAGATTTAACTTAGTTTTAATTTATCTTAGTTAATGTTAATTATGATCTTGTATTCACTTTTAATAAATAAATACTAAAATAACATAATAAATTACCTACCTAATTCACGTATTAGCCCTAGAATAACATTAACATAATAAGAATTTTGATTGAAATTGCATGAGGATGTCAGATTGATAGATTTCATTAAAATTTATAACATGATATTGTTGATTCATACTAATACTATACATTATCTATCAATTAATTAATGGAACTGAATAATGTCGGCAGAGAGATTATTGACTGGATTTTAATGTTTACAATATTATCACTAGAGGAAGAATAGGAATATATTAAACATAACAGCGACATATTTTATGTTCAGGCTACTAGAGAGCCACTGTTGCCGAGTGGGAAGACACGCGATTTTAGGGTACAGCCAGGAAAAAACGCTAATATATCTCATGCGCATTAAAAGAGTTAGGTAGTGGCTCTCTTAGCGTCATTTCCAGTGCCTAAAGGAGCCCCTGGTCCGCTTTGGCACCTAATCCCAAGATTTGGCATAGGTACTAGTTTAAGAAAGCGACCGCCATCTGACCTTCCAACCCAGAGGGAAAACTAGACCTTATTGGGATAGACCGGTTTCCTCACGATGTTATGACCCTATTAACAAATAAACGGCTTATTACGAACATTACAGCGCCTATAATTTTATAAGTTACCAATGCCGCGGCCTACATTTTATTGTTTTCCGATAAAGGAAAATTGCGAAAACTTCAACTGTTGTTATATAATTTATTAAAGGCTGTTTGTAATTCTGGGACGGCCATTTGTCACGCCATCTACTGGTCGGACGTAAACAGTGAGGCGAGATTTAAAAGGATCTATTTTTTCATTTCGTCCCATTTACACGAAAATAAGTGAGGTAGTTAACTATGTTTTAGTTACAAGGTGCGGGTTTTGACCGACTATTTTTCCGGGACCGAGAATTACGGCGCTATATGAAGGCCCACGTTCAGGGCTATTGTCCGGAACGCGCTAATGCGCCTGACCTTACCCGTCACGCCTAACGAAACTAGACCTCTGGGTTGTTATTCTTTACACGCTCATGCGCTTCACCGCACCACCAGTCACGCCTAACGACACTATAGACCTACGCTTAGTTTTTACGAATCGCGGCGTCAAGATACATAGTGGGTGAGCTTTGAAGTGAGCTTAATAGTACATTGTGTTACAAGTACGGTAAGATATGAATTACGAACGAGAGTCTATTAGAAGCCCGACGCCAAAGACGGAGGGCTTTGATGACTCGAGTTTGTAACAATCTTGCCGTACGTGTCGCATACAATGTTTTTCATCACATTTTTAACTAAATTGTTACTAATCGTAATAAAAACTACAAAATCGTCCATTTTCTTGAATTTGACGTGAGGCGCTTAGAGCGAAGACCCTTCGGAATGCAGCCACGATTTAAAGTCACAGTTAAAAGTATTTTACACGGACACTAAATTGCTACATTCAAGTTTTTAAATCTTTAAATCATTCTGTTAATTATATCTTATTTGTGTTTTTACGTTTAAATTTATTTATAAATACGTTTTCAAACATCGTGTTTGAGCTAAAACCTCCTTGCTTTATAACTGACGTAAGAGTGACAGATACAATTTTAGAAAAAAATTATTACGCTCATGGGCGTAATAAAGGCTATTACAGCTATGTATGCCTGCGCGTTATGAAGCCCTTTACGAGCAAGTGTGATGAAAAACAAGTTACAGAATAGAGGGGCTGATTACTCTTAGTTATGACGAATAGCGGCGTAGCTTCGTTAATTTATAGGCAAATGTACCCATTTTTTGGTAGAAAAGTCGCTTAACGACTCGTCGTGATTCTGTCTCACATCAACGGAGGAATAACAAACTTAGTACTTATTTTGTTTTCATATTACCCGCCTATTAAGCGCCAAACGATAAAATTTTATATAGTGTTTGTACTTTGACCGATAAATGGGAAAAATTCTCTTTAGTAATGAAAGAACTTTGATGATATATTTTTACAACAACATATATTTGATTTGGATTAAACGACAACATAAGCGCCGATATTATTCTCAATACACACACACACATATATTTTTGACATCAAAATACTGATTTTATTCTTCAATATTACTATATTGCTACAAGGATACTTACTTCCACATTAATTGTCAATTTTACTCAGTACCTACGTGCTTCAACCCAGATACTGGAAAAAGTTAATGTAGGATATTTTCCGCGTTCCACCGGCATATTAATATTACCTGAAACAATCATATATCCTTAGATTAGATATACAGAAAGTGGAAACAATCATATATCCTTAGATTAGATATACAGAAAGTGGAGGTTACGCCAAGTCAAACATATTCCCTTTCTAAAAAAAAAGCTCGTTATTACATACCAGCTGCCCTTAAGGGCTTCGCCCGCATATTGCAAAGAAATGAAAATGAAAAAAATATTTATTTCCTTAAAAATGTTCACATAATGACAAAAAGGTAGAGACTTTCTTTTATGTAGTATTATGGAAATGCCGCCAGTATTATGGGGACTTTTGCACCAGGAACGGCTAGGGGCGATTAAAGTTACAATTAGGTAATTTTGTGTTGTACCTACTTTGTAATGTATGCGTAACTGCTAATTGATACTTAAGGCAATTTACGTAAATACTATGAGTGTCAGGAAGTCCCGCTCCTCCATTACAAATAATCAAAATAATATATGCTTATAAAGTGAAATAAATTAGGTAACAACAAGGTAGCAACGAGCGCAGGCAAACTCGCGGGATAAAATGTAACCTACAACCATCCAGAAAGAGCTACACGTCGAGAGAAAGAATTTTTAAAATCGGATGAGCGGTTCCGGAGATTACCTACTTAAAACATACAAACATACATTTAGCAAAGGAACAATCTCACAGTCTTTTCCGCTTTAAAAATCTCGTGTCACATTGACCTTAAAGTCCTTAAATAAATACTTAATTTAATAAGTTTATATACATTTTTTTAGATTCTTACTAGCTAATTATCGAAGAGTTCCACCTTCTGTCATCAGAGACGACGTATCAATTACACAGGTTTATCATTTGGCATCTTCGTAATACAAAAGTATTCAGCCTCTTGTGAACCGTATAGTTAATTAACATGTACTTAAATATTCGAACCCAGACCACTAACTTTGCAGGCACCATACCATAAGTGATTCAGCTAGAACGTCGTTAGCAAGTCCTCGACATATAATTGCCTAATTGCAAACGTACATAAACTATGAGTATATTTCAGTCAGAGACGCAGAACTCTCTAGAACTTTAGCAAAATGAAATCAAAGTCAAACTGTAATCCTCCGGCAAACTCCGTAACATCACAGAATTACCGGCCGTTGTCGCTGTAATTGCCAGAGTTCAGTCTTGAACTTATTACCAGGTGGTAAGGAGGTTGGTTCGTCACTTTCGCATCCCCGTCGCATCTCAATCAGGGACGTTGCAGAGCTCCCCATCCGTATCCGCATCGGCATCCGCAAAAATCGATCGGATCCGAATGTAGTACAAGTTGCAAGAGGAAAGCTGCCCGGCGAGTACCGTAGGTTAGGTATCTACTTACCCAATGATGTAATATAAAAAATGGCACACTAAAATTGTGTCATTCATTTCACACAACTTGCCTCAGTTTCGCGGCGTCAATGGAAATGTTAGCTGTCAAATTTGGTGGCCATTTTCAAACACGGAATTTCGTATAGACAACATAATATATCTACCTCTTTTTTATATTACATCATTGTACCTACCTATCTACACCATTAGTCAAAAGAATCTTAATTTGCATATATGTAATCTGCCGGTTCGCCGCATTCGCTCGTGATAAGAACACGCGTTTTTGTTTGCTGCGATTGTAATTCGGTCGCAACGTATTTAATAACTGCGTGATATCATAAATGCACGTTATTTATTTAATTTTTTTGAGTGGTTGACCCCTAAATCCGCGGATGTGACCCTCAAAACATCCGCATCCGCGGATGTCTAAAAAAACGTATCCGCAACATCCCTGACCGCAGTTTTTAGCGCTTCAGTCCGCGCTGGGCCAACGTGTGAGAATGCCCAGCGCGAAACATATTAAGCATAGATTGGGATGTGAAAAGGATGAATCGAAGAGACCAGTCTTGTTATTAGCAGGTGCTAAGGTGTCGTTTCTTATTCGCTCCTATATAATTTTGGGCGAAATTCTAGAAATGTTTAGCTAAAATATCCTCTGTTAATTTGTATTCTCAGTAATTGTGAGCGATGAAGCGTGTTCTTTTTGACTACTTGGATATAATTGATAATAAGACTGGTGTTCATATTACACGAGTACTAAATGTATTTACGAGTATACCCATGTACCTGTTATACTATATCCAGATGAGGTTGAAAATAAATAATCTTAACTCAAAATTCCTTGTTATCTATAGATACTTAGTTACTAATATAGTATACAGAGAAACAGTCTGTAAAATGTAAGTTTGTATGTAATGGGTAATCTCCGGAAACCGTTTATCCGATTTCAAAAATTCTTTCACCTGCGTTTAGAATGGATTTTTTTTGGTCATAGGCTATATTTTATTCCGCGGTTTTACTTGCGTTCTTCGCAAAAAGTGGGCAAAACCGTGCGGGTAGCTAGTAATCAAATAAAGTGTACCTAAAGGTGTAGATTGTCTTGTTTTTATTATGTTCTGTACTGTACAGTGTTCTTTTATCGAGGTGAGCAATAAAGAGTGTTTGTATTGTATTGTATCTTTCAAATCGACTGTCAAACGTAAACGCGTTTTTACGAGTCTTGTAATATGCAATTACCCTAAATCCCTAATAATTAAATGAAACAGGCACGCATTACTGAACAAATGACTGAAGGAATATTAAGCCTCTTTCATTCCGACTTATTTCAAGAAACGACAAAAATCGGTATGTCTCAAATATTATTCTCCAAACGTTTTCGTGTTTTCAGACGATTTGAAGGTTGTTGTTTTTTTCTTGATTTATTCCGAAGCTCGAAGCCATTATTATTAATAGTTTATCTTCTGACTGACGGAAACACAAAGGTTTTCCGCTATTGGAAAAAATGTCCTTGAGCAGCCCTTGAGTGAAAAATCAGATGTTGCGAGATACAACAGCTCTTAGGCTGAGAGTCCTCGAGAATCTGTCTTCAAAGTTCAACGCGCCGCGCCAAGGGCTGAGATTAGCTTGAAGGAGGATGATGACGCGTCATAAAAAAGGTAACATGATCTAGTATCGTTTAGGTCCGACCATGGAACCCCCCCGTGCCCCGCTGGAAGTATAAACAAACCACGGGAACTGGTCGGGTGGACCTCTCCGAACCCACTCTTGCTTGGACCGCGTTATTCAAATTCAAATTCAAATTATTTATTTCAGACTCATGTCCATATCATGTTAGTAGCAATAAAAAAATAAAAAACTTATAAACTATGTTAGTTACATTAAATTATACACTGAACCTCTTGAGCCCATATGTAGGGCGTTCCAGTGTCTCTATACCGCGCAAGCAGGACTGTCCCAAATCAGCTGAAGAAGGCTGTTAGAACTATCACGCACACGACGCATTAGGGATGCGGTTCTGTTTCTGATAATGGCACTGAAACCATCGACCCGTGCCTTTGCGACCATCCCAGATGCGCTGCAGTACCGTGACAGTCCCAACAACCCTCTGAAGCCGTTGTTGTATTGGACACGCAGGGCATTGAGGGACTTGTTTAGTGTAGTTCGTCCATATTTAGGCTGCACGTGTAAAAGGACTGACAAAAAGCCTTGAAAAGAGTATTTTTAACATTCCCATTACAGCGTGCAAACCTACGTGACAGCATGTTACATCTAACCGCCAAAGCCCTGCGTTCCCTCTCGATATCCACTTTTAAGTTATAAGTGTTGTGTGTGCTTTGGTGTGATTTGGGAAATCATAGTGCTAATTAGTGTTTGTTAGTTGTGTGCAGGCTATATATAGACTTATAGGTGCATTCTAAAAGTCTATAGGATAGCGTTAGGTTCATGTTAATTTGACTTGTTTTACTTAAATAGATGTACCCATAGTTTTATGAAAAGTGGTTTAAATTTTTACTCTTTTAGCTTGTAATAGTATATAACTTAACATTGTATTTTCATAACAAAAGGTTTAAACAAGAGTATATAATAATCAAACTTATTAAAGTATGAGTAATTTTATTTCCACAAATATGAAAAAAACAATGCTTTGGAAATAAATTATAATTGCAGTTGTTTTCTGTGTAACGGATATATATCATCATTTAAAAAATTACCTACAGACAAATCATACAAAATATCAGAAATCAAAGAAATGATAATTTAGATTCCCCAGAAAACTCGAGTCTCCATACAAACCTAGTTTAATTCTCATTTAAAACAGCATTATACATACGGCGTTCAAAGGGACGGTAAAGAGAATACGCCTAACGCCTACGCAGTTAGTTCCTCAAGTTATATACATTCAACCCTCGCAAAAAAGACAAAAAAAAAACGATTAAGGCCAAACGTAGATAAACCTTGTTCCGCCTGCTCTGATGTTAGCCTGCTCTCAGAAGTCGGATCCCCGTGCTATCTATGCAAAACGTCAAAGGGCACGTCAAACTGCCAGTAATGGCGTCAGTTCCTTTCTGAATTCCGCTCAGCTACGCTTCACAACCAGTTTCGACTCACCTCATCACTCCCTACTATATCTTGACGCTGGGATTCTTAACAACTACGCATATTTAGAGCTCACATTTAAGACTGGCGGTCTTCAGGTGATAGAGAAACATTGTGAATACCAACCTAGATACTGGCCGCTCAAAGCCATAACTAACTGAAGGATGCAGGTTAAAATTATTTTACGGAAATCTACGGAGAATGTGCTCTTCCGATGAAATGAGAGCGTTTTGGGAAAAGTTTACATTTTTCCGTTTGTTTTTTTTAAAGCAACCTGTTACGTCTATTACATTTGCTCGCGCAGCTAAATTGCATTTCCGTAGCTTTCATCTGGGTGTCAACCTGTAATTTAATCTTACAGTTATACTTCACCAAGTTGTAGAACCAATAAAATAAATGAATAATTATAAATATTTGGAGATATTCTTACACAAATCAACTTATACGCGTATATTAAACAGAGCTTGTATTATTCGACCGCGATGTGTTTGGGAATGGAATAGTCGAGTCATATGAACTTTGACGTATTTATAAGACAAAATTATCACCTCCAATTCCATTTTAATCGCGGTTAGATAATACTTCGCACTTTTGCGCATGCTCTTCTGTCGACTTACATGTGATTCGATACAAACGCGCGTATCTGTTGCTGTTTAAAATACACTGAGCGTGCATAGGCCCTAAGATACCTTATATACCTAAAGCGGAAAATATTAACTTGTCTCTGAAATAAATATATTCAACAGTGAAACAAGCTTTTAAATAATAAAGCAAAGCAAACTTAATAAAACACTGCGTAAAATCATTTCTTTGACGGACAAGTTCACAAACATCCTCAGACCAAACAATAACTGATGCTGAAAGGGTAAACGACTGTGGGTTTTAATCGGTTTGATAAAATTAATAACGTCTTAAATCAGCCCTTTGAAGACGGGCAAAATTCAGAAATCTGTGATCATACTAGTGATGTGCTTTTCTTAAGAAAATTGGCTAAGTTGCTAACGCTGCCTGCCGTCGATGTTGGCAATATTGCTCAGTATCTTCCGAAAAACCATTGCCAGCTGTGGATAAACAAGCAGATGAGCTTTGCATAGAACTGAAGAGAATAGCATTGTATATAAAGCAGAGGCTATATTAATCAGATGCTGGTTGAAAATATACATACTTAAATAGTTAGTTGCTAATTTGCTTATCAATTGCATTAATTTTTTATTCTTATTACATAGTTAGATAACTGTGCTAGTGAAAGAATTCACAATGCCAAGTAAGCGAAAACTCATGCTACTCCCTACATTAAAAAAACCGGAGAAGTGCGAGTTCAACCGTAGAATATTGAGAATTTTCCTGTCACTTTGAATACTCAGACTTCTTATAGGTTTTCCTAAGCTAAGGTAAGCTTTGAGCAAGGAACTATTTTCCATATTTTTTTAGAATTTTAAGCCTAGTAGTTTCGGAGATAAGGTGGGTGGGGGGGAATGGTCAATTTTCGTCTTATTTCCTAAATTACTTCAAATCTATTTTTGCTAAAATTATAAAAAAATATATATATCTGAGATGCTTACAACAACCCCTTTCATTTGATATATCACACAATACAGGTGGCGAAACTTTTTTTTTAATTTTCTAGTATACCTCCCAAAAGTGGCCCCCTTGTTCAGAATTCATTATATTTACTTTACGCGTTCATCGTTGGGTCACCAATGTACATATGTTTACCAAATGTCAACTCAATCGGTCCAGTAGTTTCGGAGCAAATCGGCTGTGACAGACGGACAGACGGACGCACGAGTGATCCTATAAGGGTTCCGTTTTTTTCCTTTTGAGGTACGGAACCCTAAAAAGGATTGTCGTGACAACATAGCCGGACAGTTGTTCTGAAGGTTGCAGTATTTCAAGAATGGAAATATCGTCGAAGGTACATCACTAATCATTCGTCCTTTGAATCAAAACACAATTTTCTCATTATGAACTTTCACAAAGCGGCCTCTTTGACGTCTGGAGTCCCATTAAGGTTAGAAACCAATCAGTAATGCATCGATGAGCGAGTAACTGCTACTCGTTAACAAAGAGAACTCCAAAGCACACTTTGCTAAGTTAACACAATTCTGACGCAGCCAAGAGTAGTGTTGTGTGAAATAGAGTGTGACGCCACACGGGCCTATTAGTTTCACCAAAGTATCGGAAATGTCTAGGAACTTTGCAAGAGTTCAGAGTGTTATTGTGCTGTCACAAGTCCATTGGTGAAGGCATAATGAGACGGTTTCCAATTACCGCAATAGGCTTTGTTCTTGGTGTTTCTCAGTGTTCGGTTGTTAAGCCTGTTTTACAAAGGTGATTTATGTAACGTTCTTCTCGGGCGTGTGATACTACTTTTCGGTCATTCTCCAGATTTGTGACTGCGTCTAATTGACGCGACTCCATAGAAAATGTTCGTAAAACGCCGCGTTAATTAGACCCGACCGCAGACACAAATCTGGAGAGTGCCCGATTTACGAATTTCATATTAAAGGAAAAAATTAACGGCTCCGAGCCGGATTCAAACCGGCGACCACAGGCTTACGCGGCCTGTCGCTACTAACCAACTGAGCTATCGGAAAAATCCGCCTCGATCACAACATTTTTCAATCAGTTCTCTATTACAACCGCCTTAGGAAGGCGTTACTTTAATTATAAATTTCGTCAACAGACGTTACTGTTTAATACAAAATTAACTATACCTTTACGGTTATGGCCGAATGCATTCTTCGGATAATGAGAATTATTTATGTAGCTACATGATATTGCCCTTGTACCTAGTTAGTTCACGTAAAGAATAACTTATGCTGAAACTAAGAATATGTATGAACGAACAAATTAATATATACTGCTTCATTATTTATAAAGAAACAGGTCTGCTGTATTGTTAATATTATGATATTACAAATAACCAGCCAGATCTTAATCAAATACTTTCATGAATGAGAATACAATTGAAAGAAGAAGAAAATGTTTTTATTGAAGTTGGTAAAGAGCAAAAAAGCACGTGCTTTGCGGCGAGAGGGAAACCATTAGTTCAATTTTCTAGTTGTCGAACATCTGTATTGTTAGAGAGGGGAAACTTCTATATATAGGTACTAGCTACCCACGCGGTTTCGCCCGCGTATTGCAAAGAACGCAGGCAAACCCGCGGGATAAAATACAGCGTATATCCATCCAGAACGTCCATTCTAGTCGCAGAAGAAAGAATTTATGAAATCGGATTAGCGGTTCCGAGGATACTAACGAAGCTAAAATCTTACAGGCTTTTGTAACCCATTCAAGGCCCGTGACGACACGTATGCGTCCCTACGCCGTAGTCGCTTTCCGCTACATACGAGGAAAACCACGGGATCGGCTACGAGCGTAGCGCGTAGCGATTCTGGGCACTGAATGTGTTAATATTAGTATAGAAGTATGGGTAATATTCAATTCTGTGTTAGAGCTGTGAAAGTATTGAGGTAGAGTGCCAATTCAAATTGCATTTTCATTACAAATTATTTTGGATACAATTGATTATTCGCCGTTAACGTGTAGATTATTATACTGCTATATTGAAATTCCGTAGACATCGGTTACACGCTAATTCTGGCGTCAGTTCAATCTACACTGATTAAAAGTTTTGACTGATGCCAGAATGGCGGACCATGGACATGGTACGATCAGTCCAGACTGGCAGCAGACTGATAAAAAGTAGGAACAGTAGTCGTTTGGTACGTTTGTAAATGTTGTACTCATTAATTTATGAGTGACGTATTCATCACAGTTGAATACGCCGCTCAGTTGTTTTGTTGAGTTGTATTAAGTATATCCGGAGTTCACATTTCCAGATACATTTCCATTGACCTCGTACCGCACAAACGCGACACAGGATGAAAAGTATAATAGTACAGTATTAATGAGTTATAATGCTAAATACGACTACGATAGTGGGAATGAAAATGTCCTTAACAAATTCATCAATTACGGTCACGTCCGCATTTGACTGTATGCGCGGTATTTTGTACTTCTCCGAGAGCTTAGGTACTACTTACTACTCGTATCTGTATTACATTTGCGCATTAAATTACTTGAATTAAACAATGTGTCGTACTCTTCAGAGGTTTTATTTATAACTTCGGTTAATATTATTATAATAATTGCGCAGAGGTACGAGGAGGCGATGTAGGTAGATGCCTGACGTAGGTCATTACAAGAGATCGGGCCACTGTTGCCCACAGAGTATATATAAAATCTCAGATGGTGTGTTTACACTGATTATCTAAAACATTCATTAGGGTGCGCTTAAACTCTATTACAAGTATAGGGATAGTATATAGTCCAGAAGCGGGCGGTATGCATGTAGTAAATACCTACTGCTTTCATATCGGCCCGGTTCATATAGAAAGCACTCATTTAAATTTCGGCGCACAGTTAATAATCGTTATTTAATCTTGCATTAGGATTGCAGAACCGGTACTGTTTTTAAGAACCGGGATTTTTGGTACCAGTCAAAAACGGAACCGGGATTTCCCAGTATTTTCGTGACTTTCGGGACCGCTCTATAGAGTTCAATAAATAGGATGGAATTGAAGAAAAAAATCATCGTTTTGACTCAAAAAGGAAGCTCTTAATAGATAACATTTTCTTCTGAATTACTCCGGTTATTAAAAATTAAGTTAGTTTTAAATATGTATAGCTACTTTTTTGGATCAGCACGCTCTCACAATCCCGAACAACTTCGCAGTCTTGGGGAGTCCCATCGGTTGTACAGTCAGCATCAAAAGTAGCTACGCAATCGAAGACGTCAAAAGCTCTTATTCTCTTTCAATAAAGACTTTTGAAGTCTTCGTTTGCGTAGCTACTTTTGATGCTGACTGTACACCGGCGTTTTATAGTCAATTGTAAGAAAATTCCGACCTTGTCTTGCCTCTCAATTGGAAATAGCGCTTTATGTAGGTACCTACTATTTGAAATTATTATTATTTGATAGTATCGTTTTAAAAGGTCGTTATTAACAATTCGCTGTTTTTAATGTATCCGTTGCATATTATTTCGCGTAGATTATGATAAATGTCTACTAATCACTGAGCCCCACATCAGTAAATCTCATTTGTTTTCCCAGATTACGATCTGTACATACATCATACTATCAATTCTACCTGTGTCAAAAGTAGTTCGAACTAAGAAACATTTTGTTCATTTAGAAACTTCTTGCAAAAAGTGATAAGCGACAGCCAACAAAGTAAACATTAACAAATGGCTTTAAATGAGTGTTTATTTGGCAAAGAACGGGAGTCACGGTATATTATGTGGGTAATGTACTATTGTATAATTTTATAATACTTTGATACTGAAATGATACATATATAGTATAATCTTTGAAAAAATTATACCTCGCCGAGTTTTTACGCCGGTTCTTCTCGAGGCAGAGGTTTTCTTTCCGAACCGGTGGTAGTTTATCTACATTCATGGGTACATGTAATATACCTAAATTGTAGAATAAATCACTTTGACTTTGTATTGCTCAAAATTATGAGTAACGTCATAAATGTACATATCTGGATTTCAGTCTACTGCTATATATTTTGTGCCTTATTTTCTGTATTTTATCTAGGTACATTGCAGAAAATATAACTGCAAAATGATTTCCCGAAAATCCCGAAAGAACTGTGACTATGGCATACAAATAATAACGGCAATTGAGATTATTAAATATACTCGTAAAATTATGGAAAATGATTATTATGGACGCGAAATGTAAAAATTATGGCATATGAAATTATGGCATATCAGATTAGTGCAAATAAAATTATGGATTTAATTAGAGAACCTACTATAATACCTTTCCGTCAAATATGAGTTATAACTTGCGTTCATAACAAATTAGACAGCACGATTCATAAACTATTCTTCCAATATATTGGATAAACACTTTAATCAATTCTAGGATTATATTCATTCTCCTCAAAACGCCAAGGAATTAATCCACGGTACACTGGATTACCCCGCTATTCGGGAAAATTAATTTGGAAATCGGTCCCCATTAAATATTTCCCCTTAGGTACAATAAAGCTATTTATTTCCCGTTGGATTCATCTCTACGTAAAATATTTTCGGATTTCGCAGAATTGTGGAACTCAAACCAAAACGTTTTGTGGTTTGAATGTTTTCTGTATATTCTATAATCGTTTTTGATACAATTGGGAATATTTGTTTCGTAACAACACTGTAACGGCATGAAACTGGTATGTACGTACACACAAAACTAACTAAATCATTATTTTCCGTGATTGGTTTTGTTGTATATGTTCCCTACATACATTATTGTATGTATTAAAAATAGTAGATGCAAGTTTCCTATCGTTGCTTATGCAGTGAATTATGAAATATTTACTGATGATATCATTTCCATCGTATTAGGAGTCAATCTTATTAAAACTATTTTTTTATTATTGTATCATTCCCGCAAGACAAGTCTGTCGATAACAATTCTATTGCAACATTTGGAACATAAAACTATATGTGTTTTATCAAGCCGAAGAGCCTAGGCTCGCACTCGGCCGGTTTTTTTAGATACATTAGATTCGAAGTCAAAGTGATTTATTCTTCAATTTAGGCATATTACATGCACCTGTGAATGTCGATAAACTACCACCGGTTCGGAAAGAAAACCTCTGCCTCGAGAAGAACCGGCGTAAAAAACTCGGCGAGGTGTCATTTTTTTCAAAACAGTATACAATATATCATTTCAGTATTAGAGTATTATAAAATTTTAAAATTACATTGCTACAGTAGAAAGCCTATTTATTTTGCGATAGATTTCTAGTGCAGGATTTTATCGCTGCCAAATATCCCTGTCCATGATGTAATCGTTTATCTTATAATATGCTTTTGAAATAATTGTCTGTTTTACGACAGATTTGAAGTCAGTAAGTTCGGTAATGTGTTTTGGAATTTATTGTAGAATTTTATACAATTTCCCAAGAACGACTTCTTCGCTTTTCCTAGCCTGTAAAAAGTTGTTTTGAGCTTCCCTGCGCTTCCGGTAACCTTGGGCCTATCAGTGTTTGTTGATAGTTGTATAAATTCTTCCTAACATACATTATTACTTATTCCAAATACGTATAGCGACGGCTGTGTTAGATTAATAACATTGATGATCTTTCTTTTTTTTTTGCCCGACTACGGCAGAACCGAAAGGAAGGGATATTATTTTAGCAGTCCATGTTTGTATTTACGTGTACGTGAGTTCCACCGTAGCGTTTAAGATACTGAACCGATTTTGATGGTTGAGGTATCAATCGGTTCGAAATTATGCTTCGGGTGACATAGGTTAGGTACATTATGTATGAAAAAGAACCGTTTTTTTTTTGATTAGTATTCCGTATTCGGGATACAATTAGAACTTTTTATTCTTGTTCAATTAGGTAACAAAAACAATTATTTTTTTGTTTATTTAGAACACAAATAGATAAATAAGACTCAAATAAATCTGTTCCAGTAAAAATCGATTCAGTACCGGCAAATTAATTACAGTTTTGTTAGCCCAGTTTACTGGTGCATTTCAATTGGTACTTATCCCTTTAATTCGCATTAAGTTATTATCTCCACATTTCGTACAAATCATACACGTAAATTACTTACATGTATTGTCATCGATCACTGATTCATATATTTACCCTGATGAATCAATTCAGCTTCATAATTATAAAGATACTACTTCAGCATTGCAAGCGTTATTGAAGGCGTAGAAATTGATTTTTTTAAATACTAAGTACCTAATGCAAACTTTAGGTTTTAATTTGCTAAAAAATAATGAACGAAGAGAAATCGGTGCGACTCATTTTAATTCCAGTTTTTTGGCAACTTGACAACTTTTTAACTCTGGGAAAACAAAACAACACCACCAAAAGCTGAGACGACAAAGAAAAAATATTTTTCTCTATTGACTCTACCGGAGGCCGGAAGTCTCGAACTGTGTAGGATATCCAAAGCTTTTGTTTTGGAACGCCACATGACTTAACCATACTTAACGAAGTTGTATAGGTCATCATCCTCCTATCGTTATTCCCGGTTGTGCCCTAAAGGCACTTTAACAAAAGCACTTTAAGTTTTAAAAAGCGCTTTGACAACTAATCCCAAGATTTGGTAAAGGCACTAGTTTTACGAAAGCGACTGCCATCTGAGCTTCAAACCCAGGGGGAACCTTCCAATCCTTCCAATCCTTACACTTCAATAAAAACAGAATGTACAATTATGTACGTAAACCTATCTATAGTATTTCACGACCAAAACAGCAATTTTCGTGATTTGCCATACAACGGTTAGTACAAAGCTAATATATGACGTCATAATACTATGTCAATTTGTTTGAGCCGTTTCGGCTGTCGCCAGCGAGGGTCCGCCTTCGACTCCCTCTTTTGTTTTTTTACGTGCTCTAATAGTAGTTCGAATGGCACCGAAACATTGTCAAGTAGTCAAATGTATATTCTCAGAAAAAATAATTAAGCACGATTTTTTTCGCGTATTATTGTTTGTGGTTCGGATCGCGCGCTTGTTCATAATTAGGCGATAAGTCGCTGCATGGTTTTGTACTTAATGCAGAATTAACCTTTTTAGAATAACATTATTTGCGTTTCTGTAAAGGTTAGCTATAATGGCCTCGCAGCCCGTATGACCTGACCTTATTCTCCACCCTCTAATTATACTAATATTACTAAACCACTTAATACGAGCCGATTAGGTACTTTCAGCGAAAGACCTGTTATTAAACTGAAAGAAGTTTGTTTTTGTGTTATTTGGGTCAACCAACTTTTTCTTGTTGTTATTTTATCCCGGTAAGCCAAGAGACAACAGTGACAGAGTTTCTTGGAAAAAATACTATAAATTGGACTCCTACCATGCTAAGGAGATGCCCCACCGTGGAATGGGTTTACCAATACAATAAAACACGTGTTTAGTGGATTCAAACCCCATAAAATCATAGCTTTAAAGAGTTACCCAGGAGACGTAACCATGGCAACGAACAATAAAATAGCACTGTTTCCCAAACACTTGATATATACCGTTTAACATGACTCTGAGGTGCTCCTGTTCCAAGGAGGAATATTTCAGCTTCTGTCGTTGAGATATTAATTTTGTAAACACTTAGAATTTAAATTGTTATAACGTTCGGTTGTGCAGAGAACACAGCGCGTTTCAGTAAGTACTGTTAGGGTTGCAAAAGTTATCGCCAGTTGTCACAAGTTCAGTACCAAAGACTACGACTAGACTAGCAGCTTCATGGCTAGTACATTCAATAGGGGTTTAGAAACTAAATAAAATAACCAATAACGATGAATTGAAAATTAACGTTAACAAAATGACGTGGGTTGGAAGTAGGTAGGTACTTTATTCGATATGCTACATCAACAAGGATACGCTGTTTTTAATAGCAAGAGACGAATGCAGATTCCTCACTTTCAACACATCGCATATACGTGAGCGATCAAAGCCAATTCATCAGTGTTCAACTAACAAATTGTAATGGAATCCTCAGGAAACGACTAAGCTAAGCCTCTGCAGCGTCCTTAACAAGTTTTCGGTGAACAACTCCCCACAAAATACGACGTTAGATTTTTTAAGATAAGATTAAATATTAAATGACAGAGAAAAGTGGCAATGGGCCAAGTTGATTGCGACTACAGAAAGACAAGAGGAAAGAATGGCCTCTCCATGCAGCTAAGCACGAATGTAGGTTGAAGTAGATAAGCCATACTTCACGAGCTTTAACCTTTTCCAAGATGCACTACAGCATATAAAAAATATTTCTTGTGAGTACTGTGACAAAGTTAAAGAAGAAGGCACCATCTATTACCTTAATGATTCGTTGGCTATTAGAGTATGGTCATCGGATTAACTAGAAATATTAGATACAAGCTGCCCGTGTGGCTCCGCTCACATATTACTAAACTAACAAACCCAGGTAAAATCACGAGCTTATGTCCGTCCCGAAGATAAATTCTATATAATATTTTTTGAATCCGATTGTACTCAACCGAAACTACAATCTCTACATGTAAACTTACAAATGTACAAACCTACATTTCAAAGACGTTAGGTACCTCATTGTTATGGATTACAATGAATTATGTCTATAATTATAATGACAACTGTTAAAATAACGCAACTATGCAAATATAACAACTATATTGACTAACATTGATTACCGTTAAGGGTGAGGTTTAAATAAATTAACAAATAGTGAATAGCCAAACAAGTAAAACAAATACAGGTTTTGGGTAGAATATTGATGCTGCATTTAAATAATTCAGTTAGTCGTTGTTTCAAATAATTTCATTACTGTCATTAAGGATAGATTGTTTAACTTGTCAGTAAATGACTTGTAGTATTTTGGAGTATAATAGTATTTTATTTGAGACTGTATTATATGTATTAGTAAACAATATAATTATTAGTAAACAAACGATTGTTAAGCAGGTATACCTTAAAAATTAGCTGTATTGATCCATTGTTTTGTTTCGTAATTTTAATGTGGAAAATACGCCAAAAAATGCAAAGTGCAAACAAAAAATTGAAACGCACATACGAGTAATAGCGTATAGGTATCACACTGAGAGTCGAACTCGGTGTCTCTAAATATTAAATTATCACAACCACATCTGGAGCCGTAGCATGGTTGGCCTTGTCACGCGATAGGTGATAGGATAGAGCGTGCGTCACTGCCTGACACCGCTCGATAGAACGAGACGACGCTCTTATCTTGTCACTTGTCGCGTGATAAGGCCAACCATGCTACGGCTCCTGGTTCAACTGATTCCGTTGGCTAGTTATACAGAACGCTGTTAGCATTATCGGAACTTTTGAACCAGCTGCGATTCGAGCCGGTCCTATTTAACTAGTAAATAAGATTAGTGACGAAACCTGTTGCGGATTGCTCTATTGTTGTGCTTTTGTATGTGAGGATGCGTATTGCAGATTTGTTGTTGTACAGTCAGCATCAAAAGTAACTACGCAACCGAAGACGTCAAAAGCTCTTATTCCCTTTTAATAGACTTTTGACGTCTTCGTTTGTGTAGCTACTTTTGATGCTGACTGTACCTACCCTGACGAAGCCTGCGTTGCGGATTTAATTATCACAATATGATAAAAGTCACATAGACAAAAGATTTGCTTTTAGATTTTGTACAGGCGTAATATTAATCCCTTAAGGCGATTACAGTGAAAAAGTCTGTGAGATTGTAAGTTTGTATAAGGGAGTAATCTCGCTTAAACGGCTCAATCGATTTGGATGAAATTTTGCACAAGATAGTTTAAAGCTTAGATTAAAAGATAGGATAGTTTTTATCCCGGGTCCACGCAGACGAAGCTAGCTAAGCTAAGCACGCGGGCGGAAGCTAATCTACAATAAACATTAGCGCAAGTCGAGGTAGTCGGCGGTACATCACGCGTGCCGCGCATGTGTGCGTAGAACTGATTGTAAATGAAGCGCAAGGTCTAAAATGACTTAAGAATCAAGTTCAGATACTGCTTTAGCTAGTATATTTACTGTGTTGCATACTGGCGATCTGTGCCAACGGGTGACGATAAGTAGAAAGATCACGGTCACCGCGTAAGTGCTCTCCGTTGGTCCCGAGAGGGTTTAGTGACGCCTCGGCGATAAGTTGCACTCGATCGGCCTTCATGCAGCTCCGGACAAAGACGACGCCCACGGACTTTAAGAGATTAATTTAATATTCTGTTTCATACATTGTTTTCAGAGTAGAGCCGCAGCCGTGAGGATAGCTAATTTACGCTTGTTCCTAGCAAGTAGGTATATGCCTCTACATCTCAGAGTCGCCTATGGTGCGATAGAGTTATTCAAACTTATTTGGAGGTGTTCAAATTTAACAACCTTTTTTCCCCTTACAATAATACATTTATACAGGAAATGTTTTTCACTTGGGACCTGACCCGATCCTAGGTCAGGAAACGCATGTGTTATGGGTACCTACTAGATGATGATATATTTAATAACCCAGGATTATTCAGAACGCGCTAATGCGCCTCACCTCACCCGTCACGCTAGTCGAAACTAGACCTCTGATTACGCTTAGTTACTGTATACGAATCGCGGTGTCAAGATACATTTGTGGGTGAGGTGACTTTACAAAAAGTAAAGCGGGGCTGCGTAGGCGCAGGCAGGGTCACACGCAGAACGCAACCCGGTCGTCAATATAATATATGTACTATATAATGCAATACAAAACAGCTCTTTTCTCCAAACACTTGATAATATACCGATTAACATGACTCTGAGGTGCTCCTATTCCAAGGAGGAATATTTCAGCTTCTGTCTTTGAGATGTTAATTTTGTAAACATTTGTATAACGTTCGGTTGTGCAGAGTACACAGAGTGTTTCAGTAAGAACTGTTAGGGTTGCAAAAGTTATCTCCATAGTTGTCATAAGTTTAGTACCAAAGACTACAACTAGTTTAGCACTGGATGGCTAGTACATTTAATTGTAAAAATACGGGTGCATACAACCTACTCATATATTAAGTTCCATGGCTCTTATGTCAGCGTATTAAGGTTTCGGTGCATATTTATGAGAGGATTAATTTGCTACATATTTTTGCGGTGCGCAGTTTAGCGTAGGTAGAGGTCTAGTTTCGTTAGGTGACGCATGAGCGCGTAGCGAATAACAGCCCAGTACTGCACGGCATCGGCACGGCTAAGCACAATACCGCGCGCGAGGTAAAAGAGAGTGTTCTACTTTGTTAGGATTGGAAAATCTACCCTCATCTTTCTAATTTGCACATTCCGAGTGAAACAGGAGTCGCCGAGTCGCGCACGGTGCTACATAGAAAGATTATTTGTGCTGTATCTATATACCTACAGTGCAAAAAAATATTTTAGAACCCGCAAACGCGCCCTTCAATGTACGTCTTATTTGTAAAGTTTTTTTATAGTTCTGATGTTTACGATTAAAAGACACGGACAATATCTGGCGCGCGAGACAGTTCAGTTTCCGTGCTGTTACAGCACTGTGTACTTCGCCCTGACATTCCAACTGCAAGGCCACGCGGATCCGAGGCGGCGTGCAACTGACATTCAACGGGGATCGCCTTCGATCCAACCACTTTTACTCAATCCACATTTCACAACCAAATTAACGTGCGTAATGCAATGTAAACCGTAACGCCATCTGTTACAGTTTCTTATCAATTCACGTCTAAGACGATGCTCAATTGTTTTATAGTGAAGTGAAACAAGAACGGTTAGGCCGCTTCCGCATTTGCCGGAGCGGGCTCGGTGCGATACCAGTAAGCTTTCAAGTCAAGTCAGCACAGATTATTTACTGCGCTAACGTTTAAATAAGTGCTTCCTAATTGGTGCGGGATGCGTAACATGTAGCGGTGCGGTAATGTATGCGGCACAATATAATACTACTGCGCAAACGTATAGGTACCAACAAGTAATGGAATCAAAGCGTAGGTAAGCCTTCGAATGGTTGAAACTCCGCTTCCCGCGATATAAACCGAAAAGCGGATAGGTAAAGTTTAAAATCATACAAATGTCTCAGCTCAGTTGTTCTAAAAGAGTTGAAGAAAAAAAATGCTGATGATGATTTAGCTGACAGCCCAAACTTATGCTTTTGCGTTCACGGGCCGGTAATGCTTGATGTAATGAGTGTTATGACCGCACACTTTTGTTTTGTCTCAGAATTAGCTGATTTATATTCATTTATTTAGTATAAATCATACAATGTCATTGCATTACAAATATCAGATAAAAATCAATAAAACAAAGTCAAGCGCTACACAAAATATAATATAGTAAACATATAACTATTGGCTCTGTGAGCTATAGACATCGTAAATCAGTGGTATTCGTATTTAACGAAAAAAATAATATATTCCACAAACTAATTCGACAAAAAAACTATATAATCATCGAACCTGCTCACAAAATTTCACGAGAATCGGTTGAGAAATGCGACCTATACCTAGATGAGAACAGCTGCATTATGCTCTGCTGCAAAAAACTCAAAACTCAAAATGATCTTTATTCAAGTAGGCCTAGTAACAAGCACTTTCAAATCGTCAGTTAATTTTTTAGAGTAATTTTTAAACATAAAGAAATAAATATATATGATAAAAAAATTGTATAAAAAATACTAGTAGAATATTTCTAGAAAAACAATCTAATGTCAAAAAACAAAATATTACGAAAATAATAGATTAAAAATTCAGTCAAAATTAGTTCCATGGAGTTTTATCATTTATGTAGTCTTGTGTGTTATAATAAGCTTTCGAGATAAGTTTACGCTTCACATAGTTCTTGAATTTATTAATAGATAACCCAGTTAAGTTTCCTGGAAGTTTGTTATAAAACCTTGTTAAGAGTAAAAGCACTGGTTTAATAGATTATGGTATATTTTCATAGTAACATCATAAGCGCGGACAAGCTCTCGACCTCGACTCGTTGATATTCTCGTTGACGTTTTACGCGGCAGACCCCATTTTGACAGGTCCCCGAAGGTGCGTTCGGAAACACTGCTACGTTTACATGTTACTTTAGGCTCGTGCCGCTCTTGTTCATAAAACTAAACATGGCTTTGTTATTTAAAATAGGCTTTGTCTGTTTCTTAGAAGTGTGACAAATAACACTAAATCGATTTTAACGCCACTTTAACTACAATAGTTTTGACAGGCCTTTATGAAAGTAAGCATGCATGAAGGCAAGACTAACTTTGAGATACAGCATTAGTCTATAGGAGGAACCGGCTTTGATTTAATTCTGGAGAGATAACATTAGGTACAAAGATATAGACGTAGAGAGTAAAGGAAGGAATGTGGAATGAAGTGGAAAGGTGAGAGGTAGGTAAGATGTCAAGATTATTTCTAAATTGTTTCGGGTTCTAGGTTAACTTCTACACTACGTTTAGACTGTATGTGACTCTGGCGTTAGTCCATAGCCGAGTGAAGGGACTTATACTTATTTACCACAATACAAAATACTTTTTATAACACACCTCACACATATGAAACAGTCTGTCACACTGTCATAGTATAAAAAACCGGACAAGTGCGAGTCGGACTCGCCCCCGAGGGTTCCGTACAAAATTACAAATGATGATGATGGTTTTCAGATTTTTCCCTGTACTTGTAGTAAAAGACGATATTAATTGGCAAATTTCATAGTTCCAGATCAACGGTACCCAATAAATGTTGATTCCATTGAGAGTGTCGAAATATAAGTTTTTTGCGGCATTAACGGCCGTATCTTTTTATTACGTTAATTTAGAAGTATGATTTTTTTCATAGGACTGTATAGTGGTATATGGTTCTAATTTCAACTCGATACCTCCACGCGTTCCTGAGATAAAGGGTCTTAACAGACAGACAGATAGATAGATAGACAGACCGACAACAAAGTGATCTTATAAGGGTTCTTTTTTTGTTTGTTTTTTAGGTACGGAACCCTAAAAAAGAGACGGGTACCTACTTTATCTCGCTCGCAATCTCGTGCTAGCCGCACTAGGTGCTACAGAGCTCATTCGTACCTAAACTGAATTGCACTTACGGGTATTACTTTGAGTTGGCATTTTAGTAATGGACCAGGAAGATAATTCTCAGTGAACTGGGTGCTCTTTAAAACTGGTTTACCTGGAACAGAATAAAGACCTTGTTAATCAATACTTCTTGAAATAGTTATATGGGTAACTAGCTTCCGCCTGCGACTTCGTCTGCGTGGACCCGGGATAAAAACTATCCTATACTTTAATCCAGGCTGTAAACTGTCTTCGTACAAAATTTCATCCAAATCGGTTTTATATGTTTCTCTTGTTTATTTTATTGTTTAATATGTGTGTCCTGTGTGTTTGTGAATAAATGTATCTTTCTTTCTTTCTTCTTTCAAACATCTAAACATCTAAACATCCAAATATCTAAACATCTAAACGTCCAAACATCCAAATTTTCGCGTTTATAATATTAGTAAGATCTTCAGGGCGTTTTAACCGCCCCTTTCACGTCAGTGAAGGGGTCAGAGGGCCTACCGCGAAATGAAATTCGTTTTCGTTCGTGTATCTCCGTCTTTGTCGCTCGAACTAGCAAGTGTGACAGAGACGGAGATACACCAACGAAAACGAATAGAGTTTCGCGGTAGGCCCTCTGGGCTACTGTGATACTCGTATAATCACGGACTTTAATTGTTAAGCCATTTAGGTGTCAACTAATTTTGGTTTTTAATAGTTAAGCTATGAATATCCAGTAAAAGGTGAGCTCAAAATGGCTCAACCAGAAATGCAACGAAAATCTTGTCAGAAAATCTGAAATGGAGGAGAGCGATTTAAACGCTCTGAGAATTATTATCCGTGTCATAGTAGGTTTTCCCTGCGATTTCGACAGTGTGAAATCCGTGTACAGGCAAAATCAAACACGCATTGGGAATATTCCCCGAAACGGGCTTTTCAGACTGACGGGTTGAATCAGTGCTGTTTGTTACTCAATCACGCAAAAACATGAGTGAGAAAGATACAAAGAGCATTTTAGTAAACACAACCTGTGTTAAGGTTTTTGAAGATTTACAATTTTTATGAATATTTATAAATTATAGTGCCACCAATAATACCTGCCCAACTCTACAAAGAGGGCTGGTAGTAATTGATGTAAATTGAATTTTTGTACTTGCTTTGTGTTTTGTGTTATAATTAATAAATGATGTGTATTGGTGTGTGTGTGTTATTTTGCTTTATTCGAATTGAAAAAAAAAAACAAAAAAAAACATGTAGAGGAGAACAGCCGGACATCTGGACATTCGGACATGCGAACGAATTTTGGCCCTAGCTGAATCGGAGAACTTCGTTCGCTTCGCTCGCTCGTTTTATGGAAAAAATAATTTGTCAATGTGACATTAACTTTGTGAGGTGAAACCGGTATTATTGCAATGATGAGAAAATACTAAAGGATTAACATTTGCCGTTTGCCACCGAACATAAAAAAAAAACTTCGAATTGTTATATTGAAGAGCTGGTATTGTAGCAAATAAAATAAAACTAATGAGTATTATCTTGATGTAACGGTGATGATAATTGAAATATTAATTAGAGTTAACAGTTACTTAATGTGTCATGAAGACTAAAAATAACAAAGGTTGAAATAATGGACCTTTAATTAATAAATACATAAAGCTTAATTAATGAATTGTACGACGATACTTTGGTATGCAGCTGTTTAATTGTTTAACTGTTGAATAAAGCAAAATAACACACACACACACCAATACACATCATTTATTAATTATAACACAAAACACAAAGCAAGTACAAAAATTCAATTTACATCAATTATTACTAAACTAAACTTAAAACTAAGTATCAAATAACCCGCCCCGCGTCCCTCCTGGTGCAAAGGTGCCATTACGCTAGCCGCATTGCCGCGCTGAACAGCTATGGCTAACCTTTGCACCAGAAAGGACCCAGAGCGGGGATCCAGCCCTCTTTCCTGCTATATATATATACCTTTGCACCAGAAAGGACCCAGAGCGGAGATCCAGCCCTCATTCCTGCTATATATATAAAAGCAGCCTGCTATGTATATCACGAGCCAATTTAAATATCCAGTTGCACCCAGTGGCGTAGCGAGCATGGGTGTCACCGGGGCGGAGATCGTGTGTGTGTGTGACCCACAGAACACTAAGTGGTGTGACCCAGTGGCATGACCTAGGCGCAGTAGATATAGCTTAAAGCAATAACACAAATCCGTACACACCTGTGAAGTAACGCACTCACAAGACATGCGTCGCTCGCTACAATAAGCCTAAGCGCAAGTCACGTGTCGCGTATGTGTGTGTAAGAACTGATTGCAAATGGAGCGCAGGAGCAAGAGACTATAATTAGATTTTTTTAACAGCCGATATTCGACAGCCGTCATCCCCGTAAAATTACACTTAAGCTGTCATCTTTCAATGTCAAGTCAGTACATTTTTTTACTGCGCATATAACAGTACAGTATACAGTCTTAGGTCATTCATATCCAAGCCGTCACCTATTCGATCGGTCACTGATTTAAAGATTTTTTTTATTCAACGGCTAAGGTAACAGCGAACGCAGATTAACATTTGAATAAAACTTACATACAAAAACATTTGACAACGTCTCGACAAAGAATCCAGGTCAATAAGTTCCCCGAAGACCTATATTTATTATCATTTCATATACTTCGACCCGTGTTATTTTTATCAAGAACGTGAAAAGGTCGTACTATTAAGTCCCGCCTTTCAATTGCTATTTCTTTTGTAGGCCTTTGAGCGAAAGTTTTCGACCTTAGAATGTTGATTTAAAAGACAAGTTGGTAAAGGTTTAACGAATAACTTTGCTAATCACGGAATACTTTTGCATTAGTTTCGTAACATTTATATCAAATTGGAGAAAGACGAGTATTTGGTAGAATGAGGCACGTAAAGTCAATTTTATTATAGAAATTACCAGAGATTACAATTGTTTGACGACAATTTAATTACATTGACAGGCTACACAAGATAATAGGTTCCAGGATTTCAAAGTAAAAGGTCTGATCCATATTTAACACATGAACTGATTGGTCGCTAGGCGATTGATTGTTTCCATAAACCCAGATTACTCCAAAATCTGGACAATGTGACTCGCATCACGCGCAGATTTTGATAAGGGTAAACGAATTACTCACAAAAAGGCTCAAATAAATTCCCTCTCAATATGCCAATGTGAAGATATTAAACGGCACAGCGCAACCAACCGTCACGAGGAACGTAATCGGAAGACAAATTAATGGGGCAACGCTGATATGGCTAATCGAAATATAAAGCAAAAATGTCCTGTAGCTTTTCTCCGTCGCAAATGATGTAGCAGCACATAATTTTAAGGGGCATAATACTTGAAAAGGTACGGGCTTTTCAGGATCTACCCCAGATTATCTAAATCCATTGAAAGCAAGCGCTCCACGTTGAAAATTAAACCTATGTCCTAACAAAGATTTGGCGCAAGTAAGCGGGACCTAACGTTATGGAGCAATATTTTGGGGATATTCTAATTTAAGACTTAATTTGTAGTTCACGCTGAAACCCACTCAAAATGTATGTTTTTGCAGACGAAAAGCGTGTTGGTCAGAATCAGTTTAGCAAATATGGTATTAACAGAGCACAAAAATTAGGTAGCGGTTGAGCCGAAAGAAATTGTTTTTAACAAAAATAAAATGAAGCATATCGCATGGCAACGTTCGCAGACGAGTCACGTTAAAGACAACCAAGCAAAAACTTCGGACGCAATCTATCAGTCAGGCTTGGATGAGTAATCTCAAGTCATTAACTTATCTGTGACGAGCCGAGATGGAATCTGCACATTGATCATCGGAAACTTAGGTTACTTAAGAAATTTTGACGGCCTCACGAAACAACGAACGGTCCAATTTTTCTTTGTAATCTTCTTATCGATTCTGTAAAATTCTGGGACATGTCATCGAAGCAGAGGTGGAGGGAAGAATTAAAGAAATCCCAGATACACATTCGCCTTGATTACAAGACATATTCAATATTGATAATTCATGAATTTTCGGTTCAAAATCGCATATGTCGTCTCAAAAACGTGAGCTTAAGACGAATCTCCGCATGACAACCTCACAAAGCAGTGTGAAGTCACACAAACGAATTCAGTGATAAATGTTTTCGTTCAAACCGTAGTATATCTATTCTTGGACCGATAAAATATATACGATGTCTTGTTAAATATCTACTGAACAGTTTGTGAATTCAAAAGACAGGAAATTAGGATAAGGAAATTTTGCTTCCGTAAATCTCGCATAGTTTTATCAAGTTGAAAAACCATCGTCTTAGACGTTTTTATTCACGTTTAGAGTGTGCGGCTTTGTGTTTATCTAGTAATGTCTCGAACGTCGAAATCTCTTTTGTCCATCGTTTACGATCGCAGTTCTAAAACGGTAGCAGCTCAATATCCCATTAAATATTTTGAACACAAACACGACTGGAGATCAAAGCCGCCACAGAATTTGTGATGATAATCTCGAATCACGAAGATGAAACAACAGCACGTCAGTACTGAATTTACAAGCTTTCAAAGATATTTAAAACATAGTAAGATCGCGTACTAAAAGAAGGAATAATAAATTCAATCTTATGACCTCGCTAAGTATTCCTATTATGCTGAAACAATAGAAGCAATTAAGTTACTAAGGGAATACGCCGAGAATTTTTGGTCCACTTCATTCTTCCCACCAAATTAGCTACCTACTTAGTTATTTTAACTTCACAAGGGGCGGTTCTGGTAATGTGACGTTAACTTTGTCGCTTAGTTGATCATACGTCAAAATTAACTTGACTTTGTTATTTTAATTACAATCCTAATTGGGTTTATACGGAAAAGTTGAAAATGAAAAATATTATTAATTAGAAGAGTACATTTGTTGTTACATCGGGCAGTGTAGTTGATTGCTGGAATTTTTCGTAACTCCAAACGATAAACATAATTAGCATAACGATTTGAGCGTTTATTAAACGCAACAACGGTTAATCTATTTGGAATTGTTTGCTTTTTTGGGTGCGAATGATGATTTATGTATCTGCGGCAAACTTTCATAAAATATTTTACACAAGAACGCATCAGCGGAGCCATATATATCCTCTAGTATCAGGGCATATACTTGTTCCGAGCCAGTTGTCTCGCGTGTTCGTTCCCATCCCGATACAAATATAAGTCTCCAATAAAAGGCGTTTTTCGCAAAGTGAGCCGGATTTATCGGTGGTCTTGCTCCCCCATTCACACTTACAATACACCAAGCGTTTTGCTATTCGCAATAATAAGGATGGAGCTACATTTATTCCTATTGCCGGCCTTCCTTTGAACCTCTGAGACGTATTCAATATCAACCAATATGTTATTCATGACTCAATGCACATTTCAATTTGGCATTATACGTGTGACAAACTCTTGCGGGGACTTAAGGTTCGTGCGTATTCAGTTCTTTGTGATTGTGAGCCGAGCACTTTCCGGGAGTTTACAAAAGATGTCTAACGCACGAGCTTAAGCTACGTTAGTGCACGCCGGCGACGATCTATGGGGTTATACTTTGTGGCAGCCATTTGCAAGCATTTCCAAGAAGTCTAAATCTATTTCAATCGGGCTTTTGACACCAACTGAATTGAAACTAATAGGTCAGTGCCAAGGCCTGTGCGATAGCGTGACCCGTCCGACACGCAACACAATTGGAAACGACTGTTGGAATAAACTAGGGTTAAGTGGTCTGTATGTAAACACATCTTAAAATGAAGGCCCCTGCACTTTTTCATATTTTTAACAAGAAACCTTACACACAAAAACAATCTACATTTATTTTTTAAGACCTATCGATTCACGTGCCAACAGTCATCGCCTACATTGATTTTCTTTAGTCTTACAGTGACATGTATTAGGTAGATATAGCGCCTCCATTTTTTTTTTGTTCTACTTATTTAACTTACAAAATACACCTTTATTCTTAACTTCACTTATATACACTATGTAGTATTTGTGTAAAATGCCTGCAACATACGGACATACAGGCAGACGGATACGATAGAGTTCCATTTTTGCCATTTCGGTGAAGGAACCCTAAAGAATTACGGACAGAAAATTGGATTTTTTTTCCAACGGACCTTTTGAAAGGTTATTATTTTATGATATCTAGGACGGTCACGCGTGAAAATGAATTAAATTTGCATATTGAGTGAGAATTTAGTCTGCCATATCAATAATAATTTAACCAAAATATATCAGTTAAGAGTGTAGCGATATACCCTTGGCAAATTAATTACATTTTCCATGCGAATAAAACAAAACATTGTTTCTTAAGGCTTCCAAAATATTGAATCGCTCGCTCGCTTATCTTAGTAATGTCAATTTGAGATAAACAAAATAAAAATTAGGTAGTTTTCATGTATCTACTCGTTAACAGAGTACACAGGGTTTTCCAATAAAAGACTTATATCAGCTTGCGCTCAAATGTTTCATCCGATGGTTAATTCCTTAAACAAGCGTTTGCAATATGTTGGACCGATGACACAGGGGGCCATAAGACGAGGAATCGTTCTCAGTGGCGCCCTGTAGAACGAACTGAGAAATGTTAATACTTACAAACAACAATGAGTCAAATATGTATTGTGAGTAGTAGGTACGTCAAAATTCTCTGCAGGGCAGGGTATAGATAATTATATATTTCAAAAATATCATTTGGAACAGTATTTGTATAGTACATTGTTGTAGAGGCTAGAAAGTAAGCAAGGCTAGAAAGTATGAGTCCAGCTATTGCACTTTCGGCCGAGGCTTAACATAGTGCTTTTCACGCCTACTGCAAGGAAATTGCAAATAACTATAATTTTAAATCAAAATTAAAGATCATAATATTAAACAGGCTCGCTTGCCTCGCGCCGCGCCGGCGCGGAGGAGGAGCACAGGCAGCGCACGCCGGCGCGAGCGCGCGCGGGGCCCTGTGATTGGTCGATCACTGTTCAAACTGTCCAACAATAACATTGTTGGACAGTTTGAAGTCATAGATGGCCTGTTTGTGCGACGTCCAACTATCCCCAGCTTTGAAGCCTGAATTCTGACCATCTTTTGCCACATTTCCGAGCAGTGGCGTGAAAATGTTATTTACCTTTGCCTGCATGGTTATATAAAAAACCTTTAATACGTGTATTCTAATGCAAGACATTTTTTTAGAAACACTTTCTAAGAACCTTTGATACATAAAAGAGCTCAACATTAACAACTTGGATGTTCTAATATCTTATCTTAGTCTTTCGGAAGTGTTTCCATTGAACAGTCTATATTTCTGTCTGCTACAAAAAATATTATTGAAATCTCACCTGAATTCACCATGGGGCGCGTAACGAAAACTAATTTCATATTGGAAATCCGTGACTGCTTTATATTTGGCTTACAGAATCATCGTGATAATGATATTAGTACGAGTAAAAAAAAATTAAGAAATACGCTGTAGAATGCATATATTTAAAGTTTCTGCAATTTCAAATAACAATTTGGCACAATGCAAAACAGACAATGGAGGCAATTTTGCTCGCAACATTTTCCAATATTTCCAGGCACGGTACATCACTAGTTCGCCCTACATTTCGTATACGAGCGATTTCATCGCGTACCAGTAAAAAAACATTCGATTGATTCAATCGTCCAAATCAAATTTATACAATACTAGCTTTTTCCCCGCGGCTTTGCCCCCGTAGTAAGTGTAATTTTTGCAATAATTGTTGGATTGTTACGCCGGCAACGGCCAACTACGAGTACTACTACTTACTTCCCCTATGAATTTAACCCTTCGTCGTCATATATATACGAACTTAAAATTTCGAAGTCTTTAAATGAACGTCTTCGGTACAACTCCTATTTCACCCCTTTAATATATATTTTTTTAACTTGCCCCAAGGTTAAAAAAATATATTTCTGAATAGATCTACATATTATAAAAGAAACCTGCTTCATGTTTCTAGCCACAGTTTATCATTAAAAATCACACATTACTTACAGTACCGGTCAAAAGTTTAAGTTCACCCTTTGTTTTTGGTACAAATTTGTACTTTTGTGTGATAATGTTTTGCAGTTCAGATGTCGAAAATTGTTTCCAACTGATTCGTTATTGTTTACGGAGATGTGTTTGATTAGTCAGACACAATTTACGTAGATTTCTAAACAACTGATTCCCTAAAAACCAACATTGTATCTGATCATTGTACATTTTAAGTGGCAAGCCCATAAATGGCCCAGCCTTTGCCGTCATTCCTATAGGATTTTAGGGAATGCTTTGTTTAGAAATGTACGTGAATTGTGTCTGACTAATTAAACAAATCTCTGGAAACAATAACGGATCAGTTGGAAACAAATTTCGGCTTCCGAACTGCAAAAAAATATTGTCCAAAAGTACTCATTTGTACCTAAAACAAAGAGTGAACTTACACTTTTGACCGGTACTGTATGTGAACTTTCAATTCCCATCTTAACCCCTTTAAGGGAGGAATTAGAAAAAAATGCCCTTATTAATGTTTTTGACTGTACATTAGAAGCTTGCGACCGAAGTTTTAAACGTCTAACTTATGTCTTTAACTTATTTTTTTAACGCGACGAATAGTTCACCTACTAAAAACCGCGTGGTGAGGGTTCCGTAAAATATTGAGAATTTTCCCGTTACTTTGAATACTCAAACTTCTTATAGGTTTTCCTGTAATCTTTAGGCAAGGAACTATTTTCCATATTTTTTCAGAATTTTTAGCCTAGTAGTTTCGGAGATAAGGGGGGAATTGTCAAAATTCGTCTTTTTTCCTAAATTACTTCAAATCTGTTTATGCTAAATTAATCTCTTTCATTTGATATGTCACACAATACAGTATGCGAAACTTTTTTTTAATTTTCCAGTTTATCTCCCAAAAGTGGCCCCCTTGGTCAGAATTCATTAATTTACTTTACGCGTCCATCTTTGGGTCACCAATTTACATATGTCTACCAAGTTTCAACTCAATCGGTCAAGTAGTTTCAGAGCAAATCGGCTGTGACAGACGAACAGACAGACGCACGAGTGATCCTATAAGGGTTCCGTTTTTTTCCTTTTGTGCTACGGAACCCTAAAAAGCATCATAAAACTAACTTTATTAAGTCTAGAACTTTATGAATTTGAAACAGTTGGCGTGGCAGTATTTTTGGGCTAGTGCTGAAGGAATTAAATTAGGACTTATTTCATTTACTAGAACCTCAACTTTTCCCAGCTTTTCACGTAGAGTATTTTTCTAATATTGACAATTTCATCCGTTCGCGTATATTAGGCTTTTCACGATAGTCACCTATTGTCTGATGTAGAGATTGTTTTTTGTTTTAATATTTGCCCAGAACTTAATCTGAGAATACTTGAGATCAAATACAAATGGGAGTTATGTGCTCAAGTAAATCAACAACGGGTCTTTAAAATATCAGGAATGAAACTCGAATAAGAATAGTAAGTAACTAAAGTATTAATTTCCTTCAAACGAACGCCAGCCAAGAAAAACTATATGCTCAGAACATGAGGTACCTACCTATTTTTTAGCTAGAGTTTCTTTGACATAGGTAATACTCTTACAGTTTCGTTCTTTTTAAACCTAGTGGCACGAATCGGTCATCGAACCAGAAGCATTTCCTTCAATAAGACTGTTCGGAATCTGTAGGCACTGTTAGTTTGATGAAACAATCGACTTCGGTAGGTTTGGTAGGTAGAACCTTTCGATCGACGTCGACCAAATCGACCCCTTACGAGCCGGGAAAAACGCTAGGAGAATTATGTAGGTATTTATAGCGTAATATTAATGCGTGCGCCAATCGCGACAACAAATTCGCGGAGCATTATAATCGTCAATGATTAATTTGAGTGAATTGGACCGCCACGCGTCCGGGTCGGTGGCATTAAACAGATAAATTGTACAAATTGGCGATATGCCACATAAATATCTTGCTAGCAGTAAAATATTTTAATGGCGATTATCAGTTAACTCTTTATTGTTTTTGTAGTGCAGTTAGTCTTCGCTGAAACGTTAAATGAAATTGGCATCATAAACCGTTTTATAAATTTAAAGCGGTTTTACTGTGGCACAATTCACGGTTCTGAGATATTTTGTAGAATTTTGGGTTCTATACAATTATTGTACAACCAAGTACTCAAGTGGTTCTCATTTATAACCTTTCTGTCCTTTGATATATAGCCAGTATTGTTAACCACACAGTTGAAAAAAGACTTTACTGGAAAGAATATATATGGTTTCTATTCCAATTGGTACCAACCAAAACTTCATTCTTCATAAATTCGACCAGTAGTAGCCAGTACAAAAATCGTTGTTCCTCGTGGTGCATTTTTACTACACTGACCCATAAAAAATGCTAAAAAAATGGTTTTTTGAAGTAATAAGGGATATCATTCATGATATTTGTACAAATAATACTATATAAATGATAAATACACAACTTTGCGTGCGATTAACATGCCTTGTTTTAAAAAAATACGAAAAAAAATGTTGGATTCAAACTTTCTTTACAAAATTTCTTCCGTTACAAAAGTGATATTTTATTGAAATTTTACTGTTTATATGCAATTTTACTGTGTGATACCAGTTTTTGATTAGTTTATTTGCGTAAAGATAAAAATAAAAACCAGACTAATGAACTGCTAGTCTCTACATTGATTTCAATATACGGTTTATAACAAACAATAGGTAGTTTATTTTATTATTGTTGGAACATTAACAAAAGGTTGGCTGGTAATGTATGCTTACGGCATTAAGTCCGCCTTTTGTATGGTAAGTTCTTTATTTGTGCAATAAATAATAAATAAATAACAAAATTGATATCGTTATCGCAAACACGTTAATGATTAATTTAATTTTAATTATTATATGTCAAATGTTTTAATGTTAAATATCAAGACTAGAATTTAAGCAACTCCTAACTCTCTTGTGTGTGTCAATATACTCCGTTGATAGACAATAAAGGGGCCCAAATACTTAGAGTACTTAGACTCAAATTTATACAAAAGTAAATCTAAATTAACATTGTGCTTACATAAATCAAACCGTATGAACTGCAAGTAAAACAAGTAGGTAATTTATTTAATGGCCACAGGTGGTTGCGAAATGAATTAATAGTTCTGAACTTTTAGCTATTGACTCGACGAACCTATTGGCTTAATTAAACGGCTGAGTGCGTTCAATTACGCTGGACTGTACAAATTCTTTAATACTCATACGTACAGTAACTACACGATTACTGTATGCAAATTCGTACAAATAACTGCCTATTATTGTATAATATAGTGCATTATAACATCAACGATGCTAATGCCAGTTAGTTAGGAAACAATAACATTGTCAGTGAACAAGCTAACGGCATGTCCAAAACGTCATAACTCTTTTATAAACTCACTAGCTGCTCGTGGCTCCACCCGCGTTTTGCTAAAGAATACAGGAAAACCCGCGTCATAAAATAAAGCCTATCCATTCTCCATCGAGAGAGCCCATTCTAATACTACTTACACAGGTAAAAGTGTGCAATAGTAGTCCTTCCGGAAGATGTGGAAACAGCCCGGGGCCACTTTGCCACCTAATTCCAAGATTTGGCGCAGACTTACGAAAGCGATAGCTGCCGCTCGCTATTTGTGTAGAAAAGTGCGCATCGATTGACGATCGGCAGGTACTAGGCGTCCATAGCGCCCAGGATGTGTTGCAGATCGCATCGCGATTCTAATCGCTGTATTGTGTGCGGCCGGATGCAAACCGCACGCTCCAATCTCGCGCCCTCGAACAATGGGCCACGTGGACAAGTGACAGGGCTGCCAAACAATACTAAAGTAAACTATACGCTTTCACTGTCATTTTGTCAATATTAATGTATCTATTATAGACCTGTATCAAAAATTACAGCTAGTATTCTACTGTTACAAAACACAAAATAGGTCGTTTTCAGTCCCTCAAGGTTGATTGAAGGTTACCGCCATCACTAGCCTTATACATCTATATGAAAAGATGATTTAAACAGCGTCGCTCTTACGTAAGTGGCATGTAAGTGTAAGGTGCGTGCCACTACCGCTTAATTGACGAGTAATACTGCCCGAAGATGAAAGAAGAGCAGCACTTTGGTGTCTTAATTCACGATTATAGAGCTCATTTTATCAGCCACCGCTCAAGGAACACTTTGTCTACCAACGCTCCTCATAGGTACACCTCTGTTTTGGGCTTCTTGATAGTCATGACTGTTATGATACCGCTCCATATTTAGTTTTGTACTTTATCAAAATTATGGGTATCTAATACGGCCCACGCAGGGTATAGGTAAGACTTCAAACCGAAATTTTGAATAATGCAGTCGATTAGCTTGGTTCTGTCTGAGCGCTATAGTCAATATGACAATAGGCCACTGACGAACCAATTGGCATCGTAGAACCTAGCCAATGAACAGTAAACACGGTGTCCAAAACTGCAAAACTATGTCGTACAAAGTACTAGTTAGCTCATAGTTAGCTGCCTGATTGGGGTAATAGTTTCAAAGTTAACTTTGTTTTAGGAAAGCCAGTCAACACAATAGTTGTAATTTTGATGAATGAAGTCGCAGTCAGCAATACAAGTTTATTAAGAACAAAATAGTATCTCACTACAGTCACTGTCTAGTGTCTAATAGTTTGCGAAAATAATGGAAAATCATATACATTTTTAAAATTGATATACTTTCGTTTAGTCACGTCTTTACATATGTTTACATATAAAATGTTGACAGATTAGGAACTTTGCCTCAATATCATTACCTACTTACGCATATTTGAATTTGTAAGACTAATATTTTGCTCAGTTTATCCTTCTGTAAATGACTGTGAATTTGCATAATTGTAGGTATTATTAAAAAAAACTATTTCATAGTCAGGTCCTTGCTAAGTGTATCCGCCTAAATCGGTTCATAAACAAAGCCGACGATAACCCACAGGTCAGTTCCACAGAGGATATCTGTGAAACGGTTAGTCAGTCCTCATTATCAAACAACAAGTCGCAACATGTTCGTAGGACTTGAGCAAACCTCGTTACTGCATATAGTAGCTTCGTTATTGTGATACACATGCAGGACGTACATATTTCGTCTATATACGAGTATCTACAATATGGAAGATACATTCTACATTACCAATTCTCTTCAAAAACATTGGCAGTCTAATACATATTTGTATATGGTATTTGTATATGATATGAGTTAACCTCCAAATCTAGTGCCGTCGGTAGCTACCATGTAGAAGGCAAGGTGCAAATATACCTTGCCTTCTACATGGTCTCGGCCTACTGAAATAATATTGATATGACATTCTTGACAGAAAAATGTCACACCAATATCATATCAATCAAGACCTACCTATAAATTGGCAAGTACGTCGTCGTCTTTCCTATAAGTACTTAGATAAAAACAAATGCCGAACATGCTTTTATGGTTTTTCACATACGAGTGGGCAAGTACTATTCAAGAGTGAAACGGATAAAAAAGGATTTATCGGAGTTAGTTCCGTTATCCAGATAGCGAAGTGGGGACTAACGGGTTTAGTCCGGAGTTTCATGTATTGCTAACTGGCGCAGTCGTTGTGGACGAGACGAAAAATGTAAGCAAAGCAAACTTGCTCTTATTTAACATTTACATTGCTATGTTTACATTGTTATTTTGTACTGCGATAAACAAATAATGTTGAAGGAATTATACGAGTATTTCGTCGGGATAATTTAAAACGTGATTAGCATAGGTCTGGGCGAAGTGGCTTTAACATGAAGGCTTTCACTCCACTGTAGGTTGGATGTAGATGTAGGCTAAAATTCGGTGTGTGAAAATCGTGAAAAAGTCATTATACCTAGTAGGTACCTAGTTATTCAGATTAGTCAATTTGTCTGCGTTGTTCGAAGGTTGACTGGTAGAAAATACGTATGGTATTAAGACCGCCTTTTGGTCGGTTCTTGCCGTATTATTAGTGTGGATCAACTCTTGCAGGTCAAATTTTACCAACTTCCTGAAGTCCAATCTACTTACTAATTAATTAATGTAACTAATCAATGCATGTTATTTAAGTCTACTTCGGGTGATATTGAATACTTATTGCTACTGTGGAAGAGCGGGATTTTCTGTTACAGGTGTATATTCACTTACTAGGAAATTCCGGCCCGGTTTATAAAAATACTACTTAATATTTACCTGAATAAAGATTTTTTGATTTTGATTTTGATTTGATTTTTTGAATCTAGTTGAAACTTTGTATAATTATGCAAATCGGATGAAAATGGCTATAGTACTAAGGTACCATAAACCTGGTCTGATGATGGAGACGGAAGGTGGCCATAGGAACTCCTCAACTACACAAGATTAACCCGTCACGTTTTCGTTCATAGGAACCCACTGAATGTGTACGACTGTACAAAAAAGTACAGTCAGCTTGCTTGTACCAAAAATATTTTTTAATTTATTTATTGGCAACCCTGGCACAGTAGCGTGACATTATTAGGACTTAGGAAAATGTGATACTTACGCAAAACGCGTGCAATGCAGGTTCCATGAAATTGCATTGCGGTAATAATAATTCGGTACATAAAGTAGAATATTTCAGTATACTAACCTACCTAGACAGGGACCTGTAATGATATGATGTTTTATACCGCGACTATTTTCATGCAAACTGCATACAGCAGCCCTATGGAAAGCGAACACTAGCCAGAGGAGTAAGGCTACGCGCGCACTGCGGATTGCTGGTGTGCGTTTTTTTTCCGCAACATCTGTGAAGTATGGAACCTCCTAGAAGTGCGCGCACTGCAGAAAATAAAATACTAAAGAATTTTCGATTTTAAAAACGCATCGCAACTCGCCGCACCGCAGTGTAACGTGGTGCCGACCCTTGAACGCAGTCAGCAGTTTAAATAGCCGCGGTCTTCTGTGAGGATGTAGGTACTTGCTTAAATGGGCTGCTCCGAATTTGAACGAGAGGAATTACTAAATAGACCTTTCTATCTTCAGTGGCTCACTGACCCAAAGTGGGTCTTGGCCTCCGACACGAGTTGTCGCCACTTGACCCGATCTTGCGCCATCTCCCTCCAGTTCATGGCCCCAAGGTCGCGCAGGTCCAATTCGACGACGTCGCTCCAGCGATACCTGGGACATCCGACGGGTCGCCGCCCTACCGGATGCCCCAGATATGCCCGTTTGGCACCTTTAGTTAATTTAATTTAAACATTAGGTATATGATGGTAACGATGATGGTAATTTATCAAACATATGTATCAAATGTTCAAATACCTAGTTAGTTAATATTTTCGCCTTATCACAATGGCAGGTTCCAAGTTATGAATATAATCTCTTAACCACACTAACCTAGCTCAGCTGATAAGGGCTTAATAAGTAGATCAGTGGAGCTGCACACGATGATAATTTATTAGAGTAGTCACGATACTGCAGTTCTAGTTGTGAATCAGCATTCCTACAATTTCATCTGGTATAATTATATTTTTTTAGTTTTAAAGGAGGTTGCAGCAATCGCCAAATTTAATAAGTAAGCCGGATTCACACTTATCTGAAGTGATGCACTCTGACGCATCGGAGTGCATAACATCATCATCATTATCATATCAGCCGAAAGACGTTCAGTGCTGGACATATGCTTCCCCCAAAGAGTGCCAAAGTGACGGGTCCTGCGCCACCCGCATCCAGCGAACTCCCGCGGAGTGCATAACCCAACAAAAGCAGGTATTTACATATTACCTAATACATACTCCCTTCATAAATTGAATCGGAATATGTAAAAGCCGATATCGCAGATATAAGGCCTTGAGCCTTGTTAAAATAAAATCTGTTACAAACAGCACACAATCCACGCACGAATATTTTTTTGAAATAAAATACTACTGCTACACTATTTGCTAGTGAAAATGGGGACATTTCATATCCTTAGGAGATTATCTGTATAAAATGGATATGTATTCATCCAGATTAAACACTATGTGTGCCAAATTTTGTGCAAATCCATTTGTTCGTTTTTGCATTAGAGTAACAAGCAGTCAGATATCTATAGCTTTTAACATGCATTATTCCTAACGTAACAGGTATGGTTAAGATTATTTATAATAATAATGGTCGTGCCACGCTCAATTGGGATCGATCTGTCATCACGGACAGGACTATTCTTGCCAATAGGCTGACAGATCGATCGAAACGCCAGGCAGTGCTTGTCGACATCACCATCCCCCATGAAGAGAACCTCGTGAAGGCCGAGAAGGACAAAGCCAGCAAGTACCTAGACCTGGCTCACGAGGTAACCGCCATGTGGGATGTTAATTCGACGATCATCGTACGGATAGCCGTTTCGGCGAACGGTTTAATAGCGAAGAGTCTCGACCATCACCTCAAGAGACTCTCGCTAGATGGCTGGATCAGGGGTCAGATACAGAAGGCGGTACTCCTAGACACAGCGTGGATAGTCAGGAGGTTCCTCTCTCTGTCGCCCTGACCCGGCACCCTAGGTTAGGTTTTTATAATGATTTTATATTTTATATGTATTGTTTTATATTTTACTTTTTATATCATTAATGTAAAAACCTAATCTAAGATTTAAGCGAATAAAGGAAATAATAATAAAATCATTTAATTTGGAAGTATTTCCATAATTGGTTAGTAACAAAGTTAGTATTAGGTATTATCATACAAAATTAGCAGTTGGATGGCCGCAACCTATCCCAGTGGAACTTCGAATTCGGCCACCTCAGGTCAATGATGTAATATAAAAAAGAGGTAGATATGTTGTCTATATGAAATTCCGTGTTTAAAAATGGCCACCAAATCTAACGTTTCTATTGACAACTCTAAACTGAGGCAAGTTGGGTGTTATGGCTTATGACACAGTTGTGTGCCACTTTCGGAGCGCTTATAACCTATAATCTACCTCTTTTTATATTACATCATTGCCTCAAATAATCTCAAGTACAAGTAAGTTTTTACATACGAGCTACGTATTTTCTGGAACTCGAAAATTGTGTAGATTTTCTGAATACCGATGACGTCAAGCTTACCTGAAACAAACAAATACATTTTCAGTTTTAATTCTATTTCTTCCAGCTGGAACAACAGAAAATAGTTCAGTTGCGTACGAACCGCACGTTTGTAATCAGTTACGACGAATACCGTAACAAAACTGGTCCAACTAAACACTTATGCTATCGCTCGGTGTCTATCCGTCTGTCTCATGCAGATGGGTTTACCTTTAGTGCAGCGGGTGCGGTGCACCCGGGCGCACGGTCCTAGGGGGCGCCGAGCGCCATTTCACGGGGCGCCACTCGCCACGGCTGGCGCGGGGGGAGGGGGGGGGGGGGGGGTAAGGTTATGATTGCACCCGGGCGCTACATGGGCTAGAGACGCCCCTGTGCGAACGCCAGAAATTTTCAGATTTCGGATTATTAATCTAGTTGGTTTGCCTTACGGGCATCAGAGGCCCTAAGCACAATAGGTTTTATCGTAACGTTTTACGGCGAAAATGTACTGACACGTCACGTAAAACATAACGATAAAACGTATCGTGCTTCTGTTCTGTCGGTACTGATTACGAACCTATGTATAGTATAGAAAGTACGGGGCCGAAGAGCACCCGCAAATTGAATTAATGGGTAAATAAAATCATGTATGCCCTCGACTCGTATAAAACTGAATATTAATGTTACGCGTGACGAGTCAGATGAAATGGCGGAAAAACAATTCCAGCAATTAGGGCGTTGACGAGTTTTCATATGAACTGTTAATTAAAGTGTAATAAAAAACGCGCAGATACAATTACTTCTGCTAGGTACCGACACAGTCAATGTTGCTTGATCTACACACTAGATACTTATTGAAGCAAGCCGATTGTAATAACTATAATAAAACTCTCTAATCGAAACCTCTACAGGCAAGGAACGGGCGAGGCTGCTAGCAGTGTCAAGGCCAGAGTCCGGACACTGGCTTCATGCGTATCCTTCGCCCAACATCGGTACCTTCATTGACCCAGCCACACTCCGCATAGCCGTAGGCCTCCGGGTTGGGGCTGAAGTATGTGCAGAGCAAAACTGTGTATCTTGTGGAGCCCCTGTAGGTCGCCTCGATCACCATTGACTCGCCTGTTCCTCTGGCGCCGGCCGCCTGTCCCGTCATGCTGCTCTCAATGACATCCTGCGAAGGGCGCTCGTCAGTGCCAACGTTCCCGCGGCACTGGAGCCACAGATCGTGCGGGGCGATGGTAAGCGCTCTGACGGGATGTCATTGATCCCATGGAGGATGGGCCGTGCGCTGGTGTGGGATGCCACTTGCGTCGACACGCTAGCTGCATCCTACATCCCAGCGACTAGCAAACGGGCCGGAGCGGCGGCTGATGCCCGGGAGCATCATAAGGCGGGCAAGTACAGCTGTCCCAGCTGTCGGCGCCCAATACGAGTTTACTGCGTTTGGTGTCGAGACACTGGGACCGTGGGGTAGGAGTGCGCGGGAGCTCCACAAGTCATTCGCCAAACGGTTGAGGGAGGCAACGGGTGACCCTCGCGCAGGCAGCTTTTCTTGCGCAAAAGATTGCTATTACAATCCAGCGCGGGAATGCTGCCTGCGTGATGGGTACGCTACCTAGGGGTCCAAATTTAGATAGTCTTTTTTTTAATGTTTAGTTTTAGTTATTTTAATTTAGTTTTAGTTCTAATTTAACATTTGTAAACATTTATTACTATAATAAACTTTATTTCAACTATAATAAAATAAAAATAATAACTATAACAAAATAAAGTAACATTTCAAGTTTTCCTGTTGCTACATATTCCAGTATTTAAGTAAAATCATATTTATATTTAGGAGACAGAAAACTATAGAATACTTCATTGCATGAAGTAAGTTTTGTGAATAGATTTATTTTAGTCTCTGAGGCTACACAATAACTTATTTACGTAAATCCCTTATCTGTTCCCGGACATTTTTTTTAAATTTGTGTACCCAATTAGCGTTAGTTGTTAAATAAAAATTAACTGACCTAGAATTAATTTTGTTTAACAAATCACGCTAATTGGGTACACAATTGTTTGAAAGTGCAGTTAATCACATAACAAAATATTAACATTTAGAAATCGACTGTGAGCTCTTCCTTACCGTAATTTTGACACCTAGATTTGTAACAACCTGTTCGTAAGTAAACCTTGCCATACGATTTAACAAATTTAGGGAGATTGGTTACCTAGCTTTGTGAATACCGGGCCTGATGGATTCTCAGGGAACCTGGTCAGGTGTCAAAACGTGTAAAGGTGCTCTGATGACCTGAGCCTGTATTTGTTTCATCATTTTCGCATGCATATTTGATGGGACGTAGGTATAGTAAGGGAAATGTATTCACATACCATCGTAGAATCCTATCGCAATAAGGTGACATATCACTCGAGTTTGAGTGACGGCGGCCTGTCAATTGCGACAGGGTTCTACGGTGGTACGTGAATACATTTCCCTTACTGTACCTACTCACCATATCACAAAGTCGGTATAAAGCTAAAGTAGCTTTTACTGAGAAGCTCTTACCACCGTTCAACTTCAGACATGTAGATATATGTACCTATCAATATAGAACATCAGTTGAATCCAACTCGAGCAATTTCATGAACTATTGGCTCAGCATCAAAACACATGCTTACTGCGCAAGGAAGTTTGGGATTCGAATCCCGCTCGGATAGTTAAATACGGGAAACAAACTTTTACTGATATACGTATTAATCTAATATGTTTCTTTCCGTTTTGGAGCGAGGGTTTTCCCTCCTAAGAAATACCCACTTTAACGAACCTTTATTAGATAAGAGGTCGCGGGCTGACGCTTTATGACGGAGTAAGGTATTTTGTCACTAACAACCCTTATATCGCGCCATGCTCTGAATTAAATAATTTTTATTTTATTTTATTTATTTTACTGGACGAGCGAGCGAAGAGTCTGGCTGTTCTCCTCTACAGGTCGAATTTCTCAACCGATTCTGGTTTTTTTTGTGAGCAGGTTCAATAATAGAGAATTATTTTGTCAATTCAACTTTTCGGAGAAAAAAAAATACATATATGAAAAAAGACAGTCCCGCGACTTCTACAGCACACACTTACTTCTACAGCCACTAGTATTATAACAATAATAATAAAATTATTTAATTCGGACATAATTTAAGCACAGCTTGTTAGTAATAAAAGCTTATTAACTAGGTTAGTAGAGTTCAAACTGGGCCACACTTTTTATTTGCCCTACCAAAACTTAATTATAGGGCAATCCGAGCTTTCTGTACCCGCATTTAGGATGCTGCCAAGCTGTGCCTGACTCGATCCAGCAGGCGGTCTTTTCGCGGATTATGGCCTGGAAGCCGTCTGTGCGGGCATCGGCAAACATACCCGGCGCACTATACCTCCTAGGCAACCCTATCAACATCCTGAATGCGTTGTTGTACTATATGCGTAGGGCATTATAAGCACGCTTTGTATACATGGCCCCAGGCCACCCGAGTAAAAATATTGGCAATGTGCTTTAAAAAAAGTAACCTTCACTTCGGTCGTACATCGGGCAAACCTGCTGGTAAGCATGTTACTCCGTACTGCTATATTATACATGGCACTTTAAGGCTTTGATCCAGCTTACTGTCTACGGTAACTCGTGTTGAATTAGAAATATTTGATGGCTCGAGAACATCTAACAGTTAAATTGCCTACTTGTCAAAGCTTAATCCCAATCAAGTCTAGTTTTCCCTCAGTGTTTTTTTCATCGTGCTGTGGTCCGTAGTTTAGTGTGAAGAAACACAACAGCAAACTTGCGCATACTATATAGTTTAAGATCTTTATTCCCATTAAGAATTTACAAAATTCTCTGAAATAAGCAATACAAGCTGTATAAAAACTTAGAACTTAGCGTGCAGACACTTCTTTTGACGACCGACCGGTTGACCTTGTGGGTAGTGACGCTGCCTACGAAGCTGAAGGTCCTGGGTTCTAATCCCGGTAAGGTCAAATATTTGTGTTATTATATATAATATTTATGCGATGAGTAGGAATATTTGATTCTGAGTCCTGGATGTTTTCTATGTATATAAGTATTCATATCTACTTATTAAATATATCGTGGTTTAGTACCCATACACAAGCCTTATTGAGCTTACTATGGGACTAGTTCGATTAGTGTATAATTGCCCCTTAATTTTTAGGGTTCCGTAGCCAAAATGGCAAAAACGGAACCCTTATAGTTTCGTCATGTGCGTCTGTCCGTCTGTCCGTCTGTCCGTATGTCACAGGCATTTTACTCGAAAACTATACCTAAGGTGTATTTGAATAAAATTTTGAGGATAGGTGTATTTTGTTAGCCGCTACATAGTTTTGTAATTAAAATGACAAAAAAAAAATTTTTTAGGGGTGCACTCCATACATAAAACTAAAAGTCAATTTTTTTTTTTTCATTGTGATCCCCCGTGTGGCACATCAATCGATAGGCCTTTCAAAATAAATATAAGGTTTCTTAGCATTTTTTTTGATTAAGTGAATAGGGTCGGAGATAATCGCCCCGAAAGTCACTAAAATTCTGTCCCCCCCCCCCTCTAATTTTTGAACGGTGTATTTTAAAAATATGGAAAAATTCATGGACATAGGGCTTATTAATTTCATTCACCGAAAATTGTTTTGAACAAGATCGGTTCAGAGGTTTTCGAGATATTGCTGAAAAACTGCCTTCCTCAAAGAAAAGGACGTAAGTGCCGTAAAATTTCTGTGACGATACGACTTTTTTAATAGGCACGGAACCCTTCGTTTTGCGTGGTCCGACACGCACTTGGCCGGTTTTATTTACTTACTGATACTATTCACAAGAATTAAACCTACCGGACACCATGATTGCTATAACATTGTCGTATCAGCTAATCCAATAAAATAAACACAGGTACAAAAGACTGAATTACTTATTCAATTTGTGTAGCCATTTCTTGTCGCAAATAAACCGCATCCTGTTTGCGGCTAAACCCAACGAAGCGGCTCGAGCTGACTGACTGTATGACAGGAATAATGAATACTTGTAAGGAATCAACGTCATGAAATATGATAGCGAAATGGCACTTTTCACAACAAGGACATCATTTTTGAATGATGGCGTTTGGACACATTCGTTCGAAATATCCGTTAAAATTATAAAAAAATTTGGAGCTCTATTTATGTAGTGCATCTTGTCTCGGAGAAACATTTATTTTGGCTCCTACTATTACTATGCAAAGCAGTTGATTCCATCACAACGTGCAGGTTTTTTCATAACTACTATGATTAAAGATTACCTACTTGACTAAAGATAAGACTACTATGATTAAAGATTACCTTTTTGACTAAAGACTACTATGACTAAAGGTTACCTACTTGACTAAAGACTACTATGACTAAAGATTACCTACTTGACTAAAGACTACTAGGTATGACTAAAGATTACCTACTTGACTAAAGATTACTATGACTAAAGACTACTAGGTATGAATAAAGGTTACCTAAATACTTGACTAAAGACTACTATGACTAAAAACTACCTGCGCAATTCTTTATTTTTTGTTGCATAATGCTAACAATAGTTATTTACGATACAAGTGCAGAAAATAGGAAATTCGCAACGAGTGGCGATAAATTAAAACACGACCGAAGGGAGTGTTTTAAATCGACACGAGTTGCAAATTACCTATTCGCACGTGTATCGTACAACGTTTTACAGTACATATGGCTCTTTAAAGTTTCAGCATATGTAAGGAAAGTGCTCATTTCCGCACTAGTGCGGGAAAGTAACACCACTGTAAAATAAGTACCATGTTGCTACATTGTTACCTATATTAAAAGCGCAACGCAACTGACATAGTCTGCCATGTACAAATTGTCTATTACGTCTATTTGGCCTGCAGTTCGTGACACGTACAACGTATATATCTTGCATGTTCATAGTCTAAAACATTATATACACAGACATTCATAGATAAACACTGGTGAATACCCAGTTGAGGCGTTCCCTGTACATATCTTGTGACAGTGTATCAAATAAACTCTCACTATAATGTAAACTGCCCCTTACCAGAGTAATTTATTACTATAGCAGGGATCGGATACCGATATTTTGACCATAAAAAAATACCGGGTTTATTTCGTTCAAGTTCGTTCTTTGGTTTATAATATCATTTTTGATCAGGCTGTCTAATAATACGAAAATGTTACCTAAATACATGATAGAGTTCTACATTAAGAGCCTAAAATAATTCAAAATATTAGACTACTTCGGGGAATTTTGAAAAAACCGGTTCCGATCCCTGCTAGTATAGTATTTAAATCTTGGAATACACCAAAATTCAAATTTCATGAAATACAAACATTATTTAATAACTTCTAAATTAAAGCAACCGGGTTTCATGTATTCCTATCCATTCATTATGGAACCGGTCCCATTCGGAGAGATGCTTCTCAAGTGCAAATTGCTCGACTCAAACAAAACCGAACAAAACTCATCAAGATGGTTGGTTCAGCGGTTTAAGCGGGAACATATTTCATTTAAAGATGTGCTTTACTTATGAGTTGAGCGTTTTTCAAAAAAAACTGTACATGAACTTTTTTTTTCAGATTATGATTTTTATGGGTTTTTCTTACTCAGAATCGTTGATACTATCGATCCTCATACAAGAAAAAAGGTGTCCCAGATTTTACTATGTAAGTTTTATCTTCCAGTGCGTCACGACCATATAAAAAAGACAGCATACAAAAATGTGACGATCTGGAATAGAATATTTTGGACACTTTTTTTCTTGTACGAGGATCGATAGTATCAACTATTCTTAGTAAGGAAAACCCGAAAAAATTTAAATCTGAAAAAAGTACATGTACACTTTTTTTTTAAAACGCTCAGTTATATTATGATCTAGCCCATTAAGCTCAATAAGGTTTGTGTTGAATGATGAAGGACATGAAGGCGCATAAGTGTAAACATCTTTGACTATATCTGGAACGAATAAGCGTAAGGTAAACTTCATTAATTAACGACGCATAAGGTCAGGACTTGGGTAACCGTTACAAAATGTCAAATTAAACCGACAAGATCAAGTGGATTAATTAGATGGAGACGTTGTCGCTCACAATTCGCTTCATTATGTGAAACGGTATTAATCATCTCCGGTAACATTAACTGTTCCTAGTGGACGACGAAATTTTAATTGGTACGTTTCCAATTTCGTTGATACAAGCACTTTTTATTTTTACACAGAGCGTTGTACATAATTATGTACAGTCGACGTCAAAGAGATGTTTGCATTTTTCGCCTTATTACAATGGATGGGGATGAGGTGCAAAAGTGTAAACATAGTATCTCTGAGGTCGAATGTACCTAGGACGTAATTCCACCAGGCCTAAATAATATTTAGAGAGAAAGGGCACAGTGAAATGACATCTCACTTATATTCGGAGCAGCCTATTTGGGGAAGCACCTCCACCTTACAGAAGACCACAGCCATAAACCACTACTGCTTTATAACGCCCTTATAGTACCTACGCGTTCGCATGCGACAGCGAAACAACGAAAAAACTGTAAGTTACATGGCAGCGTTTCGCATATGCTATGTCTCACTCACTCTACAGCGAGACAGTTGCGTCCTTGTCGGTACTGATTTGCAGGCGAATGCGAAATGGTCGTTATGGTGCGTTTACATGCACGCGTTCAAAGCGACATGCAATGGGCACGGGCACGGGCGCGAGCTTGTAAACAGCCTGCTTGTGCCAGGCAGGCTTGTGCACGCACCCGTGCCCGTGTTGACAAAGATCAAAGGGTGAATTGAATATGCTCGTGCCTGTGTACATGTTTACACGCTCGCGTGCATTAGTAAAAATGTCGGATTTGGAGTCTTAAAACTCTTTCTGGAGGGTTAGCAGGGGGAACCAACAATTTGAGACCCCCATTGCAGAATAAACATTACAAAGAAAAAAAACTCCCATGTTTGCATGACAAGCATGCCCGCGAGCGTGTAAACAGTTTTCTTGGCCCGCAAAAGAGCACGGGCTGCGTGCCGGGCTGCTTGCCGGGCTGCATGCCAGGCTGCACGGCGTGCGTGTAAACGTACCATTACACAGTCGCAGGAGTCCGCTAGTGGTGTTTCGCATCGCAAGGCGTCACCACGTATTTCTGTCCAGACAGAGTTTCGCATAATGGAACCCGAAAATATAGAAATATAATTGAATTTAAAACCTTACTGTACTAACGTTTCGCAGAGGTTTCGCTACCGCAATGGTTTCGCAGAGACTCGCTGCCGTATGCGAACGCGTAGGTGACACCTACTAAGGGCGTACGTAAGTAGTGTTGTGTTTCTGTCATTCCTGGTAGTGAGGTAGGTATAGGATGCCGGAGCTCCCTAGGATGCGCTTTGTTGAGTGTTAAAGGTTTTCTCCTGCTGTCAACACAGCGACTCTTCAAATGAACAAAGGGTCGGCAACGCGCTTTTGACTTTTCTAGCATCGGGAGCGTCATTAAGTTTTCCATCGGGCAGTTCCTGCGTTTGTTTGCCACCGCGCTGGTATAAATTTGGTATAAAAAAACAGAAAGGGATGGGCTTTTGCCTTGGTAACATTTTTTTCCTGTCATTCGGATTTAACAACAGTTTAAAGATCATGAATTTATTTCCTTCACCAAAAAGTCCTAACTGTATTAGTTTCGAAAAACTCGTTGGTACGAGCTGGTAATCGATTTATTTAACGTTTAGTTTCATAAACTACAAAGGGATATATTTAATCGCTTATCAATAAAATACTGACCAAAAAATACTGACTTGCACTCAAAACCGCGTGTTGGTGGACGATTAGTGTTTTAGGTGTGCAAATCAGTATTTTAGGTTTATTTTTTGATGTGCCGTTAAATACTAGCCAACTACAAATAGTTTGGTCAGATCAGGACCTACCGATTCGCTATAAGGCTTTGGATATCGAGTTGACTTATCACCACCGCGCTTATTACACAATATCAAATGTGAACTCTCTCCGAGCACATACAATTTCTGCCCGGAATGCTCTAGTTCCGCATGTACCTACAGTAATCTCCTGCTGCACATTCATGCAAGCCATTTCCAATCAGAGATTGGCCGACAGACTGATAGTTCGTTACCAATAACGACGTAGAGAGAACTTGCAATAAAATATGACATAACATATACGAGTATGACACAACTGTATGTGGGCATTTCTATTTAAACATTCACCCCCAACTTTTGTTTTAGATTTTGGAAATGACATGTTATATGCTCAGAATCACGAGCGCTTTCGACTAAAAAAGTGTCCTCGATTAGTCCATTTAGTTATGTTTATCAATACACCATCTATGTATACCTATACTGTACAGTCACGGACTTTAATCGTTGAGCCATTTAGGTGTCAACTAATTTTAGTTTTGAATAGTTAAGCTATGAATATCCAGTAAAAGGTTAGCTCTTAAATGGCTCAACGATTAAAGTCCGTGACTGCTAAATTGTATGAAGTTTTGGAGACACTTTTTTCCCATCAGGATCGAAAGAGCTCGTGATTCTGAGTCGAAATAACAAAAAAATAACAAAATCTAAAACAAAAGTGGGGGTACATTTTTAAATAGGAATTGCCGTTTCTAGTATTAGGTACATGAACTTGTCAAATATTTTTACGCGCTTGATCGTGTCAGGTTGCACCAATCGAGCCAGTCCTAAACTTAGCGATACGATATACCTAGAGATAACAAAACGAACAAATGATGGCCTTACTACATCAGTAGGTCAATCACGTAACGCGCGTACAATGCGTCAGGTAGATCTAAATGTCAATTTTTATATGAAAAAATGACAGTTGGACTGTCCTAACGCGCGCGGCACGTTCGAAACTTTACGTGATGAACTTCGAGAATTTGATTACAGAATAGTAAAACCACAAAAGTCGTTGTATAAAATTCTACAATAAAATTCCAAAACACGTTACCGAACTTACTGACCCTAAATTCAAATCATTCGTAAAACAAACACTTATAAACGATAGCATCATATCAGAGATATTTGGTAGTGATAGCGTCCTGCACGAGTACCCAATCTATCTCAATAATAAATAAATAGGCTTTCTACTGTAGCAATTTAATTGTATAATACCGTGATACTGCTGATACTATATCCTAAATACTGTTCTAAAAAAATGATACCTCGCCCAGGGTTTTACGCCGGTTCTTCACGTGGCAGAGATTTTCGTTCCGAACCGGTTGTAGATTAACGATATTCATAGTTAAATGTAATATGCCTAAATTGAAGAATAAATAAATTAGTTATTTTTTTACAACGGTGCGCTTTTGTCGTTCCTACTACAAGCAAATCGAAATAGTGATGCGTTCGACCGATTTCCGAATACACTATCTCGCCACAAGGTAAATATAGGATGGCACACGTCCATGGACATTTCTGTACCAGAAGCAAGACTAGTATGCATGCACAGGGTTTCCGAACACGGGCAATAAACCTCCCTGTTTGTGGTTGCAACAAATCGTTGTTTAAACTCTTTCGAATGGTTTACGACTGCCATAAATGAGTAAATTTAACGTCCGTACGGCGTCTATTCTCGTTGGATGTAAAATGCCACTTTGCCGCCGTTACGGTAATCTCGACAGTAATGTCATTCTAAAGGGCTTTGTACTAGCGGACTAAAGAAACCTGTCACTAAACTGTTTTTCAAATGTTATCAACGTATTTGTTATTGGAGGATGCAAACTAAAAAGTGTAGTTTCAGAGCCTATAAAACCACATTCATGTTTCCCAGGAAGGTATAATAAATCCTTTGTCTTGTCAGTTCCTTTCTTCACTCGTCTACTCAAAGGTTAACTTAGAGATATCGCTTAATTAAAGGGATAAGTTCGCCATTATTTTTAGGGTGCCGGTACCTCAAAAGGAAAAAACGGAACCCTTATAGGATCACTCGGTTGTCTGTCTGTCCGTTTGTCACAGCCGATTTGCTTCGAAACTACTCGAGCGATTGAGTTGAAATTTGGTACACTTATGTAAATTGGTGACTCAAAGATAGACGCGTAAAGTAAATTAATGAATTCTGAACAAGGGGGCCACTTTTGGGGGTTAAACTGGAAAATTAACAAAAAAAAGTTTCGCAAACTGTATTGTGTGAATCAAATGAAATGTTGTAAGCATCTCAGATATTTTATTTTATAATTTTAGCAAAAATAGATTTGAAATAATTTAGGAAATTAGACGAAAATTGACCCCCCCCCCCCCCCCACCCCCCTTCCCCCCTTATCTCCGAAACTACTGGGCTTAAAATTCTGAAAAAAATATGGAAAAAAGTTTCTTGCCTAAAGATTACAGGAAAACCTATAAGAAATTTGAGTATTCAAAGTAACGGGAAAATTCTCAATATTTTTGTGTATTTTGTATGGAGCGCCTGATGCTTAGAGAATAGGAATTTTACGGAACCCTCACCACGCGAGTTGAACTCGCACTTGTCCGGTTTTTGTATTTAGTTTTCCCTATCATGTACAGGTTCTACTACTAGGTACTACTTATTGTTATCGGCAGCAGCAATGTTCTGTGCACATTTTGCAATTTTAACTAGCCCAAACACGATGGTGTTGCGTTCATTAGACCAACTCGATGGTACTAGATATATAATATTTAAACTAACACATGTAACATTTCAGCGCAATTGAACGCCGGGTAGTAAATAAATTACGGAGCGCTTACTAAAGTGAAATAAAAATGTAGACTCATTGATAAAAATATTTCCTTTGTTTGTTTTATAATTGTATTCCTCCTCGCTTTCAACAGTTTCAAGTTTCAACTCGCTTGGATCACCAACCACGATTCAAAAATATTAAACCTTATTTTTTTAACAAAAGCTCATTTTGATACGTGTTTGTTTTTAATTTTCGTCTCCCTTTTTTATATTACCGAGTCATTTTCTTTGCACGTGAAAGTACTCTCAAAGTAGGTACCTATTCATTTAAACGTCAGAAAGACATTCCGTAGACAAAGCTAGTGTTTGGTTGTAATAAAATAACGTATGGTATGGCATTCTTTACATTTTATATTTATCAAATTTACCAAGTCAACATAAATTAAAATAACAAATATTACAATAAAAACAATCCATGTGATATTTAATTTCAAGGCAATCTTTAGATTATGATTTAGTGAGGCGATTCCGTCAAAGATCTTTTTCTAGATGTTTTTTTTATAAAGTAAGAATTTTGTAAATAAAAAAGTGAAACTTGAGTACGTATGCACATATGGGCGTTTAAAATGTATTTAAAAATGACCTACACTTTATTCTGAAAACGTCATCATGCCTATTTTAGTTCCTAAACCTGTAAATTGCTCCACTGCTGGGGAAAAGTCTCTCCCTTGACATTCACTCGTCCCGGTCTGAAGCAATTTCTGGCCAGTTATTGAGAAAAGCGTCCAGTCAGATCTATAATCTACTTAACATTTTTATTTTTAAATCACTAACCTCCTTATTCATAACACTTAACAAGCTTCTGTTATCTTCGATATCACAAACTGTTAACTAAAATGTTGTGGGTATGTCCCTTTATCACATACGCAAATGTCAGTGTTAGATGAAAACAAAATGAGTTTTAGCTAAAATAGGTGATGGACGTTGATAAATAAGCATACATCGGATATTCGGATCGATATTTACCTATTCTTGGGCCTCAGTACCTACACCGCGTTGTTGTTGCGTATCATGGATGCGGACTCAATATAATTATACTAATAAACTTCTCGGGATTTTCCGGAATACCGAAAATTAGGATAACATAAACACATTCGTATTAAAGTATTTAAATATCTATTTTAGTGGTTCCTATTTATAAAATATTTTTTTAATTCATGTGGGTTTCATTTAACTTACTGTACTTACAATTTTAGTTAACCTCAAACTAACATTGTATTTACCCGACTGCCGAAGGAGAGAGGGTTATGTTTTTCAAGCGTATGTATGTAAGTATGTATGTATGTATGTGGGTATGTCTTATTCTTTGACACGCCCTGCAGCCTAAACCGTTTGACGGATTTTGACATGTGAGGTGTCGTTGAATTCCTCTTAATCGTAGGAGTGACATAGGCATTAATATTTGCAAAAAAGGATTTGGGTTTTTCGAAAAATGTTTTGGTTTCACTAGTTATTTAATCGTAATCGTATGACATGACTATTATTTACTTAATGTAATTTACTATGGGGAAATATTAATTTTTCTCCTATATTACAGAACCCTTGAATCTACTATAATATATGACTAACCAGTTATGTAAGATATCTATAGAGAAATGCTTACATTACTTTGCCAATTCACGCTGCGGCTACACTACATACACTGTTCTTGTTAGATCTATATAACAACATATTTCCGTATAAAAATAGTCAAAAATAGCCATAAACTAAACATGTAGGTAAATTTGCACCATCTTATGTCATTTCGTGCGATCCCGGAGTCCCGGAGCATATTTATTAAATTTATAATAAATAAGAAGCCGACTTCATATTTTCCCAACAATTTCCGGGATTTTGCCAAGAATAGGTAAATATCGATCCGAATATCCGATCTCTGTAAATAAGACCTCCATCTAAAACGCTACCTCCCTCTACATCACCTACTCTCTCCTTTATAGTTTTAATATTTATTGCTCTTTTTAGGGTTCCGTACCTCAAAAGGAAAAAAAACGAAACCCTTATAGGATCACTCGTGCGGCTGTCTGTCCGTCTGTCACAGCCGATTTGCTCCGAAACTTCTGGACCGATTGAGTTGAAATTTGGTACACATATGTAAATCGGTGACCCAAAGATAGCGTAAAGTAAATTAATGAATTCTGGCCAAGGGGGCCACTTTTGGGGGGTAAACTGGAAAATTAAAAAAAAAAAACGCAAACTGTATTGTGTGACATATCCAATGAAAGGGGTTGTTGTAAGCATCTCAGACTTTTTTTTTTAATAATTTTAGCAAAAACAGATTTGAAGTAATTTAGGAAATAAGACGAAAATATACCATCCCCCACTCCTTATCTCCGAAACTACTAGGCTTAAAATTCTGAAAACAATATGGAAAATAGTTCCTTATTGCCTATAGATTACAGGAAAACCTATAAGAAGTTTGAGTATTGAAAGTAACGGGAAAATCAGAGCATCGTATCAAAATACATCGCACCCTTAGAATGAAACCGACCGAACTCAAAAAAATCGACAAAATGAGTGCATCAAGATGTGTTGCTAACTCATACTATATACTTATACTATATATTTTCACTTCGTACCTCCTGAAACAATTCTAGAGCAATATTATCCCCTTTAATCTAGTCTTATACGGTCTGCGACGAGTAATCTCGGCCCTTCCGCCCGATGGCACCATTTGGCCGGGACTGGCTCATCTACATATTTAGATACATTCGACCTGAAAACATTACGGACTATTGTATTGCAGCGGCAATACATAATGATCTGACTTCACGTGAATACAGATGAAGCTTTAAAATAGTGATTTATAAAACCCCAACCTCGTAACATGACTCGACTTCTATAATACACTTCAAGGGTTTTGCATACTCGACATTTGCCCTAAAGGCAACCCTTTTAACGCATTTAACCGATATGGGATCCTTAGTGACCTATTTTGCGGGCGCATCCAATTTGGCAAGGGTTTTGTTTCGGTTCAGACAAAGAGGAAAGGAGTGCAATTTGAAAACTCATCAATATGTTGTCACTTGCGGCGTCCAATACGGCTCGAATGGAACAAACGTAACTTGTTACGAAGAACAGGTGTTCCAGTGAGTTATTGCCTCGATATGTGAGTAATAGCGGAGTGCGCTAGTTCTTCCTACATTTTTTTCTGAGCTAGCTCCAGTTTTTGCTTTATTCAGGATACGTTTAATTTATTGAGTGCTATGAATTTTGTACATTTCGAGTTTCGCAATTGGATTTAGGAGATTTACGGGAACGTCTGAAATAATAAATTGGAGTGCTGTTTTTCTTAAATTCTTTGCTTTCTTAAATACATCCGGATATCTGTAACCCCTGTAAGTGAAGGAGCATATATATATACTCATATTAGTGTCTCTTTATATTCTGATATTGAAAGAGATAGACATGGTTCCCATCATCTGTCAAATATGTATATAGCGGAAGGAATACCGGACTCTACTAGGCTCTTTCTAACACCGTTTTGGATAGAATGGGCTGCTTTATCTTGTCGTTTCGCGTGCGATAACACGCCGTCTGTCGAGTCGATAAACATTGATATTAGTGTCCTTTTTAGACCCTAAGATATAAACAAATGACTTTAAAAATGTTTACATTAGAATGCGATTTGTTTACAAAATAATTACAATGTATACAAAACAATAACGAATTAAGGGTTCTTGATTAATATGCACAGGCACGTTGTTCGCAATGCCGCATAAGTAAGTAGTTAATGTCTTTCTCAGAGAAATGGAAAGGGATACTTACTGAAGGCCTGTTTAAATTCGACCTAGTTTACTGAAAAAGTAATGTCGCTAATTTTTATGCGTATAGGGCTTTAAATTGTATAATTCTGGGGTCTATGCGATCTAGGTACGGTCTAGGTGTTAATATTTAATATTTCGACTCCAGTTGCATCAATTAAATATGGTAGCGGTAGACCTGTAAAAATATATACCTACTATGTTTGTGTGCACACGAAACTTTAATCATGGTATCATTAAACATCAAACTGGATTCGGACTATACAAGTCAACGTAACCCACATGTAACAAAAACTCACACGAAAACTAAAAAGTATAGTTTCGGTGTCTATGAAACAACATGCAGGCTTTACAGGTAGGTAGGTATTGTGAAAAATCCTTTTTTCACACCTTTCATCCGGAAAAGTAAGTTTTGCTCCACGACTAGAGGGATCAACATGCTACTTTTCTGTTCAAGCTAGTTTTTTAATTTATTCATTGGCATGTAGCATTTACGCAATGTGCCAATTCAACACAGATCTTAATTAAATAATCGATTGTAATTTCATCGTAATCTATTAAAGACAAACATATTAAAAATAATCTCACAATAAATTATACGTTTTACTGAAATCCAAACAATCGATGACTGTTATATTTACGTCATGTTGTATGTGTCACTCAGGAGCAAAATTATTTTCGTCATGGGCGTTAACGCTTGAATCCTTTGTTACGCTCAGGATTCAATGTACCGCCCTCGCCGAAAATACATAATTTTGCTCCCTTGAGATACAAATAACTATTACACGGACGGAACAAAATTTACCTTAAGTCAAAGGCGGCGACGACGTGGCAGGACGAGACGGAGATGGCGTGGCGGAGAACCTGAGGCCCTGGACGCATTTCGCAACGATTGGCTAGAAATCGAGAGGGAAGGCATTTGCCCAGCAGTGGGACACTCTACCTACAGGCTTCGAAAAAAATACAAAATCACACATATAACAATTTAACATTGAAAAAGCTTCTCGCTTTATCTATACGACTTACGACAAATGCACAAAAGATCCCACTGGGTCGAAGTGTATCCGAAAGGGCCCTCGTCTAGATAAGATAAGATAGGATAAATCATGTCACACCACACCTGTAAAATAAAATTAACTGCTTCTGTCACAGTGACAGCCAAATATTAACGAATCTATCGCCCACAAAGGATACAATGATCGCGACGGCGACTTTGACGCCGGTCGCTGACAAGCACTTATCCCCGAGTCTCCGACAATGGCTATGGCAATCATAAAATTACTGAATCGTAAAAAGGACGATCAAACAGCGGCTAAGGTGGTCCCGCGGGCTAGTGCGATACAAAAAGAGTGAAAAAAACTCGAAAGGAAACATCCCGTAATTACGTCATTCATCATCGTGGAATACGCGATAAATATAACATTCTAATTTTGATTTGGGATTCGTTTTATTACGGTATGAATTTCAATTTAAATATAAGGGAATGGGAACAGAGATTTAGGAGTTTTTGTAATTCTTGTCAATAACATTATGTTTATAACTAAACATACGTACATTAAGGGAAATGTATTCACGTACCTTTTTCGCTCTTGTTACAATAAGGCATAAAAAGGTACGTGAAAACATTTCCCTTACTGTACGTAGAGTCTCCAGCACTATACATCGACTGAAGTCGACTCTCCGTAGAAACGTAGTTTGGTTCTCATTTTGAAATATCATACTGGAATAATATGAAACTATATGGCGGCTCCCAAAGTATACAAAGTTTCATGTTATTCTAGCAAGTCGTTTTAAAATTACAACCATATTACGAGAACAATATTCCTTTGCTATTCCGCTAAAAAACGTGCTGGTCGATCAGCGAAGATCAAATGCAACTATTTGCGTATAAACATGCAAATAATTACAGCAAACCACCATCAATATCTACGCAAATAGTTGCATTTGATCTCCGCTGATCGACCAGCAAGTTTTTTAGCGGAATAGCAAAGGAATATTGTTCTCGTAATATATCATGGATTTCCGCAAAGTAACGCCTAATTCAATAAATAAATTACAACCACAGTTTGGTTGTCTGTAGTCGTGCCTCCTGGCGACCCGTATGCCCACGGCTGTATTCCCAAAAGGGGTAGACAGAGCACACGTAATTTAATCTTCAGTGTCACTTCCAGCTACTTATTGTAAGTTCAATCCGGATTGATACGTATCTGATGTGATGGGCTGTTGTTCGGAACGCGCTAATGCGGCATCTTACCTGTCAACCTCAACAAGACCTCTACCTACGCTTAGTTACTACGAATAGAACCGTCAAGATATATTTATGGGTGAATGGTGAGGTTAAAAGAGGTTACAGAATAGCGGGAATGGTCTCTGATGCGCTCTGACGCCTGATGTTGATATTTATTTGACCCATTATGACGGCCTGAGTTGTGACCATTTCGTGGCAAATGTGTTTGTGTGTAAGTATTGTGTCTACAGTTTATTTTTATGTGTTTTGTCACGAATAAATGTTTTTTCTTTTTTCTTTCTTTCTTTGCCTCTGACGATATTTTAGATCAGTGCACAGCTAGCTATAAGTCCTACAACAGATGAGTGTAAGACCAAATGTTTATTAGACAAATTTTATCCTGAAAAATAATCCTATCGATTGCTATAATAAAATAGGGAGGGTTTATTTTAAAAATTTTTAGTTGGGTCGATTCTCGGGTGAGACAAGCGAATTTTAGAAAATCTTTGAATGCAGTTTTGTTTCTTTAAAAAAATTAAAGAATGTTTCCTTTCAATAAAATTAGCTAACTAAAGGATTTAAGGTAGTTCCCCTCCAGGGCCCTTAATTTTTTTCCATCCTGTATATATTAACAACAGGAAAGCCAAAACTTTTTCAGTCTCTCCTTGAGCGTGCGCACTGCGACTGTCTTATGGACATTGGTAACTCATTCATTCATTTCATTCGTCTAGTACCCATAACACAAGCCTTATTGAGCATTATTTGGGACTAGGTCGATTTGTGTAAGATTGCCGCTAATATTTATTATTAATATTCCACAACTTGACGGAATGTACTTCACCATCATCATTATCAGCCGATATACGTCCCACTGCTGGGCACAGCCCCCCTCTCATGAATGAGAGGGAACGGGCAGTAGTCCGCACGCTGGCCCAGTGCTTGGGGACTTCACATACATCTCTGAATTTCTTCTCAGACGTATGCAGGTTTCCTCACGATGTTTTCCTTCACCGAAAAGCTAACGGTAAATATCAAATGATATTCCGTACATTAGTTCCGAGAAACTCATTGGTACGAGCCGGAATTTGAACCCACGACCGCCGTTTAACAGCCGCATGCCTGGGGGTCAATCACGTAACGCATTTTATGCGCGTCAGGTAGATCTAAATGTGACTTTTTATATGGAAAAATGACAGTTAAATCTACCTAACGCGCGTAAGAAATATTACGTGATCGACCCACAGAACCACTAGGCCACCGTGTAGCACCAGTAGTTGATGCTCGGTTGCCAGTTTAAACTTGTAAGTCAGCCTCGTGAAAGGGCCCCTTATTGGTCCTTCTCTTGTTTAAACTGCGGTTCGATCAGGTAATTGTATTCGATGATCAAATGATCATCTCTGGATAGATTCGGGCATTCGGCGGTTGATGGTTTTAAAACTGGGCTTCACAGGGTCACGTGGAAGTGGCGAAACGTCGCTCGGCATATCACGCGTCACATGGAACTATGAAATTATACGTGTCGCGCGTTGTTGCCAGATATTTCAAGCGATGTCCCGCGACTTTTTCTGGCGTCGCTAGCGACATGGTTCGAGGGACATTTGTCCCCTAGTTAACTCTGACTTTATTTACTTTCGTTCCGCTCTCTGCCCGAGCTCTAACTTTTTATTGTGCTGATGTAGTTACTTACTATAAGTTTGGCTTAAGGTTGAATGTGATACAATTTACAAAGTAGTACAACACAATGTATTGCAGTTTTATGTGTACTAAGTAATCGAAGAGGCAATAACTGATATCTCCGATACTTTTAACGGTGATATTTAATGTCTTTATAGCATACGATGGCTGGATCTGAAGTGAACACAGCTTAGCAAATAAGAATTTTTTTAACAGTCTTACTACTATTTCTGCTTTTTTACTTACTCCGTGGCAGAGTAACCGCGCAAATTTTCGAACAAGCGTAGAGCATAGCTACTGTTATTTGTCATTTACCGTTTATTGACTAATAATTCCACGCTAAATTATTTGGCAGCAGCACTTTTAACCGTCAAATTGCCATTAGAAACATGACAGTTGCTGAGTGGTGTTGCCAACTTATATGTTGCAGAGCTAACTCACTCTAGTACTGTTACATTCGTTAATAGCCCCTGGCTTAGAAAACATGTATTCATAAGCTAAATTGCTGTGCCCTAACAGGGTCCATATTATGGTAAGTACCTACTATTGTAATAAACAATTTGTCCCAAAAGTCAACGTCAAGCCGAAAACGGGTGATATAGGCAAAGTTATAACGATGACGATCATTATAATGTTAACTATAGGTATATCAATGATGACGAGATATTTACCGTTAGGTACTTTACAATTGTATTAACCCCCGACGCAAAGAGAGGGGTGTTATAAATTTAACGTGTCTGTGTATCTGTCTGTGGTACCGTAGCTCCCAAACGGATGGACCGATTTGAATGAAGTTTTTTTTGTAGCATAGATAATTTTAACCCGAGTGTCCTTAGCTACGTTTCAACAAAACCGGTTGAACCGTTTTTGAGATATTGAACTTTGAAATGAAAATGTCGGGGGTTTTTCAACTTTTCTTATTAGTTTAGTATAGTATTAGTATCACCCGTTTATACTTATACATTATACAGTACAAAACAGTAATATTTATGTATCCAAAGTAATTAACCTTACTTGACATGAAAAGTTTACGTAAAAGCCTCATTAGTGCAAAGGCTGGAGTTATATTCCGTAGGTAGCACCAAAATTACAAACTTTACCGAAACACACCTAGCCCGGGGGATGCGTAAACGCATTCCCTCTGAGTGAAAATAAATAAATAAGGTGTTCACCGGGGGGGTACAATGTCCCGCGACCCACAGCCATGCTGCCAATACGCGTAAATGTCACGATAGCAAACTAAAACGCGCGACTCCGCTTAAAACTTTTACCGCCAGGACCCCGTACGTACTACGCCGTAGCCGCCTTCCGCTACATATACGGGGAAAACCACGGTATCGGCTACGAGCGTAGCGCGTAGAGATTCTTGGCAATTAGGATTGTTCATTTTTTTTCTTAAGTGCTATTTCGAAAACCATTTCGAGATATGAGGTATTCAAACAGTTTCCGACATTTACTTCATCAAAATAATGGATGATTAAAGATATTTCAGCATATATCCGTGTGACCTTTGTTTGACCTTCTGTGGACCTCCCTCGTGGCTGAATCAGAAAAGACTTCGGTCATTAAAAAAGAAACACTTATCGAACCTGTGGTATTTTCCGTCACTGTCAAGCTTCTGTCAAGCCACTATAAACATAAACCGACTTTAACAGAACTGTGAGATACGAAATTAATTTAAATATCGTTATTTGTGATTAACTTAATGGAAGACATGGAAAATTACATGAAATGTTATTATCCAACGTGTAAAAACGACTCCAAAAATAGCTCGAAAACGATAGTTCGCATCCGGGAAGACTTGCGTGAAAGATGGTGTCGTGAAGCCAACGTGGAGTATTCAGTATTATCAGTGGTTATACACAATACTGCTGCGAGGATCACTTCGAAGTAAGTATAAAAAAACCACATGCATTCAATTCATTCAGTTTTAAAAATATAAATTTTATAAATACAGAAAGGATATCTACTAGACTCATCAGACTAAAAGCTAGCTTTATGGGCAGGTTTAGTAACAGAGTACATACATACATATGTATTACACGCCTGTGTTATGTATGTGCGCGGTTTTGTCGTGGTCCCATTGATTTGTCCCATCAATGAGACCACGAGGGAGACTTGTTTCTTGCAGTCCCATTAAGTTCTATTGGAATGGACTTAAACATGCTGTATATGTATGTGCGCTCCCACTTTTCTTCCAACACTAGGTAGGATATGTTCGTTAGGTGTATGATATCCTGGTATTTTGACAATTTTTTTGCTCTGTTTGCCCTTCGGGCATCTAAGGATGCCTAACGAACCTAACCTACGTACTCGTATCTATAACCTATCTTTTACAACATATATGTGTAATTTATATTATATACAGAAAGTGAAATGTAATTAATGGGATCTCGAGAAACAAGCCTCCCTCGTGGCCCCATTGAGGTTAGCAAGTGACAGTATTTACACACATATTTAAGATTTCCCTAATATATTTTGTTTCTTAGCTTATTTACATAACTTTTCATATTTAATTGTTCATATTGCAGCCTGAAAAAGATGTGACAAACAGCAACTTTAAATCTGTGAAAAAAACAACCGACATTTAAACCTACAGCGAAGCTAAGAAATGTTGGAGCTACTTTACAGGAAGAGAATATCTAATGTTGAAAATAAAACATGTTATTTAATTCAGACCACTTTTTATTAATTTTGTAAATATATAAGATAAGATGAGCTTTTATTTCCTTATAACAGAGTTTTTGGCCATATTTTATGCACTATTTTAAAAATAAAGTTTTATATTGTTTGTTTTTTATTATTTTTCACTAATATTTCACTTTCCTATTCATTATTCTTAAAATATTCTTCTTCTTCCGCATAAGGACCGCCTAAAGCGGTGAAAGCCTCCTCCAAAGCTTTCCAGGTTTCCCTGTCTTTAGCTTTTCTTCCCCAATAGCATCCCGCTGTCTTTTTGATATCATCACTCCATCTTGAGAGTGGTCTTCCTTTTCTTCATATGCTGTCCATGGGGTACCATTCTGTTGCTATCTTTGACCACCTTTCATCTTTAACTCTTAGTGTATGCCCTGCCCATTTCTATTTGAGTCGCAGCGCTCGTTTGACTACATCTGTGGCATTGGTTATTTTTATGATTGACTTGTTTTTCACTCTATCATTAAATTTCAATCCCAGATAGCTTCTCTCCATTCCTCTCTGACATACCTTCAGTTTGTACAGCGTTTTTTTGGTTAGGGGCCAGGTTTGGCATGCATAAGTGAGACATGGGAGTAGACAGGTGTTCATGGGTTTAGTTTTCAATTTAGTAGGCATTTTACTTTTGAAAATTTCCTTCAGGGACCAATACTTACTCCATGTGAGTTTTATTCTTCTATCAACTTCTTTTTCAGTGCTTGATTTAAAGGAAATTAAGTGACCTACATAAATGTAGTCTTCAACATATTCTAGCGGTGACGAATCTAGCATGATCTGTATAGGCTGTCTGTTTGTCATTACTTTTGTTTTGTCTTCGTTTACATGTAATCCCACTTTTTTGCTTTGAGTTGCTAGTGACTATATATATATATAGGTTTCCCAAAACTGTTCCGCATGCTTAATGATGTTATTTATGTAACATGCATCAAAAGTTTCCCATACTAAGATAACATTCCTTGTTACTTCGAAACATGGGTCAGCAACACAAAACAGAGGCTTTTTCTTAGCACATGCAAGCATGTGGCATTGTATTTGGGTTTTAAATTTATTGCAGAAATTTCAGAATGAGAAATGAACACGTTTAGAATGACAATGATGACATTGACAGATGTCTACAAACCATCGATTGACATTTAAAACTTTTTTTTCTATATTGGGCGTGTCCTATACATAGATTCAGCCACCACATGTAATTTACGAGAAGTCGTATCTCATATTTTCAAAAAATTATAAAAAATAAACAAAGCGATGAATTGCTAAAATATTGAAATTAGTTTCTTGAATTACTCTATATTTTCGAAAAATAAAATAAAAATGGGGGGTTAAAAAAAATGAACAATCCTAATTATGTGTATGCAACATCACGCGACACGAGATATCGTAGTTTTAAATCTAAGACATGTTTTGTCGTGAATAGTCATGATTCACGATAGTATACGTACATTTATGACGATGTTAATAATGATGTCTCAAACAGCCGATTTATTTCATGTAGCAACACCTACAAGAAATCATGTTTATAATGTGGACGGGTAGGCGAGGAGTTTGAGTTCCTGACAGCTAGATTGTGAACGAACAGTGTGCAGATTTGTAGTGTTAAATTTGGAGGAAAACCAGGGTGAGCTCTTTCCATAATCACTTTCGATGCATCCTATGATATTGTTACGATTTGGTATCATTTACACAGATCGGACGATGACTGTTTATGATGTGATGTATTTATGTGCGGCTACATGTCTTATTCTCTTTGAGAGGCGTGTCGGTTTATCATGTATATGAATAAGGTTTTCCTACAGATCACGTACATGCGATAACACGGTTCTTAGTGTGGAGTTCTTTAATGTGAGAGGATTAGTAACAAGTGTAACACAACAACGTCTCAGGTTCGGTAGTCTCAGCCTCAGTCCATATCAGTATCAATCAGGGGTGCACCCGGGTGATTATAACTGGATCAGTAGCGTGTGGATTGGAACAGTATCAGTTGTGTGGTTAGGGATGTCTATAAGGGGAGGTTGGAGGACATTCTCGGGGACAAAGGTCCCCACACCTCATATGGAGCTGGTACGCACGAGGCGGCAGCCCATATGTCAGATATATAAAGGATTCCGCAAGTTGTTGGAGTATGTTTATAGATGCATATGTGCTAATACATTCACCTAAGCTAGAGTGCTATAGGTACTCATTCGCGGCCACGAGAGTGATCAGAAGTGGCTTCGCGACACATGTCGAGCAGAGTCCATGTCCTACTAGACGCCACTTCACCCCCTTTACACCCGGTTTGAACGATTGTATATGTCACATAGCTTATGTCACATTGAACTATATTTTTTTAAGTGTGATTAAAGTTTATTTTTGAATTTGGCAAATCACGATTTTGATTGCAAAGGGTAAATAAGTCGCGGGATTACAAATAAAGAGGAATTTAGAATCGAACCTCATTTGCGATATACATACACCACAAGAAACAGACGACTGCAAAATGAGTAAGTACCTTTATACACTGCCAGGAATAGGGTAAAGGTTTCTCAAGGTGCAAGTTGAAACTACTTGACCGGACCGCAGACAGCAGCAGCAGACGTCGACGTGTCGCTGCGACACGGCTAGTTTCTATGTATTTCTATGAAACACCTTTCGTCCAGTTATAGGTAGGTCCAACTTCGTCGAATCCGACTCGGATGGGCAGCGTTCGGGAAGCTCCGGCACATCTTTTCGTCTAATATTCCGCAGTGTCTCGAGACGAGAGTCTTTGACCAGTGTGTGTTGCCAGTGATGACATATATCAATTTGACACTTTTTAGGGGAGGCCTATGTCCAGCAGTGGACGTCTTTCGGCTGATATGATGACCTTTCGTAGCTAGCGACACGTCGTCAAGCGTCGCCTACATAGAAACGTCGCCTAAATATACATAAAAACCAGTCGTGTCGCAGCACACGTCGTCTGTTGCTACTGTCTACGGTCGGTTCAACTTACATCTTAATGGTGTGTATTCCGGGCGCAAGAGCCCCTGAGCGCTAGGCTAAAACGACTAAGCCGCCTAAACGTGACTCCGCACTGGGACGAAATACAGCGAATGTCCATTTCGCAGATGGGCACAGAATTATCCAGTGTGGACACCAGCAGACCGACATTTTCCTGGCAATACTAAAGGCAGGTTTAATAAAGATCAGATAGACTAACGTCACATCAAACTTTAGTAACTTAGTGCGTTTTATAACATTATTTACCGACATAGCAGGTCGATCAGGTAAAGCATTGTACACGCGTCAGGTAGATCTTAATGTCACTTGTTATATGGGAAAATGACAGTTGAGTTGTCCTAACGCGCGTTCGAAAAGTAACGCGATCACCCCCAACGGCTCACCACCAGATGGAAAAGAGTTGCAAGGTATTTCTGCCACTACATGTTTAAAAAACACCGGTAAAGTGCGAGTCTGACTCGCGCACCTAGGGTCCCGTACTTACCTAAAGATTTTCATACACCATACCCGTCACGACCCCGTTCATTCTTGAACAATCTAAACAGCACATCAGTAGATGTTACCGTTGTACAGCGCCATCTCTATTTCGTTTGTTTTTCAGCGATAATTCTTTATCACGTGACGATTTCGATATATTGTTTTATTTGAAAGAAATTTAACAATAATCTTATAGGAATTCGGAGACAAAAAATTACATACGAAAGTAATTCAATTATAAATTCAGTTCAAAAATATTTTTGATAAATAAAAAACTGACAAACATTTCTGTAATGAGTCGTATCATAATAAAAAAAGACTTATTTAAGAAAAAAAATACGCTACATGGAGATATAGTAATATTTTTCCTGTAATATTTATGTTACTCTTAATGATATGTAATAATTTCGCTTGGTAAACTTCGGAGATAAGAGAGGGGGGGTACTTTTTTCCACATTTTCCTTCATATCATAAATTCAAAATTTACCACTGCAGAATTTTTTTTTATAGAAAGAGCAACTCAAGCCCTTTCATGTGATATCCCCCCTTGATCTATTAACTAGACTTTAAATTTTTAACCCCCCTCACATTCTTTATTTTCACAAAAAATAAAAATGATTATTCAAATTTTTCATTTTCCATACACGTGTGCCTTCTTTACAATTGTTCCTAATTTGAAATTGATACTTAGCATAAGTAGTTCTTGAGATATTTAACGTTGTGACAGACGAACAGACGGACAGAGTTGCGCCATAAGGGTTCCTTTTTAATCTCTTCGGTACGGAACCCTAATAACACTGAATCATTTTCTTAATGATTTTGGGACCATTATATGTACCTATGAGAACAATGGTAAATAACATTTTAAAATAGGTTACGAGTATAGTGAGTTTGAGATTCGAAAAGTACCTACCTACTAACTTTATTTAAATGATCATCATTATCATCACCTTGTCAGCCGAAAAACGACCACTGCTGGACTTAGGCCTCCCCCAAAGACCACAATGACCGGTCCGACACCGCATTCAGTGGACTCCCGCGACCTTTACCAGGTCATCAGTCCATCTTGTGTTCTACCCACGCTGCGCCTACCGGTACGTCGTAGCCACTCGAGAACCTTTCCGCCCCAAAGGCTATCGGTTTTACGGCACTGTGCCCCGCCCATTCGTGCAATGATAATGGGAAACATTACAATATTTATGTATTTCATAAAGACATTTCATCTATAAATTCTTGCGAAAAAAAGTTTCCGCAATCCATTCATAAAACAGAAAAATAAGAAACTTGGAATGTAACAACTTAAATTGCAGTTTACACGAAACTTTTATTTAGTTTTGTGCGATATTATGAAAGTTTGAAGTCTTGTTCAATCACGAACCTTTGTAAGGCATCTAACTTCACTTAACTGCAGGGATAGATAATCTAATTTATAGAAACTTTTGCGACAATGGCAAATCGTATCGTAAAAACGAAGTGTGAAATTTTGTTTTAATTTTTTTTGTTTTCCATTTAACAGACTATTGCAGAAAAGACCACAATCTTATGAAAAATAACTTTTCAGTACACATGGTGTTACTTTCCTACACTAGTGCGGAAATGAGCACTTTTCTTGCATATGTTGAAACTTTAAAAAGCCATATGTACTGTAAAACGTTGTACAATTCACGTGCGAATAGGTAATTCGAAACTCGTGTCGATTTAAAACACTCCCTTCGGTCGTGTTTTAATTTATCGCCACTCGTTGCGAATTTCCTATTTTCTGCACTTGTATCGTAAATAACTATTTTAATACAGTTGCTCAAAAAGTGCTACTTTACGTAGCTGTTTAGCGTGCGTAAAGTTGGTTTTCGCGCACTAGTGCTTTTCACGTTTCCTTGTACAAATTGTACCATTACTGTATTAAACTTCATTTTTTTCAACTGTATTACAATGACGTTACAGAATGAATAATATAAAAGTTTCGAATTCCTTACTTGTTCTTTTTTTTATTTTTCCGCAACTGTATTAAAAAACGTCGTTCGATACACGTGCGGAAATGTCATTCTTCACTCGTCCCGAGTCTCGGTACTCGCGACGTAATGACATACTTTCCGCACTAGCATCGAAATGTACTATTTCTTCGCATATATTCAGATTGACGAAGGTTCAACAAAGAGTACACATAAATCACAGCCAAATATTCATAGAGATACTGAGAAAAGTTTATTCCCATCAAAGTCATTATGACATTGATGAGATTCGTTTCACAGGGCCTATGGAAAAGGTTTTTTCAATATATCCGTATTATGTTATGTGTGATACAATAAAGAAAGAAATATAAGTAAATTTATTCACAAACACAACATGCCACACATAAAACATGGAACAAGTGTGTATTTTCGGCAGTGAACCGGAGACTGGCTCGGCGTTATGCTGAGGTTCAGACACCTACCCTACAGCGCAGGTTTTCAGCCAGCACCGTAGATGCGAAAACGTTTAAAAAAAAAACAAACAAAACATAATATGCGCGTACCGCGGCCGCTGCAGGAGACCATCGCATGTGCTGACTTCTGGCCGAAGGGTGTCGTGTTTCGACAGTCCCGGGGCAATCTGCCGAATCCTACACCTGAGATGACGATGCAACGGGGCCACGCCGTTTCGTCGCCTAAATAGCATTATTTCTTATATGTGTTTTGCCTTGTTTAGTTTCGTTCCATGACGCATTGGTTTTACTGTAATGTCGTGTTAACATGTTTTTAATAAATAAATAACCATGTACCACTGCCGCAAGGATGTAGTGATTTTAAACTACCTGTGTGGTGTTGTGTAGAGTGGATTTTTTGGATGGCCATATATGTTTTATCCCACGGGCTTGCCTGCGTTATTTGCAATACTGAGCGAAGCCGGGCGGGCATCTAGCAGACGATAAATAAATCAAATCTGTAGATTAAGGGTGGGTTGCACCAAACCGTCTGTAACGTAAATCGGAATCTACGGAAATTTTACAAGTTTCTATGGGATGCTGCCGGCGCCATATTTAAAGTTGATCGGCCTGTAATCGTAATTTGGTACAACCCGCCCTTTATCAAAGCTTAGTCCAAGTCAAAGGTCCTCAAGCAAAACAAATGCGGTTCATGATGCTACCCGTTTCCTTGGATTATTGAACTCGTCCCAGTTTCCGCGGAGGCTCCCTGGTATCACAAAGACTATGCCACACTCAGAAAGCCCTTCATTAGCAAATGCGTTAAAGTTTTCACGCGAATAATTCCCGGCGAACGTGCCACGGGTACAGCTGCTTTCTGCTGATTCTTGTTGTGTCCAGATTCTGGTTTAGTATTCACAAAAAAAAAACATTATTACAAACAGAAGCTTAGCAAAAGACCATCGTAATTTAAAAGTAAACTAAACTATGTCTAACAGACGTCTAAGAATAAGTTGCTTTGTTTAAAAAAAACCGGACAAGTGCGAGTTCAACTCGCGTGGTGAGGGTTCCGTAAAATATTGAAAATTTCCCGTTACTTTGAATACTCAAACTTCTTATAGGTTTTCCTGTTATCTTTAGGCAAGGAACTGTTTTCCATATTTTTTTCAGAATTTTAAACCTAGTAGTTTCGGAGATAAGGGGGGAGGGGGAAATGGTCAATTTTCGTCTTTTTTCCTAAATTACTTCAAATCTGTTTTTGCTAAAATTATAAAAAAATACATCTGAGATGCTTACAACAACCCCTTTCAGTTGTCACATAATACAGTTTGCGAAACTTTTTTTATTTTATTTTCCCCCCCAAAAGTGGCCCCCTTGTTCAGAATTCGTTAATTTACTTTACGCGTCCATTTTTGGGTTACCAATTTACATATGTTACCAAATTTTAACTCAATCGGTCCAGTAGTTTCGGAGCAAATCGGCTGTGACAGACGGACAGACAGACGAAATTTATAACTAATTAACATTTTCTAATATATGTTTATCAGACTCGTCCCTTCGTCTACGTTTCTACGTTTATCTAGGATATCAAAGATAAATATTGTACTACTTTTACTTATTTTGATAATTAATTACGTTTCAAACATGACACTGTTTTTACGTTTAAAAGTTAACGCACGATTAGTCTAATCTTGTATTCAATAGCCTCGCAATAAGTGACTCCTGTTAACATTCTAGCAAAAAATGCGCGATTTCGTGAAATTACGATGGGTTTCGACAACGTCTCAATTTTCATACCATACAGTTTACAGTTTAGATAAGACAAGATTTCCACGTTCCACACATTACATGCACATTAAGAAATCTAGCTGGACGCATACTGCAGCTAAATGGTATATAAAAACATAATTCATCAAGTAGTACAGAAACCACCTTACAGTCTCGCCAAAAACACTGGTCTGAAACTAGCAGTAAACTTTTATTCCAAATACCAGGATTAAAAATCCGTGACCCAAAAATCCATTCAAATTACGAAGCATCTCAATATCAGTCGGAATCAGTCCTCGTCAGCGTTTCATCAAGCCAATTCCAATAAATTAAACTGATTCATTTGGAAAGGGAATTGTTTCGAAGTCTGTTTTTGTTCCCTTCTATCCCATTATTCCCATTCATATTTCGAAAATGTTTCGCGGGCTCCCTTCCACACGGGCCTTACTAACACGTCAGAAAGAGAGCGCAAACACAGTTTAAAAGCCCGAAAGAGATGTACAAAATTGGGGCCTAGGTATTAAATTGGAGAGAATACTAGTAACAGGGGATTTGCTGCAAAAAGGCGAAAAAATATTATTTCCACTCGTCGATGCTAATCCGGATTTCCGGGCTTGCTCATCGAGCATCCTCTTTCGAGTTATATGTCAAAATAAAATGGCTGAACTGTTTTTTTTAATATTAAACAGTTTAGTGCAGTTCGTTGAAAACATTGCATGTGCATGCTGCAACAAATAAACAAGGGCTCGAGCGGCGGCGGCAGCGTCATCAGCGTCGTCATGCAGTGTGCCTTATGTGAGAGCGAGATGCCGCGCTCCGATCTCTCGCTCCCACCTATGGTGCGCCGCTCCCGCTGACGCCGCCGCTCAAAGTCGTGGCCAAGCCGTAGTCTTTATCTCCAAAGCTAAGCTACATTACATATACTTCAGTGCAAGTGACATAGCTTCGGCATTATAATAGCTGAAAATGTAGTTTAGGTCAAATATACAGGAAATACATACATATATACTACATTAACATTTAAGAAGTATCCCGGGAAGTTAGCCTAGTGTGTTCGAATCCCGGTATAGGGCAAGTATTTGTGTGATTTGTTTCTGAGTCTTGGATGTTTTCTATGTATTTAAATATTTATAATCTATTAAAGAAATCATCATCTGCTCGTTGTACAGTAAGAGGAAAAAAATGTATTAACGTACCACCGTAGAACCCTATCGCAATAAGGTGACATACTACTCGAGTTTGAGTGACGGCGGCCTGTCAATTGCGACAGGGTTCTACGGTGGTACGTGAATACATTTCCCTTACTGTACAGTCGAGTTCTCCAATATCTATACAGGCAACCTTTCAAAAATATATATACATGTGTCTTATGCCAGTAATAATAAAGCCTGTGTACAGATGCTTTTGAAAGGTTGTCTGTATAGATATTGGAGAACTCGACTGTACCCATAACATAAGCCTTATTGAACTAAGGTATATACACTATCGGGCTAGTTAGGTTTGTGTAAGTAAGATTATCCCCCTAATTAATTATTCTTGAAGTATTAATCCATCACAAAACTCAATATATCATAAGATCTATAATCTAAATTAGATAGATAATTTTGTTACGTCATCTCTAGTCATATCTATAGAACTGCGCTAACGTACCAGCGCTACTCTCCGCAGATAACGATGACGCACTCGCTATCGTGTTCTAGAAAGCGCAAAACGTCATTACACAGGTTGACAGGTAGTTGACAGGTAGTGGTTGACGCGTCGATCGTCCCATTTCTGACAATGGATACGGCCCCGTGTGTAGTGCCTGTCCGCAATAAGGTAAGGGTAGCCAGACGACAATATTATTCAGGACACGTTTTTTTATTATGAAATATACAAGGTGAGCAATCCAAATGGGTCAGTATGGCGGTTTTGAAAACCATAACAGATAGCGAAATCTTGGCTTAGGAACCATGACGTTGATTTTAGTAAAAAGAAAAACTGCATTCATGTAGAGTGGGAGGCAGAGAAACTCGAGATCTTGATAAAATCTTATTTATTTATTTACATTATATTTACGTCTTAATTCGTTCCGATCGTCTTACAAACTGAATCATACGTCAAATCATTTACCATTCTAAAATATTCAAACCACGTTCGATCGTTCTTTATTCATCATCTAACAGCCAGCACCATACAACATCAACAAAAAGTACCAATCCCACACTCGGCCATCCTGCAATCATGAACTGTCCCCAGTCATGCACCTTCAGTCACCTCAATTACCCGTCGTCAGCACTCATCTTACTTACGTCATCGTAGCACACCCTATTTACACCGTGATACAAAAATACATCAGAAATCCACTAAATACCCATTAACACTCCGAATAAACAATATCTGTACTTCCAAAAACATAATAAAGCGTCGTAAACACATCCGAAAGACGTCGTCGTGCCCCCTTGATAGAAACTTTTTGGGTCGTTGCTCAACGTAGTTCTATCGAAGCTATCGCCGTCGTGGTGAGAACTCTTGCTAAGGTCACGGATGCTGTAGTGCTCCCGAAGCCGTGACGTACGATTAGACATACTTCTCTTTACTTCGAGTTTCTTACGAGTATGCTCCCTTCGCAGTGCATCGTACACGTTTTCAGTATGTAATGGAATTTTCTCGTTGTTATTAGCCGCTTGTCTCGTTTTATGTTCTTGCAGCTCCGTCATGTAAATTTCATTATTTTGATTTTGACATCTAATGTCAAACGTCAATTCCGCAGTTTTTTCGTTTTTCCGTTCATCGCTTACTGCAACCTCCATCGCTGTTGACACTTCTTGCGCAAAGGGCTGCGCGTCGCTGTCGTGTGTCAAAAAATCTTCGTCAATGTTGTCATCTTTATGATTTTCAGGAAAATAGTCTTCATCTTGATTTAAAGGGTCGTCGGTGAATTCGCCGTTGCAAAATTCTCGTCGTATCGCATGCTTCAGCTCTTCCCAGTCAGTAAAAGGATCTTCAGAGCATAACCAGAGAGCCGCCGTACCGCTCAACCTCTTTTTGGCGATTAAAAATTGCTGCCGCGCCGTCCATCTGTATAGTAGAGACTTCTCTTCGACTTCTTTGATGAAAGCTTCCACCTCATAGCCATCTTCCGCCGTAAACAAGGGCAATGTTAAAATTTGATGATAAACATCCATCGTCTTCTTAATTTTCCTTTTTCGTCTTTTCACACCTTACGCGTCTTCTTTAGTCATGTGTAATTTATTCGTCGTCTTCAATTTCGTCGTGGTTCCGTCGTCGTCGTCGTATTACATAGTTAGTTTCGTCTTTGCCGTCGTATCTTCGTAGTCACGTAGTTTTCTCTGCATCCCGGACGAGCCCCCAAATGTAGAGTGGGAGGCAGAGAAACTCGAGATCTTGATAAAATCTTATTTATTTATTTACATTATATTTACGTCTTAATTCGTTCCGATCGTCTTACAAACTGAATCATACGTCAAATCATTTACCATTCTAAAATATTCAAACCACGTTCGATCGTTCTTTATTCATCATCTAACAGCCAGCACCATACAACATCAACAAAAAGTACCAATCCCACATTCATATACTTACAAAAATACGTGTACTCGGCCCAGGAATCGAACCTGGACTTTTTGAAAAATTAAATTTCGTTATTTAAAAACAATGCATTTTATTAGTTTTAGATATCATGTTTCTTAGTAACATTTACTATTTAAGAGCTACATAACCGATATTCAAAGGAAAATAACGAAATTTAATTTTTCAAAAGTCCAGGTTCGATTCCTGGGCCGAGTACCTACACGTATTTTTGTAAGTATATGAATGCAGTTTTTATTTTTACTAAAATCAACGTCATGGTTCCTAAGCCAAGATTTCGCTATCTGTTATGGTTTCCAAAACCGCCATACTGACCCATTTGGATTGCTCACCCTGTATAGTATGAAATATTTATGTCCAGCAGTGGACGTCTTTCGGCTGATATGATGATGATGATATAGGTTATATAAGTGTTCGCAAACGTTCAGGGGTGACAGTAACTCCTGATAAAATTAAAAGCCTAGTCTTCAATGGAATTGAAATATTTTCAGTTAGATCAGAGTTTCATTATTTTTTTTGTTTATTTCTTCCACAACAAAATTATAAAAAACTTAATCTATGTCTTCGCCAAACTGCATAACAGCATGTTGGCGAATATACACTCTTTATAATTATATTTGTATCTATATCTAAACATTAGCTATGATTATTATTATTTATTTATTTTTATGCTTAGTATGCAGTAATCAGAAACAGCAAGTTATGTAAACAAAATTCTTTTGATGTCTACGATTTTAAAATAGAATAAGTTCAATTCCATTTCTATACTAGTTTTATCTAAATGTTCAGACAGGATAGAGTAATTGCAGTACTTTTCTTCAAATTGACTTTTATTGTCAATTAGCGGGTCGATCACGTAACGCATTGTACGCGCGTCAAGTAGATCTATCTTTCACTTTTTATATGGAAAAATGACAGTTGGATCTACTTAACGCGAATTCAAAATGTTACGTGATTACCGCTTAGGTACCGTGGAAAAAAAACAGAAAGAGCGTATCGAGATTAGGTGAGAATCGTGAAGATTGCTACGAGTACACTATCCCGCCAAATGCCTGTGAACGCGACGCACTGATAATCATTTGAATTAGATTGACAGTGATTCTATGGCATAAGGCATGGGTAACACATACGAGTTCCAAGGTAGAAAAAACCGGACAAGTGCGAGTTCAACTCGCGTGGTGAGGGTTCCGTATAATATTGAGAATTTTCCCGTTACTTTGAATACTCAAAATTCTTATAGGTTTTCCTGTAATCTTTAGGCAAGGAACTGTTTTCCACATTTTTTTCAGAATTTTAAGCCTAGTAGTTGCGGAGATAAGGGGGGGGGGGGGGGGGATGGGATTGAAATTCGTCTTTTTTCCTAAATTACTTCAAATCTGTTTTTGCTAAAATTATAAAAAAATACATCTGTCACACAATACAGTTTGCGAAACTTTTTTTTTAATTTTCCAGTTTACCCCCCAAAAGTGGCCCCCTTGTTCAGGATTCATTAATTGACTTCACGCGTCCCTCTTTGGGTCACCAATTTACATATATGTACCAAATTTCAACTCAATCGGTCTAATAATTTCGGAGCATATCGGCTGTGACAGACGGACAGACAGGACAGACGCACGAGTGATCCTATAAGGATAAGGGTTCCGTTTTTTTTTTCCTTTTGAGGTACGGAACCCTAAAAAAACCAAGGATTTATTACAACAACCAGGAATTTGGCAGGACTTCGTGTTTGTAGCCAGTAACTGGTAACCCTATTCGCCTGTAGTAGTATGCCTTAATATACATGTTATTGAATGTCACACTGGGGCGAAGCGTGCTTGTATTATCTGGGGGACAATTCAATACGTACGGTAAGAAATCCAATTAGATATCAACATGTTTCGCACGCCCGTTTTGACAGATTAGATCGGCGGACGTGGCAGCGAGCGTGTCAAACATTGAAATCAATTTTGAATGCGTTGCGTATGTCTTAAATTGCACCCCTGAAATTTGTTTTTCGTCCACAAATTCTGCAAAAGAAACGGTACAGGCAATTGACAACTCAAGTGTGTGTAAGACGTTTTGTTAAAGAAATTTGTTACCGTATGATTTTTCGTTGCAGGATAAATGTACCTGTTGTAGGCACTCGTTCATGGCACATTCAAATGTATTTCGTGTCAGTAGTGGTGACAGTCCTTAAACCTGACAGTTGTTGGATTTTGGATACCTACCAATCAATCTTTATTTTTTATCATCCAAAAGTTACTTGACTAAAATTTTGTAGCGGGATATTTCATGAAATTTCAGCTATTTACAAATTGTATTATTAGTACTAGCTGCCAGCGCGGGTTGTCACGCGTGTTGCACAGAACGCACGCAAACCCGTGGGATCAAATAAAGCTTATAACCATCCATCCAGAAAGTTCTACACGCACGTGAAAGAATTTTTGAAATCAGATAAGCGGTACCGTTGATTACCCATTACCATTACATACAATTTTACAAACTTATAAACTGACAAAGCTAAGATCTCACAGACTTTACCTTTAAAATCTATACCTATTGGTTTTATTGACATAATGAAGAAATTTCGTCAACAAGCGATTGGAAGAGATACCTGCAGCCTTCGACTGAGTCATCCTTTAAAGACAGGTAAACTTTTGTTTCGCAAAGCAATTATGCTTAGTAATTTATTGACACAAAAAATAGGCGTCCAACAGCCCGCCGATAAGTCAGGTAGAGGGTCAGCGGTAGTCTTGAGCAAACAGAATCAAGTTATGTCAAGTTTGCTTTTGGTATACTTTGTTGAACATATTAAAATGTGTATTTAAGAGGACAGATGTAACAACGAGTGGTAAAAGTTTAACAAATGGTCTGAATTGTAGGCGCATAACACTACAGATTGGAACAACAAGTTGGTCTCAGATTATGTTATTGGCACACAACCAATTTTGTTTCTAACAAGTTATTTTTGATTCTGTCCTAGGACCTATCCTGTGACTAACGTTAAACTTGTCATAATTTATCTTTACAATATTATCACGAGTCAGTGGAAGTTTGTATGTTTTCGGTAATTTCCGGAACCACTTACCCGACTTCAAAAATTCTTTCACCTGCGTGTAGAATGTATTATCTGGATGGTTATAGGCTATACTTTATCCTACGGATTTGCCTGCGTTCTTTGCGATATGCGGGCAAAGCCGTGCGGGCAGTTATATTAAGTATACAGGGTGATTCCGGGATCGTGGAGCAAAAATAAGAGCCAATTAAGAGTAAACCGTGAGTTAATTGAGAGTTAATGTATGGAACAGCTGTTTTTTTGGCGATTACAAGGTCGGTCCCTTGGGAAAAGTTGTTCAGTGTGACCATCTTATTCGCTTTTGGTCATTCCGAATCATGACCCCGAAATCACCCCGCATAATAATGGCATTAACTCTACGCTGTCTCGTGGAATTTACGCTGCACGTTTGTACGTTCCACCAGAGCGTAAATAAATATCACCATCACATAATTACAATCTCAAAAATAATAAGGAAGACTCCTGTATAATTTTACGTAAAGCCTTCTCAAGTGTAGTCTTAAGGTGGTCGTCTGGCGGTCTGCACGTCTACGCTATTCACGACCCGTCTTCGCCGCTCACCCCTAGCTATCTTAGAGATTCATAACAAATACACGTAATCGTAGGTCAGACTTAAGGTGATTTTCCACCGGCGTGGATTGACGAGGCGCGGCGCGGCGTGAATTGAAATTTGTATGGCAAATTTTCAATTCACTCCCGGCGCATCTTCGGTGGAAATAGTACGGATTGACGAGAATTTGCGCGACGTGAATTGAAATATTTGTTTGTATAAAAATAAACCGTATTGTTTCTGAAATAGAGATTAAATTAACTCTGCAACAGAAACAAACATATCTCGCGATTGCGATTAATGTCAATCGCGAGCAGGCGCGGGCTCGCGATTGCAATTAATGCCAATTTTTAGTGGAAAAGGGTCAGCGCGATTTCAATTCACGCCACGCCTCGTCTCGTCAATCCACGCCGGTGGAAAATCACCTTTACACTATCGGCAAGCGTCGCAAATACCAGTATTAAGCTGTTATTCACAACGATTCACTTTATCTCGTCTCAGATGAACCAGTACCAGTAGTCTCAGTCGAAGTCCGACCTCCGATGACGCGTTGTTAGTGCAAATCCCGACCTCAGTATATAATGGGATGGAGAAGTGAGCTGAGGTAAAACAGATTGTGAATATTATCAAAATCTGTTTTACCAGGTCGCGCTCTAAAGGGTCTCTCGAAGGGAACGTGCAGGATCATAACTCGACGTATTGCGCACTAACGAAGCACCCTCAACAGCGCCTCAAAGGCACTCCCTTTGAATTGGGGCTTTTTAAGACGTTTTTAGATTTCTTATAAGGAAAAGGAAATATCGAATTGGGTGCGGTCTTAGTTTATATTAAACCCCGTTGGGTTGTTTGTGTAGCAAATACTAAAGGAACACGATATGGTATGGCGGGCACACACTCCATTCCATTAGAAGATTTTACAAATAGACCCATGGACAAATTGAATGGACGAAAAATAATGTACAATTGGGAATGGATGAAAATTTTAGAAATGCTTGATTATTTTTTTGGTGATAGGAATAACCTTCCTTAGCACCAGAAAAAAGTTTCGGATTTTTCAGCTGCGTTAATTTTTTTTGGAAAAATATAAACAGTTTCCTCACTTACGTTTTGGGTCAGTTACGGCACCTTCCTCGATCGGTCTCATATTACAGAAAAATATATTAAATATGTGTGGTAAACTGACACTGGCAATGATATTGACACTTGCAGCAGCTATATTGGTCATTGCCAGTGTCAGTTTACCGCAGATATTTAAGATAGTTTTTTTGTAATATGAGACAGATCAAGGAAAGTGTCTATTTACCGTTCTTGACCCAAAACGTAAATGAGGAAACTGCTTATATTTTTCAAAAATAATTGTCGCAGCTGAAAAATCTGAATTTTTTTCCTGTTCCAAGGAAGGTTATTCCTATCACCAAAAAAATAATCAGGCATTTCTAAAATTTTCATCCATTCCCAATTCTAGCTGCTTTTTTTACTGTACAGCAGCTGCTGGGCACAAACACTCTAGTGAAATTAAAAAAATCCTATAAGGGTTCCGTTAATTTATAAATTTGATGTATGCCTATCGCTTGCAACACACTTTCAACCCCATTCAAGTTAAAGAGAGGCGGAATGTTGTTTCGCTTATATCTGGAGCAGCACAACTGAGGAAGTAGCTACCTCCACCTCACAGACGTCCGCAGCCATAGTATACTACTTGCTCTATTGGTTTGCAGCGTTGTGTTCCTGCCTAGCTAGTTAGTATGGTGCCGCTGGTGGTGAGTAAGGTACCCAGAGCTTCCGAGGATGCACTGAGTTAAAAGTGAGGGACTAAATTTTATAGTAATATTAGGCTATTCTAAGATTATTTTTAATATATTTTTAAATGTTCGTATAGATTCGACAGTCAACTGGTATTTTTATTTCCTCAAAATAATATCGCTTTATGCAAATAAATAATGGTTGAAATTTGAACGTTAAACATGCGCGCCAAAAAGGCACCTCTGCCGTGTCAATCCTATCTCATGTATCTCAAAAAGCATAGTTTTGGGAAAACGCCGTTTGAAGTTTTTATTTGTACTGTATTTAGCCATGATTAACTATGGTAAAAACAGAGTTACATGAGTTACGTGACAGGCTCGTATAAGGAATTGGTAAGTTAAATTAAAAAAAACTGAGTATGTAGGTCGATAAAGGCATGGAAAATAAACAGATTTAGACCTGTTACGCGTAACTCATGTATCTCAAGATACATGAGATAGGATTGACACGACAGAACTGCGCCATTATCGTCACGTCATAACTGCAACACCAAACAACAGACCACAGACTACTAAGAAGATACTATGTGCAGAAACATAGGAACGTCAAATGTGCATGTCCGTCTACGCTTTCTGAACTTTGCATTTGCTGTTCTGACGTCACTCACAAAAGACAAAATGGCGGTCGGCGTTTTCGGTCACGTAACATACTTACAGATAATAAAACTACAATTTTGATTTTCAAATTAAAAATAAATGTTATATAAGAAAATAGTGTTATATTCGTGTTTTTATGGTAAAAACTATATAAAAAAAACACTGATAATTTCATTTTGAAAAATGAAAATACCCTATTGTGTTTGCTTTAAAAGTTAAACACACTTTTTAGGGTTCAGTACCCAAAGGGTAAAAAAAGTCTTAGTAAATAGGGTCCTTATTTCCTAAGACTTCGCTGTCCGTCCGTCTGTCTGTCTGTCCGTCCGTCTGCCACCAGGCTGTATCCCATGAACCGTGATAGTTAGACAGTTGAAATTTTCACAGATGTTGTATTTCTGTGGCCGCTATAACAACAAATACTAAAAAACAGAATAAAATAATTATTTAAGGGGGCTTCAAACGTGATTTTTTTGCTCGTTTTTATAGATAATCGTACGGAACCCTTCGTGCGCGAGTCCGACTCGCACTTGGCCGGTTATTGTTACTATCGTCTGTATATAAAATATCTGTGTACACGTGTAATTATTGTGTAACATCTTCCGGCTCCCAAGATACCTACAGGCTTGGCCTAGTTTGGTTGGGATCCACTACCTCAATGTAATTTTTGTAATGTGTTTACGTCCTCAATAAACTAATAATTTCATTCCGAATTAGTCACAGCTAGTGAACATAACGAATCCTCAAATATTTTGGAGCCGCAAGCGTCCATTTGCCACCATCACAAAATACCTAATTAAAAAAACATAGTTGACGCTTACGGCACCCATCGAATAATTCTCTCCGCCTTTGAAATGAAATGAAATATTTATTTGCGGAATACGGGTCACATTATGTTGGTACAAATAAACGTTACTGTCCGCCGTATTCTACTTAAATAAGCATGCAAAATAATAGCCTTTATTTTGGCTGTCGGTTAAGAACAGACAAAATAGAGGGAATATTACTAGTTTTTATGTTTAGAGATTCATTGACAGACCAGACACATAGTTCGGATAGCCATATAAACAGTTTCTTCTTGAATTGTTTCAGGGGTAGGTCTTTTATGTCTCTAGGAAGCTTGTTGAATATTTTGATGCACATAAAATACGGGGTACCTAAATGTAAACATTGTGAAGAACTGTTTATACATCTGCGCTGATAGCGCTGGTAATAAAAGTGTGTGAATCGACGTTAATTTGCTTGCACGTTTAATTTAATTGTTTCGAATACCACAAATATAATACGGCGACGATGCGGCAAATTATGTGTGGCCAATTCTGTCACAAACATTTATAACGAAAAATATTATCAGCAAAATATGCGTTACAACGCTGAAACTTGGATGTTCATTTTATAGCCTGGCCATCTGTCTGAGTGGCCATGCTGCACGGCTATCACAAGACGGCGCGCGAGCTCTCTCGATTTTTCTCGCACTATCCGTCTCTCTCTTATTAGAAAACTTAGAAAGAGAGGTATAGTGCGAGAAAAATCGAGAGAGCTCGCGCGGCGTTTTGTGATAGCCGTGTTGGTCGTAGAGCCGAATTCTCAAGGCCGATTTAGACAGTGCATGAACTCGCCTGCGATTTTCATTACTTTGCAGGCTTTGGTTGAACTGTCATAACTCGGCAGCGCGGAACCCCGCAGTGTAATGGAACTCGCATACGTGTTCTCGCACCATGTAACTAGGGCTTTAGGTAGGTATATATGACGTGATGTCGTAGACAAAGCAGTCGTAATGTTGCTAGTAGTAGTAGCTAGTCGTAGCAGTTGTTAGTCGTGTCTGGGAGAGACTCGCGTGGCTGCTTGGGACGTCGCTGTTACCGGCTGTCTCAATTCATGTTTATTTTGTTTTTGTCTTTTATTGTACGTTTTAATTTGATTTTGACATATTAGGACCTTTTACAACTCTAAAACACAATTATTATTTGTACCATTGTTAATGAATTGTATTTGTAGGTCTAACATGTGAAAGAGCCCTTGAGGCCTATTTGCAGAATAAATATTTGAATTTTGATGCTCTCTGATGCACTCTGATGCCTACAAAAGGAACCGTCATGGCAAAGCGCATCAGATGAGTGAACCGGTATCGTTCTGTCCCGTCCCGTTACGACACGACACGTCAGATAAGTATAGTATCCGGCTTAAAGGCACGGCCACGACATAGCGCGAATTGGCTACTTTCCTAAAAAATGATATTTAGTCCGTCGGTTTAGATTATCAAAACATATTGGACTCGTATTTTTTTGTTTGTCAATTAAATAAAAAAAATATAAAGATATAGCCCGTTAAAGTTCCGCGTGACGTTACATTATGGTACACTTTTATCATAATGTGACGTTACGCGGAACTTTAACGGCCTACATCTTCGTAGTTGTTTGTTTAATTGACAAACAGAAAAATACGTGTTCAATATTTTTAGATAATCTAACTGACGGACTAAATAGAATTATATTTTTTTTTAGCCAGAAAAGTACCCAATTGCGGCGCGGCAAGCGTTTTATCTGTTCATTGCGCGCTACCGCCCGCCGCGCAATGTCGTGACCGGGCCGTAACGCTGTGTACTACGTACCTACATCAAGAAGATCTAAGTGAGTTACGGAAAAATGACAGCTGAGTCCTAACGATCGTTCGAAAAGTTACGCAACTATCCCTCTGGAGAGTTGTAGTAGTTTCAACCCATGTCTTTCTGCGCTATGTGCTACCCCAAAGAAAGGGATTAATGCAATATTTTCAGCCTCTCCGCTGCTGACACGGTTGGTGGTTTTTGTGCAACTACTAACTTACGTGTACTTCTATATTATCTGCGTTCTTCCAAGGGATATGGATATATAGTGGCCATGAATTGCAGTATTACCTGAAAACAAAGTAATAGAAGATAAGTAATAGAAAAAGCACGAACATAATAATTGCGTCTAGTATTTTTTATCTAGTCATTAATTTGTAGGTACCTACGTAATTTATATACAATAACCTTTATATACATACAGCCTTGGTCAAAAGTGATGAGCACTCATGCGTTTTTCATACGAAAGTCAAACTTTAAAGGGTGCATTTATATATTTTATAATAGAAAGTTGGGGCGGAAAGGTTCTTTAGTGGCGACCACGTACCGGAAGGCGCAGCGTGGGTAGGCCTGCAAGGTGGACTGATGACCTGGTAAAGGTCACTGGAGTCCGTTGGATGCGGGTGGCGCAGGACCGGTCATTGTGGCACTCTTTGGGGGAGGCCTATGTTCAGCAGTGGACGTCTTTGGGCTGATATGATGATGATGATGATGATAATAGAAAGTTGTGTATATATCGGAAAAAATCATCATATTTATTGACGTTAAGGGAAATTCCGTGAAAAAAATATACAATTAAACCTTTATTGAAAACCCCGACTTTTTTTAGCTTCAGTTTCCACACGCAAATAGCAATTTCAAAATGATATATATTAATGATTTGCATATGTTCAAACACTTATTATATTTTACGTCTTAATGTATTTATGAAATTGAAAAATAATACTTTATCTATAATTTACAAATGAAAACGTGCGGTGCTCAATACGTTTGGCCAAGGCTGTATGTTAATTAAAGAACAATATAAATCAAACATTTAAAACACCCCCGAATCAAAAAACAGCTAAAAAAGAACCATCACGTCAGACAAAACTTTCGATTAAAAAAAAACCTAACTCTTATCAGTTCCTCCATTTTTAATCTATGATGCCACAGACAGACACACAGATACAGGATATGTCAACCTTTGCGTTGGGGGTTAAATAGTGAGAATTAGGTACAACTATTTTCCATCGGAATCAGTCCAACATGACAACGGATCATGGAACAATGAACATGCAACACATTTTTTCAGTGCACTGAGCTGAAAAACGTTCAGTGTCCCGAAACAAAATGTCAGAAAATAATTAAAATGTTGCGTAAATAGTAATTCCAAGGCAATGCTAACCCGAAGCACGCAACGTCCCGTACAGAATAAATCATCCGACCAACGACTTGTAAAGTATGGACTACAATACAATACAAATACTTTTTTCAACACACTTGCACGTAAAGGGCTTGATAACGCGCAGGCATACAGAGCTACAATAGCCTTTATTACGCCTAAGGGCGCAATGGGTGTGATCTGATTGGTTTAAGCAACAAAAATTCTGCTCTGTGATTGGTTGAATAAAAATCTAGGTAGCCACGAGCCGCAATAATACTACAGTACTGCTCTGTGATTGCTTGAATGAAATATTAAAGCTGCGCGCTCCACTCGCACTGATCTAGAAGTGAAGTTGTCAATTTCGTCAATATTTGATTGGTGCGGTTGTATGAAACATAGATTTTTCTGTCGTTTGTAGTTATTTATTTCCTCGCAAATGTGATGTATTTCCAAATAAGTAAATAACAAATGCATATTCGAACCCGTCACCCCGGCTACATGCAAGAGGGGCTTTACGGTTTTTACCTATTCACCACCATTGTTCAGGTAGCAAAATGCACGTCCATTTATTTTGCTTGTCTTTAAGAAACTCTGTAAACCTTTTCAAGGAAAACGCTAGAAAAGAAACAGTTTCTCCTCAAGGCAACAAAGCCATTGTTGAAACTTCTAATGTTAATTGATTATAAAAGTTAAGCAACTCCCTAGCTAAACCCGTCAGAACAGTGATCAATGCTACGCATACGTACAACATTCCAATTTAATTTTGATGCATTTCACGCGCTCGCTTGAAGGGACTAGTTTCTTCATAATCACCACAACTACTATGGACGGGATGAACTATTTACTAGCCGCTAGTAAATAGTTCATCCCGTCCATACAAATGATACAAAAATGGCAAATTCAAGGTCCCCGTCTCGGTTGTTTCCTCTTCCAAAATTCAACAGTTTACTCTGCGTAAGTCAAAATAAAACGGACACACAATAGATAAACTCTTCATTATTCCATATATGAAAAACGTGTACATACAAAAAAAAATTAGTTGACCGAGTTACATCACAGTAATCCATTAAAAGAGCGACTCTACCATCCAAGCTATCAGATTCAAATTCGAATGCCAGTTTTATAAAATGTCGGTCACCTTAAATGATTTCAACCATAAATTTTGGAAGAGGGAAACACCTAGAGTAGGAATTCGTTTTTGTCGATTTTGTGTGAACGGGGCGACCCGTTTACTATCCTTTTTTTTTAACATTGAAATCAATTTAAAATTCGAAAGGTAAAGTCTCAAATTGACCCTCAGATGATAAACTTTCACAGATACTTAATAAATTAAAATTCACATTTTTGTAATAAATGAAATTTGCTAAAACGCAGTCTAATAAGCTTTTCATACGATTTTTTTGTCCATTTATTTAATGAGAACACATACTGACGTTATTTCAACGAGGATAACTTTTTAATGGAATGAAATCATCATTTATTAGAGTAATTTTTGCTATGTCACGTAATTGCGTAGTTTTTGTGCTTAAATTGTAACTTTTCTCCCTCTGGGATTTTGAGACATGCTCAAATTGCTTTAGATGGTTAAAAACTGTCCAGAAAAAGGTTTAGATGGAGCGTTTTTGCATTTCAACTCTAAGGCCCTGGTCTCCTATAAATCACGCCGTACGCTGCGTCACAATGCCTACTATGGAGATGTACTGTTGTTATCGTCGGCCATCTCCATAGTAAGCATTGTGACGCAGCGTACGGCGTGATTAATAGGAGACCAGGGCCTAAGTTAACCATCAAATATTTTGAACAAATTGGATATGGAATTTTTGTTTCATTTCATTTTAAATTTCCTTGAAAGATAAATATAACAGATATATATATGCTTTGTTTGTGTGAGGTGTGCAATAAAGAGTATTTGTATTGTATTGTATAACGGCGACGAGTAGCGGGATGTCAGGTAAGTATGAAAACGCCTGTACTTACTTAAACACTCCTATTTATGTAACGTAATCTGTGTTTGCGTTTGCGCGAATTCAGAAGTTCCATATGGATCTACCGGGGAATATTTATTTTGAAGGAAATGTCCCAGAAGTACCATATGGAACTATATCAAACGTCTACCTCTGCTAAGTACAACTTTGTATATATTTGTATTTGTTTTTACTATTTTCTCGCAGTCGATGTGAAAAGTAGAGTGTATAACTCTGGTCTAAAAGCCATGTTACCCCTCGAACAAATTTCCCTCACTTTGCTCAGAAAAATAACCATCTCGTGGTATTATGGCTTATTTTAGCCCCCTGTCATACAATCTACCTACTATTACATAATTGGCCACTTCTACACATTGATTATCTTCATACTTTTGACATTGTATAGTTGACATTGTCAAGTATATAAAAACCAAACCAGGTGTAAAGCCTAGTATGTAGTTCCATATGGAACTATTGGGATAATTAATTTGACATTTACATATGTACCGATTGTTCCATATGGAACTAGAATTATGGAACTCCAGTGATATCCCCGTTATACCGCCTGTCCATAAACGTGGCGTAAGTATCCGTAATAACTCTATACCACATCATCATCATCGTTTCAATCAATTTAGGCCTCCCCAAAGAGTGCCACAGTGCTGGTCCTGCGCTACCCGCATTCAGCGGACTCCCGCGACGTTTACCAGGTTATTAGACCACTTGTCAATTAAAAAAAGTTATTAGTCTAACAACGCTGCGCCTTCCGGTACGTGGTCGCCACTCGAGAACCTTTCCGTCCCAACGGCCATCGGTTTAATGTGCAATGTGCCGAGCACAGAGCATAATAAATTTAATATGTGTCTAACCATCATAATACTAACGAAAGCCGGCTTCAAAAAGGGTTTTCTGGGATGCTGCTTGTCAAACAGAACAAAAGCACCTGAAGGGATCATGATTCACTTCGCAAATACCTACACAAATAGACACTACGTTGTTTAAACAACAAAGAGTAAAATGGACAGTAACAAAGTCATGGTTTATCAATAAATTAAACAACAATGAGTGTTAGTTTAGTCAACATAGACCATAGACTATTTCTCGGGCTGACCTCGTTCTGATTGGCGCCTAATTGCAGCCGGCGACTCAATCGAGTCAAGTTAGCAATTCAAAACGATACCTATCTTTTATTGCTAATCGATATTGAATGCGATAAACGACTAACACAATTAGATGGCGGGCAGATGGGGATATTGACGATGGTCGATGGTGTTAACTTAGGAATAGAGTTATAGGAGTGACTTAATACTTCTGGATTAGTACTACGAATCTTCTAGTACAGTCAGCCTCATAAGTAGCTGAACAACTAAGTACCTTGTCGTTTTCACTCGCTTGACAACTTCATATGGCAGTTTAACATGACGTTTAATGCGACACGGTACAAAGGTGTTAAGCCCATTGTGAGGTCGACCGTACGTGCCATACCGAACAAACGCATTTGCATTGGCGGTTGAATTCGACGGTCGACTGCACCAAAAGCTCCAAATTAACTGTCGAACTAAACTTACGAAGCCCTCATTTGAAACGTAAAACCGACTACGTTGTAAGTATTTAAATGAATACCTAAGATAGAGCCGTATTCACAAAAATTAACAAGCATCTGTAAAGTACAAGTAAGCTTTGTCTATTTCTTTCAAACATAAATGACATAAATGTCAATGACATTTTTGTTTATAATAAATATTATAATAGTTAATTTAAAAAGTTTTATTATACGTTACATATATTAAGTTTTAATTCGTAAATACAAATGATGGTAACCCGAGGTCCAAAAAACAAAAAAACTTACTATCCTCATTCAAAAGTCAAGCTTCCTATATTGTATTGAAAACTATAGAGACCTTTACATATACACATACGTCTTACTTGTAAATGCGTATGTAAATGTGTCGTGTTGACAGTCAAACCAAATATTTAACTTATCTTGCCAGTTGCTGCCACGCTCCTGTACTGTCAGATCAAGTGTAATCAGGGGTGGTTGGAATAATATTTACTACACGTTCTATACATACCTTTATAGCTCGCTATCGACATTGAATATATTACATTGAAGGTGCCAAGTAATCAAAGTAATAGGCCCGTGTCGAGCACTGGGACTTTTACCTTATGGTAGAGATTATTGTGGCCGAATTTTATAAAGTTGTCTATGGAATTTGAGTTTTTTATATTGGACGGTAGAGTTGCTTTTCGAGAGGACTCAGGTATACGTGTCATAGGGAACACAGAACTCCAACATGTATATTATGGCTATCTACAACGTTGGCTCAGTAACGAATAATAAATACTTATAAGCTAATAAATAAAATCCAGCGATGTTTAATAACGTAGTTTCATTTTGAAACTTACTACTCAGGAACAGGGTTCTAAATTTGATAAACATTGTACTCGCACGACGCTCACATATTCGGAACCGCCCGCAGTATGTACTATACTAGGACGTTCTTTGTACATTGTGTTGTCATTGTTATATCCTATTGTGTGCATCCTAGTTTCGGGCCCCACAACTGCCTGTTACCGTCTTGTTCGTTCGTCAAGAGGCGAATGCACGCTGAGCATAGACTGGTGTTTATGTCTTGGCGGTTCAGTATTTCAATGAAGATGATACCGGAGTATGAGTACCTAGTAGAATTAGACATTATTGTGGGTCAAAAACGCAAGGCTTACCAAAAACAAGATTTTAACAAAACTATACACGCGTTGCGATTTTAAGTATACTTTTTTGGAGGAGTAAACCTTTTTTTATGGGAGGAAAATCTTTTATGGATACCTCCGCGCCACGGGGATAGTGCGGAGGTTATGTCGAACTCGCACCAACTAAATTTGGGTCCATGGGGACCGGGGGCCCTAAAATTGTTCAATACGATCTCCAAAATGCTCATACGCGCCACTGGTGACCATAGGGCTGGCTCGTTCCTCGCTCAACGCATTGGCATTGCCATTCAGCGAGGAAATGCAGCCAGCCTTATGGGCACCCTACCAGCAAGTGGTATTGATTTAGGGGATATATGTAAATATAGTGTAGGCCCCATAGGTTAAGTTAGTTTTAGTAATTTTAGTAGTTAATTTGTTTGTTATTTATTGATTATGGATTGTAACTTTTAGTTTTCTTTGAATAAATGACTAAATAGCCCCCGAATAGCTCCCAACTGCAATCCTGTACCACCCCGAGGACCCCTTTTAGTCGCCTTGTACCTACTTGTACGACAGGCAGGGGGATACCGTAGCCGTAATAATCTAATGCCCGAAATGTGCAAACCATGAACCCAGTCGTCGGGGGCTTGACTGGGTAATGTAGTATTTCTACCCATTAAAAACTCCACGGCAGCCACCATCTGCGCTTCCTTGCGGAGGACTCCAGGGTCTCAAACAGAACGCACTGCTGGAGTCGTCGGACCTCGCTATTTCTAGCTCATTCCCGGTTCGCCATCTACCTTGGGATCAATAGGCGAGTGCTGCCGTGGGCGCCCTAAAACGAAAAACATACGCGACCCTGATAACCCCCTTTAGTCACCTTTTACGACAGGTGGTGGAGCCCGTCGTAGAATGATGATAATAAGGCGCCACGACTTTAAATCGTAGGTATTGTAAGATTACGCTGTATTATTTAACCACTTGACAGAGCTATACTTCAACCAGCTGAACAAACTTAACAAATTCTATTTTCAATTCATAAGAGGAAGGTATGTATTTTAGGAATGCGTTTTTGTTTCTATATTGGGAGTGTCTTTTTAATTTATTTTCAACATTAAAGTAGTTATTAGATTTACTCTACTACCTACACAGTATTTAGATCCTAATTTTCAGGGTGCCAGTGCCATTGTCAAAGAATTGAGGCCACTTTCTGTATTTTATTTTATGTAATTTAGAAAACGGGTCCCTTATATAAATCCCTAATTATGAATCCCGACAACTTTAGGAAAACAGTACAATCATATAATTCTTATTAATGTAGAGCATTGGTTAGTAACATTCGTTTTTATTCGCCACTAACGGGCAATAAAAGTCATTATATGGGTTAATCTATTTCTTCCAGCGTTCTAAGGATGCCAGCGTCAGGCCGCGAGATTAATCGCCAATGCTGATGCAACTGCTAGTTTATGTGTAGTTAACGAGGATCTTTCAGATCGATAAATTCCTTTGCAGGTCATACAAAAATTCGGGGAAACTTTAAGCATTGAAGTACCAAAATGTGTGATTTAAGGCGGGTTACACCAACTTAAGCGGCCTTTAGACCTGGCTAAATGCAGTGCACTGACTGGGGAAGGGAGATAAACCATCTCGCTTTAATCAGTGAGTGTGAGTGCAGTTAATGCACTGCGTTTAGCCAGGTCTAAAGGTCGCTTTAGATGGCTGCTGCCATTCATACCCACAAGGCAGCTGTCATTCCATAGAAACTTGTCAAACTTTCCATACATTCAGATTTTTACGATCATCGCTTAGCTTATGACAGGCATTACACAAAAGCATTTTTAATATTCGCAACGCTTCGCAAACGCAAATCTTCACAACAACAGTTCACCACATTTGTGCTCATGGACTGTGAAGAGCAAGAATTGCGGTTGTCAGAATTTTGAACAGGAAGAAACTATTTTGTGTAATGACTAAAATGGTCACCGAAATATTGGAATGCCTGAGATCAATTAATTCTACGAGGATTGGTACGATAGTACGTTTTATTTGTGGTCTTCATTTTACGTGGTTGCCACCCACATCGGGGCGAACAATCCAATTCATTTACATCTCTACTAAGAGTGAAAGAAAATGAGATCTTTGTTATCTTGAATAAATAAAGTTGAATTGAATTGAATAAGTCAAGTGTCTCAACGCGTATTTTTGCCTTTGACATTATATTTTCGACTCGGGATCTGATCATACTCGAATCTAAATGTTTTAGACAGTTCCAAGCTTCAGTAACGTCCAGGCAAATACATTTTAAATCAGGCAAACGTTGGAAGAGAATAGAATGCGACTAAAGAGACAACTTAAGTACTTAGGTACCTAATGAGTATAATGACTGAAACCTCATTATTCTCATTAAGTACCTACTTACGTTGGTTCAATATAACTTTATTTTATTTATATTCATTATTTATAAGGAAAAAGGTGCAACAGGCATGGTAAGTAGAGTTTCATGTTTCGTAACATTTATGATATGAGTAGGTACCTATTCATACTACTCATACTTATTAAGGAACTATGCTACTAAAAATAAATACGTCAGAAAAAATATGCGAATTAGAATATGAACGAGTATAAAAACAAGATGTCGCGAAAATTTCCAATAAAAAAAGTTGCGATCGATAACAAAAACGATTAAACATTTTCGCTATTACATATAAAAGCCCGATATTAAAAATGGCCAATGAGCATAACAGACGCTCCTAGTCTTGTCAGTTTCAAAAATAAACTCAAAGCATGGCTTGTTGAGCGGTCGTTCTATACTTTTGAAGTTTTTAAGACTTCAAATAATAAGTATAATCAATAGCAATGTTAAATTGTTAATGACTTAAGCTTATTCTAATATACGTACCGTATTATGTTGACTTGTAATTTTTATCATTAATAAAGTATGAGTATGAGTATTAATGCAGGGGAAAACGATTGAGCATTAACCGTCTAATAAATCCTACAAATATCACTTTAATCTCCCATAAGTCATTAATCCGGTAAAATTAAAACTATAACAATAGAATATGCAAAGCCAGTTTTATTTTATATCAGCCTTTGACCATTCAAAAACAATTCCGTTTGTTTAATAACAGGGTAAGTTTAATATTTTACTAGCGCAATCGGGATGGAAAATTACTCGTACTGCAATCGACACACGTTCAACACTCTGATTGTATTGTTTTGCACAATGTTCTCTATTCAAACTGCATTCACATTATTTGTTTGTTTACATATTCTGTTGTTCACATAGATTATTTAGATTCCCCTTGGGTGCTGATCGTTTGAGTAGGTATAATAGAATATAGGAATATTAATACCTAGTAGGTACCTACCTGCCTTTTAAGTAACACTAACTTGTTACAGTCGAAGTCGAAACTATAGTTTCTTTTTGTTTTCAAGCCAAACTACGGAAGCGCTATATATTTCCAAATACTTAAAACTGACTTCACTTCCCTTAGCAATCGCGAAGAGATAGCACTTTTTTATTTCTCAGTCTATTGGCAGTTGTTTAGGTTCCAGTCACATCAACGTGAGATGGCAGTGTCCAACATTTTGTGTTTTGCCAGCTATGCAAAGGCCAATTCCTTGCCTTTATTGTCCCTTGCCATCTTTCCCGAGTGTGTACAACTTGCTGCGTCATCATCATCATCATCAGCCTGTATATGGTTCAGATTATTTAATGTTAATCTGTGCATAGAGGAGTGTTGGTGCCCACACTTATGTATGGTAGTGAAAGTTGGGTGTGGCAGAAAAGACATCAAAGTCGAGTGACTACTGCATTCACTCGATTTTGATGTCTTTTGTGTGTGTGTGTGAATGCAGTAGAAATGAGAGCGTTGAGAAGTATGTGTGGAGTGAAATTGAGTGATAGAGTCAGAAACAGTGTGATAAGAGATAAGTGTGGAATGGATGGAGATATAGTCACGAAAATTGGGAAAGCTATGTTAAGGTGGTTTGGGCATGTAGAGAGGATGGATGACAGAAGATTAACGAAGAGAGTGTATATAAAAAGAGTGGAAGGGCAAGTTGGAAGGGGAAGACCTAGGCGAACTTTCTCTGATCAAATTGGAGAAATGTTACAAAAAGGCCAGGTCAAAAGTACCCTAAACCGACGAGCATGTATGAGAAATGTTATGAAGGTGAGTGACGCGAAAGTGGTTTGTCAGGATCGTAGCAAATGGAGACCCGTGATCTCTGCTTACCCCTCTGGGAAAGAGGCGTGATTATATGTGTGTATGTATGTATGTATGTATTTAATGTTGTCGACTTCTTATAACACTGTCATTGGAATTGGAATGTGCTGTCTGTATCTGTACTATGGAAGTATGGACAGTAGAGTTGTTTTTTGAATGGACTACTTTACTGCAATTCAGCCAATCTCATGTATACCTAAGTCTCACTGCTGGGCCCAGGCCTCCTAGGACTCTTGCTTGGGTATTCATTTGTTTTTCATTTGTTTCTACGATGGACCAAATGCAGATGCTCCGGACTTGGAACAAAAAGGAATGCATTTCAATTATTTCTGCGTCCATTGTGAGCTGCAAGACCGTCACTTGTACAAATAGTAATTAAAATGTTAAACAACTTACCTCTCCACTAGAAGCTTCATTGTAACGAAGTTTTTATTGATCCACAATGCCCGACTTTGTCTACGTCGTCATACGAATCCAGGAAACGTTACATTCGCAGGAATGTTTTGATGACAGAATAATTAAACTCGTTATATAATTTCGCCGCGAACCAGCTGCACACTAGTACGCTTACCATGAGAGCCTATAGAATACTTACAATAGTAAACTTCTCTCGATATCGAGCTAACGCGCTTCGACTAGATTTCGATTCTCGCAAGTTCGAGCTGTCAAATGCGCCGTACTCATGGTGCCGATATACTACGAAAACAACTACAAAACGTTACTCGCTAGCGTCTAGTTTTCGATGCGTAATCTAAACTTTCGAATCGTATTACCAAACGGTAGCGTGAGTCACAAATTTGACATTTCGAATCGAAAAATACCGTAGTATCTGTAGTTTACTATTTCACTTCCAAAATGGTGCGTGATAACGTATTATTTCGTCAAGATTTACCGTAGATCCGATCGATACCTATCTCAAATTAAAGAACTTATAAAAATAAGGGTTTTGAATCGACAACTTATATCCGCAAAATTCGGATTGTCGCGTATTTTGTATTTAAAAATGCAAATAATTGGCACACGTTCCGCCATATTGGGTCGACAGACTTAGATGAGGATCATCGCACACTGTTAAAATTATACTTAATGTCGTTAAGCTTAAGGTATAGATTCCTTTAAAGTCTTTAAACTTTGGCGTTGGGGAATTTTTCGACGTTGGCCATGCGCGTATTCTGTAATGTCATAACCGACAAACGCTAGCATTTAAATTGAAACGATAAATGCTTGTAATTTAAGGCTGAATATTGAAAAATCTATTAAACTATACGAACAATCGAGTTAACTGTTGCGAGAAAAGTATACTTATATGGGACTCGGGGTACCGATTAGATTTTTAGTTCTGTGAGTGACCGCCAGGGGCGGTGTATAGAGTTTTCATACAAATATTTTACGCACTCGCTAGCGAAGAAAGTATACTCGAGTCACTGTAAACTCGGACTAAAGCTACAGGTCTAAGAGTCGAGTGGGCGGTAAATTTGCAGACGCTTCCTGGAGCGGATAATCTATTAACGTAATATTTTGCAGAGTTATTAGGACGCGAAGAATGTAGACTTTGGCTGGGAAAAGTTAAACTTTCTGCCCTTGCACGTAATATAGAAAAGCTTAAAAAGCGTATTTTAAGTGTAGTAGTTGTATAAAGTTTATAAGATGCATTTTTGTGGATATGTTTTTAACCCATTTCAAATTTGGAAAAATATTATAAGCTGGACAGGATGAATCAAACTCTAACTAAGTATATAAAACTCCCAACTAGCACACTAGCGTTAAAATAACCCTTATATCATTCTTATATCGGTTCTAGCCAAGTGTTAAGGTATTAAGAATGCCTGTAAAAAAGGTCTTATAGCGTGCTCTAGCACCCTTATAACTACGAAAGAGGCCCACGAATTACAGGTTAAGGTGTTAGCCGAGAGTCTTATAAGAGTCTAGCTCTTTCGCAGTATAAAGTGAGCATCTTACTCTTTTCTTTACCCATAAAATTATGAGATAAATATAGTCTTCCGACAAAATGGCGCAGATAGTTAGTATAGGCATTAATATTTGACAGCTATGGAGTCGTATTAATTGAAAGTGAATTAAATTGGAAGTGTGTGTGACATGAAGTGAAAACAATCTGCCCTTGTGATTTTACGGTAAGTGTATACCATGTTTCCCATCTCAATTTTAACGCGCCCAGGATTTATTAAAGATTTCTAATAAAACTTATGAACATTAAAATATACAATATACATCTAAAGTTTTTATCATTTTCTATTCTTGTTTCTTGGCCAGTGGCATGATAAATTAAGTGGCATCCATATAATGGCAAGAGTAACATAAATAATGAAGTATCTTGATGTCAAATATTGAATAACCTAATCAATTTGTACGTTAGAGTCCACCAAAACAATGGCGAATTACCTTAAAGCTTTAGGCGTTAGTTAACTCAACTATAACGCTTATTGAGTTACAACACTCTTACAGTGTCTTTAAAGTGTATCTGCCTAACACCTTAAGCGTTAGAAAAAGTTTCAATACTTACAAGAGACTTAATTCTGTTATAAAGTCTCTGCCTGTAGCTAGGACTCTTGTAAGTGTTTAAGTGTTAAAAACAGGTTAAAGCTTTAACATCTTAAGTGTAATTGCTTTGAGTAACACTCTTATAATGCTTTAGGACTTAATTATTTTTCTTAACTCCTTTATACGACTATTAGTTATAACTGAGAACATTATAACTCACTTATAAAGGTTAAGGTTATAATAATACCCTTAGCTATTACCCAAATGATAGTTGATAAGGTATGGTTTACTAATACTAAAAATATTTCAAATTTCGAGTATGGAATGTCTATTCAAACACTTCACTACTACATCAAGAAGACACTAAGTTTTATACCTATTAGTCCATTACCAATGTGCGAAGAACTATAGTCATGCTAGCTGAGATGATTAAGTCAATTATCTAAATTTCTAGTCTGTAAATAGGGGCTGCGGCAGGGATAGCGTTTTTAGGGTTCCGTACCTCAAAAGGAAAAACCGGAACCCTTATAGGATCACTCGTGCGTCTGTCTGTCGTCTGTCACAGCGAGATTTGCTCCGAAACTACTGGACCGATTGAGATGAAAATTGGATTACTGGATCTGCTGCTGACTTCATGTTTGGACAGATATTATGTCATCTCAGTTCATCACCCTGCCTGAGCGGGTTTTTTGATGTAAGCACTTACACTATCGAGTATTTTAAAGCACTAAACTTAGTCAGTGTCAGACTTTCCCAAGAAGTAGTACCTACCTAAATATGTACCTCCATTTCACGTCGTCTTCTACATTGTGCCATTTATCAGTAGTACAATACAATATATTCTCAGTGTTCTCCACTAAAACTTGTAGCAACAAATATACGGTCCAAGTTTCATACATAATTAGTTCGTTGGAAGTGGAAGTCATAAGTAAGTAAATTAATTTGCCGCATGCTTCATAGACACCGGCGCGGCTCCGGTGCTGTCGCGACATCAGACATTATAATACCTACATTTCTGAGTATTGGATGTTTTCTATGTAGGTATTTGAGCATATTTATATCGTTGTCTAAAGGCTGGTTTACACTTTGATTAGTGCGAGTGCAGGTGATTAGTGCGAGTGCAGGTGGTTAGTGCGAGTGCAGGTGTGTAGTGCGAGTAGTGTCCAATTCACTGCGAGTGTTTAGTGGCAGGCACGCTGCGAGTGAGGGGGAAGGGAGGGCGCGCGGGACGTGGCTACTCGCAGTCCACTCGCAAAAAAATAGAACACGCTTCTATTCACGTTACTACACAGCCAAACACTTGCACTAATCAGTCGCTGTCCACCCCTTAGTCACTAATCACCCTGCACTAATAACCTGCACTCGCACTAATCAAAGTGGAAACCAGCCTTAACCCATAACACAAGTCATATTGAGCTTACCAGTTCGAATATTTCGTCAAATATTTGTAGGTTTGTACTACAATTTTAATTATATTTATATTTATTGTATAATATAATAGTTAAATTACTATGTTTTATGTATGTTTGTTCTTCTATATACATTTTCTATACATATATTTTTCTGGGTTCTAACAGAATACCAGTGTTTTGTTCAATTGCGAGCAAAATTGAACTTTTTTGTTTGGCTGCAAATCACACAGTTTGTTTCTGTGCATAAGAACTGTTTGTTTTGTTGTAATTTTTTTTTGTGTTCTTTTAAGTTTTGTGTTTATTGTATTTTTTTTCTTGTTGTAACTTGTGTGTGTGTGTTTGCTAATACTTACATTAGCAAACAAATAAATGATGTATCTATCTATCTCTCATATGTGTAAGATTGTCTCCTAATATACTCGTATCTCAAGATAGACCACGCAAACGCATCTACTTTGCTTACCAACGATATCCATCCACCATAAGAGATATAATCCATCACATTTATCAAGTCAAGTCCATTTTTACATTTTTTTTAAGTAGGTAGCATCATGTCAAAAATACTATACATTTTCTCATTTTTTGTCTAGATGCGTGCGTTATCAGTTTCAGAATCGAAAAAAAATCGAGCTGACCATTATTTTAACATTAACAGATGCCCTGACCATAGGTATACATGTCATGTTCTTTAATGGTTAGGTACCAAGGATGTTGCAGACATTCGCATCCGCATCCGCAACCGCGGATGTTCCGCATCATTTTCAACGTTTATCACTCACAAAAATCGATGCCGAGTTTTTGCAGATGCGGATGTACTACAGTTCGCGACAAGAAACGCCAACGCGGCGCGTGCCGCGCGTGTTGGATGTTTTCGTCATTTCATTAGTCAATAAGAATCTTCATTTCGTATTTGCCCATCAGGTGATGCGTTAGGTTTGCAACGATTGTAAATCAGTCGTAATGTGTTTGAGTACCTATACTGCGTGACCATATCTTAGACGTTGCTTATTTATGTTTTTGAGTGTTTGGTCCCAATATCCGCATCCGCATCTGCAATCACGGATGTGAGCCTCAAAATATCCGCATCCGCGGATGTCTAAAAAATCTCATCCGCGACGGCCATCATAATTTCATTCAGAATGGGCACGCTCGTGTATACACATCGCGGTGCATGCGACCTCTACTTAACTATGTACTACCTACATCTGTGGCCGTACCCCATTTGGTAGACTACGAGATGGCAGACAATGTCGTTATTAACATGCCTTAATACCCGCTTGGTGTACATGACACGCGTGTCACTCGTGACTTAATGGATTACTCAAAATGTTAGGTAGTGTCCACGTGAATATAAAGCGATTGTGACCTACGGAAGCCGTATTATGGTCACGATTAAGTAAATATATTATAAACTAACTGATACACCGTCACTACCTATAATTTTTTTTAATTTCATTATTAGGCGTTTTTCAAATATTTTGTATGGGTAATGAGTTATCCCTGTCTGTCACATAATGGAAGCCTTTTTTCTTCTTCAGAATCAAGGATAAAGTACCTATTCATGAAAAACAATAAACTGTTCCTGACGTTATTTTGACCTACTTACATTGAGTTTTAACCCCTCGTATGGCGATGTCAAAATTGTGCAATCAAATTATGACTTTGATATGTTAAACAATGGGTTTAAATGCTTTGCACGGATCATGTCTAAGCATACGAGGGGTTAATAGGTCCTTTACAAGACCACCACGTCATGAGTGGTGGTCATGTGTTAATTAAACCAGGATTCACTCGACATGACAGCGACGTCATAGCTACATCACAGTTTAATCTTTCTGAGTTTCCCAGTCTCACGAGTCATTTTAAATTAGTTATTGTATATCTTAACTTGACCTCAATTTGATGCAGATAAAGTACTTAAAGCACAGGCGTTCGTAGCAAATTTCGTCCGTGTTTTGTTGCTATTCAAAACAACAGCATTCATATTCAATTCATCCCCGTAAGTCCGTCAAAACTTTTAAACCGGAGTTAAACGTACGTTTGCAATCCGCGCCGCTCTGAATAATTTAGGCTTCGAAGTTAGGACCTGAACAAACGTAGCGCGGACGTTGCAATGTGAATAGTTACTCTCTCAACCTCGTATTTCACTCCACCATGTCATCAGAAAACGAACCTTGTTACTTGATAATAAAGCTCATGTTTCCTTGCGATGAAAAAGAAGTTGCGGGTTGAGACGACACAGTGGAAATGCATCTGTATCAAGCTGTCTCGCAACTTCACTAACTGACAAACGTAACCAACTTCCCGGATTTAAGCTTTTGGGGCGCAGGATTTGAGCCGTAGCTCGGGAATTTTCATGATGGCCGCCACTTTTACAATGTCAGTTTGTGGTGAACGACGGCTTAATTCGAAATCATAAGACTTACCTTTTTCCTATACAAGTTTTCTATAATAATATCGCATGTAGGTACGGTTATAACTACAACTTAGAAAAGTTGAAAAACCCCCGATTTTTTCATTTCAAAGTTCAATATCTCAAAAACGGCTGAACTGATTTTGATGAAACATAGCTAAGAACAAGAACACTCGGGTTAAAATTATCTATGACACAAAAAAACTGCATTCAAATCGGTCCATCCGTTTGGGAGCTACGATACCACAGACAGATACACAGACACACAGATACACAGAAACACAGACACGTTAAACTTATAACACCCCTCTCTTTGCGTCGGGGATTAAAACGAGGCGATTATAACCTTACGGTGATATATTTAAAACCTTAATTAAGGAGACTTGAAGTTAACCTCACAGACACCAACTTATGTGGCACGTATTGTAATTCCATTTTTGCGACTAAAATAAATTAAAAACCAGCCATAGGATAAAATAAAATTACCAATTACAAAGGCACTTTGAATAACCTCGTGACTGTAGAAAATGTGGTTACTCCTCATTATGCCTACCTGGAACTGGCATTTACAAAAATAACAATTTCCAATTGGGCAGAAAGGCAGACATATTGACAAAGGATTTCGAATAAAATAAAAAATTGGTATGAAGCCCTCCTACCACTAAGATCCATTGGCAGGATCCTTCAATCATGAGATCCATCAATGGAGCCGAGAGGACTTTATGTACACTAGAATCCATAATGGATTCAAGTGGATTTTTTGTGCATTTAGTAGAGTGCCAGTAGATTTTGAGAAACTACAATGTTTACGCTGATCCATCAATGGATTCTAAGGTTCAAAGTAAATATAAATTAAAATCCACGTATGCATGCATCATGGTCTAAAAAAAGATCACATAAATCCATAAATAGATTCTAGACGACATCAAAGTATATTAAAATCCACGTATGGAATCTCATCATCATCATCATATCAGCCGAAAGACGTCCACTGCCGGATATAGGCCTCCCCTAAAGAGTGCTAAATTAACCGGTCCCGCGCCACCCGCATCCAGCGGACTCCCGCGACCTTTACCAGATCATCAGTCCACACCTTGTCCACCACGCCGTCTGGTACGTGGTCGCCACTCGAGAACATTTCCGCCCCACGCCCGCACGTATGGAACCTAGTCTAAAAAAACACATAAATCCGTTGATGGATTCTAGATCTAGACGACATCAAAGTAAATTAAAATCCACGTATAGATCCTGATCTAAAAAAAGTTCACACTAATCCAATGATGGATTCTAGACAACGGCGACGTTATTGTTCACCATACTCCATTATGGATTCTAGTGTACATAAAGTCCAATCGACTCCATTGTTGGATCTGAATGCACAAAAGGTACACTCGACGCCACTCATGGATCCTGCCATTGGATCCTAGTGGCAGGAGGGGTATAAGGGTATCAAGCCTTGACTTAGATTGCTCAATCAAATCGACAATGGCTTGCAACTAAAAAGTACATCACTTTATTTAAAATAGAACAGTGTAGAGCAGCATTCGACACTAAAAACAAACAAAACAAATAGAAGCTGTTTATTCAACAGCTATCGGTTTTCATAGGCTGAATACCAAATCCGATGCAAAACCCATTTCGCGATTAACATCGAAAGCTAGAATCTTCCATTAAATAAATAAAAATAAAATGCGTTTATTTCAGGCCAGAAGCCATCCATAGTATTAGAAAGTTATTACTAAAAACAAAAATAAAATAAAACCAAGAAAATTTAAATTATAACTATGTTAGTGCATTATTTTTCTAGGTTTATTGTTTATTATTTGGCCTTCCCAAACCACCGCAACCTGCGACCAATATTTAGTAATCGGACAGTTGAGACGCTCTGCTAGCTCTCTCAGAAGGCTGTTGTTGCTGCCTCGCACTCGATTTAGTAGTAATGCTCTTCTTTTACGCCTTATGGCAAAAGTCATTAGTTTGCGCCTCCGCAAACATACCCAACGAACCATAGTGCTTTGGCAGCCTCAGTAGCATCCGCAAAGTATTGTTGTACTGGACACGTATATGTATTGACGAAGTGACGACTGAGACCATAAAGAAAGACAATGCAAAAGAGCTAACGCGAGCGTCACTTTAGTTGAGAGCAAGTATTGCCTTGCAATTCCAATTTGACTCTACAGCTTACTATTAATCCAGTTTCACTTCTCAGAATCTGAACATTATCGGATTATTTTTTCATTTCTCAAAAACTTACAATGAATGAAAGTATCTGTTAATGTATTAGCTTGCAGAGATAAAAATAAAAACGGGCGCGCGAGCGCGACCGAAAAGAACAACGAATCAAGGAATGAGACAGGCTCTGGGGCGACAGGGCAAATAAAAGAGAAGGTAGATTGTTTCAAATGGACTTATTATAAAAGGACCTACCGCGCTCTCACGGACGGTGAGCGTATTTTAAGGACGCCATTGTTATAAATTATGGGAACTATGTTTTACTGCAGCGTTGCGACGGAATATGCTTTCGAGCTAGAAATATTATCTTCTTCAGTGAATATTTTACAAGCCTTATATTAATTTCGCCTGTAACTAAGGGCCGGATATTTCAAACCATTGATAATAGTTAGTACATACGTTGAATTCTGGTTGTATGGGAAGTTTGACAGTTTCCGATGGGGTGACAGCTGTCAGCGCGATATTTAACGTTTACTAGCGTGTTATATATGGTTGATAATGCCCTAAGCACGTACCTAACTATAAATGTAATCATATATTGTAACATTTGTAACTCGATTTCCACCCACTTCCATAAGTCGTATCGCTGTGAAACTTTGCAAGTATGTGGATAAATAGATAGATCAAGTTAATCTGATGATGTAACCAGAAGTTAGAACTCTTCAATGGCTAATAGACAGGCATGTAAGAAAAATATTTTGTACATGTAATTTATACTAACACAGATTTATATCTTAGAGCAGAGCCGTTTAGACGGTTTACGAGTCAAACCAATTAGGCGTTATAGTTCTTAAGTTTGGCCCAGGGCTTCCAATCCCGGGATTTATTAGTACTAATAAATCCCAGGATTGAAAGCCCTAGTTTGGCCACACATGACCACAGTAAAGACGCGGACCAAAATCTCTGTTTGAGCCAAAAACATACTTATTAGAGCGATACCCACGCCAAATTTACCGCTGCTTAGCCGACACGACATGAGCCATATTTCGACAGGTCTTTCCACTCTGAGCACAACACAGAACATTATTCTGCATGTGATTAAACAAACAGGTCAGCCCTTGCCTTTGTTTACGAAAGCGTTAAAACGCATGCGGTCTGGACAGTTAAATCCTCACCACCTGCCGTTGGTATAGTAATTTACTTCCAAAACAAAGTTTTAACCGACTTCAAATCAGTAGGTACACAAATCGCTTCAAATGTATACCTGTAAAATTTGAAGAGTTCCCTCGATTTCTCCAGGATCACCAGATCATCAGATCATGGGACTACCTGGGAAGGATACCGTTTCAAACTAAAAAAATAAGTTTCCAAATCGGGACAGGCGTCTTCGAGTAACAAAAATAAAAAGTCTCCGACTAATTAAGAACCTCCTCCTTTTTTGAAGTCGGTTAAAAACTGTTTTCTAGCTTTTGCTAGGAAGCTTACATTTGCCACGTTTACCTGAAAAAGAAATGTTTTTTCGTGTGCTTGTTGTTGTTGAACATTATAAATTTGTGCCTTTTAACCTAAACCGACGAGCATGTATGAGAAATGTTATGAAGGTGAGTGAAGCGAAAGTGGTTTGTCAGGAACGTAGCAAATGGAGATCCGTGATCTCTGTCTACCCCTCTGGGAAAGAGGCGTGATTATATGCAGGTATGTATGTAACCTACAGCCCTTGCTACACTCACTACATACTCGTAGCAAATACAAATTTAGATTTTGCAGTTTACCCAATGTTATCTACATTTTACGTCACCACGCCACTGTTACTTATGCTGGGTTTACATGAGCTTAGTAACTAATGCTTGGGTGTTACTATGACTTTGCTAACAACCCGCCCATGTTAGTGCTTAGTATTAGCGACGGCAAGTGTAAGTGATAAGGGCCAGAACAAAGTTATACACACCGAGAGTCCACCTCGTTAATAATAAAAGTACAAACTTCTGTTAATTACGTGCTGACACACACAAATAACATTGTGAAAAAACTAAAGAACTTTGGCATTTTAGCTACTATAGATTTGATTAAGGTTTATAGTCAGTAGAGGTTTAAAGCACAAAGGGGGGTAACGTTTCAAAAGGTGGTGGCGTGGTGCGTCAGTGAAAACCTATCAGCTTTAGCTAGCGGCAGCTTGCTCCTGAGCTGCATTTGCGTCGTTACCTTGTCTGCTGATTTCGTTCCTTCCTCTAGCGGTACCAATCTATGACGAAGAAATCATAGCGAACGCATCGTGACGACAAAGTGTCCTTATTCTAATACGCCAGTCAGTAGAGTAATTCTTTGTTGTGTCCAGCAGACGCATTCATGACGACTCCAATTGGTTGGAAGCCGTGGCATGGTGTGTTCTTTAATTGAATTTTGATATCCACGATCGTTTCATTCTGCTGGCGCGTTGACACGTCGCGCTGGGTTCCCATCCGATTCGATATCCACCGTCCGCGACAACTTATCTAACTTAACTTTGAAATGTATTTAAGGAGAGACGTCATTACTCGACAACAAATTTTAATACAGTTTTGACGAAATGTATACCTTTGTTTACTTTGAGTTTTTTAAGTTCAATAAAATAAATATATTAACAAACGCTAAAATTTTAATATTCATTGACCGACTTTTAATAACATTACAACGCGCCAGGTATACTTGAATAGTACATTATTGCGCGGAATGAAAGGGGTTGTCTGACGAGGTGGTTGTCAAAAAAAAGTCAAAGTCAAATTCAAAGTGATTTATTCTTCAATTTAGGCATATTACATGCACCTATGAATGTCGATAAACTACCACCGGTTCGGTTGGCAGGCCGAGGCTTGCCGATGCCTACTAATAGACGAGTCAGGCAATCCCGGTTTCCGCCAAGGTAAGTAGGTAGAGTGTTTTTCTCAAACATTTGAGGAAATAATACAAAGACATTACAAAAGATATATGGGGACATAGTTACCTACCTAATAAGTAATAACGCGGTGACTTGTATTGTAGGTACTTTGATTTAGCTGAAAGCATTCTTTCTACGACTTCTTTTCAAAGGCCTTATTCACTTAGACACTATCTTTTACACTCAATGCGGATTTTCAAGTAATTATAACACATTTAATTTATTTCATGTTTCAAATTATCTCAAATAAATTAATTTACTTACGGTTATAAAACTTATAAAGTTTTTAATTTAATTTTCTTCTGACCATAAACAATAAAGAGCGAAAAAAATAAATTAAGAAAAATAGCACCATGAAAACCACGCGGTTCGCGGATGGTTTTCTTTGGCTGAATGTGATTTATCCTTAGTCGTCTCGATTTAGTATAGCGCTATCAGGATTTAAAAAAGTTTAACGCAGCGGGAAATAATGGGTTTTGTACGGATTATTATACTCCAAGGCAGGGAAGAAATTTAACTTTTTAAATTTTGGCGGATGTAAATTTTTCAACACTTCTCGTGTTCATTTTTCAAACAAAATGCGACGCTTTCCGAGCATGATTGAGAAAACTCTTTTATTCCGATTCCGAGGTCATTTTTATAGTACTCGCAGTATAATGTAACTAACCATTACTTTCCTTCCTTCCTTCATGGGTATCGATCTTACTTACTTCCTATCTTACTTACTTACGATCAAAAAAAAACCGCACTCAAATCGGTTCATACCTTTGGGAGCTACGATGCCACAGACAGATGCACATGTACAACATATAATACGTCTTTGATTAAAGTGGATTAAAATGGAAGTACAACATCACAGAAGAAACAAGTGACATATCTAATTTGAATCTCTGCTCGAAATGAACAGGACAGAAGGAAGTTACTCGTCAAATAATACATGCTACACATAAATTGAATGTTACTTGTTGTCTTTACGGCCGCAACTCCATGCAAAGTAATAGTATTACATCCTCAACTAAAAGGACAACTGATCAATTAAACCGGAACGTACATACGTCCTTTTATGTTCAAGAAGGATTACATGCAAAGCAATAAATATAGTAACAATCGAAAAGGGTTTAAGTGGAAAGAAAATCTGATGACTATACGCCCTTTTGGATTGGTAAGGTCGTCGAATAAGCTGCTGTCGTCGACCTTCGTTAGGTCTCGGCAGGTACAAGTTTTTCGACTCCAATCTTTATATTATTATCTACATTCTACCTTAATCGCTACCTAACATCCAACAACACAACTTTTTATTACCAACTTTACCTCTTCATCCATACTAATTATGTGGCTAAAAATAAACGAACATAGTCGTTTTTTTATCATAACCAAATGTTTAAACTCTAATGATCTTACGTCTCATTGCCGATTCGGCTGATCCTCTTTCTCTGTCAACGCATGATCGATTAGAAACATAGAAAAAGACGGCGTCATTGCAGACTCGAGGTTATTATTTTTAAATTGGATTATAAAGAGAATGTTCGTTTCGTAGTAACAAATTTTGATTTCAATTTTAATAGAATATCTGTGAAAACCTAGTATGTACTTTGTAAGTCACTATGAAGTTTTTCAAAATCTAATAACACTGATTTAAATTTCTAATGCTACTATGGATAAACCGCAACAGTGTGGTGTGGTTTTTATATTGACCTTTCCATTTCTTCACAACGGGTTGAACAGTTAAGCCGTGACAAGAGTTATTTTCATATTTATATATTTAGCACAGATTAGATATGTATTGATTCCGTATTTATTATTCTTTAAGAACCAATATAAGACTGGCAAATAACAAATGGTACTCAATATCTCTTCTTAGTCGAATAATGTAAATATTAAAAATTCAGAAGATACATCTTGAGTAATAAGTAAATAATGATATTCCAAACTTTCCATTAACGCTCACCTTCATTCCGATATCCAATTCTCACAGAAAATTACCATTCGAATGATGTACCCACCTACTACCCACAATGCAATAACAGATACTTACAAACGGCAAGTCCCAGGCTAAAGTTCCCAGTACTTTAACCTTTACGATAAAGAGCAAAGCAAACTCAATAACAGTACGCGTGGTGACGGAGATTGCCTCTTCGAAATAGGACAACTGGGACCTAATGCGACCTATGGGACTGTTCATGTGTATATACTCGGCTTCAGTTCACTACAGACTTACAAAGATACGCTCTCGGGGCAATTATTTTCAAGCACCTCACTTTATGAAGCTATAGGACACAAAATTATATGAATTGCGGAAACGGGCTGCAAAATAGCAGTGTACCTAACTGAGTATTTCTCGGTCCGGTCAAAATATTTGCCAGGTAAAAGTATCAGCAGGTACAGTCAAGGGCACCAATATGTATTCACTCAAAGTTTCATAAATATGTATACTAAAATAGCCTTTTATTCTCGACCTTTACAGAGTTGAATTTAACTTAGAATTATATACTGACATCGGTGGTTTGGTCGATTTGCCTCTCAGCATAGACCTCCCCTAAAATCTTCCATTTGTTCCTATCGGTTGCAGTCTGTCTCAAAGTCGGTCCTGCAACTGCCTTTAAGTCATCTTCCCATCTGCGCAAGGGTCTGTCCTGTTCCTTTTCCCATCTCTTGAATACCATTCCATGACTAGTTTAGACCATTTCTCTCTCTTATTTCTTATCATGTGGCCCGTCCATCTCCACTTAAGATTGTTTATAGCATATGACACTTTCGTTAGTTTATTTGTTTTCGTTTTAGTTTTTAATTTTAATCTGTCTTTCCTTTTAATGTTTAGTATACTTCTTTCTATATTGTTCACATACTTCTAGTTTTTTCCTGTCTTTCTGTATTAGTGCCCATGTTTGGCAGCCATAGGTCATACTGGGGAGGATGCAGGTATTAAATAGTTTGCTTTTGCATTTGCAAAATGCAAAAATACTGTTGACAACCTCATTGCTACAGTTATAAACATATTTTAGACTTTGTGGTGTATGTACCTACTGTTGTGAAGCTTTTTCTGAACGGAACTGTAGTAAGCTAACTGTAGATGGTCGTAGAGTTGTTCATTTACTCGTCCTAAAGTATTTCTCGGAAGTTATGTACGGAATATCATTTGACATTTACCACAATTTATGTGAAGAAATCGGAATACGACGACAGTTTATGTGAAGTTCTCAACACGTACCGGGTCAAGAGGGATTTTTTTTGTGTCCAGCACTGGGTCCGTATTTAGGCCTATAACGAAATTTAATATTGGTGTTAATGTGGGACATTGCTTCCGCTTCTATTAAACTAATGGCATTTATACAAATACAGTAATCCAATCCTAATGTGTCGCTTATAATTACAATATATTTATTAGCAAACCTACGAAGACTAGTTGTTCAGAAAAGCATTCTTCTGTTTCTGGGCAACACAAGAAAACTCCGACACCCAATACTGTTTCCAAATTTATCCGGCCCTGGGATAATCTTTTTAACTTTGATGCTGCTTGTTCTAACTTTGTTCAAACGATAACATTGTAACATGATTTAAATCCCTTGTTATGTAATCCCAACGACCGTTCTTGTTAAACAGATAGTTACCATATAATAAATTGTGGTTTTCAAAGAAACCCTAATTTTTGGCCACTCAAATACCATTGACGACACGGTTAACTGATCAATCGTAAACCTAAAAGGTCTCTATAGTCAGTTAAGTGTGTTGCTGTTTTACATTTTGAATTCATATTTGTTGAAATTCTTCTACTTCTCTTGTGATGGGGCTTCGATTTTAAGTGGACTGTCCATAGGTTTCAAAACACGTCCGTTAGTCCTTTCCCTAAATCCTTGCGAGCGGCGGCGATAGGTATTACCTTGAAAGCACGTTTCACACTCAAAGAAAACCAAAACAACTCACCGGACTTCAGCGCCTCGGGAAATCCAAAAGCTACAGGCAGTACACGGCACAGCAGTCACAATTTAGCACCAACAGCAAGTTTTGAAGCACAGCGGCGCGGGAGAAGAAAAATTAGCTGCATACGGTGCGCAGCCATCATTCCAACTGCGTTTGACAGTTAGGCTAGGGTTGCACTAACCGTCAATAGAGGCACAATAGAGTTGAGCCTCATACGATTAAAACCGACTTGCGTCAGTTTCAGCGAGAGTGTCTAGATTTCGATGAGAAAATGAAAAATGCTTTCATCGGCCTAAACATACCCCCCGCCTAGAAGGACAAAGATCTCTTTGGTCTTCTACAGAACAAAGAAAGCGGGACAAAAATTAAATGAATGCGAAAAGAAAAAAAAATAAAAAATATATATATATAAGTAGGGTTAATGTGACAGCCCTGAATAAGGCGAACACATTAATAAAGAAGCAACGATTACTGAAGTGGTAAGGGAGATACCTTTACCACGGGTCTTTTATAAATGCCTGAATTCGTGCGTACGGCAACCACGCGGATGATTCCATCTTTACCCGGAAAAACATCTTCGATCACACCTAGTGGCCATTTCAAAGGAGGAACGTTGTCTACATTCAGTAAAACTACCGTCCCCTTGGTTACAGGTTTGGTTCGAGTATTCCATTTTTGTCGCATTTGAAGCGTATGCAAATATTCCGTTTTCCATCGCTTCCAAAACGATTGAATTATTTTATCTATCAGATATTTACGTTTAACTAAACTGATATGTAGGGTTGCCACGTCGGCGTTTTTAGGAAATAAAATAGGATGTTCAGCGTAATAGTCTAACTCAGACTTATCGAGTCGACCGCCGACCAGAAGTAAATTATTTTTGAAAATTGGACAAAGTTGTCTCATGCGTTTAGATGGGGATTTATTCTTTAAAATATTATCCTTATCTTCAGCGAAATGCACAGACTGAACGGAAGCAAGAACTGCCTCTTCAGCAGCTTGTAAATCAGGGGGCATAATGCGACCTGACCGAGGCAGCTTTTTAACAAAGCGTAGCACGTAAACTATTACACGAAGCAATTTACTCCACGAAGAGAAACGAGTAGCGAGTTCATACAAAAACGGTTTATTAACTTCAGTCGTTAAGAATGCTTGGGCATTAGCCTTTACTTCAGGTGGGTCCTCTTGCCCGTCAAAGACAAAGTGGTCAAGAGGCCACTGCGAGATCGGTAGCTTGGTCCAAGAGGGACCGTGGAGCCAAAGCGGATGCTCAATTAGCTGACTGGGGGTGAGACCACGTGACAAGCAGTCGCACGGGTTCTCTTTGCCCGAGACATGGAAAAAATTAGAAGCGGGTAAGTAATCATTAATTTGCGCGATACGATTACTGACAAAAACATTAAAGCGATGCGGAGAGGAATGTATCCACTGCAAAGTAACACTTGAATCCGTGAATGCAAAGATATTCGAAATTTTGCATCGATCTGATATATTATCAGAGACATAGCGCATAAGTTTCGCAAGGAGCAAACTTGCACATAACTCTAACCGCGCGAGAGTTAAAACCTTCACGGGTGCTACCTTTGACTTAGCACACATAATATTCACTATATTATGAGGAAGTCCAGGATGCGACACGCAAAGATAAACAACGCCTCCATACGCAACCATACTTGCGTCAGAAAAACCTACCAACGTCAATTCGCAATCCTCCGAATTGATGCCGAGGTGGCGCGGAAATTTAAGATTCCGTAAAAGCGGAAGTTCAGATTTGAACTTTAACCATTGAGTGCAAATATCTGTGGGCGGACTCTCGTCCCAATCTAGTTTTAGTAACCAGAGGGTTTTAATAAGCAATTTCGCGTACAAAATTATCGGCGCGGCGATACCTACTATATCCCACAGCTTGGCAATAGTAGATAGAATTGTACGTTTCGTGATAACGTTATGCGGGTCTAAATTTACAGTTATAGCGAACTGGTCTTCAATAGGACACCAACGTAGACCTAAAATCTTTAAATCGTCCTTATCGGAGATATCGACCGTAGCTGACACTCGATTTTGTTCTGGCACGTGTTCTAGTAACTCGCGTGAATTACTTGAAAATTTAACCAATTCTAGACCAGCCTTCAGAAAAAGGTTAATTAAATCGCGGGAGAGATTAATAGCGGTGGACTCATCCATAACGGAAGTAGCTAAATCGTCCATATATAAATCGCGGGATACTGCAGCGGCTGCGGCGGGAAAACATTTTCCTTCATCCTGTATAAGTTGCTTGATTGTGCGCATTGCCAAAAAAGGACTGCACTTAAGTCCAAAACAGACTCGATTAAATTCGTAAAGCTGCGGTTCATCCTCATGAGAAAAGCGGTAAATTATGCGAAGGAAGCGGTGGCATTCCGGAGAAACTAAAATTCTCAAAAACATTTGACGAATATCCGAAGTTATTGCGATCGGAAATAACCGGAAATGAAATATTATCGCGAGCAAATCTGATTGCAGATTAGGTCCAGCGTATAAGCAGTCATTGAGAGACAAGTTAGACGTAGTCGCGGCGCTAGCGTCTAAACATAAACGAACCTTAGTAGTTAGTTTGTCGTCACGAACTACAGGGTGACTTGGTATAATGTAAGAACTGGAATTATTATCCAAGTCCTTCACCACGGAAATATATTCCTGTTTTAAGTAATCGCGGATAATCTCATCATATTGTTTATGAAGGATATTATTTTGTTTAAATCTTCTCTCTAGAGTGTTATACATACGCGTCGCGGTCGGAAGTGAATCGCCTAGTTCTCGCGGGTCGCGGCAAAACGGTAAGGGCACAATATAACGACCCCGAGAGTCTCGTGTCGTTTGTTGTGTATAAATATCTTCACACGCCTTATCGTCGGCGGAAAGATGTTTGCGGATCGGTACCTCTTCGACTTCCCAAAATTTGGAAAGAAGAGCGTCTACGTTTGTAGTAGTGGTAAAAAATGTGTTAAGTTTATTAGATGCCCTAGGCCCTGCGAGAGATGCGGAACCTGAAATTATATACCCGAACACAGTTTCGATAGCATCAGGACAACCGGACGGCCCTATAATGCGGTCAGTTTTCAAAATGCATTTAATAAAATCTTCGGCGCCTAGAAGCAAATCAATTTTGCCTGGCAAGTACCAATGTTTGTCACTCAGCGAGATATTTTTCAAATATTCGAGAGCCTCGGTATCTATTTGACCTTCAGGCAGATTGCCGGAGATTTTATCAATAATTAACGCTTGCAAATCAAATTTGAAAGTCGGGTCGAATTGCGAAAACAAAGTTAAATTTGTTGTACCCTTAATCGGCTGTGAGCTTTCTCCTATTCCATGAACCAAGGTATTCTTGTCGTCAGGCGTGACGTCAAACCCTAAATTACGTAAGCACCGTGAGCTTAAGAAATGATTTTGCGAACCTAAATCAATTAAAATTCGAATATCGCGGCGATAACCGTAGGCATCCAACACCTGTGCCATCGCGGTACCTAGTAAAACCGTTTTACGAGAATCACGATTAGTCGTAGCCGTGCCAGCAAAACCTACCGGCATATTATTGTTATTGCTCTGTTCAAACGCGGTTGCAGCGGGCGAGTGCGCGAGCGCCGAGGGCGCAGCGGGCGCGGACGGCGGAGCGTATTCGCGCGGCACGAAAGTCGTCGGTCGTGGCTCAGAATGCATCTGACCAACGGGTTGATTGCGGCATAACTGGCTATGATGAGCCTTGTCACAGAACTTACAAGTCGAAGTTGACTTGCACAAGGAAAACGTATGACGAACACTTAAACAGTTAACGCAACCGTTACATTTTTTAACTACGTTATATTTTTCAATAGGCGACAACTTTAAAAATCGTTCGCATTGGTACAATTGAATGTGTTTATTACTATTGCAATAACAACAAACATGTCCCGAAGACTGGCTGTTGCTAACGAGAAAAGTTTGCATATTATTCTGCGCGCGTTTTGGCGCCACCGACTCAGCGCGCGAGTCGCGGCCGTACGAAGTATGTGGCGAGACAACAGCTGACGATGACGTCATAGTGCGTTGCAATATTTTCGCATGATTGCGAACAAAATAAACGAATTCGTCGTAATTCGGAAATACAGTTTTACTACTGAGAGACATTTCGAATGCTCTGGAGGTCTCTGTATCCATTTTGCGCAATGCTAAATGTACAAATATAAAATCGGCTAAATCTTTGATGTTTAGCTGACGTAGTGCTGACACCGACGTCGAAAATTGATCGATCAGACCGTCTAACCCAGTCGCATTAGGTTTACCTGTTAACGGTTTCAAATTAATTATGTTCTCTAAATATGAGATAGCGATCGCGCGACTATCCTCATATTTATGTACTAAGGCGTCGTACAGAATTTTATAATTTTCTGAGTTAGGTGTAATACCTACACAAATGCTCTGAGCTTTGCCTTTTAACTTCGATATTAAATATTGAATGCGTTGAGCGTCACATAACGCAGTGTTATGATGAACTGTCGTTCGAAACGATTCTATAAACAATGGAAATGCCTGTATGTCTCCGTGAAAATCAGGAATTTGTATGTCTGGAAGTTTAAAGACCGGTTTTGCGTGTTCTTGAACATTAGTTGAATCGCTCAACTTTTTATATGCGGTGTTAATTGCATAGTACATATCATCGAATGCCCATAACGTTTCGAAGTTTGGTTTAAAGTTCTCATTCAACTTTAAAGCAGTTGAATTTATTTCATCGAGCAGTGTAACAAATTCGTCGCGTAAACTCGTTACATTTTCGGCTTGAATTAAAAACAAATTAGTTTTGTCTCGTCGTGTTTTCGGAATGGAGTCGTAAATACTTTGAATGCGCGCGAAGTAAGAATCACGTTTAGATTCTAATAAAGTTAATTTATTTTCATCCTCCATTTTTATTGCGATTATTCAACAATGGAACACTTGATAACCACACAAAATACGAATCGTCAATTTAATATTGGAACGACAGAATAAGAACATTGACCATGACCACAAGTGCGAGCGAGACGAAGTATAGGTATTCTGCGAAGCAAGCGCAACGTAAAATGGTCGCGTAATTAAAATATCCTCCTACCGCACCGTACACAGAATTCGAATGAGCGGGCGTATAGGTTAACTTTATATGGAAAGTTATTGAAAAATGCGGGGATATTATTAAAATCTTATTAGAAACAGATAAGAATGCGGTAAAACCCAAGCCACAATGGCTTGTAGGTATGAAATTGCGATGAATTTATGAGATGTAATGCGATAAAGTATGTAAAAAATGGCGGAATGTTGGTGCAAACGTGACAAAAAAATATGATTTATGGGAAATTTCCACGGAAAATGCGGTTCGACGGATCAAAATATGATGGGGCTTCGATTTTAAGTGGACTGTCCATAGGTTTCAAAACACGTCCGTTAGTCCTTTCCCTAAATCCTTGCGAGCGGCGGCGATAGGTATTACCTTGAAAGCACGTTTCACACTCAAAGAAAACCAAAACAACTCACCGGACTTCAGCGCCTCGGGAAATCCAAAAGCTACAGGCAGTACACGGCACAGCAGTCACAATTTAGCACCAACAGCAAGTTTTGAAGCACAGCGGCGCGGGAGAAGAAAAATTAGCTGCATACGGTGCGCAGCCATCATTCCAACTGCGTTTGACAGTTAGGCTAGGGTTGCACTAACCGTCAATAGAGGCACAATAGAGTTGAGCCTCATACGATTAAAACCGACTTGCGTCAGTTTCAGCGAGAGTGTCTAGATTTCGATGAGAAAATGAAAAATGCTTTCATCGGCCTAAACATCTTGTATTCAGACAGTAAACAAACACTTGTGGTGTGTAGTTGACATACTAATTAAATTTACAATGTAATTTTAGTATGAAATAAATTAATCTATCTATCTATCTATTGAGATATTTCGCGCCCAGTCTGCTTCTGAGCAAAGTATTATTAATGTTTTCATTGACATTTCAGACCATGGAATCAATAAAAAAAGTTTTGGGTAACAATCTTTAATTACTTGTACCAGTAAGTCGATGACAAATTTTCTCGTCTAGATAACGTGTCCACAAAGTTAGCTCAGATAATTCGCTTGATGAATAAACTTGAAAGTAAGTGTGGAATTTTCTTCGAAACTGTTTATTTGATGAACTAACTTTTTCATTACAGAACTTTCACTTTATACTTGGTTTCGTTCTCAAATACCCAAAGTAAATTTGGATCTGAAATCTCAACAGAATTAATTAATGCTCTAGAATTTTCAAATGACATCAACCTCAATTGCTCAGCCGATCCTTATCCGCTCGCTTCATTTTAATCATTGAGTTTAATCTGCAAACCTAAATACACACGGCGAACTTTATTGAAATCTTTATACGAACCCGTAGTAAGATTTTCACCCGGGTCCCGTTTTCGGCACAAATCCCGGGACCCGAATGAAAACTCGTTTGCATAATATAAGACAAGCCTGGTATCGAGACTAAACGCAAATAAATGGTTCCCTCAAGTTAAGACGACAATTTACCGGGTCAACGGAGCCAAGATAAATTTGAGAGCAGACCCTTCCGAATACACAATCTGGGCTTTTTCGTTATTTTATGTCACTCAATAATAAATGAATGTTTTCGATCACTTCGCCCTCCGTAATGATTTCTCAAAAGTAAACGATTACGTTCCATTTGCGCCCAAGAAAGCGGTATTATCGCTGCTTTTCACCTCACATCCAGGTTATTCTATTTGTACGTTAAGATAATGCAAGCCACATAATATCTTAAATCCACTTACGCAAACATTTCGCTCTTGGTGTTGTGCCAAAATGGAGGAGTTCCAAACAATACTTAATCAATAAAATGCAAAGTCCTGCCAATTTAACGCAAGCCTGCCAAATTTGAAGGTTTGGAAGTTGGCTCAGGGTAAAGTTAAGGATGCCTGCTTACCTACATAACGCGGGAAGTATTTCTGGAGCAATTCGTGACTGGCTTTCAGTGCCTCAGTATATTTATTACCTACTTGCTCCACTTTCGCTTCTGGGAGTATAAATTTGAGAACTTGGAAAGATATTTTTTGATTCCAGAGCGAAGAGGTAAAGTTTTCGAAAGCCTCTCGGTGATTATTGAATGATATTGAATTACACGGTTATTTTTATGTTTAAAATGTGTGGTTGGAGATTCTTTTCGCAAATATTATTTTGATGAGCGATACCTCCTCCAAACTTTAGGGTCGTCTCTAACTTATGGACTAACTTTAGGGTTGTCGCCCGCTATCGTTACGGATGCAAAGAGGTGCTCGGTGAGGTGAATATCGCGGGATAACGATCAATATAAATCTTAATAACTGAGTTAGAATCCATTAACGCTTCTATCAAACGCATGTAACGGCAAGATCTTCTTTGAGAAATTTATGAAAGATGGTTTACTTGGTCTAGGACTACGGCGTGACCTCGCCAATATTCTTTTGAAACTTCCTACGAGATAAAATTCCCTGAGCAACCAATCCCAAGATATAAGAAACAACAAATATTTTAAGCAAACTTAATAATGCTGAAACTCGATTTAACAATAAATTCAATTTAAAATTTTAATCGCTATCCGAGAACGGCTTGTTGGTGGCGGTATTGTGATTATTCATTGTGTTGTCGATTCTTCAGTAATGCAATCGAGAAGTGGGTGCTAGTTGAGGCTACTAGATCGTGTTTATGGTTGCTGGGAGATAAAGCCTGGGAGTGCTCACAAAAGCACCCCCTTCCCTCCCTTCACGAAGGGGGAACATTTAAGCCAAAGACGATTGCCTC